>OW026360.1:86817107-88017107 GCA_932273835.1 Sarcophaga variegata | reverse complement strand
CAGCTGACAAGTTGCAGAGTTGCCATTTGCACAAAAATTGCAACTAAGACTGCAACACTGTTTTCCATCTCCCCATCTGATTGCAGGGGTGTTTGTAGTGAATAAACAGTCATACAAATGCCAATGGAACCCTTATCAACAAATCTTAAGAAGCCTCTTAATGTGTGGTCAAACTGTTTGATCGACATAACTTTAATGAGTTTAATAATGACATCAATAGTCCTGTAAATCAAAATTCTACAAAGAAATGCCGCTTCAGTCTGGATGAATTTCTTCGAGTGTAACAAATCAAAGCGACAAGGAAACAAGCGAGAATACAAATTCTTTATAAAGAATAAGAATCACAACAAAAATCTCCGACAGTGAAAGACCACAGATTTCTTTTCAAAGCATAAAAAGGCTAAAACAAATAAAAACAAAAAAGAAGAAAACAGAAAAAAGAAACCAAATAAACCAGTCTACTTACCCAATACGGTTACATTTATCCGCCAATTACGTGTCGGTGATTTATGAAAATCAACCCGACATTTATACAGACCCGCATCACTGATTTGTATATTTTTAATCCTTAAAGCTGGCGGATTTGAGTCATAATAAAAATGTGCCTTATTTTTAAATACATTCTCATCAGCCCATGGTATACCTTGATGCAGTGAACGGCCTCTGGCATCAAAACTGTAAAGAGAGGAAAAAACAGAAAAATTAAATACAGATCTTGTTTCTTTTTTTTTTTGTACAACAACAATAGAACAAAATAAAATTAAAATGAGAACATTGCTCGAGACGAGAATTTTTAATAAAAAATTAACGAGTTCTTCTAGGGAAATATTTATTGGTTCATATAAAAAGTATTAAAGACTTTCTGCCAGTGGTGGACAACATTAACCTGATTGCGATACACGATTACGTGATAATTCAGTTCAAATTTTTGGCAAAGACTGTTAAAAACAATTCTTATTCACGTACAAAACATTTTGCATTGGCATTATTTGATTCATTAGCACGGTCTTCTAGATATTCTCCCCCCTTAAATTAATTCACTTATGCAGCATCAATAAATGTTTGAGAATGAAAGGAAGTCCAACACACCGATAACTCTGAAACGAAGCTTGAATGTTAGAAAAAAATTGTCAAAAAAAATTGTCAGAAAAAATTTTAAGAAAAATATTGTCAGAAAAAATTGCCAGAAAAACTTTTTCAGAAAATTTGTTAGAAAAGTTGTCAGAAAAATTATTAGAAAAGTTGTCAGAAAAATCCTTAGAAAAAAAATTTGAAGACAAAAATTTTCAGAAAAAAATTTTCTGTAAAACTTTGTCAAGAAAGTTGTCAGAAAAATTCTCAACAAAAATTTTTCAAAAAAAATTGTCAGAAAAATATTGCCAGAAACATTGTTAGAAAAGCTGAATTGGCTGAATTTGACGGATGGCAAGGATTATGTAGGCTATGAGATTTGCTAGGGCTTGTGCGACCTAAGAAAACCGCACAAGAAAAAGTCTAATACGGTCAAATCGCATCATCCCCACGTGAGATAAATATGCCCTCAAATCGCGTGTACATAATATCCAGTGAGCTGTGTATTACGTAGGCTCAATCTGTTGATGATATCCAGATTGTGCAGTTCTCTTGAACTTGGTAATCATCGATGTATAATGCTCGCCGTTGCCAGTGACGCCATAGCCAAAGTAGCTCTCAAAGAAATATGAACCGAAGACGCCGGCAGCCCAAAATCCGCACCAGACAGTGACTTTTACGCAATGTATTCGATACTCTCAGGTCTTATCTTTGGTATCGTCTTCAATTTGATAATTTTGCTTGTTCGCATACCTTTTCACTTAGAAATGAGCCGTATTGCTGATGAAGATTTTTCCATGCAAATTAGGACGAGTTGACAACTACTTCACCGTCCATTCAGCAAACGCACGTCGTTATCTATGGTCTTCCACCATGATTGATGTAGCGTCAACAAAAAGCTGACAAAATTTGGAAGTCCCTGTTGGATAGCAATATACACGTTACACGTACACCTGATACCATACTTTGTATAGTATTGTATAGTGGGACTTACTTGTTTTTGTTGTAGTTACTGGTTGTTTGTTTTAGTTTTTTTTGGTAAAAACAACAACTGCATATAAAGTTATTAACGGCAATAATTACAAACCACAAGTAATTACCCAACCCAGTTTTATTACTTTGTGTTGATGTTGATGTTGGTTTTTGATTGATGTGCCATTGGCAAATGGTAGGTGGCTGTCATCATAAATACTTTTAACGAACAAACATTAAGGAGTACATATATACATACATATCCACAAACATAAGAACACAGTTGAGGCCGAAAAAAAGCGACGACTGTTTAAAATTCTGTGATTGTAAAGGGGGCTAAAAGCTCTACAAGTGGTTTTCTAGTCGCACATAAATGATTTATCACAGCGATACGTTATGCTATGCCCTGGCAAAGTACGGAATAAAAAATGACTTCTAGGTTCCCTTTCTTCAAGGAAGATGTAAAAGAAATCAATAACTGCGTAAGTCGGCAATTATAAGTCGTTGGTGCAGTTGAGTGGGCCTGAGGATAAACTTTCTATATGAAAGATAATTCGACTCCAAAGTGAGATAAGATTGCAGAAATGGTCGTAAAATATTTAGAAATATTACTGGATATCAAATTCACATGGAGCTCTGATATAAAGATTATCTCTGGACAGCTCATACATGCCGTAATAACATGCAGAAGGGTTGCAAGGAAGTCCTGTGGATACTACCCAAGAAAAATACACTAAATATGAGGGTCATATCTCTAGTAACTTTCGGGCAATTGTCTGGACATACATACGTAACATAATTGGTCACTACAACCCTTCAGTCAGGATTACGACCTAGTTTCTCACACCACTTATGTTGTGTGCGTTAATTTTATACATTAAAGTCGTCTCCCAACGACAAATTTTTGAGAAAGTTTTCATGGCATCTTTATTTATTCTCAGAGTTTATTGCCAGAAATCTTTTGAGAGAGTCACAGAAGAAATATTTTTTCATTTTGATGTCTGCCCTGGAGTTTGAACAGTGGCCTTACGTCCAATAAGCCAACACACTACCTAGATTACGGCAACTTCAATTGCCTGGACAGGCAGATCAAATCGGAAAACAGCTCACATGGAGTTGGAGAAGATACATAGTATAGCGTATGCTTTAACAGGGTCAGTGAGGAGCTGTGCTTCAGTTTGCTGAAAGCTCTGTTATATTTAAAACCGTTGTACCTGGTAGTGAAGGCCTGAGCTTTGGAGATTATAATTGGGTTAATGGGAGACAAGTCTAACATGAAATTCATTTGAGCGTTTCCAGAACTATGCAATCGTGTGGCTGGCAGCCCCCTCCCCTGACATCATGATTTTGGAAAGTGCTTTGCAACGAGACTTAGTAATACAAATGAATGGAGAAGTCTAAGATCAAAATACTTTTCCAAAAGGAGGTACTGTTTTGTGGTATACTGATGGCTTAGGACAAGCTAGATCGTAATCCTGACTAAAGGGTTATAATAACTAATTATCTATGTATGTATGCGCCATCGCTCATGAACAGGTCTGGGGACAGAAGCAGAAGTTTTTGGCTTTTCAAGGAAATATTCCAAGGTCATGAAAATATTTGAAAGTCTATGTCATCCTGAAGATGTGCGCAATTCAACATGGATAGGAAATACAAAACATTGCACATAGCAACACTATCAGAGAGCTAGAGCGCCTCTTTTGAGACTAAATCGAAACAAGTATGAGATTGCCTTGAGAAGCTGAATAAGCTAGGTAGGTAGGTAGCTTTGTTTGGCCTCAGCTCATGTGAGAATTCTCGGCATTGACTAAGCTTGCAAGGAGGACAGCTTTCACAGCGATAATAAGGTCAAACCTCTTATATGGAGTGGATGTGAATGTTTGGAAGGGTATGATCAAAGAAACGTAAAATAAAAAGGGATAAAATTCCTACTCAAACCAAATGGGTTTAAGGCAATCAAAACTTTGATAGAAAACTTGCAATTACAGGACATATGAGTCATCCATCAGACTATACAGCAGTAACCTGACGTTGATAACAGGTCTTTTGACAGCGCACTGTCGTCTAAATGTTTAATTACACAGTATATCGTGCACAACTTATAGATTTTGCGTCGATATGAATAATTACTTAGTGGAACCTACCCAGACTACATAGGAGTAACCCTAGGTTGACGGGCACTGTCAATGCAGTGCACATTTATTCAGAATGTGGGTTATCTCGAGCTCAGTATGAAGATTCTGTGCCGATGAGAATAATGCATCGAACATTTTCTTGCAACTTGTGTGAAGCATTAGTAGATTCCAGGGTATATGTCTAGTGACTGTTTAAGGCTTTTACTCGCGACAATATTTAGTGTGCTGCCCTATGAAGCAAATTTGAATCTGCTTGAGCTGCTAAAGGATTTTGTCCGGAAAAGAGTCAAAGGTACTGCATTCTTATTGTACTTCTCTGTGTATGCGTAACCCAAAATAAATTTTAGGTAAAAAATATAAATCCATTAGCACTTACACGTGTAAAATCTATATGACTTATGTACCATTCAAGTATCATGAATGTTCTCCAAATATTCCAAGAATTAAAATCTTCATATTTATTCGCTTATACTTCAACTCTTAGATATTTTGTACACATTTTAATGATGTTCTTTAAAGAACACACAGTACATATGAGAAAAGGAACAAAAACTACATGTGAAGAACATGCCATGCAAGAAAAAAAAAAAGAAACCCAAAAATAAAATGCTGCAAAGAAAAAAAATTGAGAAAAATTGTAATCAACACGTTGATGTCTTATGTGACATCAAAAAAAAAAAAAGAAAACGACATGAAGACAGAAATTCGATTAAAAATTCTATTGTTGTCGCATGTTTATGTTAAATAGACACACAGTAAAATAACGACACCAATATAACATCGGTATTCAGCAGTCAACTGCGTTAATATCATCACAACACAACAGGAGAGAAGCATCATCAACCGTTGAGACATCAATTTTAGTGCAAGAGAGACTATAACAACAATATTTCCCCTCCGATTTTAAATATCTGCTCCTCAGAAGGTGGTATGTGTGTTTGTGATAAACTGCCATGATGATGTTTTTCTCTTTAAAGCCATAGGAAAGAAACATATTTTCATCACTTTAACGACGGCAATAGCTAGAAAGAAAAACGACAACATCACATATAAACAGGGAGATATGAGACCCCTGTGTGTGTTTATGACACTTTTTCTTTTTCTTGATAGAATTTATAGGGGGAATTCCCTACACGTAATATAAGCGGGGCAATTTGCAAAGGGGATAAAAATTCTTATTTAAAGCTTAAAAAATTAAAGCAAACTCATGGAAGCTACTTTACAAGCCTTTTGGAATATTTAAAATCTGTTTTGCTTGAGTTGCTTTACAGACCACACTCCAGCGACTTATAGACCTTATAGCACTATAAACCCTTAAACATCTTATTTAAGCAACTGATCCCATGTTAGTTATATTTTATATTAGTTAATAGAGCAAGATTTTCTTTAAGGAATAGTCTTCTAAAAGTAAATAGAACCTGCCATGAAAAGTTTCTCAAAATTCTGTCATTCGGAATCGAATCATGGATAAAACTAACATACACAACATGGGTGCTGGGATTGGTTGTAATTCTGACTAAAGGATTTTCATGTCACCCTGAAACAGAACCTTCAAGTGGATCGCCGCTGTTATCGAATTTTTATTACGAAATGTGGTGCGAGAAATAAATTCTTACTACTCCGATTAAGTACTTTACTTACATACACATGCATACATAATTGGTTATTACAACCTTACAGTCAGGATTACAACCTAGCTTCTCATACCAATAATGTAGTGTGTTAATTTCATACATGAGTGGCGAGTCTTAAGTGTAACGTCGACTCCGAACGATAGATTTTTGAGAAACTTTTCATGGGAGGTTATATTTACGCTCAGAGTTTTTGTTAGAAATATGCTGAGAGGGAGTCGCCGAAGAATGCTTGCTTAATTGCTTAGTTGGCCACTACAACCCAATTAACGGATACAAGGTCGTCCTCTTCGCCGACTTCCGCAGATCCCCGCATCAAATACCCGTCTCACCGGAGCATCCTCCTTCATTCGAACGACATGGCCGAGCCAGCGCAGCCGCTGGATATTAATACCCTGCACGACGTCTATGTCGTCGAGCTCATACAGCTCACTCTTGGATCGAATGCGGAAATCATCGCCAACTCGTACTGGACCGAAGATCTTACGCAGTACTTTTCTCTCGAATTATCTCAAGGCTGCTGCATCGATGCTTAATACGGTCCATGCCTCTGCGCCATAAAGAAGCACGGGTAGGATGAGCTTCTTGTAGAGTATTAGTTTTGTCGTACGAGAGAGGTCTCTGCTACTCAATTGCCTATTGAGACTATAGTAGTACCTGTTGGCAAGAGCGACCCTGCGCTTGATCTCCAGACTGACATCATTTTTGGTGGTAACGGCGGAGCCAAGATAAATAAATTCTTTGACTATATCGAAAGTATAGTTGTCGGTCGTAAGCTGAGATCCAATACGCCGCACGTCTCTACTTGTCGATAACATATACTACGTTTTGCCTTCATTTACTGCCAGACCCCTCTTAGCAGACTCCCGTTCAATAGCACTAAATGCAGTAGCAACATCTTGCTTGGTGCGCCCATGATGTCAATGTCGTCAGCGTACGCAAGCAACTGGACACTTTTTGGAAAAATAGTCCCGCCTTTTGCAGAACACTCTCCATGACGACGCATGATAAGGGATCGCCTTGTCTGAAACCTCGCACGGTATTAAAAGGTTCAGAGAGGTCCATTCCTACATTGACGGAGCTGCAGGAATTGCCAACGTCTTTCTGCATAGCCTTGTCAGCTTCGCAGGTATACCGAGCTGAGACATTGTGGCAAAACACGATCGCTTATGGGACTACTGAAGGCTGCCTTATAGTCGACAAAAAAAATACATTTTTTGTTTTGTTGGAGATGTTTGACAGGGGGTTTGAACCTCATGGCTTTAGGTATAATAAGCCAACACATACCTACACACTACGGCGACTTCTGAAGTAATTTAGTACAATTAACCTTCTCAGCAATGCCAGGATGCTTTTCTATTCCGGCGAGTTAAATACATTTTTAAAATCAAAAATAATAATGACGTAGTATTTCCCGGTCTTACTACTACTCTCCATCGTCTTTCCGGCAATATACGCCTCGTAGCGAGTTTGGTAAATATAGTCAATCTATATTCTATTTCGGTTCGATGCGTGCTATTTAAAGCAATTGTCGCTAAGTAATGAGGTAATCATTTTGAACTAAAGCGCTGTTAACGAGTAAATCAAATTCTTTTTACTGGAGGCATATGATCAGTAGTCAGTAGGTAATGTGTTGGTTTATTAGACATGAGGCCTCGGTTCAGATTCCAGGTTAGACATCTCCAACTAAACAAAATCTGACAAAATATATCTTCGCTGACTTCCTCTCAGTAGACGTTTGTCAAAAACTCTGAGAGTAAATAAAATTTCCGTGAAAAGTTTCTCAAAAATCTGTCTTTCGGAATCGGCTTGAAACTTAAGGTCCCAACACTCATGTATAAAGCTAACACGCACAACATAGGTGGTTTGAGAAGCTAGGTTGTAATCCTGACTGAATTGTTTTAATAACCGATTATGTATGTATGTATGTGTTTATGATCACCATCTTTAATAGGCCATGATTAAAACTCATTAGCTTCGCTACACAATGAAGTTCTTAAACACAAGGTTTTTAACAAAACGAAACTCCCCCTAAAAATTTTTTGTTTTTTTTTTGTTTGATATGTTAACGCGAGAGTATCAATGTTGAATACATCAAATAATACCAAATGAATTCAGAAGCTTACACTCATAGTTATGTACATAAGAATACATATTAAAAAAATCATACATATTACACATGCATATATAAGCATATGTATGTATTTACACATACAGCGTCGGTTGAAACTAAAGAAACAATTCTGACTATAGTATCAGCGACAATAGTTTTGAACCAAATCTCGGGCATTTATGCAGATTTTAAAAATTTTCAGAGACGAGTTCAAAGTTGAAGAATACAAAACGCAGTTTAGAAGAAAATCTCAGGCTGCAGGTCTGTACAGTTCCCTGATTACAAACAAATAGAAAAATTGTAAGAGATATGGGGGCCTTCATTAAAAGTCTCCAACTTTTAAATTTAAATTAAATAATTTAATTAAATTAAATAATCGAAATTGTTTATTCGTTTGAAAAACTTCTTGTGGTGCCATTATTTATGTACGACATCGGTGGATAGTGCATATCCGAAGTGACCAATTATTTCTGCCCCTGGCTTATAAATCACGCTGAATTTGATCGATGGCAAGAGTTATGTTGGCCTATGTTAGTTATCCTCGTCCATAATAGAGCAAGATTTCTTTAAGGAATAGTCTTCTAAGGGCAAATAAAATTGCCATGAAAAGTTTCTCAAAATTCTGTCGTTCGGAATCGATGTTGAACTGTAGGTCTAGCCGGTCCTGGATAAAACTAACATACACAACATGGGTGGATGGGAAGATTAAATAATGCGTGTAATTCTTGTGCAGCCATTATTGATGCTGCGGCATCGGTGGATAGAGCACATCCAAAATGTCCAATTATCCATGCCTCTGGCTTAGAAATCACGCAGAATTTTATCGATAGCAAGAGTTATGTTGGCTTGGAAGAACGCAGTGGTTTGTGGCTTATTCGTATACAACTGCGACTAAAGAAAACTCCACAAGCAAAAGTCTAACCTCGTCAAACCGCAAGTTCACACATGCAAGTTCGGTTGTGCAGAATATGTGTATGTCATGAGCTGTGTGGCACATAGAGCCGTCCTGCTGAAACCCCGTGTCGAATGGTGGACAGATCATACAATTTATGCGAAAAGAAATTGCTAGTAATCTACCAATAGTGTTCGTCGTTTCAGTGATGGCCAAGTCAGCGTCGTTCTCAAAGAAACCCAAAATCCACACCAAAAAGAGACTTGTGCGGAATGCTTTGGATGCTCTTGGATTTCATGTGTATGGATATCGTCTCAAATTCAAAAATATTGTTTGTTCTTGTACTTATCCATCCAGAAATAGGCCTCGTTGCTGAATATGGTTTTTCGATGAAATTTAGGATAAGTTGGTAAATGCTGCAGAGCCTATGCAGCGAATACACGCTTTTCTCGGTGTATGTCCATGGTTAGTTGGCAACATACATAATTGGTCTTTACAACCCTTTTGTCAGGATTACGACCTAGTTTCTCACACGTGTGAAAATTGTATACATGAATGAAGGGAGTTACAGTTTCGAGTCGATTCCGAACAAAAAATTTTTGAGAAACTTTTCATGGTACTTTTATTTACTTTCAGAGTTTTTGCCAGAAATCTGCCGAGAGGAAGACGCCTATGAAATATTTTTTTCAAATTTCGTTTCGTTGGATATGTCTGACCTGGGGTTTGAACCGTGGCCTTACGTCTAATAAGTCGACACACTACCTACTAGAATTAGTCGGAAAACAGACTGAATAAATGACAACCAATTTCACAGATGTAGCTTCAATAAGATGGTTTGTATGCGAAGGCTATCTACCGAATTCTTTGCGGTTTTAAAATATAATTCTACAGCCAAATTTTTTCATTGGCAGCCCTTATAGTTTGTAGAAGTTTCAGCTTTTCTGGACATGTTTGTTGTTAGTAAGCGAATGAATTTTGATGACAAAATTCAATATTTTATGATAGTAGCTCGGGTGTGTTCAGTTAGTTTTGATCGACACTGTTGTGTATGAACATACACACGCACATAATGAACTGGTATTTGTTGTGTTTATTTGATGTTTTCCTTTTAACACAATCGGTTAACGAAACGGAGCAGAAAAGTTTACCTCTGGGCATGATAAAGTTTCCTTTCTCCATTTTTGTTTTCGCATAAATATAGGGGAGGGTAAGAAAGAAAAAAACCTTCTCCAACTCCCTTTTCTAATGTTGTTGTTTAAATATAAAAGAAAATTATTTCATACTTAAACTGTAAATGATTTTGTATAACAAACAAAACCAAAGAACCAAAAAAAAGTACACAAATTTCTGTGATGTTGTTTGTTTTATGAGGTGACAAAATATTTTCTTTTTTTCGTTCTTTTTGTGGTGTGTTGAGTTGTAAAAATTTACAAAATAAACACAAAAACAAACAAACAGTAAATGAAAGGAAAAGTTTCTGTTCTAATATCTTTATTTTCTTCTTCTTCTTAAGGGCCAAAAACTTTTAACTTCAAATCACAGCCTTTGACAGTTCTGGTTGAAGACGGTAGAATATGTGAAGAGTTAATTTGTGTTTTGTAGGAATAATTTATATTGTTATGTATAATTTTTATGAAATTGTCAAAGAAACCAAACAAAAATTAAGCATTTGATTAACAAAAAAACAAAAATAAATTAAAAACTTAAAAAAAAATTATAAAATAAGTGAAGATAACGACGTCTGCTAAGGTATAATAGATATGAGATACAAAAGATTAATACAGCATGATATCTTGTAGTTTGCTATCCAAATGAACCTGATTTAAAATTGAATTTGTTGGTCATTGAAATTTTTTCAAAATTTTCGGTTGTTTTGCCATACTGTGCAACCCCTAATATAAACCTCGCATAATAGCATCTTTGGTTACGATGAGACCAGAAATTTTGAACAAATTACCCACCATGGTTATCGCCTACATGGTTAAACTGGCCGATTCATTACCCAGGGAGTACAAAAGAGTTCACATTATTGTTGCGTAGTCTAGCCCGTCGGTTAGAAGTTGCCTTCTTCCGAAGTTCCGAATCGAATGACCATTGCGTCTTTGGCAGCAGCAAATTTTACTTTAAAAAATATTTTAATAGCCATGGAAAGCAACATTTTCCCCATATCTAAGTCCTTTAGCGTCCACATAACACATAATTGGTCGTTACAACCATTCAGTCAGGATTACGACCTAGCTTCTCACAACAATTGTGTTGTGTGTGTTAATTTTATCATGAGCGGCGGGACCTACAGTTTAAAGTTGACTCCGAACGACAGATTTTTCAGAAGCTTATCATGCGACTTCCTCTCAGCAGATTTTTGACTCAGATTAAATAAAATTGCCATGAAAAGTTTCTCAAAAATCTGTTGATCGGAGTCGACTTTGAACTGTAGGTACCGTCACTCATGTGTAAAATTAACACACACAACATAAGTGGTGTCAGAAGCTATGATGTCTCGTTTTGACTGAAGGGTTGTAGTGACCAATTATGTCTGTATGTATGTGACTGTGAGATATCATTGAAAATTTTATTTCTTTGAAAGACCCATTATTGATGCCATTGTGTGTGGAACAGAGATCAACACTCGTACTCATTCAGATTCATAACTTTAGAAAAATACTTATAATACTCATCAATGGTTCGAGTGATCATTCATCAAAATTTACGGTCTTAGTTGTTGTTGCATTTACAAAAAAAGAAGAAACAATAAGAGAAAGACAGTAGGCAAAGCAAACACACAACCTTCTAGTGAGTATTTTAGTGTTCGTATACGAATCGTACTTACTTTGTGATTCTTGTAAATGTTGAGTCCTAGAGAGTTGAAATCAACAACATCATACGTGTTGTTAAGTATAAGTATGATGAATACTTCAAATATTTATACTTGAATATGAGTAGTATGAGTATAATATTAAAATAAGTAACAATGCGTATAAGTATCAGAAATTATGAGTATGATTCGATTCTACTCAGCTTTGGTGTGGAACATAATATCGTTTAAATATTCGCCTTTTTTTCTTTAAATGGAGTACATCCGAATTGTGTAATTCTCTTATAGTATAATTATATACAGTGAACAGTAAAAGTCTTAGTACGGCAATATATTTCAGCAATTTTATGAATTTTAGCCAAAAGAAGTCGCCATGGTCTAGTAGGTAGTGTGTTGGATTATTAGACGAAAAACCAGGATTCGAGCCCCAGACCAGACATTAAAATAAAATACAAAAAGTATTTCTTCGGCGACTTCCTTTAAGCAGATCTCTGGCAAAAACTCTGAGAATAAATGAAACTGCTATGAAAAAGGTTTCCAAAAAACTGTCTTTCGGAGTCGACTTTAAAGTGTAGATCCCGCCACTCAAGTATAAAATTAACACACACAACATGAGTTGTGTGAGAAACTAGGTCGTAATCCTGACTGAAGGGTTGTAAGGACCAATTATGTATGTATGTGCATGTATATTTATTTTATTAATTTATTTCTGTTTTGTTATAAAACAAACAATTTTTTAATATTTTTTATAAAACAAGAGAAAAATAAGGAAAAGTTCCAGATGACTTCATAGGTACCCCCCAAGGAGAAACCTGAGTAAATTTAAAATTCAAAGGCCTAATATATGAAAGTGTTATTCCTTGTATTTAATAGAATATCCCTTAAGGTCAAGCACTCCATTTAAACCATTTGGAATTGAATGTACAAATTTGTTTACTGTTTTTTGGTGGCACCATGCCGAAGTTTTTCGGTTGACTTTTGTTTGAGGTTTAGGTATTACGTAACCGTAATGATCTCCTAAATACTCTCTTGAAGTCAAATCGGAACTTTGTTCAAGAGTATTAAGTCTGTGGGGACTTCTTTTTGTCAAAATATATTGCCGTACTAAGACTTTTGCTGTACACTGTATATATAATGCCTATAAATGAGGGTAAATTTGACCGATGGCTAGGATAGTCAGAATCAAATATCACGACCTCATGGCCAGTTCACAACACTTTTACGTGAGATGATCATTCCCTCAAATCGTTTGTGCTGTATACACAATATGACATGAGCTGTGTAGCTCGTAGCACTATTCTGTTGTTGTTGTCCAGGTCAAGCAATTCTGATAAAAACAAGTTCGTCCTCAGGTAAAAATTTTACGATGACGGCGCTAGACCAAAATCCACACCAAACATTACTTTACTGGGAATGCATTGGGCGCGTTCCTGGATCTGATGTGCATTGCCAACAACATCAGCAACTACAATTATATTTAGCCTATAAACTTTTCATCTTTTCTGTCACACTTTATAATTAACACAAAAAACGAAGTTGAATGGTAACACCGTCGGAATTAGTATCAATTTCTGGGGCTTCTGTGTAAGCTGGCTGTTTTATACGGTGTACAGATATGTACCTTTATTGCGTAAATCGCCATTATTGAACTCAATATTTCATATAAGGTTTCAATTAATAATTGCGCAATAAATACGCATATTGTTATAATATTGAGTAAAACATAAAATACAGCACTGTCATAAGTGTGTTTCGTGAGCATATTACAACTTACTGAACACTTTCTGTTGACATTTGACAACTCAATTCTGACAATTCAAACAACGACAAAAAAACATAATAAAAACAATGTTGTTGAAACAACCAGCTGTTTTGTTTACCAGCTGTAAACTGAATATTGAATAAACAGCTGAACTTCGTATATTATTATGCCTGAACACTTAAAACATATTGCTCAATTAACCGAATATTGACTCAATAGAAGTGCATGTCTGAACATAATATTAGAATTACTTTACTCTGATTATGATTGAATTTTAGTAATTCTTAAGCAGAGGCATTGTTTGTTTAAAAACAAACACAAATTTTTTAAGAAATAAGCCAACCTTAGGTGCTATTTAAACCATTTAAGGTTTATTAATAAGGGAAGGGTAGCCAAAAAAAAAATTCTTAATTCTGTTTGTTTATTCAAAATTTCTTAAATCCAGCAAATCATCATGTAATGAGCTTACAATAAAGCTGACTGTAAAAGACAATAAAAACAATAAAAATCTGAAAATTATGGAACCTTAAATCGTGTAAAATCTGGCATTAAAAAAAATTTGTAAACAGAATTCTATGGACACGAATGGACAAATAAATAAAAAATCAATAATTGAACGAAAACATTTTTCAAATTCAAATTAGTTTGAGACAATGTAATGACTCTTGAAAACATAGGCACTTAAATCTGAAAAACATAACACGTACCAAAGGTAAACGATTTCTGGCTAATCTTTGTCACAAATGAAAAATATTTTCCTTGTTTTCTAATTTAAATTTTAAATCAACAAAAATGAATTGAAATGAATTTCATTTGATTATCTTCTTTTTTTTGTAATTTTCCACTATGACAACAACAATGTTAACAACATTGTTTTCTGTGCGTAGCGTAGAGTCCAATAAAAAAACAAAATTTATCCCCAAAACATCATTTACAGATCATAAAAATTCATGTAAAAATTTTCATTATTTTTCCTTTTTTTCGTTTTTATGTACACGTGTATGTACAGAATGTATATCCTATATATGTATGTATATCGCTTACAAAAATGTTTAACAAATAAATTAAATTGACGAACATAAAAAAACATTATTTCGTTGACATTTCAAGTTTGAAATTAAAAAATAAAAATAAATTGAAGACACCAAAAAAATATCCACTTCCATCCATAATGACTTTTTAAGAGGGCCCATCAATATAAATTGGCTGAAATATTTTATGGTTATTAGTAAAAAATTAAAAAACGCTGGCAGCATTCGCTCATTCCCTGAAAAAAAAAACAAGCAATTAAGCTGTTTCAGTTGATAAAGTTGTCGTGGCAGATAAAGAAAAATGTTGTTTTAAAAAATAATTAAATTTTTTATTGCATTTTAGCTGCCATTAAAATGACTTTTTTACGAAATTTACACGAAAAGAAAATTTATTTTTAAGAAAATTTAATCCCATGAATCTATAGGGCCTGGTAACAGAGATTTCATAACTTTGGCAGTTGATAACGGCCATTTTGTTGTAGCCACATCTTGTCAAATTAGTTGTCATTTATTCAATCTGTCTTGCCAAATCATCATGAATGTATATAGCATTCAAAATTACGCTCAAATTCTGGAAATGTTTTATCGAAATGTGTGTTCAATCACCATAATCGTCGTACCGAGAAGACTATAGGCAATGCAGTGAATAAATTTCAGTCCACTGGTTCAGTAAACGATCGACCAACACCCATACGTTGATGAAGCACAAGATCTGCAGAAACTGTCATTGTCCTTGAGAGTGTGCAGTAGAATGTTCCTTTGTTCAGTAAAGAATCGACCAACATCCATATGTGAACACCCATAGGTTTACATATGGTACACAAGATCTGCCGACACTGTCATGGTCCTTGAGACTGTGCAGTAGAATGTTTACTTGTTCAGTAAACGATCGGCCAACACCCATATGTTGATAAAACACAAGATCTGCCGAGACCGTCACTGACACTATCCTCGAGAGTTTGCAGTAGAATGTAAACGGAAGTAAGTTCGTGACGCTCTTAAAAATTCAGGCTTTCGCCTACCACAACTTGGAAAACATTGCTTCGGGGCTTATGCCTGCTGTCTTACAAAATTCGATTGACCCAGTAACTGAAGGTAAATGACATAGATAAACGACATGCGTTCGCTAAATGGACTCAGGAGCAATTGGCAACGCATCTTACCTTTCATCAAAAAATTATGCTCGGAGATGAAATCTATTTCTGGAAGAATGAGCACGTGAACATACAATATTTTCGAATTTTTTACGATAACGAGAATTTCGATCCCTAAAAGGAAGTCGCCCATTCTGCGTTCTAACAAACACTCTGAGAGTGACTAGAATTCCAATGAACTTTTTTTCAAATCAGTCGTTAAACCATGAACTACAGCGCCATTTTTAGTTAGTTTGAAGAAAATTCATCGTAGAGAAGTGCATTACATAACAGCCTTTCAGTCTAGATTACGACCTAATTTTTCACACCACTTATGATGCGCGTGTGTTAATTATACACGTGAGTGGTAGTACCTTCAGTTTAAAGCCGACTCCGAAAAATTTTTGTTCACAATTTTTTTGGAGTTGTCTGAGCTGAAGCTTAAACCATGGCCTCACGTCCATTCTTTATATTTCTTACATTCTTTACATTTCTTACATTCTTTTCTGTTCTTACATTCTTTACATTTCTTAAATTTTTTACATTTCTTACATTGTTTACATTTCCTACATTGTTTACATTTCTTACATTCTGTACATTTCTTACATTCTTTTCATTTCTTACATTCTTTACATTTCTTACATTTTGCAAATTTCTGACATTCTTTACATTTATTACATTCTTTATATTTCTGAAATTCCTCAGATTTTTTACATTCTATACATTTCTGACATTCTTCGCATTTCTAATATTTTTAACATTTCTCACATTGTTTACATTTCCAACATTTGTTACATTTCTTACATTCTTTACATTTCTTACATTCTTTAAATTTCTTTACATTTCTTACATTGTTTACATTTCTTACATTTTTTGCATTTCTGACATTCTTTACATTTCTTGCATTTTTTACAATTTTTGCATTCTTTACATTTCTTGCATTCTTTACATTTCTTACATTCTTTAAAATTTTTTACATTATTTTCATTTCTTACATTTTTTACATTTCTTACATTCTTTGCATTTCTTACATTCTTTACATTTCTTAATTTAGAACACAATGTAATGGTTTTTTCTATTTCCTACTGAGGAAACCATAAAAAGTATGCTACAGCGTAGTTTCCTTGTGGAGATGAAAATATAATTTCTTGTTGATTTCTTTTTTTGATACTCGCCTATCACTTGTGAATGTCTTATTCTACTATCGATTGGATTGAATCAATTAAACTAAAAACATTTTCCACCACATTATGTTCTCCAAATACATTCTTAATGACCTCGCTGGCTGGCTGACTGGCTGTCTGGCCAATACAACCAGGCTAAAGAGCTTTACGGCATTTAATTAATCAAATAACGTTTTATTGTTATACCCAGAGACTTAGTCTCAAATACAACCATTGTCTTGAGGCAAAAAATAAACGGAAAATAATGTTCCTTGTTGTTGTTTGTTTTCTAATGGTTTTTCTTTAAGTAAAATGTTCGTTCTTTTTCTACATTTTACACTCTTAAAGTACATTTAAATGCAGGTCATTAAAATAAAAAAACAACAGAAAATAATAGAAGGCATTTCAGCAAAAAAAAATAAATAAATAAATAAAAAAACAGAAGAAAAATTCAAATAAAAAAGTTACTTTAGCTCCATGTACATCACCATCCGCATTACAGCGTGTAATGAAAAACGTATAAAAAGTTTTTCTTCTTTTCATCATTTTTTTTCTTCTTCTTATTTTGTTGCTTAAAGCAAATGATTATAAAACAGACTTTGAAATAAAAAGAAGCGAAAATAAAATAAATTTCAAAAGTTTTGTGGCATATTTTTCTTTGCAATTTTTATGCTTCAGATTTTTATATCCTTTGCTGCCATTGGTTGTGGCAATCATTTGATATCTCTTGCACCTTAGAAGTTATTTTTCATGGCTCATGATATTATAAAATTGGAATTAAACTGCCGCTGTAGTTTATTGTTCAATACTCGTCTAAATTTGTTGGAAATATGAGTCCACAATAGGGCTGGCATTCAAACTTCCCAAGATCATCAGCTTTATGCAGAATGCAAGAAACGAAAAACTTTCCTTGTGCGCATGCAAATGTGGCTACTAGACTGATGGACAAAGCCTATTAATTTAAAGGGTGAGTCATTTAAGGAATACATGAAAAACCGTTGTTAGCAAAAGAAGGGAAAAAGAGAAACAATTAAAAATTGTGGATAAAAAATCAAGGATTGAACAAAAGAAAAAAGAAAGAAGGAGAAGGAATTAAATTAAAAAAAAGTTCAAACGCTTACCATAAAGAATGGAATGGAAATTTGAAATTGTATTGGTACATAAAGGAGAGAATGTGGTATTTGCCTCTGTTGTGCACTCCATTTATAAGTTTAAATTTAAAAATTTTACCAAATTTATTTCTTTGTTGTGAAGCACAATTGTTCCAGTTAGAAATGGTATATCATTTCATTCATAAGGCTGTCATGGCTGGCCGCACGGTTCACCATGCAATCGATCCAATTTTTGCGCACTTCTTCAAGCATAAGAAGACGTATCTCGGTAATCGCATCACTCATGTTGGCCTTCAAATACTCAATTGTCTGTGCTTTGTCGGCATAACACTTTTCTTTAACGGCGCTCCACAGAAAATAGTCCAACGATGTCAAATCACAGCTTCTTGGCGGCCAATTGACTTCACCACATCGGCTAATTAAACCCTCATCAAACGTTTGATGCCATAAATCGATTGTGGTATGAGATGTGTGGCAAGTTGCACTATCCTGTTGAAAGCAAACATCGTTCACATTAATATCATGAACAGCGAGTACAGAAAAATTGGTTATCATGTTAGGAAAGATGTCGCCATTTACCGAAATGGTGGCGCCATCTTCATTTTCAAAGAAGTATTGGCCAATGATGCCTTCACTCGTAATGGCTTGTCATTGGCTTCTGTAAGACCACGTGTGGATTTTCTGAGCCCCAAATACGACAAATTTGCTTATTAACATACCCACCAAGATGAAAGTGAGTTTCATCCGAAAATGGACTTCATCGTGCAGTTTCTGGTTGCCCCATCTAGCGAAGCTAAAACGAAGCGGATGGTCATATGCCTTCATTTTCTTCTTGAACCAATTGAACTTTGTAAGGCGTCACAGATCTTTCCACTAAGTTCGATGTAATCTGATGCGTGAAATGTTCGATTCTTGCGAACGATGACGAGTTGATGTTGATGGATTCAGGCACACTCTCAGCCACAGCTTCGATATTTTCGGGTGAAAGCACAGTACGAGCACGCTCACGTCTTGGGCCATTAAAAATGAAACAAGTTTTACGAACTTCAGCAATAAACTTGCCTACACCGGTTACGGTTTGTTCTTCTCTCCTGCCAAATTTTGTACGACATTTTCATGCAATTTCCCGATCAATTGTCATTGTTTTGAAAATAAATTTCCAATAAATCCAAACGTTGCTCAAGCGTAAATCGATTCATTACGTTCAGTGCAGAGAATATACTGAATTTTGTGACAGAATAGAATGGATGGTTCAAATTTAAACCGATAGATGACCCACCCGATATATGAGTCATCTATGTGCGTAATATTCCGAAATATTTTCCTCCAGTTTCATTAATATTACCTCACTTAGGTGATGAATATTTTTTCATTCACAAAGTTTTCTTTTGCTCGCAGACGGTACGGTAAAGAAGCATCCTCTCAGTCGCATCATTTATTCAAAACAATATCTTCTAAGAAATTTCTAAATGATATCATCACAAGGGAATTAAATTCCTTCCTTCCTATCAAAACTTATTGAAATAATTCTACCAATTAAACTTTATAGGCTCCCTGAAGATTCCTTATTCCACTCTTCTGTTGTAAATTAACAATAAAAAACATTAAAGCTTTGAAAGTCCCTTTTGGAACACTGTAACACAACTGAAATGCAACACATCTAATAAAGCTATAAGACCCATAAAGGAGAGCATTTTTGTCTATTCCGGTTGCCTAAACTTGTACACGCTCTCTCTATCCTGTGTATAAAGGAGGGCCCATACAAAATATAGACACCAAGTGGAATACAAATATAAATTAATAACAAAAATTTTAACACATAATAAAAGTGAACGAAAAAAAGAAGGAAAGAAAAGAGATGAGAGAAATAAAATAAAAATTATACCTTAAAAATGTAATCGTAAAACGTGACAGGTTTAATTTACTTTTATTAGTTGTCATCCCCAAAAGAAACAAAGAAAAATATACGACAAATGCCAGCTGTAAAGCAGGAGACGATATGAAAAAATATACGATACTGTGTTGTGGCACCTTAGAAAAAAAAGTAAGAAATAAAACAAGAATTTTTATTTCGAATTTTATTTTCATTGTATTTCACACAGAACAAAAGAAAATCTCCGATGTAAATATAATATGCAGAGACAGAGGACATACTATGGGTGGCAAAAGTATATCGTCAGTAAATGGTTTTTTTAAAACTGTTTTAAGTCCTCAGAATTGCCATCTGAATGCAGTGAGAGAACGCTGTAAAGCCATTAAATAGCATAATCGATTTAAGAAAAGTTTCTCAAATCAGTTGTTCACAGTTGACATTAAATTGTGGATCTCGCCGCTTATGGATAAAATTAACACACACAACATGGGTGTTGTGAGAAGCTAGGTTGTAATCCTGACTATAAGGTTGTGATGACCAATCATGTGTATGAGTTTATTGGAATTGCCCGATGACAAAATTTGATTGAACCTTTTCATCCAAATATTTAACGAGCCTGCATTCTGTAAGAATACATACGTAATTGGCCATTACAATCCTTCAGTCAGGTTTACGGCATAGCTTCTCACAGCACTCATGTTGTGTGCGTTTACAGTTTAAAGTCGTTTCCGACCAACAGATTTTTGAGAAACGTTTCATGGCAATTTTATTTACTCTCAGAGTCTTTGCCAGGTCTCTTGGCCGTAATTTTTTCAGGGTTTTGTTATCTGTAAGGATATCGGACATGACACTTATCTCCGCATAATTTTTTAATCGTTTTTCTTAATTTCCTTTTTTTTAATCTGTGGGAAGTATTTCCAGTGGAACTTTTCTTAGCTCTCGATGGAATTATACTTTTGATACCACTCTGATGAGTTCAGGTTATATTCAGAAACAAGATTCAACTGCACCTTCAATGTTTACCTTCTGTTATTCTTACTGAAGAAGTCGCCGTAGTCTAGTAGATAGTGTGTTGCCTTACTAGACGTAAGGCAAACCCCAGGCCAGACATCAAAGACAAAATACAAAAATTATTTCTTCGGCGACTTCCTCTCAGCAGATTTCTGGCAAAACCTCTGAGAGTAAATAAAATTGCAATGAAAAGTTTCTCAAAAATCTATCGTTCAGAGTCGACTTTAAACTGTAGGTCCCACCATAACATTAACATCCCACATAAAATTAACACACACAAACAAAAATGGTGTGAGAAACTAGGACGTTGTAAAATCCAGGTACTTTACTTTTCTTAATTGACAAGTACCCGTCCTAACCTAACCTATTATGTGTGGAATATAATGTCGTCCACATGTAGTGTGTTTGACTAGTCGAAGTTGCCCTTTGTATGTAACTTAATATCAACACATTCTTACCTAACCTAGGTCGTGATCCTGACTGAATTATAAACATAAAGAATGACTTGCGTTGAAACCGCCTAGTGCCATATATCATGTAATTGTCTTGTGCTACAGGTTTACTGTCCCCAAATGGTTTAACTGACTGATTAAGTTTAGCGCGTACAATACTAACATATCCTTAGAGGAGCAAGTTTAAAAAAAAAACTTTTTACAAATATTTCGTTAGTGGCTTGACTATTTCTCAAGGTCAACTTAAAAACAAACTTCATGACGCTGAATAAATTAGCTCTGAAGACTATAACTGGATAATGGCTTTTTGTGTACGACTTGTGTAATGAAAATTTAAGTGTAGCAGACTTACTATCACCCACTGTTATGTCACTGTATGTAGATCTCTTATTAACAATAAATTCGCTCAAATTGACATCCGCAATAACAACAAGAGACAGTTCTAACAGAAAATATTTACAAAATTTGTGCATCAATTTGTATCAACGTATTGGATAGTTGACATATCATAGAGACAGCCAGAGGAGCTCATGAAATGTTTCGTTTGGTGTAAAAAGAAATTTACGAGCCACCAATAAGATTTTAATTTGGGCAACACTATTTAAAATTTCTTACCTTCAGAATGAATTGAAATTCTTTTGTAGGAAATTTGTTTTTTCTTTTGTTTTTTGTTCTTTCCTGTATAAGACACATAATGGTAGTGACATGTGACAATTACAATAAGAAACCCAAGGCAAGAGCACGAAACAGGGAGAAATATAGTTGGGATATCATGTAAAATGATCTGGAAAATTTTCGTGTCAATAAAATGTCAACACTTATTAACTGACACTTATTAAGGTTAATAAGAAATACATGAAAAACTAAAGACAGCGATGGCTGCAATAGAAGGGGAAAAGAAGAGAAACAATTAAAAGTTGTGAATAAAAAATCAAGGTTTGGAGAAAGAAAAAAGAAGGAAGGAGGAGAAATTAAATTAAAAAAAGTTCAAACGCTTACCATAAAGAATGGAATGAAAGTTTGATATTGTATTGGTACATAAAGGAGAGAATGTGATATTTGCCTCGGTTGTAAAGGGTGGGTCATTTAAAAGTTTAAATTTAAAAAAGCAATGAAATAAAAACGATTTGAAATTTTGGCAAATTTACTTTTATGTTGCGAAGTACTATTGTTCCGGTTAGAAATGGAATATCATGTCATTCATAAGGTTGCCGCGGCTGGCCTCACGGTACCTCATTCGATTGGACCAAATGTCACGCAGTTTTCCGATTGTATGTGGTTGTATTTCGACAATGGCATCACGAATGTTGGCCTTCAAATGCTCTTTTGTCTCTGCTTTGTCGGCATAACACTTTTCTTTAACGGCACTCCACAGAAAATAGTCCAACAGTGTCAAATCGCAGCATCTTGGCGGCCAATTGACATCACCATTTTGGCTAATTAAACGGCCATCAAAAGTTTGTCGCAATAAATCGATTGTGGCATGAAATGCGTGGCAAGTTGCACCATCATGTTGAAACCAAACATCGTTCACATCAATACCATGGACAGCGAGTACAAAAAAATTGGTTATCATGGTGCGATACGTGTCTCCATTGACCGTAATGGTTGTGCTGTCCTCATTTTCAAAGAAAAATGTGCCAATGATGCCTTTGCTCCACAAGCCGCACCAAACAGCTACTGGTAATGGATGCATTGGCTTCTATAAGACCACATGTGGACTTTGTGAACCCCAAGTACGGCAATTTTGCTTATTAACGTACCCACCAAAATGAAAATGAGCTTCTTCCGAAAAGGTAATTTTTTTTCAAAATCGACATCATCGTGCAGTTTCTTGTTGGCCCATCTAGCGAAGTGAAAACGTAGCTAATGGTCATAGCGCTTCATCTCTTGAAGCAATTGAACTTTGTAAGTCGTCATACCAAGATCTTTTCGCAAAATTCGACGTAAACTGGTGCGTGAAATGTTCAATTCTTGAGAACGATGACGAATTAATGTTGATGGGTACGCCCGCACAGCCACAGCTTCGATATTTTCGGGTGTACTCACTGTAGGAGCACGCTTACGTCTTGGCTCATCAACAATGAAACAAGTTTTAGGAAGTTTAGCAATAAACTTGCGTACACCGGGCACTATTAGTTCTCTGCGAACAGATTTTGTACGACATTTTCAAGCAATTTCCCGATCGATTGTCATTGTTTTGGAAATAAGTTCAAAACAAATCCCAATGTTGCTCAGGCGTTAATCGATTCATTACGTTCAGTGGAGGTAATATACTTAATTTGGTGTAAGAATAGAATGGATGGTTCGAATTTAACCCAATAGATGTGGCCCACCCTTTATATAAAGGAAACGGAAAAACTGTATTCGAAATTAAGATTTGTAATGGCGCTGTTTTATGTTTTTTTTTATTTCTCATTTCTTTACATTATTCCCCTTGGTTTTTATGTTTTCTTTTAATGTTCCTCGACATGCCACAAGACTATTGAATGTTTTTCTTGTACGTCCTTTAAAATTCTTTCATTCCATTCCTCCTTGAGTATTTTCCTTTTTTTCTGCCATAATTTCAAATTCCCATTTTTATTGTTTTGATTTCTTGTGAAACAAAAAGCGAAGGGTTTTTTAAATGCCTACTATAATAAATCGCTTGAATGAAGGCAAAACACAGTATTACAGCTGAAACGTCCCCCGCCCCCTCATTTTAAGTAAATGAAATTCAAAATGAAATTATTTTATGGCTTTACAACAAAAATTTAATTTGAATCAAATTTCAATTACTTCAAGAGTGTTGGCTTAGTCAAGCATAGCAGTAGAGTCAAAAGAAACCACCACCACCGCCAGTACCACCACCACCGCCAGTACCACCACCACCACCAGTACCGCCTTCATCATCATCATCATCATCAACATCCACTTACAAAATACAAACAGATGTCTGTTTACATGTTGCCGGCAATTGACACAATCATTCAGTCAAATTGTTTTGTATTGTATGTAGAAAACTTTTTTTTTATTGAAATTCCAGAAAAGCGTCAATTTGATGTGACGTTTCATTTGACACATTTTGTTACAAAATGCTAACATATTGCTTAGCATTTGATAAGTCAAGCAATGCAAAATTTGTTTGCGGTTTACGTTGGTTTGTCCAATTCGTATGTAAAAGATTTTAAGTAACTGCTTCAATAGTGGCCATATTGAGAAAAATATTACATTTCCTCAATAAATAGGAAAATGTTCGGCTCTTTTTGGTGCAACCTCTTCTCTATTTTCTATATTAATACGACATACCTTTGAATATTTCTATACGAGACACAACTGTTAACATTAAACAACATGAAGGCAAGTAATTCAATTGAAATGGCTGGTACTGATTAAAAGCAAAGGTGTAATGTTCCATCATGAATACATCGTAGCAAACACTCACGACCCAGTAAAAACTGGGAAAGTTTAGGAAGTGTTGATACATTTACCATGTAGCCAGGACCTTGAACCTTCTAATTTCGCTCTCTGCAGACCGCTCTTTATGGTTTAAATTTAAATTTTATAGAGGGCTGCCTAACACAATTGAACCAGTTTTTACCACAATTCAAATTGGATAGAAAACACAAAGAAGAGAACATATAGTAGAATTTCTATCTGACAGCCAGCCGGACATCCAAGCACTCGGCTATAATAAAGTCAACTCGATTGGCTCCCAGAACATAAAGGGTCCGCCAAATAATTTTTTTTTTGAAAATGCTTAAAAAAACTACTGAATATTTTCTCAAATTTCTTTTTTTATTTGAAAGTACAATCCTTCCGGTTAATAATGGAAAATAATTTTATTCGAATGGCTGCCTCGAATGGCCATGCAGTGGCCTACACGATCGGTCCAATTTTTGGGCACATTATCGACCGTGTGCAGCTGTATTTCACCAGCAGCTGTATTTTCACGTCAATTTTCTCTGGCTTGTTATTCTTGGCACTTATCTTTGACGGCACCCCACAAATAATAGTCCAACGGTGTCAAATTGCAGCTCCGAGGTGGCCAAACGACATCAGCTCTGCGGCTGATAATGCGATCTTCAAAAACATTGCGCAAAACATCAAGTGTAGCTTCGGCTGTGTGGCACGTAGCGCCGCCCTGTTGAAACCAAATGTTGCCAATATCCTCCTCTTTAATTTTTATGAACAAAAATTCGTTCAACATGGCCCGATAACGATCGCCATTGACTGTAACGGCCACTCCGTGCTCATTTTCGAAGCAAAATGGCCCAATTATGCCTCTGGACCAAAATCCGCACCAAACAGTGACTCGTTTTGGGTGCGTCGGCTTTTCAATGTATGCGTGCGAGTTTTCTGTGCCCCAAATGCGACAATTTTGCTTGTTTTCATACCCGCCAAGATCAAAATGAGCTTCATCTGAAAGATGATTTTTTTTTACCAAAATCGGCATCTTCTGTAAGTCGATCGCAGGCGCACTTAGCGAAGCGAAAATACGTTGGGTGGTCCATATTAGTTCAGCGGAAGGATAAAACTAATTATCTGTCAAATCAGACATGAGCTAAGTGTTACCATTCACGAAATAAGCACTAGTTGAAAGAAAAAAACGTTAGATGACAGACCCGATATAAGAATTAACGGCAATGTACAGGTAGATGGAAATTCTTTCCAATGCCAAAATATCCTGGGTCAATAAAGAGTCCTGCTCCACCGCTAGGCTCGCTTGGTCCTCAATGGATAGAAGGCGCACCAACCAGTTACTTGGCCTTAGTAGTAACATTATCTCGATCACAGTGGCCATGCTTACAGTTCATTGTGTTATGGGTGGACATGCGGAAAGGATGCGGCTCCCATTTAACGACTTCTGCCGTGGGTGCAGATCTGCTCAGAAAGGGGAGACTGTTATCCACTTTCTTTGTCAGTACCCATACAGATATAGGTTATTTGGCTCTCCATTTCTTGTCAGTTTGAAGGAGCTATCATCTATTGATGTCAAGAATATAGCTTCGTTTATCAAACTTTCTGGCTGGTTTTCCAACGTGGGTAGTCGAGCTTTAAATGTGCAGCCCTTGCGCTGATCAACTTCTTCCTCTCTGGTTTGGAGGTACTGCGTGTACCTGTGACGTCCCAACGGGCCGCTATGCATGCTCAAGTGAGCTTTTGGTATCAAAGCTACCATTCTAACCTAACGTAACCTAACTTAGCAGGTAAATGGATAACTTTAGTTCTTTGAGAACAAAAATGATTCGAGCCAATTTTTGATACCCGGTTTTAGCATCTTATAATGGATCACATATTTCTTAACTTAATTGGTCATTACAACTATTCAGACAGGACCATGACCTAGGTTCTCATATCACGTCTGTTGTGTGTGTTGATTTTATACATGAGTTTAAAGTCGACTACGAACTACAGATTTTTGACAAACTTTTTATGGCAATTTTATTTACTGAGAGGAAGTCGCCGTTGAAATATTTTTTCATATTTCGTTTTCGTTCGGGATGTGTGACCTAGGAATTGTACCGTATTCTCACGTCTAATAAGCCAACTCACTACCTACAAGACTGCGGCGACGTCACATGCTTCTAGTCCCATAAATTACAGAGCATTACCATGCCACAATGAATATTCTGCTTGGCCTTAAATTTTGCTCGCTTCACATATAATTTCTTGCGCTTGGAACTGTAGTAATGAATCCAGTTTTCATCGTCAATGATAATACGACGCAAAAATTATTTCTTTTCGAACCGGGGAATAAAAATACATGCGTTCGAAATTTCATTGCAAATATCTGTGATGAAAAATGTCGTCATACTCATTGCAGAAGTACTTCGTGTATGACGAAATATTTCGTCATGCTTAGTTAACAGGTTAAAGCGATAAAACAGTATTTCTATCGGCATCAGTTAATTTGGCATCAATTTTCCTTGCTCTTGAATTAATCTTGCTGCTTTTAAATGGCTGCTTGAGGCTCAGCTAATGAATTTGGAGCTCAAGACACGACATCATGGTCTTCAAAATTTTTTTTCTACCCCGGAGGCTCTTTCTCTTTGATGTCCAAACCATCATTTCTGAAAAACTCAAACGAATCGATACACTTAGTTTTTGATTGAGCGTGCTCAACGTATAATTTCACAAGTAAGCGATGACCCGCACGTATAATTATATTCGCAAATAGTAGCTGAACTTAACCTTCAGAAAATACAGTTTTTTCAGCAGTTTGAAATATCCATCCATCCCTCGAGAAGAAAAATTATGACGTACACTACCTAACCACAGAATGTTAACTGATTGTGACAGCTCGAGAAAGGCTTTTTCACCATCATCTACCATCCTACACCAACGACATAAAACAAAGCATAAGCAATTGGTGCCATTTGACATAAATGATGAGTTTTTAAGTTGTAATGGGTGATTTTTTAAGAGTTATAGGAAATTTTTTCAAAAAAAACATAAAATTCAGAAAAATGCATGAAATCTTTATTTGAATCGATAGTACGGTCCATATAATTTAATGTTTGAAGATTATTTAATGCAAATGCTGACCGCGACTACGCCTCAAATGGTCCATCCGCTTAGTCCAATTTTGGGCATACTTTTTCCAACATTTCGGCCGATATCTCACGAATAAATTCTTCAATGTTGTCTTCCAATGCGTCAATTGAAGCGGGCTTGTCTGTAAAGACATGAGCTTTAACATAGCCCCACAAAAAATAGTCTAAAGGCGTTAAATCGCACGATCTAGGCGACCAGTTGACCGGTCCCGAACGTGAAATAAAATGTTAACCCAACTCGCCTCTTAATAAGTCCATGTTACGCGTGCTGTGTGGCATGTGGCACCGTCTTGTTGAAACCACATGTCATGCAAGTCAAGCTCTTCCATTATGGGCAAAAAAAGTTGGATATCATCTCACGGTAGCGCTCACCATTCACAGTTACGTTACGATTCGCAGCATCTTTGAAGAAGTACGGTCCAATGATGCCACCAGCCCATAAACCGCACCAAACTGTGACTTTTTCTGAATGCATTGCTTTGCAATGCTTCTGGCTGATCTTCACTCCAAAATCGACAATTCTGCTTATTTACGTATCCATTGAGCCAAAAATGAGCTTCGTCGCTAAACACAATTTTTCGGTAAAGAAGTGGATCTTCGGCCAACTTTCCAAGAGCCCATTCACCAATAATTCTGCGTTGTGGTAGGTCGTTCGGCTTCAATTCTTGCACCTGAAAGGCTTCACACCTAAATCCTTCCGCAAAATTTTCCACTTTGTTGAGTAACAGAGGCTCAATTTGCTGCGAACGGTGACGAATCGATAATTGATGGTCATCATTAACACTGGCCGATACAGCTGCGATATTTCCTTCAGTTCGCACTCTACGTAAGCGTGTTGGTGGTTTAATGTCCAACAATGTAAATTTGGTGCGAAATTTAGTCACAATAGCCCGAATAGCCGCTTCAGTGGGTCGATTAAACTGACCATAAAGTGGAAGCAGCGCGCGACGAACTTTCTTAACAGAGCACGCATTTTGATAATAAAATTCAATGATTTGCAAGCGTTGTTCGTTTGTAAGACGATTCATGGCTAAATTATAGATCAAACTGAAGATGTTTGACAGTGAAACAAAACACGAAACGTGCGTGAGCAGTTTAAACCAGTGTTGCCAAAAAGATAATAGCCAAAAAAATCACCCATTACTATCAATAGTAACCGGCCTTTCGATAGCGCACTATACTCAGGGAACACTTGATTAGATTGATGATGGACTCGAAAGCAATATTTAGATTCTGTGATGAAGAGAATGAATCATCAGAACACGGAGCTAGAATCTGTGTCGCCGTAATTTTTCCCAGAAGAAAATACTGCGGAGTCCATCAAGTGCTGGGAGGAGGAGTATCCATGTTAACATCCAGCTGCACTCTGAGTTTCTTAGGCCAATTGTATTAGAGGGTACTGCAATACTTTGATATCTCTGCCTTATAGTTGGTCATTACAACCATTTAGTCAGGATTACAACCTAGCTTCTCACACCAACAATGTTGTGGGTGTTAATTTCATGCACGAGTATCGAACAACAAATTTGAGAAAATTTTCATAGGAATTTTATTTACTCTTAGAGGACTACTGAGAGGAACTTACCGAAAAACTATTTTCTTTTTCATGTTACGCTTAGATTGAGATGCCTGAGCTGGGGTTTGAACCACTATTTTACGTCTAATAAGCCAACACACTACCTACTATGCTGACTACCTACTAGACTACAGCACTTCAGACATGAAAAATCCGCTACAGATCGCTTGGCTCCAAATTTCTGTGCTTTTGGAAAAATTCCGCTATTTTTAAACGCTTAGAAACGGCTCCTTGAGGTAAGCCGAATGAATTTCGAAGCTCTTCTGATTATATTCGCAAATGGTGGCCGAACTTATCTTCCCACAAATATTGTTCTTTCGGCAGTTTAAAAGATTTTCCATCGTGAAGAAAATTCAGCCTGCATGGCTTCAGCACCTCTTACTTATTTGCTCAATACAACACTTTAGTCAGGATTACAACCTATATTCTCACACCAACCATGTTGATTGTTTAATTTTATTCATGGGTGGCTGGACTTGAGTTTAACCTCGATTCCGAACATTAAATTTGAGAAATATTTCATAACAATTTTATTTACTCTCCGACTGCTGAGAGGAAGAAGAAATATTTTTTGTTTCTTCATTCGAGGTGTCTGAGCTGGAGTTTGAACGACGGCTTCACGTCTAATAAACGAGCACACCACCTATTAGACTACGGCGACTTGCTATATTACCTCTTACGACTGAAAAAATATTCTTTCAAAGTGCTCGCTACCAAAATAATCAAAATGCCTGATAATTTAATTCAAAATTAATCAGTTATTGTGAGTTTCAATTTCATTGAAAGCTGTTCCCATCTAAGTACATACCTACCCTTAAGCTGGGTTCACCCATAGTTTCGGAACAAAAATTTTGTTGAATCCAGCTTTAGAATCTCTTCAGATGTATTACCGGAATCTTTAAATTTGCCTTCAAAACATCGCTAACAGCAGAGAGAATAAACAAAAGAAAGTGAAAATGATAAAGGAGTTTATTAATCCAACTCGTCATCTTCCTTGTGCTAACAAATCTGAGTTTTCAACGAGTCCCTGAAATTTTAATGACTATACGCCACAATAGGACCATATGCCAGAACTGTTTCGTGTAATAAAAATGGGGAAAAAAGGAAAAATATGCCGACGTAATTCTTAGAAAATTTCAACTCTTTTAACACACATAAACAACTCTTTTAACTCTTGGCTTATAAGGCAAACAAAGTCATTACATATGTACATATGTACGTTCAAATGAAATCTTTTTTAACTGATTGCTTTTGACTGATTGTTTTAAGTCTGCTTATTACATACAAATTACCGAGAAAAACCGAAAAGAAAAACAACAAACTTACACACAAACTCACATAACATAAAAATAATGCCTAGAAAACATGCATAATTCTTACATTAAAGTCAACAAACAAATAACAAATTATTTAGAATTATATTGTTGTTGTTGTTGTTGCTGCTGTTGTTTTTAAGTAAAAAGAAAAATATTTGAATAAGAATAATAAAAGAAGAAGAAGAAGAAAAATTTACATAAAAAATTATTATGATTTACACCCGCATATAATTGCTTTCAAACATATGAAATACGTGCGAGTTTATGTTTCTGTTTGAAACTCTTTATTAGGGTTGGCATACGAACAAAATGATCATCATTAACGAATAAATTTTTTATTCGATTAAAAAGCTTTCCCTAAAAATCTCTTATCTTGTGGCCGAAAAGACTCACTGTGTTACCCAGTGTAAGATAAGCCCCCTTGTCATGATCTGTTAGTGGCGTATATGAAGCACCCTGTGCTTCGAATGAAACTGAATAGTTCCCTTAGTGGCACGTTCGCCATCATACCTAGATCTTAAAACCTCAAAATTTGATAACGTCTGTTTGGACGTGGAGGGCAGTAACATAATAGATGTTGTAACGCTTCCGTTTCTTCCACATTCTTACAGCTTCCTGGCAGTAATCCTGATGAGGCCGAGCTTGTCAACGAAACTGCCAATTGCGCAGTGTCCAGTAAGAATTCCTGTTAGACTGCGACCGTTCTCTTATAGAACTCAAGTAGCTCCTTGGTTTTCCTGCTGTCCACTGCTGGACATTTTCTTCCACATTCTGACAGATTTTTGACAGTAATCCTGGTGAGGCAGACTGAGCATGTCAACGAAACTACAACATCGCAGTGTCTTTTAAGAATTCCTGTTAGACTGCCAACCGTTCTCTTATAGAGCTCCTTGGTTTTCCTGCTGTCCACTGCTGGAGGAAGTAGTTTTGAAATTCGTCAAACAGATATGTTGGACCACATAGGGTTTGTTGAACTCCATGCTGCTTTTTACAATTTGAAAACGTATTCTTGTAGGGGCAGAGATATTCCCTCTATTGTGTCTTCCTCAGACATCTTCGATCACATCCGTACCAGTTCGTTCGCCTTTTCGTTACCTTCTAAGCCACAGTGGGTCGGAATCTAGTAGAAACGGGAGTTGTGTCGACGTGTACGTTGTAGAGAGTTTATGCAACTCCTATCACCCTTTGATTTGACAATGTAGGATCCCAGGTCTTTAATTGCTGCTTGACTGTCTACTCCTTGCGGTACCATGTAGTCTTATCTAAAACCCGGATGACTCGGTTCTACTTCATGCAGCATTGAAGCGTTCCCTACTGAACGTGGGAATTCGTTCAACTTTTCGTTTCCTTGTATGCAAAAGTAGCATGGAAGCCTAGAGCAATGTACAGAGTCTGTGAAACTCCTACACATACATAATTGGTCATTACAACCCTTCAGTCAGGATTAGGACTTAGTTTCTCACACCACTTATGTTGTGTGTGTTAATTTTATACATCAGTGGCGGGACCTACAGTTTAAAGTCGACTCCGAACGACAGATTTTTGAGAAACTTTTCACGGCAATTTTATGTACTCTCAGAGTTTTTGCCAGAAATCTGCTGAGAGGAAGTCGCCGAAGAAATACTTTTTGTATTTTATTTTGATGTCTGGCCTGGGGCTCGAACCCTGGCTTTTGTCTAGTAAGCCAACACACTAACTACTAGACCACGGCGACTGTGCAACTCCTACCGCCCTTTAATTTAACGAGGTGCTATCCCAGCGCTTTGATTGCTGCTTGACTGACACATATGATCACGTTTGAAGGGTTAGGTTCCTGCTTTCAATCATACGTGCAGCTTGCTCGAAATACTCTGATCTGTTTAGATAATCTGAATAATCCGTTCTGTGTCAATTTATCGGAATTGACCCCAGATTTAGTTCCACATTTCATTTTTGAGCCATCGGTGAAGATCTTTACGTCACCGATGACAGCTTCAGTAACCCGTTCCTTTCGTTTGGGAGTGTGAGTTTTGTATGTTCGTTCGAAAACAGTCTCTGGCACCTTGTAGTCTCATCTACAACCATGGTAACTCGGCTCTATAGTACTTCATGCAGTACTGAAGCGTGCTCTACCGTACATACATATATGTTCCTCTTACTCCTCTAGGGAGCATAGGGCCGCGCCCTACCGCACATGGCCTAAACATATTCGAGAACTTAAGCCTCAGTGCATTTCTAGCAGCCATGTTTTGGAGGCAGAGGCAAGATGAGATAAGATGAGATCAGACTGTGGTGTAGACTTCAGAGCACCCCTGATGCCTAAGCATGCCAACCTCTGTACTTTATTCATCATAAATAAGTTCACTTCGACATTCGTCGTGAATTAAAATAATTGGTGTCGCTGACACCAGTGTTATGGAGTGAACTTTTAAAATTCAATTATTCGATTATATTATTCGAGTATATTAAGGAACTCTATTATTGAAATATTTCTTAAAAATTAATATTTCATGTTCTTTTCATAATGCCAACTGGGAGAGGGGAAGCATCCAGTTGAGGCAATAGAGTGTGTCAGTATTTAATGACGCTGATAATAAGGCTTATAACGATGGCGGTGGTGGTGTTGGTGTTATTGTTGGTGGTAGTGTTAGCAATGGTGGCATTATATGGTTCTTAAGCAGGCGCCTCTAATGCCATTTGTTATGCTTCATAAATTTTTTTGTTTTTTGTTTTTTTCGCCTGACTCCCTTCGCCTTCGTCATAATAAATGCGTATAAAATTGTGTGGCATGCTTAAGAGTGTTTTGCTGTTGCATGTTCATGTTGGAAGAAGTAAAACAAATTAAGCCTGTTTTTTTTTTCTTTATGTTTTCTTTAAAATTTGTTTAATTAATTGTGATTATTAATGAACGAGTTTATTTGTTTGTTTGTTTGTATTCAAATATGTTTTTATTTTCCTAATATGATTTACAAAACAAATGTATTCTTTTTCTCTTCATTTTAATTGTAATTCAATTTAAATTGGAGCATAGACTCCACACCGCAGGGAAGCTGATATTTTAATAGGAGACTTAATTTCCTACTGCTCTGCCTACATATTATATGGTCTGTCTATGTGTTATTGTTTAAAACAAAGTTTATTTCTTTCTGATTTAATATGCTTGTTAAAGAAGTAATTAAAGATGAAGAAAAATGGTTTTTACAGTGGCACACAAAATACTGTAGTCGTAGAGAGCGAAAAATATTTCTAGTTTTTTGAGAGTAGGTCAGTTGTAAGTCAGGTGATGTTAATATCCTCCCTCATGTTTCTTTCTGATGGTAATGGATGCGGCATCTAAGTGCTATACTGTGAATAAGCCTAGTGACATTACATGGTATGCGTTGGACAAAGGGATATGCAAATAGAGTTCGTTAATTTTTATCTAGAGTCCGCACTCACTCGCCACAAAGAGAACCCTTTGGTCCTACGGCAAAATCAGTGTTTCAGTCTCATGGTATCATAATAGCAGCAAGCGGCGATTTAGGAGTGATAAGCTGCATAAAAGCTTGTGCCCTCTCCGTAATACTTAATAATTGCGAAACATAGTAAATCCCCATTTTTGAAAACCAGTGCATGAGTAGATTTTGGATAGCAAACTAAACTGAAATATGAATTCACAATCAAGAGCATCTAAGGAGGCAACTGCTCTTTACTGTTGCAAGGGGAAAATACGCCACACCTAGGTCGTCAAACGTAAAAATTTATACTGACTCAACTCTTTCTAAACAAGTACGCGGCTTAGGAAAAAACAGATCATTAAACCCGGCCTGTGTATATTACTAGGACGGCGGCAATCATGGTAACAGATGGTCTTATAACTATATTTTATTATAGTAAAGTATTATTTACCACCAGATAGTCTGTACACAGAAAAAGCTTGAAAATATATTATTATTCTACCCGGAGGTCAACCATTCTTTAAGGAAAACCATCCCCAGTCCAAAATAAATCTTACAATTGCAGCAATCTTTATATTAAGGAGCTCGATCCAGGATGTACGAAAATGAGAAATCAGAAACCTCAGTCTCTTCACATGAGGCGAAAGACTGTCTCTTCCTCAGGTTCACACATCCACTGTCTTTCAGAATGTTTACCAAGAGGACAGTAGCCCGTAAGAATCACCATTGTGTGATGAATAGTCGTGCGATTTAAGGACAGAAGTGAGTCAATTCTCTTCTTGTCCATAAGTGCTCAGTAGAGTCTGGAAATATTGGCACGTACCTTCCTGCTGTCAACGAGATTGAGCTTCCCCGTAAAACGAGTGGTTCGGTTTAATCCACAGGTCAGGCATCTCCAACTAAACGAAATATGACAATATATTTCTTCGGCGACTTCCTGAGAGTAATTAGAATTGCCATGAAAAGTTTTTCAAAAATCTGTAGTTCGGAATCGACTTTAAACTGTAAGTCTCGCCGCTCATGTAAATAATTAACACATTCAAAATGAATAGTGTGCGAAAGTTGGTCGTAATTCTGACCAATTATGTATGTACATATGTATGTAATGGAAATACTTATGCCCTGTAACATGTCGGAGATTGCCACCTACGTACCGGCCCTGGCTAGCTCTTCAGCAATAGAATATCTAACTATATCCCTGTGTTCCGGAACCCATATAAGAGTTATCTTAGAATGGTTGGAAATTTGTTTGAGATCTCCTCTGCATTCGTGGACAAGAATGGATTTCGAAACTGCATTCGTTAGCGACTTAATGGAAGCCTGGCTATCTGAGGCAATTAAGAGATTTTCAGGAAACAATCTCCAACTTTACAAGCATTGCTGCACCCAAAATTGCCATGACCTTTCCTTGAATAACGCTGCAGTGAACTGGCAGCCTATAAATAACTTTAATTTCAAGACCCTTTTTAAAGCTACTAGAGAAAACCCTGTCATTGATCTGTGAGGCATCAGTGTAAACTTCAAGGGTCCTACGGAGAACCATCTTAGGCCAAAACTCCCCATGTGGAATCCTAAAATCGAATGTTCTATTTAGAAAATTCTTCGAGAATCACATAATTGACCTTAGTGTGTCTATACCGTGGATTATTTACTACCGGTATTATAACGTAATCTTATGAGTCCCAAGTAAGTAAAACCTTTTGGAGCCGTTGCCAAACTATGCTCATCTTATCCACTAGCACGAAACTGGATCTGGGTACTATTCCGATGAACAGGCACTGAACGGGTCATAGAGATTACGTTACAAGCTCAGCGGTTTTCAGGCGAAAATTATTGCTGTACCGGTAATATACCTCCTTCAAACGTGATCATATGTGTGCACAGTCAAGCAGCAATCAAAGCGCTAGGATACCACCTCGTCAAATCAAAGGTCGTCAGGAGTTGCGTGGATTCTCTGAATCGTATACATCGACACAACATTCGTCGCTGGATTCCGGGCTACTGTTGCATAGAGGGAAACGCAAAGGCGGACAAACCGGCACGAAAGAGATCGGAGATGTCTGAGGAATAGACAATAGAGGGGATATATGCGCTCATATAAAAGTAATTTTTCAAATGAAACGAAAAGGCAGATGAACTGGTACGAAAGGGATCGGAGATGTCTCAGGAAGAGACGATAGACTGGATATCCAAATTGAAAAAGCAGCATGAAATTCAACAGGCCGTAGGTTCTCATACATACAGACCTGGTTGCCGAATTTCAAAACTGCTGTGTCCACCAGTGGATAGCAGAAAAACCAAGTACCTGAATTGAATGCGACAAGAGAACGATTCGCACTCTAACAGGAATTCTAAAGGGACAATGTTGGAATGCGCTATTGACAAGCTCGGTCTGCTTCTCCTAGATTACTGCAAAAGCTGCCAGGATGTGCAAGAAACGGAATCGGTAGAACATCTTTGATGTGGGTGCACTGTCCTCAAAACAGAAATTATTGGTCATTGGGTGACAGAACGTTTAAAGATCTGGGCGTGTTGGCGAACTTGCCGTTAAGAGAACAGGCTGGTTTCATCCGAAGCTCGTGGGGTTTAAAGGCACCACTAATGGAATATGAGAAGGGGCCTTACCTTACACTGGGTAACACAATGGGCCATTTGGGTACACCGAGAGCAGTTGCCTGTAAACGGAAATCTATCCCCTAATCCTACCCAACCAATTCTGAAGATAAGAGTGTTTTTGTGTGGGAATTTGAGATATAGAAGTCGCCATAGCCTAGTGTAATATGATGGCTTATTAGCCGTGAGGCCACGGTTCAAATCCCCAGGTCAGACATCTCTAACAAAACGAAGGATAAATAAATATTTCTGCGGCGACTTCCTCTCAATAGATTTCTGGCATAAAAAATCTAAGAATAAATAAAATTTCCATGAAAAGTTATACAAAAATCAGTCATTCGGATTTGGCTTTAAACTGCAGGTTGTGCCACTCATGTATAAAATGAACAGACACAATATAAGTGGTGTGAGAATCTAGATCGTAATCCTGAAGGGTTGCGATGACCAGTTAAGTATGCATGTGTAGAAGAAAATTAATGTGAATTGCCTTACCTTTCGGAAACCTTCTTATATACAACGTACAAGATAGTATGGACAGGAGTGCCTATTTAAATATCAAATTTGACTATGCACAGCAGTTCTAAAATACTAAAGAACAGCGGAAAGCTAAAACAGAGTACAAGAGTGTCTTTTGTTCATTACTTCTGCTTTAAATCTATGTTTTCTTAAGCATTTAAGTTTCATAAGCTTATCTAATTGCCCTCGTTTTGGGTACATACATACATACATAATTGGCCATTACAACCCTTCAGTCAGGATTACGGCCTAGCTTCTCACACCACTCATGTTGTGTGCGTTAATTTTATACGTGAGTGGCGGGACCTACAGTTTAACGTCGACTCCGAACGACAGAATTTTGAGAAACTTTTTCATGGCAGTTTATTTTACTCTCAGAGTTTTTGCCAGAAATCTGCTGAGAGGAAGTCGCCGAAGAAATATTTTTTTTTTCATATTTCATTTTTGATGTCTGACCTGGGATACGAACCCGGGCTTTACGAATAGTAAGCCAACACACTACCTACTACACCACGGCGACTTCATTTGGGTACACCTAAATTTATTTCATTAAATCATAACTTATGAACAATTTTATGTACATTCTTATGGTAATAATATGTATACGGAAGAAGGCAATTAAGGCAATTTGTCATCAATCACTGTTAATGTACGAATTACTTTAAAATTAATATCGAAACGATAAAAAAATCCACTAAATTTTGTAATTATTTCGTTATAAATCATTAAACACTTGTAAAAAGCATTTGAACAATAAAAGAACGATACAAATAATAACTTTTTTTAGGGGGGGCAATACTTACGTATAAATGGGCTTAACATTGCCCTGGCGATACCATATCACCAATTGTACTTTGTCGGCTATCATAGTGCCTGGCATAAGATCACAGGGCAAAGCCACCTCCAAGCCCACTGCCGTTTGTACTTCAGATAAAGGACCTAAAATAGAAAACGTATAAATTAAACAATTAAATTCAATAATTATGCAACAACGCAGATTACAAAATATTTTTTGATTTATTAATGAGCCTATGCCTCCACCCATATGCCATGCCATACTTTTTCATGCCATGCATAAGTTCCTACTTATGTTTACCATATTGGCAGGGGGTATCTTAATTAACCTTTAAATGTTTTCTTAATGACTTTACAAATACAAATTGCCTAATTAATTAAATTATTAATAAATAAATAAATGCATAATAATGAATACGTATGTATGTATACCTACCTATAAACAAACAGTCATACATTATGAATTCAACATATGGTGGTGGTGGTCTGAAGTCATAAAAGATTTCTTTAAATATGCCTGCTACTGAGGAAATAAAATAAAAATCGAATTTTTGCTCAGTCAATTACGCTTACAACAAATACAACAAATACACATAAAATTCGATTTAAAATTTTTTTTAAATTTTATTGTCATAACGTGACTGGCAAGTCAGCTATTAAACTTAAAGTCCATTTGTTGAACCGCAATATTGTCTGTTTCATCTTCTTTACTTTTCATTTTGTAATGTCAAGTGTTTACAGGAGGAGCCAAATTAAATGAATTTTCAACGAAAATAAAAATGAAGAAATTTTAATTGAAAATGTCACATACCCCTCGTATACGTAGTTTTCTAAATTAAAAAAAAAAAACATGGAATACCGTTCAATACTATCTTATTCCCTGAAAGACCCATTAACACGTCCGCCACGGCTTCTCTATGTGGAACGCATCCGAAATATCAAATTTTCCATGACTCTGTGGCATAAATCACTCTCAATTTGAGCGATGAAATGGGTTCGGTTAGCTGTAAGTTAAGGTGCGAGGTTTCAGACAAGGGGTTTCCTTTTCATCCAATCTCTTCAACTTCGTCATGGAGAGTGTTTTGCGAAAGGGAGGAGTGCATCGCAATGGCACTATTTTTCAAAAAAGCTTCCAATTGCTTGCGAACGCTGACGACATTGACATCATAGGGCCTATCAACTGCCTTTAGTGCTATTGAACTATACTTTCGATACAGTCAAAGAATGTATTTATCTTGGCTCCGCCGCTAGCACCCAAAATGATGTCAATTTGGACATTAAGCGCAGGATCACTCTTGCCAACAGGTGCTACTATGGTCTCAATAGGCAATTGAGTAGCAAAGACTTCTCTCGTACGACAAAGTTAATACTCTACAAGACCCTCATCCTGCCCATGCTTCTTTATGGAGCAGAGACATGGACACTATTAAGCGCTGGTACAGCAGCCTTGAGAGTATTCGATTGAAAAGTCCTACGTAAGGTCTTCGGTCCAGTGCGAGTTAGCGATGATTTCTGCATCCGATCTAACAGCGAGCTGTATGAGCGTATTAACAACCAGCGGCTGCGCCATGTTGTTCGAATATAGAAGGATGCTCCGGCGAGACGGGTATTTGATGCGGGGATCTGCGGAACTCGGCGAAGAACAATATGCGTTGCAAGGGCCAAACCGAGGAAGCCCTGTCATCGATTGGTGTGACCAACTGGCGAAGGCGCGCAAGAAGCAGATTCGCCTGGAAGGATGTGTTGAGGCAGGCCGAAATCCGCTAATCGGGTTGTTAATGGCTAATTAAGTAAGACTTAAGAAACTCCCATAAGAAAAAGTCTAACGGTTTCAAAATTCGGAGATGACTATGCAGTCAAATCGCTGTTCAGAACATGCAATTCAGTATGAGCTCTGGCCTGTTGAATCAAATGTTGTTGGTGTCCAAATCCAGAGGTCAGCAATGAGTATTCAAAGCGATGAGTAGATTCGAATCATACTTATAATTTCTGATACTTATACGCATTCATATTTATTTTAATATCATTTCGACACTCCATAACTCAACATATACACGAATCACAAAATAAGTATGATTCGCGTACGAACAGTACATACTCACAAGAAGGTTGTGTGTTTGTTCTGTATAAGTATTATAAGTATTTTTCTAAAGTTATAAAACTGAATGAGTAGGCTTATGAATCAAACATATTTCGAATGTTATGACTTTGATGTCAACGTTGTACTCATACTCATTGCAACTTGTACTTATAAATCAATGTTGTACTAAGTACGAATGAATCAGAGTAGTTGGATTTCAATACTTTTGACTCACTCCTACTCAAAATTTCATGAGTACTTACGAGTAGCGAAAAAACAATTCATTGATGATCTCTGTCCAAATCATTCAATCCAGGTCCTAGGAAGTTAGTATTCATCAACCTATAGTGCTCACTTTTGACAATGATGGCCTGTCCAACATCGTTCTCACAAGAAATTTGGACTGATGAGCCGTCAAAATCCACTACAACCAGTGACTTTTTGGATTGCATTAAACGCCAATTTTGTTTGTTCACGTACCCATTCATCCAGAAATGGATCTCAACGCTGAAGATGATTTTTCGATCAAAATTGGGGGCAGTTGCCATTTGCTCCAGGGCCCATTTAGCTAACATTCGGCCTACGGTTGTTAATCTTCAGTTGCTGCTTTAATTGAATATTACACGAGTGCAAGGCCAAGTTACAATGCCAATTTCCACACGTTGTGGTCTATTAAAGGCCGAATTATTATGAAATCATATGTGCCGGATTCTCCTGCAAACTCGCACGGCCAGTGGAGACGTTCGCATTAGATCTTGTTTCGTTTACTTGCGGGTGTTGTTGCGGGTGTTTTCTTATTAGACATGAGGTCATGGTTTGAATCTTACGTCAGACAGCTTCAACAAAATGAAATATGAAAAAATATTTCATTGGCGTGTTCCTCTCAGCAGATTTCTGGCAAAAGCTCTGAGAGTAAATAAAAAATTGCCATGAAAAGTTTCACAAAATCTGTAGTTCGGAGTCGATGTTAAACTGTAAGTCCCTTTGTACATGGATGAAATAACAAACATTATATTGGCCTTTGGCTGTAGTGAGACAATAATGAGCTGCGAAGTATTTCCCAGGTCAGACATCAAAAACGAAATATCAAAAAAATATTTCTTCGGCGACATCCTCTCAGAAGATTTCTGGCAAAAACTTTGAGAGTAAATATGCCATGAAAAGTTTCTCAAAAAGGCGCTTTAAACTGTAGGTTCCGCCACTCAAGTATAAAGATTAACACACACAACATGAGTGATTTGAGAAGCTAGGTCGTAATCCTGACTGAAGGGTTGTATTGGCCACGTACAGTGGGGACCTTAAAATTAGAAACGATGTTTCTGGAACAGAGTTCTCTGGAGTGACGAATCTAAGTTTAATTTGTCCCAATCTGATGGAAAAACGTATGTGTGACGTCCTCCAAACAAAACCTTTGATCCCAGGTACACAGTGAAAACTGTAAAACAAATTAACAAACATACATGGTGCTAAGTCGTTTCTAACTATAAGGCCACTACTGTATGTATGTATGTATGTAAAGTATTTCTCATACAGCATAATTTTTGTTAAAAAATTCCATGATTTGCAAACATTCTACATTTGTAAGTCTGTTCACTTGAATTTGCAAATTTTACTAAACATTTTTGATTTTGACACATATGACGAATCCCTGCTTTTTTATACTGCAAGAATTTAGCCTGACTACTTGGAATGGAATACGAGTATTTGAACATAATATGCTGAAGTAGGTTTTATATTTAGAAAAACTAATTATGGGTGTATATGCCAGTGTTTTTCTTCTTTTCTTTTTCCCAGTATAAGTTATCATTTATCGATAATTATCATGTGTGTGTCTAAAATGAAAATTATGACTTTGACATGAATATCACAGAAATAAGTGATTATAATTGAGAAAAATTCCAATGAAGGTGGGTTTCTGGGAAATATGACAACAATTTTGAATAAAAACGCCTACAATTTATTAATTTTTTTTTTGGGGTTTTTTCGGTTCAAATTGTGTTTGTATTTTCGATATTTTATAAATAATTACAGTTTTATGGACATGCAACAATAATAACTGTTATAAGAATCACTACCTTAATGGCTTAAGTGACACAAACTGCTGGCATCACAACATCCATATTAAATAGATGCCCCTTCAGTTTGTGTTCAATTGAAATGATTTCTAACAAAACTAGACAAAATTGTTTGAAAGTATGAAACACTGTTTCCTCGGCCGCTAGCCCCTTGTATTTTTTACTTTGTATTGAATAAAAAATTTCATAGAAAAAATGAAGAAAAAACAAAAAAAATAAAAAGTCGTTCATACGCATAATTTGATATTCCAACTGAAGCGTTTACTGTCAGAGCACTTTAAATAAACGATATTGGTGCGTGCATTCAATTGTGAATGAGTTAAAGGTCGATCGGTTGCTTGGTCGCTTGGTCGGTCTCCTTTTATTCAAGTGTACTTTTCTATTGGGGTTACATACATACATACCTACGTGCTGCAAACAGTTGATTCACTTTACAAAACAAACGTACCAAATGGGCGTTATATTGACGTCAATATTCAAGCCACATACATTTCCTTTAAACAAATTTGTTCCCCTTTTTTGTTGTTTCTTTTTCATATCACAAGTAAAGTCATAGAAAATTTGTACAAATCTATGGTATTTATCGTATTCCATGGAAGCATTCCATTAGAAATGTAATAAAAATATGAATTGTGAATATTAAACATAAAAGAAATTAAACACAAACAAACAAACAAATGCAAATGTATTGTATTGCATTTAAAACACTCGTATGATAGCATTCAAATTTGTAATTCAGTTTGAGCTTAGGAATAAATTGAACGAGTTTTTATTCAAAAAAAAAAAAAAAAAAAAACCAACCAAACGAACGTTATTGAAAATCAGTAATTTGATCATAAAAATATTAAAAAGTTTTTGGGGTATTAAAGCAAACTTTTACAATTTGATCAATATTTCAATATCATCCAAGAATTCAAATATAAAAGAACATACATAAGTTTGATCAAATAATATTATATTAAGTGGCTCAATTATCAAAACTATGTTTACTATTATTTAAATACAACGCATCTTACAACAGTAATTTCCAAATTTTGACACTTCATAACGGCCACATTTGTCAAATGAAATATCATTTCTTCAGTCTATTTGGTCAAATCACCATGGAGGGATATATTGTTCAACTTACTTACCTAATATGTTATTACAACCCTTTAGCCAAGTTTACAATCTAGCCTCTGACGCCACCCATATTCATACATACATAAGTGGTCATTACATCCTCTCAGTCAGGATTACAATCCAGCCTCTCACATTACTTATGTTGTGTGTCTTAATTTTTATACATTAGTGGCAGGACCTACAGTTTAAACTCAACTCAGAACCACAGAATTTTTGAGACACTTTTTAATGGTAATTTTATTTTACTCATCGAGTTTTTGCCGGAAATCTATTGAGACGAAGTTGCCGCAGAAATATTTATTCATACTTCGTTTTATTAGAGATGGCTGGGATTTGAACCGTAGTCTCACAGCTATTAATTCATCATACTACACTAGGCTACGGCGACGTCTATACCTCAAATACCCACACAAAAACACTCTTATCTTCATAATTGGTTGGGTAAGATTAGGGCATAGATTGCCGTTTACAGGCAGCTGCAATCGGTGTCCTATATGGCCCATTGGGTTACCCGGTGTGAGGAAAGCCCCTTTGTCCTGTTCCATTGGTGGTGCATTTAAACCACCCGAGTTTCGAATGAAACCAAGCTGTTCTCTTAATGGCACGTTCGCCACCACGCCCGGATCTACAAACGTTCTGTCACCCAATGACCAAAAATTTCTCTTAAAGATGTTCTACCGATTCCATTTCTTTCAGATCCTGGCAGCAACTGCAGTAATACCGGTGGGGCAAACCGATCTTGTCAGGGAAATTGTCAATAGCGCAGTGTTTCTTTAGAATTCCTGTTAGAATGGAAATCGTTTTCTTATCGAATTCAACTCAGGTCCTTGGGTTTTCTGCTATCTACTGGTGAGCACAGCAGTTTTGAAATTCGGCAACCAGGTGTGTATGTAGGATCACCTACGGCTTGTTGAGTTTTATGCTGCTTTTTTCAATTTCGATAGCCAGAACAACGTCTCTTTTTCAGACATCTTCTATCCCTTTTGTACCAGTTCATCCACCTTTTCGTTTGATTTGAAAAAGTACTTTTATAGAGGCGCATACATCTCTTCCTCATACATCTCCGCTCTCTTTCGTGCCGGCTTGTCCACCTTTGCGTTTCCCTCTACGTCTGGGATTTGAACTACGAGTTTTCGTCTAATAAGCCAATACACTACCTAGTAGACCACGACTTTTCGTTAATTCGGCAAAAATTCAAAAGTCTCTGAATATCATATTCAGCTGTCTAAAATTTTGTATAAATTTCAGTCATAGCAAACTAAATTTCTCAATATATATATTGTAATTGATATTCAGCTAGCTGAATTACTGAACATTTTAATTGTTTTTAAATTCAGCTAGGTGAATTACTAGAAATTTAAATGGTTTCTAAATTCAGCTAACTGAATTAGAGGAATTTTAAAATTTTCCAAATTCAGCTAGCTGATTTAGTAGAAATTGTAATGATTTATAAATTCAGCTACCCGAATTAGTGGAAATTTCAAAAATTTCCTTATTCAGCTAGCTGAATTTTTGGGAAATTTATGATTTCTAAATTCAGCTAGCTGAACAACAATTTCTAAGTTCGGCTAACTGAATTATTGGAAAATTTAATGATTTCTAAATTCAGCTAGCTGAATTAGTAAAAATTTTATTGATGATCTGGCTGAATTAGTAGAAATATTAATAATTTCTATATACAGCTGGCTGAATTAGTAGAAATATTAATGATTTCTATATACATAATATAAAATATTCACAATATAAAAAATCCTGTTATATTACAATTCAGCTAGCTGAAATACGTCTATAATTTATAATTCATGAACACTTTAATAATTAAAGAATTCCTTTTTTCTTGCGATAAATCTTTAATAGCCTACCATAAAAATATTTCATTCATTGTGGCTTTACGCATCTCTCATAAATCATTTAGCACAATCATAAATTTAAAAGCAAGACAATGTTGAATAGCAAGCAAAAGACTACAAATTGTAATTGCAATTGTAATAAAGACAGCAAAAGTATTAAATAATAAAAAGAAAGAAATAAATGAAGAAAATGAAAAAGAATAAGTAATGAAATGAATTGCAAAATAAAGAAGAAATGGCACGCACTTAAAGCAAAAAATGTGGCAAAATACCTGACGCCACATTAAACGGCAAATGTTGCCACATTACAATTACTAAACTAAACAACTATACAACTTTGTTGTTATTTTTTATACTTTTTTTTATTTGTTTGTCTTCTTTTTTCCGTAAAAGTATTCTTTTATCATAACTTTGCAAGTGTAGAGGATTTCACAGCACTTATAAGAGTTAAACTTCAACAGAGTGTGTATATGAAGTTCTTTCTTTCTATACCAAGTATTGTTTAATACTGACTCTCCACTCTAGTGTGAGAAACAAGTGAAGTGACAATATTAATAAGTTTTTTGCAAAATAAGCAACAACAACAAATACAAAAACTATAAAGAAAGCAAAAAGGCAAAAAAAAGAAGAGTGTCATGAGTACAAGTAGCTACGCTGCTAATATTACACACACAGAGAGCATTTCATTTAAGATTTTTGTTGGCTTTTTCTATTTCTCTCTCTCATAATTCTATTCAATATTCTGCTTCAGAGAGTTATTGGTTCCTTTACAAAGAACGTGACCAAATGCATACTTTAATACGTATTGTATTGTGCTGCAGCAAAAAGTACTTGTACTTTAACCCGCTCTTAATAACAGAGAGTCAATAAAGGAAATTAAAAACAATAACATTTCGTACTGCAATGTAAGCCAAGTAAAAATATCGGGTCACATATTTAGTGGTTTTTAAATTGCATACTCAGTGCCGCCAATGCTAGAACAGCAGCAGACTTCTTATATTGATTTTTCTCATTCGTTGGAAACGTCAACAATCTGGGAGTTTGGGTAAAATAATACCCAGGCCATGGGGATATTTTTTTCACTTGAAATTGAAGATTACGGACCGGATGATATAGGGCTTCAACAAGGCTGTGTTACGAGTCAAGCACAATGCTTGTTGCAATCTTTACAGCATGAGAAGTTTCCGCAAATAGTAATTCGACGTTTAGGCAGCATCAGTTGGCCACCATGATCATGCGATTTGACGTTGTTAGTTTTTGTGGGGTCCTGTCAAAGAACGTGTCTCTGTGAATTTGACAATATTTGTCAAGTTATCGCCGAGATACCGCTCGAAATGTGCATAAATATGGAACAAAAAGTGACTTGCAAGGCTGTCATCTAAGTGAGAATGTAAAGGGAAGAATTGTAAAGATACTCTGGAGTAACCCCGATGAAAAGAAAACCTTAAGTTTATTAAGAATGTGTGGGATAATCAGGGTTTTTACTTGGTACTACGCCTTAAACCTAAGCCTGAGCTATATAGGCATGACATGAATACGAAAGCGTCGTAGTCTAGTAGATAGAGCGTTGGCTTATTAGAAGTAAGGTCACGGTTCAAACTCCAGGTTTCTTCGGCAACTTGCTCTCACCAGACATCTCAAGAATAACGAAATGTGAAAAAGTATTTCGTCCTCTCAGCTGACTTATGGCAAAAGCTCTGAGAGTAAATAAAAATTGCCATAAAGTTTCTCAAAACCTGTCGTTTGGAGCCCGCCACTCATGTATAAAATTAACACAAACAACATAAGTGGTATGAAAAACTAGATCTTAAACCGGATTGAAGGGTTGTGATGCCAAACAGAAGCTCGTGTTTTGTATACAACATAAGTGATGTGAGAAGCTAGGTCGTAATCCTGGCTGAAGGGCTGTAATGGCCAGTTATTACTGTATGTACAAAGAACGTGTCTATGTGAGCATGACAATATCTGTCAAGTTATCGCCGAAATACCACTCAAATTGGATGAAAACTATATTGAAAGGTGGTCATCTAAAGGACATTGTATTTCGAACGTGGCGGGAAGAATTTTTAAGATACTCTGGATCTGATGAAAAGAAAACCATGAGTTTATTAAGGCTGTGTGCGATAATGAGGGTAATGATACGCCTTAAAACTACATCTAAACTGTATAGACGTGGCGTATACAGAAAGTTTCTTTATATTCTAGTAGATATCGTGTTGATTTATTAGACGTGAGGCCACATTTCAAACCCTATGTCAGAAAGCTCGAACATAGCGAAATATGAAAAAATATTTCTTCAACGACCACCTCTCACAATATTTCTGACAAAAACTCAGAGTAAAATTAAATTGCCATAAAATTTCCCAAAAATCTGTTGTCGGACTCGACTTTGATACCGTAGGGCCCGCCACACATAAATTAAGATTAATGCAAGTGGTGGGAGAAGCTAGATCGTATCCGGACTGTGGGGTTGTAATGACCAATTATGCTATGTATGTGTATAGGCGTGTAAGAAAATCAAAAACTCATAGCATTGGATGGAACACTTTATGCGTTATGGTCCAATTTTCGTAAGCTCTAGATCCTATTTTTTATTTTTGGGAAGATACCACACCAGGCATACCTCATCTCAGAACATTAAACTTGAATGCTACGCCGTAGCCTAGTAATAAATAAGTTTAGACGGTCTCCTGTGGTTCAAACTCATATTCAGGCATGTCTAACAAAACGAAAAGATATCTTTTGACGAACTTCTTTCAGCAGTCATGAACTAACTCTTCGAGCACATATAATTGCCATGAAAGACTCTCAAAAATCTATTGTTCGCAGTCGATGTTAAATTGTATGTCTCCTTTAGGTTAGAATGAACATAGTATTTGGATGTTGTGAGAAGTTAGGTTGTGATCTCCTGACTACAGAGATCAGCATTGAGAATTCAAAAATATGAGTTGAATCGAATCATACTCATAATTTCTGATACTTCTGATACTACTCATATTCAAAGTTTGAAGTACTCATCATACTCATACTTAACAACACGTATGATATTGCTGATTTCGACTCTCCATGACTCAACATTTACAAGAATCATAAAATAAGTATGGTTCGCGTACGAACACTAAAATACTCATTAGAAGATTGTGTGTTTGGTTTGCTTGCTGTCTTTGTCTTTTTTTTTTTTGTAAATGCAGCAACAACTAAGACTGTAACTTTCGATGAATGATTTGAGTCACTCGAATCAGTTATAAGTATTACAAGAGTATTTTTCTAAAGTTATGAATCAGAATGAGCAGTTCGATGTCAACGTTGTACTCATACTTATAAATCAACGTTGTAGTGAGTACGAATGAATCAGAGAAGTTAAATTTCAATATTGTTGACGCACTTATATTCAAAATTTCATGAGTAGCGATAAAAGATTCATTGATGATCTCTCTTATACTAGTCAAAGGATTTTATCAACTCCAGTATCTCTTTCTTTACGTTGATTTCAAAATATTTTCCGAATCTAAAGCAACTGCAGGTGACAAATTAGCCGCCAAGCAATCTATCTTTAACAGAATAAGTTCAAGTCTAGTTCATGTAATTATGGTTGCTACTGTCAATGGTGAGTTCAGGCTAAAGCAACTGCATGGAATTAATTGGTCGCTAAGCAATCTCTCTTTTCCGGAGCCAAGTGCAGTTTAAGAATTATGGTTGGTACTGCCAATTGTGAGTTCAGGCTCCATTTCGATAACACAATAACGAGGCCCAAATAAAAGCATCATCGACTGGTAGCTTTATATGTGTTTTACATGACTTTACTTTTGATATCGTTAAATGGATAACCCTTTATAAGAAAATTGTTGCTGTGTGTGTGTATTATGCTTCAATGCTATTTTTATTGTTGTTTAAGTTTAAAACCAAGCAAAAGAGCAAATGCTCTTTGCTTGTATATGAATGGTTGGATGTATGTACATGCAGTTTAATGGCAACAAAATTCAATTGATTGTATTGATTTTAATTAAAAATTGTGTTTATTTTTTGTTCTTTCTTTGTTTCTATCTTTTAAAAAGATTTTTTTGTCAATTGTTTATATACATACATTCAATATATGTTAACATTATTGTGGTCATGCACGTGCTTGCGGTTTTCGATTTTTTAATTTCTTTCAATTGTAAACAGACAATAAAAGAACATGCCAATGTCTAATAATAATACTTATTTTTATAAGTGTATTGGTAAATCTATTTTAATTTAATTACTCCAGAAGAGAGTAAAAGAGAAAACAAACTCTAGCAAAAGAGTTTCTTCGGGAGGTTCATAGTTTTCAGTTAATTTTTAACAAATTTTAGTATGTGTGCTACTAAAGTGTAGGTTGATGGCACACAAAGAAAATGTTTGTTTTGCTGGCTTTGACAATGTATTTATAAGCGGAAGGAAGTTGTGAAATTTTTTACGATTATAGGCAAATTTTTTTCTGTTTTATTTTAACCACTAAAACCGACACATTGTTTATCACACATACAGTATGTCCCACAAACGGTTTTATTGTATGGCAACTGAAAAGTTATGACAAATGAAATGACAAATGAAATGAACATTTAAGTTGGTCTAATGAAAAAACCATTGTGGTATTGCTTTAATAAGTTTTGTGTCTTTTTTGTAAATAAACCTCAAATCAATGTAAGAATAGAAGAAATCAATTTTACTGCCTAACATGTGTAATAATGTTGAATAGGCGCCACTCAAATGGTTGGAATTTGTTGACATTTTTTGGAATTTTATTATTTAAGGTAAATGTTGGAAAGCTTTTAATTTTTTTATTATATTGTTACACAGTGGTAATCTTCTAATTAGCACACCCATCTATACAATCCTTTTCCAGTAACAAAGGGCATTTAAGTATTTTGTCGCCGTAGTTTAGTAGGTAGTGTGTTATTAGACGTGAGACCACGGTTCAAACTCATCTCAGACATTTCCAATAAAACGAAATATGAAGAAATGTTCCTTCGGTGACTTCATCTCAGCAGATTCTCTAAGAACAAATAAAATTGCCATGAAAAGTTTCTCAAAAAATCATGTATAAAATGAACTACTAAACTAAATATTACCTGAAGGGTTGTAATGACCAATCTTCTTCTTATATATAAAAATGAATGTGTATTTATTTGTTTGTGGGTTTGTTTGTTTGTTAGTTTGTTTGTTTGAAGTCTATAGACGGTTAAACGGCTGGACCGATTGTCTTGAAATTTTCACAGTATCTTCCTGTATGTCTGGAAGGAGTTATATATATTATATATATGCCACGCACACATACCCAATAAGTATTTAATGTCGCATATCACATAAACTGCAACAGCTAGAGTCCTCAAATTTTGTATGGACGACTTTGACGTACATATGAACAAAATGGGCGAATTGGCTATAGTGGGCGTGTCACCTACCATAGTCTATATATATAAAAATGAATGTTGGTTTGTATGTACCTTATAGAATCGTAAACTGTGCATTTGATCATGATATGATCTTTAGCAAAGTTGTTGCGCATGAGCCGACGAAGGTTTCTAAGTTGGTATGACCAATATCCGATAGGTGGCGCTACTGAAAATTACTTAAAAAGAATTAAATGGTAAACTGTGCATTTGATCATGTTATGATCTTCAGCAAGGTTATTGTCGGCTCATGCGACAAAGGTTTCTAAGTTAGTATGCCCAATTTCCAACAGGTGGCGCCACTGAAATTTACTCAAACTGAATTAAATCGTAAACTGTGCATTCTTTAACAAAGTTGTTGCGCATGGGTTGACGGATGTTGGTGAGATTAATTTCCGATGAATGGCGTCACTGAAATTTATTCAACTTAATGACAAGCAATTGGTCGACCTACACCTCAAGCACGGAAGAAAAGAGCATCAGAATGAGACGAGCATTGATACCGGAAAATCTTCGAGGATATGCCGCTGCGATCCGTTCGCTTGAAACACTTGAACAACGAGAAGTGAGATTAGAAACTGATCTAATTCGTATTACTCAGGCCAGTTCATCTGAATCATCAGGGCAACGGGAAACAAAATCAATAAAATGATTCAAAATTAATTGGACATTTGTGTAATGTCGCAGCGCAGTGTACAGCTAGTTATGTATATATGTAAATATTCTGTGGAGTATACTTAAGCGATATTTAAAGTAAAGGGCACTCCAGTAAAGGAATTTAACAATAAATGACACTTTTCAATACAAAAAACCTTGGCCACGTAATTAGCACACCCTTTATAAAGGTTTAATTCTTTTTAATATTTTAATAATTAATTATTAACATCCATGTTGATTTATTAGACGTGAGGCCACATTTCAAACCCTATGTCAGAAAGCTCGAACATAGCGAAATATGAAAAAATATTTCTTCAACGACCACCTCTCACAATATTTCTGACAAAAACTCAGAGTAAAATTAAATTGCCATAAAATTTCCCAAAAATCTGTTGTCGGACTCGACTTTGATACCGTAGGGCCCGCCACACATAAATTAAGATTAATGCAAGTGGTGGGAGAAGCTAGATCGTATCCGGACTGTGGGGTTGTAATGACCAATTATGCTATGTATGTGTATAGGCGTGTAAGAAAATCAAAAACTCATAGCATTGGATGGAACACTTTATGCGTTATGGTCCAATTTTCGTAAGCTCAAGATCCTATTTTTTATTTTTGGGAAGATACCACACCAGGCATACCTCATCTCAGAACATTAAACTTGAATGCTACGCCGTAGCCTAGTAATAAATAAGTTTAGACGGTCTCCTGTGGTTCAAACTCATATTCAGGCATGTCTAACAAAACGAAAAGATATCTTTTGACGAACTTCTTTCAGCAGTCATGAACTAACTCTTCGAGCACATATAATTGCCATGAAAGACTCTCAAAAATCTATTGTTCGCAGTCGATGTTAAATTGTATGTCTCCTTTAGGTTAGAATGAACATAGTATTTGGATGTTGTGAGAAGTTAGGTTGTGATCTCCTGACTACAGAGATCAGCATTGAGAATTCAAAAATATGAGTTGAATCGAATCATACTCATAATTTCTGATACTTCTGATACTACTCATATTCAAAGTTTGAAGTACTCATCATACTCATACTTAACAACACGTATGATATTGCTGATTTCGACTCTCCATGACTCAACATTTACAAGAATCATAAAATAAGTATGGTTCGCGTACGAACACTAAAATACTCATTAGAAGATTGTGTGTTTGGTTTGCTTGCTGTCTTTGTCTTTTTTTTTTTTTGTAAATGCAGCAACAACTAAGACTGTAACTTTCGATGAATGATTTGAGTCACTCGAATCAGTTATAAGTATTACAAGAGTATTTTTCTAAAGTTATGAATCAGAATGAGCAGTTCGATGTCAACGTTGTACTCATACTTATAAATCAACGTTGTAGTGAGTACGAATGAATCAGAGAAGTTAAATTTCAATATTGTTGACGCACTTATATTCAAAATTTCATGAGTAGCGATAAAAGATTCATTGATGATCTCTCTTATACTAGTCAAAGGATTTTATCAACTCCAGTATCTCTTTCTTTACGTTGATTTCAAAATATTTTCCGAATCTAAAGCAACTGCAGGTGACAAATTAGCCGCCAAGCAATCTATCTTTAACAGAATAAGTTCAAGTCTAGTTCATGTAATTATGGTTGCTACTGTCAATGGTGAGTTCAGGCTAAAGCAACTGCATGGAATTAATTGGTCGCTAAGCAATCTCTCTTTTCCGGAGCCAAGTGCAGTTTAAGAATTATGGTTGGTACTGCCAATTGTGAGTTCAGGCTCCATTTCGATAACACAATAACGAGGCCCAAATAAAAGCATCATCGACTGGTAGCTTTATATGTGTTTTACATGACTTTACTTTTGATATCGTTAAATGGATAACCCTTTATAAGAAAATTGTTGCTGTGTGTGTGTATTATGCTTCAATGCTATTTTTATTGTTGTTTAAGTTTAAAACCAAGCAAAAGAGCAAATGCTCTTTGCTTGTATATGAATGGTTGGATGTATGTACATGCAGTTTAATGGCAACAAAATTCAATTGATTGTATTGATTTTAATTAAAAATTGTGTTTATTTTTTGTTCTTTCTTTGTTTCTATCTTTTAAAAAGATTTTTTTGTCAATTGTTTATATACATACATTCAATATATGTTAACATTATTGTGGTCATGCACGTGCTTGCGGTTTTCGATTTTTTAATTTCTTTCAATTGTAAACAGACAATAAAAGAACATGCCAATGTCTAATAATAATACTTATTTTTATAAGTGTATTGGTAAATCTATTTTAATTTAATTACTCCAGAAGAGAGTAAAAGAGAAAACAAACTCTAGCAAAAGAGTTTCTTCGGGAGGTTCATAGTTTTCAGTTAATTTTTAACAAATTTTAGTATGTGTGCTACTAAAGTGTAGGTTGATGGCACACAAAGAAAATGTTTGTTTTGCTGGCTTTGACAATGTATTTATAAGCGGAAGGAAGTTGTGAAATTTTTTACGATTATAGGCAAATTTTTTTCTGTTTTATTTTAACCACTAAAACCGACACATTGTTTATCACACATACAGTATGTCCCACAAACGGTTTTTTTGTATGGCAACTGAAAAGTTATGACAAATGAAATGACAAATGAAATGAACATTTAAGTTGGTCTAATGAAAAAACCATATTGGTATTGCTTTAATAAGTTTTGTGTCTTTTTTGTAAATAAACCTCAAATCAATGTAAGAATAGAAGAAATCAATTTTACTGCCTAACATGTGTAATAATGTTGAATAGGCGCCACTCAAATGGTTGGAATTTGTTGACATTTTTTGGAATTTTATTATTTAAGGTAAATGTTGGAAAGCTTTTAGTTTTTTTATTATATTGTTACACAGTGGTGGTCTTCTAATTAGCACACCCATCTATACAATCCTTTTCCAGTAACAAAGGGCATTTAAGTATTTTGTCGCCGTAGTTTAGTAGGTAGTGTGTTATTAGACGTGAGACCACGGTTCAAACTCATCTCAGACATTTCCAATAAAACGAAATATGAAGAAATGTTCCTTCGGTGACTTCATCTCAGCAGATTCTCTAAGAACAAATAAAATTGCCATGAAAAGTTTCTCAAAAAATCATGTATAAAATGAACTACTAAACTAAATATTACCTGAAGGGTTGTAATGACCAATCTTCTTCTTATATATAAAAATGAATGTGTATTTATTTGTTTGTGGGTTTGTTTGTTTGTTAGTTTGTTTGTTTGAAGTCTATAGACGGTTAAACGGCTGGACCGAGTGTCTTGAAATTTTCACAGTATCTTCCTGTATGTCTGGAAGGAGTTATATATATTATATATATGCCACGCACACATACCCAATAAGTATTTAATGTCGCATATCACATAAACTGCAACAGCTAGAGTCCTCAAATTTTGTATGGACGACTTTGACGTACATATGAACAAAATGGGCGAATTGGCTATAGTGGGCGTGTCACCTACCATAGTCTATATATATAAAAATGAATGTTGGTTTGTATGTACCTTATAGAATCGTAAACTGTGCATTTGATCATGATATGATCTTTAGCAAAGTTGTTGCGCATGAGCCGACGAAGGTTTCTAAGTTGGTATGACCAATATCCGATAGGTGGCGCTACTGAAAATTACTTAAAAAGAATTAAATGGTAAACTGTGCATTTGATCATGTTATGATCTTCAGCAAGGTTATTGTCGGCTCATGCGACAAAGGTTTCTAAGTTAGTATGCCCAATTTCCAACAGGTGGCGCCACTGAAATTTACTCAAACTGAATTAAATCGTAAACTGTGCATTCTTTAACAAAGTTGTTGCGCATGGGTTGACGGATGTTGGTGAGATTAATTTCCGATGAATGGCGTCACTGAAATTTATTCAACTTAATGACAAGCAATTGGTCGACCTACACCTCAAGCACGGAAGAAAAGAGCATCAGAATGAGAAGAGCATTGATACCGGAAAATCTTCGAGGATATGCCGCTGCGATCCGTTCGCTTGAAACACTTGAACAACGAGAAGTGAGATTAGAAACTGATCTAATTCGTATTACTCAGGCCAGTTCATCTGAATCATCAGGGCAACGGGAAACAAAATCAATAAAATGATTCAAAATTAATTGGACATTTGTGTAATGTCGCAGCGCAGTGTACAGCTAGTTATGTATATATGTAAATATTCTGTGGAGTATACTTAAGCGATATTTAAAGTAAAGGGCACTCCAGTAAAGGAATTTAACAATAAATGACACTTTTCAATACAAAAAACCTTGGCCACGTAATTAGCACACCCTTTATAAAGGTTTAATTCTTTTTAATATTTTAATAATTAATTATTAACATCCATGAAGACTTTCAAGAAGTCTATGACATCTGGCATATTGTAGGTCATTCCATACCACTCGAATCGCTCTTCCAAAGGTCTTGAAGATTTTTAAATTTTTTGGTTCAATTTGTGCCACAAGATTGTTGGCCATTATATAAAATCCACTTCTTGGTTCTCTAATTACTTTACCCAATCGTGCGTTGTGTTATCATTATCGCTGTGATCATTATCTGGCATAAAAATCCATTTTATATACAAGTTTTCATATGTGAATGAATCTACCCAATATGTTTGGTTAAATGTTAATGCATCAAGGAGTCATTCGTAATGATCCATCCTACACTATGAAATATGAAAGCTGGCCTAGATTAATTGCCTTCAAAGTGTAGCTTAGATTTAAATCTTGCTTTGATGGAAGCCACACATTGTTCTTTCAATTGTAGTCCAACCATTTTTTAGACGAAGACTTAAGCTCCGTGCATACAGTAACATAATAGGTCAGCACCTGTCAGACTTAAAAAATCAGTCCACAGAGATCAATGCAACCATTTCGACAATATTCCCTTCAAGACCAGCAGGCATGTTGTCGAAGATTTCAGTAACATTTCTTTCTGGGACTTTATATATAAAATTATATTTATATTATATATTATATATTTATATATATATATATAATATATATATTATTATATATATATTATAAAATTATTATTATAAATAAAATTATCGTGAAAAGTTTCTCAAATATATCGTTCGAAAACAATGTTGAACTGTAGGCCCCTACACTCATGGACAAAATTAACTCACAAATTGGGTGGCGTGAGAAGCTATGTTGTATTTCTGATTAAGGGACTTAAATGATCCTTTACAACCTCTTTATCTGGATTTTGAGCGAGACTTTTTTGGCTTGATTAAGTAAATCCTTTGGAAGGTGAAATTTGAAAAAGAGAAAGAGAGAGTGAATGGTTCATATTCTCTGAAGGCCCAGAAACGCTTGAATAGAACATAGAGGGAGATCAGCTTGACAGAAAACTACGAAACACCTGCGTTCATATGATGAATAGTGAATGTTCTGATAAAGGAATGTCTTTAAATCAGATGAAACTAGTTGCTGGAGACAGAAAAGCTAAAGGAGGAATTTTTGAAGTCTTATGTTCTACTTGAGCTTTTCTTTAACTTGGATACATTTGTATGCAAGTTCAGGTAGCTGACTTAGGCAAATTGTATGTCCCGGTGGTCTAGTTGGTAGTGTGCAGGACTCGGGTCTGAAGGTTCGATTTAAACCAGAGACTCTCGGTGTTTGTGATTGTCTGAGGTTTTCTCCTACAATACTGTCTTTTTGATATTACAACACAAAGCCCTCCTCATATTCTTTTTATTAATAATCTACCGTTTATTTAATTTCTATTTCTATTATTTAATTTATTTCATCTCAATTTTTTAGGTTTTTATCAAATTCAGCTAGCTGAATAAAGTTTTTTGTGCTTCAAATTCACATTTTAAGACATATAAAACTTATCCATGGCAATTTTGTGTAATTCAGCTAGCTGAATAGTCTTTATATTAAACTGAAAGCATTTCTAAGGCTTATTTTTAACCAAGTCTATATTAATTTTTAAAACATGTATGAAAATTAACATATTCAGCTAGCTAAATTAAAATTATTTTCAACAAAACTTAAAATAACTCATATAATAATTTATATAAATATATATATATAAATTTATATATATATATAAATTTATCTTAAAGTTATTCAGCTGGCTGAATTCAAATTCTTCTTAACAAAACTTAATATAACTCATATAATAAGTGATTAACCTTTATCTTGAACTTATTCAGCTAGCTGAATAAATTTTTTTCTAACTTAACTTAATATAACTTCTATAATAAGTGATTAATCTGCATCTTGAAGGTATTCAGCATGCTGAATTAAATTTTTTCTTATCGAAACTTAATTATAACTCCTATAATAAGTGATTAACCTTCATCTTAAAGTTATTCAGCTAGCTGAATGCAAATTATTTTTAACAAAATTTAATATAACTCCTATAAGAAGTGTTCTATAATTTGTATTTACCTTCATCTTGAATTTATTCAGCTAGCTGAATTAAAATTTTTCTTAGGGAGTTTTAATATAACTCTTGTAATAAGTGATTTACTTTCGTTTTGAACTTATTGAGCTCGCTGAATTAAAATTTTTCTTAACGAATTTTAATATAACTCCTCTATGAAGAGATTAACCTTCATCTTGAACTTATTCAGCTAGCTGAATTAAATTATTTTTTAACAAATCTTAATATAACTGCTATAATTCGTGATTAACCCTTATCGTGAACTTATTCAGCTAGCTGAATTGAAGTTTTCTTAACCAAACTTAATATAATTCCTATAATAAATGATTGACCTGCGTCGTGAAGATATTCAGCTAGCTGAATTAAAATTTTTCTTAGTGAATTTTAATATAACTTCTATAATAAGTGGTTAACCTTTATCTTGAACATATTCAGCTAGCTGAATTAGAAATGTTTTCAACAAAACTTAGTGTAACTTCTATAATTCGTATTTAACTTCGACTTGAATTTATTCAGCTATCTGAATTAAACTTTTTCTTAACAAAACTTAATATAACTCATATAATAAGTAATTAACCTGCGTTTTGAACTTATTCAGCTAGCTGAATTTATGAATATGTGACTTTTATTTGTCTTTCTAACAAGCTGCAAAAGTTCTAAGTGCATTTCCTTGTTATTGCAATGGCTTATGAATGATTTTTATCACGCTATTCGAAACTTAATTGTTTTTCTTTACAAAAACTAACGATTAAAAACTAATTCTATCGTTTTTAAATTAAAAGTTTTTCTCATTAAAGCCATAAGGTATTAACTAATCTATGATTTCCTTGCTAATTGAAAATAACAATTCATTTTACAGATTTTTCAATTTCTCTTAAAGGGTTTTGATGGCTGGCTGCAGCAAACAGGGTTTGCCATTGAGTTGCGAGTGTTTTGAAAAAACTACGTTTTTTTTAAATAAAAATTCTGTTTATTAAGCGCCAATGAAGACAAAAAATATTCTGCCATAAAAAGGAACTCAAGTGAGACTTAAACCGGCTGTATATTAAAGTGTGTAGATCGGCAAGATCATCAATGCCTGGTGATGCTGATGCATAAGCTGTGGTTAAAGGAAAATAAAGCTGAGTGGAAAATAATAAATCAGACAAACAAAATGTTTATAAGCAATTAATAGCTGGATATAGTGGGGCGGAACGGAGACAGAAACACCATGAAGTGCTACCAATTAAAGTGGCTACAAAATGCACAATGACTTGCGTGCCATTCACATTTACCCCCAGAGATCTTGAGGACATGATGTTCAATATTTTATGAAAAAATCTTAAACAAGAGCAAATCCAAAAGCGATTCGAAAATAATGCAGAATATTATTAAGCAGATGTGCTGTAATTATAATCATTTCGATGAGCTTCATTTAGCTTGCAGAGCTGGCAACACATAAAATATTTTCAATAAATTTTTTGTTTATAAAAGTCCTTAAAATATTTTCAGGTTGGCCGCCTCTGTGAATACAACATCTGATAAAAACAACACAACTCGGTGAGGCATAATTTAACGTAAAGCTTGTTAACATACATGCATGAGGCACATGCATGAAACTGGAGCCATTCACCATACTCCACGCAAAACAAAAACTGCCACACTCTTTGAAATTTTAAGACAAAACATCATTCCAGAACAAAGAAAAAAAAAAACAAAACAAAATGCAAGAACATCGCCTGACAAGTGTTACGCTGTATCTTTTCTGTTGCCTCTCTCTGCCATACATTTTGCACGCATTTAAAGCCTCATGTAGAAGACGACACACTTCATTGACACAAAATGAAGCATCTAAAAAGGGGGAACAGATAAATTATAATAACAAGTATACTCTGTAACACGGTCCCATATAAAAACAGATTGAAGGAATGGCATCGTAAACTCCATGTATTTAATTTTCAAAAAGAAAATTATCAATCGTACACCGTACATGTGATGGACTGCAGGGCATGCTACTCATATGCTTACTGCTTAATGACGTTGTGTAAAATATAAAAAAAATATGTATGTATTAGGAAGGTTGTACAAAAAAATCCCGATCTTGTGTTTTTCCTTAATGCATTAAATTTTCAATTTGACATCAAGCGATTCCAATGCCAAACCTAACTTCTGATACCACGATTCATTGAAACCAGATGTCGAGTTTTGTTTGACATACGTGCATACATAATTGGGCATTACAACATTTCAGTCAAGCTAACGACCTAGCTTCACTCACCACCTATATTGTGTGTGTTAATTTTATACATGAGTGTCAGGAGTCACAGTTTCATCTGAACGACAGATTTTTTTTTTAACTTTTTCATGGCAATTTTTATTTATCTTCAGAACTTTTGCCAGAGATCTGTTGAGGGGAAGTTGCTGAGGTTTGACCCAAGGCCTCATGTCTAATAAGTCAATACACTATCTACTAGACTACGACGACTGACACAATTTGGTTGCCTTTCCATAGCCACAAAATTTCAGTTGATATTAAATTTAACATGATGAAAACTATATCTATAGAAAGTTTTTAAATTGAGCCTTCACTCACCTTATTCTCGAACCATTCGCCTACTATTGTTACGATTTGAAAACCTCAAGATTTTGCTACACTCTCTCATCATATATAAGAATGAGTATAAATTGGCTTTAATTACAAAGAAAAGATTTGCTTAAGGACACCAGACTACTTAATTGGTCATTAGAACACTTTAGTCAAGATTACAACCTAGCTTGTCACAGCACACATGTTGTGTGCGTTAATTCTATACATGATTGGCGGGTCCTACAGTTTTATGTCGACTCCATGCAACAGATTTTTAAGAAACTTTTTCATGGCGATTTTTATTTATTCCCAGGGTTTTTGTCAGTAAACTGCTGAGATGAAGTCGTCGAAGAAATATTTGTTTTATTCTAGATTACAACCTAGCTTCTCACACCACCTATGTTGTGTGTGTTAATTTTATCCATAAGTGGCGGGACCTTCAGAGTAATGTACACGGTGTCACCAAAGGCTATAAATTCATGAAGATCTCAAACAGTTTCTTCACAGAATGTATTTTAATTTAATCCATTAGGGCGTATCTCTACAGTTTAAAGTCGCCTAAAAACGATAGATTTTTGAGAAACTTTTTCATGGCAATGCAAAAAAGTATATCCATTCCTGAGGCGTTAAATTTCTTAACTGATGTCAGATACTCAGGTCAATGTCAAGCCCATGACTTCGTTTGAAATTAGATGGTATGGAGTGTCAAATGTCACTGAGAAAAAATTGATGCGCAGCACAAATACAATGGGTTGACTTTGGGATTACGAAAGCCATGTTGGTAGCCAATGTTTTAACTGAACCTGGAGTATGTATGATGACGTTGCCGTAATGAGTGTGACTTTTGGATGTTTAGATCTTATTAAGTTTAAATGCCTCGAAAGTATTTTATGCAAAAAAAAAATCTCAAAACTTTTCTTACAACCCTCGTTACTTCAACTATTATAAGTTGAAGTAGAAGAAGGCATACCATCAATGTGACAACTGCTATTATTCTGTTATTCTTTTATTCTCTACATTTCAAGTCATACTCAACATATTCTGTATACGTTTTCCTTTTATTTTTCTTTCTCGCTTGTTTTTTTCTTTTTTCTTCCTTAAGGATAAACAAAAACAAGTTCTTTCAGAATTCTTATTGTTCCGTTGTTAGTTAGTGCCTCAGTTCCTTAACACTTGTTATAGTGTTAATAAAAGAAATCATATAGGACAACTACAACAACTACAACAGCAACAACAGCAACAATAACAAAGGAAACAAAAATCAAATTAAAACAACGACTTGACTTGAGTTGAGTTTGAAATAAAACAAAACAACAACAAAAAAAAACAGAAAAAAAATACGGGCTCGAAGACAACATGTTAGTTGAATGGCTGCATGAATGACTACTGCAACTATGAATGGCTGAGTGAATGATTAAATGAATGAATGACTGACTGACTGAATGAAATACATATGAATTTAACAGAATTTTTTGAATACAAGTTAAAATGCATGACTGCCAATAGCATACATATGCATACCGTCAGTCAGTCAGTCGTTCGTATATGAATACTGATGAATACTGGTGTATAGAAATTAAATAATTTTATAGGAAACAGGGTTACGTACATATATAGACGTATGTACATATGAAGGACTTGCACAAGTAGCTAGTCAAGGACTATTATATGCGAAACCAGTAAATCATTTTATTTAAGAATTTATTTAATGAGAAGACACATTAGCAGTGTCATAAAAATATTAAGGTTTTCGCTTGAAAAAGCAGGATACGTGAAAATAGGAGTATACAATGGCTACTGGTGGCTGAAATGTTTTCATTTGTTTTGTATGTTGAAGAAGCCACAAGAAAACTGATGTTATTCTTCAATTGCACTGAAAATCCTTTGAAATTTTGTTTAATTTTATACAAAAGTATGGCTTCATCAACCGTAGTCTATTGGCTTATTAGATGTGAGGTCATGGTTCAAACCCCAGGTTCTAAATTTCCAACAAAACGAAATGGAAAAAATATTTCTTCGAAGACTGACTCTCAGCAGATTTCTGGCAAAAACTCTGAAAGTATAGTCATGAAAAGTTTCTCAAAAATCTGTAGTTCGAAGTCGGTCATGTATAAAATTAAGGCACACAACAAAAATGGTGTGAGAAGCTAGGTCGTAATCCTGACTAAAGGATTGTAACGAACAAATATGTATGTATGTATTGTTACGTTTTTACCTTTTAAAAACGTTTAAAATATGAGTTCATAGATTTCAAATAAAATAAAAATAAATTTGTGTTTTGTTTTAATTAAAATTCTTTATTATTCGCACAATTCTGTGTGCCACTGTTTACAACTTGATGTAAACAACAACAATTACTCTTCTTTGTTACACCCTTTGCATAGACAACAACAATCACTTAGCAATTATACGACAGATCTTTGTAACGGAGATCTTCAAACCACGATTACTCTCTTCAAATGTACAGCGTCTTCACACAAGACTAACTGAACTTCACTAACTCACTCGTCTGCTTTGTCTTGCTTTAATATGGCAGGGTAAACAATCTGATGAATGTCCTTGAAGGCGAACCTTCATGACATCGCCTTCTCGAAATCTCTATTATCGTTGTTTACCTTTATTATTGCAGTGTTGTTGTTATATTTTTGTTTAATTGTTTGCCATTATTTTATGCTGGTCTTTGTTGCTATATTAAGCAGTACGATAATTTGTAAACAAGTTTGTTTATAATTTTAATGTTAAGCGAAGTAAAAGCAAAACACCAGTATCTAGATTTTTTATTTTCGTATATACGCCAGAACCAATGCAATGTCTCTACTGCCGTTATACTCAATCTCAAATGAAAATACAATCAGTGGAACGGTAGGACATGAAGAATGAAAGCTAGCAAAAGGGAAATGACGTATGAATTCGATTCCCTAAATGATTCAATGTAACAAAATAGCAGTCTATTTCCCTTAGTCCTAGAACCATTCACAGCCTCTGATGGAGCCACTTAGTCAGTATCTTTGAGATCTTCTGAAGAGTAAAACCGAAGTGAATTTTTCTACTCCAACAAGGCTAGACATATATGTATGCAATAGGCGATGAACAGTTTTCTTCTTTTCACCATCCCTGCGGTGTATATTTCTAAGACCAAAGCATTTCGAATAAGTCCGGATAATGCAATGACTAGTAATGACTCCAAGCAACGTGTTGAACGTACTCCTTTGGAATTTGAGAAGACTTACCATCTGCATTCCATCTTTTCTTGGCTAAAATTGTTACGTTCTCATGACCGTATGATCTAAAGTTGTTTATATTTGCCGACAGAGCATAATTCTCTACATACAATGTCTCTCCTAAGAGGGGCAATTTTGAGTGTAACTTGAGACCAGGAAACAGGGAGTTTATATGCTGTATAAAATGTTTTATCAGAACGTTGTTATCTTGACAAGCCATGTGTATAACGAATCAAAAACTTACTCCGATTAAGGTTCATAACTTATGAATTTTCTTGTGTTTTATTCGAACAAATGCCTCCGAGACAAGGAAATCATAATGCACTCTAAGTTATAACTTATATTTGAATAATAAGAGGTTAGTGTCCCCCTAACCATCTCAAAGTCACACTCATTCCAAACATACAATTAGGCAACGTAATCACACATTTCAGGTTCATATTCAAAACATTTAAGACGTTAGCTACAAACACGACTTTTGTATTCAGGAAATCAAGAGTAATCAGCTTTTTTCAGACATATTTTACACTCCATAGCACCTAATTTCAAACGAAGTCATGGGCTTGACGGTGACTTGGGTATCTGATAAAATTGTACGGCATGGAGAATTTTCATACATTTTTGCACTGTGATAGCCTCCTTTTCCGTAATTTAATAGATATTTAGTGTGTTGGCTTATTAGACTAGAGCTCGTGGTTTAAAACTTGACTCAGACACTTTCGAGTATAACAAATTATCAAAAAAAAATAAATATTTCATTCGGCAACTTTCTCTCTGCACACGCCTGCAAAAACTCTGAGAGTTAATAAATTAAATGAGTCCCGCCATTCGAACATCTCGAACGCTGTTGTTAAGAACGTATTTGTCTTACTGGATTGTGCAATGGAGTCTGTTGCTAGTTACGCATTAAGAGGTGATGGCCAAGAAGTTTTCAGGACTGACAGTTAAATATCATTCTCTTGTGATTTTATACGTTTAACCAGCAAAATTGTTCTGGGGGAGAATAAAATAATTGGCAAATAATTTTTGCTGGAGCTGTATAGATAAGAAAGAGAAGATAACTGGGGCACATGACCAGCTCTATGTTATGGGAGAATATGGCAATGTGGCATCTACTACATGTATAATGTAAGCGACATGTCACTGATAGACGTTAGTAGTACAGGTCGCTTTATCAATTCGGATTGTTAAGTGATTAGGGAAATTCCGGTGTCACAATCGGCCTTAGATAAAATTCACACATTATTGGTCATTACAACCTTTTAGTCAGGATTACAACCTAGCCCCACACACTACTTATGTTGTGTGTATGTTAATTTTATACATAAAACGATACATTATACGAACGACAGACTTTTGAAAAACTTTTCATGGCAATTTTATTTTGCACTCAGAGTTTTTCCCAGAAATCTGCTGTAAGGAAGTCGCCGAATATATTTTTTAGCATTTCGTTTTGTTGGATAAGTCTGACCTGGGGTTTGAACTGTGATAAGCAAGCACACTGCCTATTATGCTATGACGACTTTAATATATGGGCCTTATGTGGCCTTAGTCTAGTAGGTAGTGTGTCGTTTTATTAGACGTGAGGCCACGGTTCAAACAAGAAGTCAGACTTCTCGAACAAAAACGAAATATAAAAAAAATATTCTTAGGCGACTTCCCCTCAGCAGATTTCCGGCAAAAACTCTGAGAGTAAATAAAATTACCATGTAAAGTTTCGCAAGTACTCTAGACTGAAGGGTTGCAATGACCGATGGTGTGTGTTGAATGTGGCCTATCGAGCTGTACATCACTTTTGTAAGGCCTGCCAATCACAAAAAAATTAAGGTAAAATTAAAAGCAATCATAATAACTGGCACTGCTTGGATATTTGTCTTGATATGAAGCGGTTACTCAAGAAACTGTTGGTCATAGCGAATCCGGAGCAGTATAAATGCGGATCTGAAGTTCTCTTCATTACCAATTTTATGGAAGTTGAGTTGCACAGAGATGAGTCGCCGTAGTCTAGCCGGTAGTGAGTTGGCTTATGAGACGTAAGGTCACTGTTCAAACCGCAAACGAAAATATTTCTTCGGCGACTTTCTTTCAGCAGATTTCTGGCAAAAACTCTGAGAGTAGAAATAAAATTGCCATGAAAAGTTTCTCATAAATCTGTCGTTCGGAGTCGACTTTAAGCTGTAGGTTCCGCCACCCATGCATAAAATTAAAACACGCAACATAAGTCGTGTGAAAAGCTAGGTCATAATCCTGACTGAAGGGTTGTAATGACCAATTATGTATGTATGTATGAGTTCCTTACAGTCTAGCAATTATAGGACTTTACATAACAGTTTTCTGCCTTCGTTTACATGACTCTCAAAGTAATTTTCTTAATGGATAAAGCTTGAGAAGGGGCTTTCTTTAGTTACTGCCATGCTATGTTTTGCTGGGTTATATTAAATTCAATACAAAAAATCTCATACATCTCCTTGAATATTACATGTGTATGATCAAGGGGAAGTAGTTATTCATTCGTATTTATTTGTTTTAATTTTCTTAAAGGAACAGACACTGCTAAGGAGAGAAAAAGCGTTGAAAAACAATTAAGAAAACTTTATTTGCACTTCTTTAAAACAAAAATGTTTGCCCTGAGAATATTTCAATGGGATATTCAGTAGAACGACGACGATCAAGTATGTAAATAGACAATCAATTAAGAAAAAAAAAACACTGAAATATGGTAAATGGAGGTACATGCATGCATGCAACGAGAGTGTTGTTACTTGAAACATATTGAATAAGAGTTCAACAGATACTTCATAAAGGCATAAGGCAGTTAGCGAGTCTGTCTGTGAATCCTGGCAAGACAAGCTGAATACAACAGCAAAGACATTATAGAGGTTGACGATAGTGATGACGATAATGGTGATGATGATGATGCCGATGCCGATGCAGGTGATGACGTTGATGCACTTTAATTAATTGGAATGCATGCAATACAGAACAACAATTTGCAAACACTCAACAAGTGGCAAATGACAGCATACAGATGTGCTGGCTGCTCGGCATATGCACAGAGCCAGAGCCTGAGTTGAAAATAAATTGAACTGAACTGAACTGGAAAATACATAAACACAGATGCATGCATACATACATGCCGAAGCATACAAATAAAATTCTTAATAGGCAAATGACAAGTGAATGAAAACACTCGGTGTTATAACAAAAAAATAAAAAAAACAAGAAAGAAGAGAAGGAAAAAAATTCAATTTTTATTACTCAACCCTCCAATTTGTCACGAAAAGAAATATTTGTTCAACATGCTTACAAATTACACTCACACACACACACACACATAATTTTGTTATTCATAGACTGTGTCTCAGGCGGCCGTAATCTTACTGTCACATCTCTTTCTCTCTGTTTTTATCAAATTTTTTTAAGTTATGCCGCCTGAACGCCCACTCATTGGCCATTCGAATGCCTATTTATTTAAATTTTATTTTGTTGGTTTTCTATTGTTTGTTGTTTGTATTTTAAACATTTTAAATAAAATTGAAACATTAATTTTAATTTTATTTCTTCTATAAAAAAACCAAAAAAAAAATTCGTTGATAAAAAATATATTTTTTTCGATCAAAGGCGTTGATATGATAATTGAAACTTTACTCTGCTTTTTGTTTATAACACCCACATATGTTGGATAAAAACTTTAACACAGGAAATTTTAATAAAAAAAAAAAATAAATCTTCGGATATGTTGAAAAGAAATGTCAATAATTGGTTGTAATTTTATAGTTTCCTTAGCAAATAAATCAAATTCATCTGTGGCATATCCGAAAACGTTTAGGGAAATTGTGTAATAACTGCCAAATACATGGCTTGTATTATAAAACAAAAAAGCCTGAAGAATTTCAACTACTTTGGCCCTGACACTGTCTACCATATGCTGCTCTTCTACAGCTGTATGAAATACAAAGTTTCTCCAATTGCTAAAGCAATCACTCCACCAAGTGGCTGGTCAAGGACTTTTATATGCGAAACCAGTAAATCATTTTATTTAAGAATTTATTTAATGAGAAGACACATTAGCAGTGTCATAAAAACGTTAAGGTTTTCGCTTGAAAGAACAGAATACGTGTAAATAGAACAATACAATGGCTACTGGCGGCGGAAATGTTTGCATTTGTTTTGTGTGTTGAAGAAGCCACAAGAAAACTGATGTTATTCTTCAATTGCACTGAAAATCCTTTGAAAGTTTAGTTAATTTTATACAAAAGTATGGCTTCGTCACCGTAGTCTAGTAGTTAGTGTGTTGGCTTATTAGATGTGAGGCCTCGTTTCAAACCATAGGCCAGACATCTCCACCAAAACGAAATGTGAAAAAAATATTTCTTCGGCAACTTGCTCTCAGCAGATTTCTGTGAAAAACTCTTCACTGTTAAATAAAATTGCCATGAAATGTTTTTCAAAAATCTGTCGTTCGGAGTCGACTTTAAACTGTAGGACCCGCCACATACATACATATGTACATACATACATACATAGTTGGTCATTAAAACCCTTCAGTCAGGATTACGACCTACTTTCTCACAGTTTTAAGTCGACTTCGAACGACAGATTTTTGAGAAACTTTTCATGGCAATTTTATTTACTCTCAGAGTTTTTGCCAGAAATCTGCTGAGAGGAAATCGCCTAAGAAATACTTTTTGGATTTTGTTTTGATGTCTGGCCTGTGGCTCGAACGTCTAATAAGCTAACACACTACCTACTAGACTACGGAGACTAAACTAGCACCCGCCACTCATTGATAAAATTAACAACCATAACATAAATAATGTGAGAAGCTAGGTCGTAATACCGACTGAAGGGCTCTAATAACCAATTATGTGTGTATGTATGTAAGAACTTCGTTCCGGCACACCATTAATAAAATATTTTTTTTGATCCACTGACTGCTCGGTAGTAAAATATTCCCTGAAAGTAGAGTGATCTACTCAGTTAGCCATGCTGCCCTTTCTAACATGCTAATGATGTTCAAAATAGGTCCTGAATATCATCTATTTTTTCAGCATACGTTGGATTATTCGAAGGCATTCGTTATTTTGATCCTCGGGCCTAAAGACATAACTGAAAATTGTGTAGCAGGCGAGTAGCAAACTTGATTACCCCCTTATGATCTGAAGTTGGAGACCTACTTCCTTAAATTAGGTTGAAAATTGGGAATAAATTTCATTAAATCGCTGATGCTTCCTGTTGAAAAGCGAGAACATATTCGACAACTAGATTAAGCCAACTGAAGCCTAATATATATAATATGCGCCGTAGTCTAGTAGGTAGTGTGTTGACTTTTTATCAAACCCCAAGTCAGACGTCTCACTCAGAGCGAAATACGAAAAAATATTTCTTTTGACGACTGCTTCTCAACAGATTTCTGGGAAAAACTTCGATAAAATTTCCATGAAAAGTTGCTCAAAAATTCTCGACTTTAAAATTGTAGGGCCCACCACTCATGTATAAAATTAATACACACAACATAAGTTGTGTGAGCAACTAGATCGTAATCCGAACTGAAGGGTTGTAATGACCAATTGTATATGTATGTATGGGTACCAAACTCGGAAACTCATTTTTTGATGCGAGCATAGCCAAAAGACATCCTTAAACTAGGTTGCAAGGTTCCTGCTGAAAGGAATAAACTACTCTACCACTTATTAAGGTTGTCTGAAGCTGAACTTATGGAACACAAAACAGCTTATTTTTCTCTCTACTAGACATTTGCTCCTTTTTCTTTGGCCCTACTAAACACGGTGCACTGTGGATGTATGTTCACTCTTTAGGCGTTCTTTTTGCATTGCAGGCAAAGTTGTGGCTCAAGGGAGAATGAGGCCATCCAGAATTTACGCAAAAACCGTGAAGTTAGCTTAAAGAACACTGTTCGGTATATAACAGAGTCTAAATGGTTTGAGCCAAACTACCCTACCTAAGGGTGTCCATCACCATCTTTCTCTGTTAATTAATCATGGTAGCACTATGAAGTCGCCGTAGTCTGGTAGGTAGTGTTTTGGCTTATTAGACGTGAGGCCTCGGTTCAAACCCTAGGTGAGACATCTCTAACGAAAACCAAATACGATAATTATTTCTTTCGGCAACTTTTTCTCCACAGTCTTCTGGCAAAAATTCTGATAGAATTGACATGAAAAGTTTCTCAAAAATCTGTCTTTCGAAGTCGACTTTAAAACCGTAGCCTCCGCTGCTCCTGAATAAAATTAACACATATTTATTTATTTATTTATTTATTTATTTGTTATTAGTCATAGCACAACAAGATAATAATCGTATAAATGAAAGTGCTATGGGAGTACATCAAAGAAAGAAAATAATAACAAATCATTGATTATATATGTAATGAAATGTTTGAAATAATGTAGAAATAAAAATGAATAAGAACGTGTTAAAATCACGGGAAATAGCAATCGATACAAAAAAGGATAAAAAATGAAAATGTGTAAAAAATAAATTAGGAAAACTACAAAGAACAATATATACAAATATAAAGAAATATACAAACAAAGTAAAAATATATTCATATACTAAGATACAATGAAATTTAAAGATATATTAATTAAAAAAATTAAAAATTAAAAACAATCATTAATAGAAATAGAGAGAAAAAAATTCACAAAAAAATTAAGATATGCTAAAAACTACTTGAACAGATTGTATAACTCCTTTTTGAACTTAACTGCATTGCCTATATTCTGAATATAATTAGGTAAAGTATTCCAAAGACTGATGGTGCATATAAAAAACTGGCGTTGTGACAAAAGAGTCCTATGTTTGTGTTGGATAATCTTCATACCGCGGTTGGATCTAGCAAATGTAATCCTACTAAATAAGTATATTGGCTGTTTTAGAGTAATAATCTTATGGAGGAGAATAAGGCATTTTATATTTAATAGATTATCAAAATTAACTCCGAATATCTGGTATGAAAATTGTGATATATGGTCTCGACGTCCCCTAATAAAAACATATCTGGCTATATTATTATAAGCCAGGTTGAGTTTCCGATTATCATCAGTATCACAGTTCGCGAAAATTTCAGATCCGTATAAAAGGACAGGAATCAAATACGTTTTAGCCAGTTGCATACGTATGGCAAAGGGAGTCGAATCTATAACAGCCCACAAGTTCCTAAGCATACCATAAACTTTGCCAACGATGACGTTAATGTGGTTAGACCACGTTAGCCGACCATTAAAGATAACACCCAGATTGGATGCTGATTCAACAAAGTCAATTTTATTCCCCCTGATAATAATATCCGGCACAACTAATGCTCTCTTAGTCCTGGAGAGCAATAAACATTTAGATTTAGAGGGATTTATACAAAGTCCATTGGCCCTAGCCCAGCTATCAATTTTTCGTAAATCACAGTTGATGGTGTCTATACATAGTTGGATATCCTCTATACGCGTGCTTCTATAGAGCTGAACGTCATCAGCGTACTTATGTACGCTACAATTATCCAAAACATCAGGCAGGTCGTTAATGTATATACAGAACAAGAGAGGCCCTAATATTGATCCCTGAGGAATATCTCTTCCAACGCTTAGCGATTTCGAGATCTTGCCGTTTTGATAAACTCGTTGTGATCTGTTCATAAGATAAGAACGTATGAGATTACAAGCTGAGTTAGAAAAATGAAAGAGGGTCTGTAGCTTCTTCAATAATATTTTGTGGTCAACCGTATCAAAAGCCTTGGTGTGATCCAAAAGAACTAAAAAGGCTATGTAATTTTCATCTAGTTCCAACCTAAGATCATCAACTACATTGACTAAAGCAGTAGTGCAGCTCCTAGCTTTCATAAATCCCGACTGCTTATCAGATATGAAGTTATTACTCACGAGATAACTACTTATTTGTTTAGCCATGAGATTTTCCATTACTTTAGACAGGAATGGAAGAATGTCAATTGGCCTGAATTCGTTGTTGGATTTAGGAATGGGAATGGTTTTCGACTGTTTCCATTCATCAGGAAAGGACGACATAGTTAAAACTGTATTGAATAAATGAGTCAAATACGGCAAAAGTCTAGGTGACAAAGCTTTCACAAACAGAGGATCTAAATCATCAGAACCAACCGCATTCGATTTTACCGAAGATAAGTATTCCAAAACCTCGAACTGATTAGCACAACGAAAACTAAAGGGATTTTCAAGCGGAACAAAACAAAGGTCATTATATATGTCACTATCAGGGGTCGGAACACTGATATTAACAAATTTATCGTTGAGAGCGTTTACATCGACATCAGCAGATCAACATAGGTGATGTGAGAAGCATCCACTTCAAAATCCACAGCTCTTGTGGAGTCCTTGCACTTAAAGTCGGTGACAATCTGATCCCTTTTTGGTATTTTACAAACGATCTGCGCAACATATGCAGAGAATGAAAGAAGGCACAAATGAAAGAAAGCCACAGCACTAGCTCCCTCCACCACCAACATGTTGCTTGGTTGTGAATGAAAGTCTGACGAAACCACCTAATGCGGGCATTGACTGCCAAGTGTTAGAATAGAGGGAAACAAGTCTCATAAGAAATTCATGAGGAGACTTCGTGGCCTAATGAAAAGGGATAGTTGACAGTTCCCTCCTTAGGTGCGTCCTTCAGACAATGATTTTGGAAAACACTTCGCAACGAAAGTGAACAGAGTGGAAGCTTTTTTTTTTAACCCGAATGCTTAAACTTCGTATCATGGGACATGAACGGCAGTTTGTGATCTTAGATGCAAAAACTCGCTGCCTATGCCTTCGAAAGATGTGCTCAATTCAACTTGGATAGAAGATACAATGGACAGGACATATTTGTACTATCCGACAGTCATGATGGGACTCTCAGAGAAAACTGTCGTGTGGGAAACACTCAAAGGCAGCAGAGTTCTCTTACTGTTGATAGGATCAGTATCTTTCCGTGAAGTTGAAAAAATCTTTGAAGGTGTATTATCAACGGAAGAAACGTGAAAAGAGGAAAAACTCTTCTCAAATCAACTTGATTTAAGGCAATTTAAAGTTTTTTTTGGAGTATTTACAATAGGAGGAGATTTGAGGCAAGCATTAGACTATTCAAGAATAACATGGACTTAGTAACACGCCGTTTGGCAGGGCGCTGTAGACTCATACTATATTTGTTCAAAATGTGGATCGTCTCTAACGTAAAAAGTAAATTCTGTGATGATAAGAATGAATCATCAAAACATATTCAGTGAGCATGTAAGACATTAATGCATGAGATAAGGAATCACCTGGGTGTATATCATATCTTGTAGACATCGAGCAGTGTTCTGAGGTTTGGCAGGGCAAGGATTAGGATATAGGATTTGAGGAGACATTATGGGGAATTCGTTGCGTAGACTGAGGGTAGTAAAATCGATCATATGGCAGCAATAATGTTAAACCTATGGCCGATAACGGTAATAATAAAGCATAATATACTCAATACATATAAAAGACTTTGTTTCTAGGCAACGACAAATGGCAACTCTGTCATTCTAGGACTTGCTACAGTTGACCAAATAACGGTTTATACAAAAAAAAAGGCAAAAAAGAATAATAATGGGCAAGATGTGCTTTATGGAGAGGGATGAGATGCATGCAAACAAGATAAAGTTTCTAACTGCGGTCAACGTGGCGACCTCCAGCACGATTCTTGTCTTGCTTTATTCAAGTTGACACATAGCCTCCTCGTAGTTCCCCATGGATCACAGACTAGCACCCGCTAGATGTTAACTAATGCCCACAGCTGAGCCCAATCCCCTGGACGTTAAATTTAGGTTGAGCTTGAAGGAACCCACTACATAAAAATAAAATTCAATGAAAACCAATACACAAGACTCTAGAAAGATTCCCTCAAAAGTTGACGACCACGGCAAACGTTTAAAGGACAATGATTGACGTATAGACACATGGAACGTCCCCACCCTTCACAGGGTAGGCGCTTCCGCCCAGCTGGCGGATGCCTCATGAAATGTAGTACTGACATCACCGCCATACAGGAAATGCGATGGATAGGACTAGGATGCAAAAGGCTTGCATCTTGTGATGTATATTACAGCTGCTCATTCGAATGCGAATTTGTGGTTAATAAGTCACATCGCCATCTTGTCTCCGGATTCACTAATTTGAATGAAAGAATAACCACAATCCGTATCAGGGCAAAATTCTATAACATCAGCTTTATTTGCCCTGACGGAAGACAAGGACGATGTGTTTAAACTGCCTTCTAAGTTAAGCTCGAGGACGTAAGTATATGATAAGTGACCGGCCCGTGCCGTCAAATTCGTCCTCGAAGATTGTAATGCGAAGGTCGAGCGGGAAGGTTTCTTCGGCTCCACTGTAGGACAAGTTCAGCCTCCAAGCGACCACTATCTTGAATGATATGAGGCTGATCGATTTCGCCGCAGCGTGTCACATGGTAGTAAGTTTCTGCATCTCGACATTCATAATCCATAATGGCCAATTAAATAAGTAAGCAAGATGTGCTTCATGACAGTCCTGTACTCCTTAAAAGACCTAAAAGAAAAAAATTCTAAAACCTTTGGACCTTCTCTTACAGCATTAAATAAAAAAATGTAAAACCTTTCTTTGCCACGGTCTGTATTTAAAAATAAATTTTATTTTCTATAATAATTCCATGCCAATGATTTTTTAAGTAAAGTTGACAGCATTTTTCCGGCACCAAAGTTGAAACTTCAAAAAAAGCCGCTTTTGGATTTAAATATGGCTCTACCTTCCTGCCTACTTATGTCCCTTTTTTAGTTTTTAAGCAAAACAAAAGCTGGCTAAAAGAAATAATTGGAGCGTTATTCAATTAAGGCACCTCTTTCTGCAGTTAAAGGCTGTAGTTTTTTTTGTTTTTGATTCTCACATTCATTTAATTTTTTTAATTTTTTTCTTTTAGGTTTTATTTGCTGTGGTTGAGTTTAAAGGCTTCGAATAAATAAAGAAAAAAAGGGAAAAAAGAGAAACAAAAGCAACAGAAAAAAACCTTTTTCACAGGTTTCCTTTACACAAAAAAGAGCCTGTTTTGTGTCATTAAATTGTTGCAAGTCGCAATGAAAAGGGAAAATATAGAGAAAGAAGAGGTAATTGAACTCGAAATGAGTCCATTTCTCATATAAAATGTTTGTGTAAATACGTTGGAATTTAATGGTAATTGAATTTGTATGTTGAATCCAACACCAAAAGAAAAAAAGGAATTAAAAGGATTTAAAATACACCTACAAAGGCGTAAAATCTAGCAATTAATTTGAAATAAAAACAAATAAAAATTCCTCATTTCATATAAAAAATTTTACTTTTGTTGTGGTTTAATCAACAGCTGCATTTAGACTTCAAATTTTCCTCTGAACCAACACTACTCATCCTTAATTTTTCTTAGATTGCTGAACTGAATATGGCTACATTTGCGGAAGTTCGTTTATATCCCATCTTTCCCTATGCGCTACGTAGCTTATTTCTATAAAACAAAGTGTGTGTGAATTTCCATCGAAATTTTTTAATTGCTTGAAAATAGGATGCCATTATGGGTCCTGCCATGGTTTCCCTAGATAGAGCAAAATTTAAACAGCCTGCCTCTCAGAGTTTTTACCAGAAATCTGCTGAGAAGCAGTTGCCGCAGAAATATTTTTTCAAATTTATGGGAAATGTCTGACCTAGCATCAGCCATAAAGTGTGAATTCATTTAATTGATGACTGACTGGACATACAGTTTAACATGGACTCCGAACGACAGATTAGAAAAACTTTATTATTTATTTCCAAAAGTTTTTGTCAGAAAATTTTTTTGTTTTCGGCTTGTTTTCATATTCCCTGTTTTGTTCGAGATGTCACGTCTAATAAGCCAATGCACTATCATGACGGACGTGGCCTATAGTTTAACGTGGATTCCGAACGACAGATTTGAAAAACTTTTTCGTTTTGTTCACAAGAATTTTCATTTATTTTAATCAAACTTTTGGTTTTGTTCGAGATGTCCGTAGCTTAGACATCTAAACTATGGACTCTCGTGTAATAAAGCCAAGACACTACCTACTATAGAGAAACTACGATGACTTCAACAATGCCTTCAAATTCAAAACCGATTTTTATCTTCAGCGATGAGGCCCATTTCAACGTGAATGGGTACATGAGCAAAACAAGTTTGTAGAATTTGGTGCGATACCAATCCACATAAGTTCCAAGAGCTTCTAATACATTCCAAAAAAGTCACTGTTTGACATGAATTTTAGGCTGGCGACATCCTCAGTTTATGTTCCTTTCAGGACGACGTTGCTCAGGCCATTACTGTCAACGGCGTGCGCTATAGGTTGCTGGTTATTTACTCCAGATTTGGATTATTTGGACACTAAAGAATGTGGTTTCAGTTAGACGGCATTACGTGCTATACAGCTCATGAACGCGGACGATTTGACGACATGGTCATCTCATGTAAAGGTATTGTTAATTTAGATACCGAGATCGTTCAATTTGATCTGGTTAGACTTTTTCTTGTGGGTATTCTCTGAATTCGATGTGAATTAGCCACTGAATTCCTTCTTCTAATGGGGTTCTCTTAAGCTGCAGGTGTCTGCGAATAAGCCACAAACACAGTGGTCTACAAACGCAACAGAAGCCATGCCATCGATATAATTCAACCTGATTTATGCGCTAAAGTAAGCCAAATTTGGAAATTTCGTAAGTTTTTCTTGCAGATAAGCCGTTGTGAGCATTTGAATGAAATAGTATCAAGAGGTTTTCTACTGAATAAAAATTTTCTCACATAAACATACATGCGTCCATAATTGGTCATTGCAACTCTTCAGTCAGGATTACGACCTAGCTTTTCACACCACTTATGTTGAGTGTGTTAATTTTATACATGAGTGGCGGGGCATAGAATTGAAAATCGATTTAGGGTTTTTGCCAGAAATATGCTGAGAGGAAGTCGCCGAAGAAATATTTTGAAACGTGGTCTCACGTCTAATAAGCCACCTTGTTTTATTTGTTTTATTTAAATTTAAAGATAGGAGGCCTGGAAAAATATCCTATATTTCAAAAAAGTACATAATGAGACACAATTTCTTAAATAAAAAAATAAATAAAAAATTATCATAATGAAGTAAAATGTTTTGGGAAATTTGTTACCCCCACTCTAATGAGCATAATCATGCGATCAGCAGCATAATTTTTTTTGTTTTTTTTTTTTTTGTTTTACTCTGATTACATGACATTCACGCCATACGGATAATTGTGTATGGAATTCACTTTAAATTACAATAAATCACTGGATGACCCCAATTACAATTTTTTTTCGTTCGTTTAAAGGCTTCAAACAAAAGTTTTCATTAAAAATAACAAGAACAACAACAAAAAAGGTACAAAAATTCAACAGAAAATGAACAGAAAATCCATTGCAGCTGTAAGAGAAGATTTTACGCAATATTCTGTTTCATTAGAAATTCATAACGTAATCAAAACTTAATTTTTTTATTGAATTATAATTTGATTTGAAGATCTTTTCCCATCAGTTTTTAGTTGAAAAAAAATTTTTTTTTAAATTTTTTTCCCGATTTTGTCAATTACGAACAAAGATCAATTGGTTGCCAATGCAAGCAGAGAAACACATTTTTTTTTTGATTTAATTGTCAAAAAAAGGAAATCATTTCAAACCAATTTGAGTAAAAGAAAAAATAAATAATTTTTCAATTAAATATTCATAGTTTTCGAGACTTCTTTTTGTTATCACTTTGATCTCTTTAGCCCAGATAGAGAGGGAATTGGTTTTTTCTTCACATTCATTTGATGATTGATGCATAATGACTGTAAATATTAGAAATTTATTTTGGTGTGTCAGCCATCTGTGGCATGGTTGGACTGCAGTGCAGTGATGCTTGAAGCAAATGTTGTATTGAGTGTGCTATACAAGCACTCAAACTGTGCAACATTCGTTTATTCTAAGAATTCTTACAAAGAGGAATTGATTTTAAAAGACTTGAAAAGCACTTCTTTATGGCTTGTTTTCAACACAAAAATATTGTGCTCGTATGTCAGTTAAAATGTTTTTAAATCGCATCGTATAATAAAAAACGATTTTAAGTAGAAATAAATTTTGACTGAAAGTTACGAAGAGTCAAACCTAATGAATATACGCCGTAGTGATCAAGTATGAAGTCATTATAGTCTAGTAGATAGTGTGTTGTCTTATTAGGCATGAGTTTACCGTTCAAACCCCAAGTCAAACAGCTCCAACAGAATGAAATATTGAAAAATATTTCGTCGATGCAGGAATGATATAGTTTTCATTACGATAAGTCTTGTTGACCTTTCGATATTTTAGAAATTGTGTCAGTCGTCGTAGTCTAGTAGATAGTATGTAGGCTTATTGGACGTGTGGCAATGGTTCAAACCTTGGCAACGGCCTCTCAGCAGATTTCTGGCAAAAACTCGGAAAGTAAATAAAATTGCCACAGAAAACGTTTCTCAAAAATATGTCGTTGTGAATAGGTCCCTCCACTCATATATAAAGTTAACACACACAACACAAGTGGTGTGAGAAACTAGGCCGTAATCCTGTATAAAGGGTTGTAATGATCAATTATGTATGTATGAATGTGTTTGTGAGAAAATTTTTATTCGTTAGAAAACCTCTTGATGCCGTTATGTGTGGCATTTTATGCAAATGCTTACAACGGCTTATCTGCAAGGAATGCTTCTAAAATATCCAAATTTGTCTTACGCCAGCACATAAAACCGATTGCATTATATCGAAGGCATGGTTTTTGAGGGCTTTGAGAATCGCTGAGGTGTGTTTCTTATTCGCATACACCTGCAGCTTAAGAAAATCTCATTAGAAAGGGCATTCAGTGGCTAGTTCACATTGACTTAAAAAAACCCCACAAGAATAACTCTCATCTGCGCAAATTGAATGATTTCGCGTAAAAAAACTCATATTACCTCCACGTGAGATGACAATGCCTTCAAATTGCTCGTGCAGAATATACAATGTGGCATAGGCTGTGTGGCACGTAATGCCATTCTATTTTGGTACCCAAATAAATAAGTTCGGGTTAAAAAAAGTTTATAACCAGCGACCTATAGTACACGCCATTGTCGCTCTCAAAATAAAGATATTTTTCGAATGCATTAGACGCTCCTGGATCTCATGTGGATTGGTATCGTGCCAAATACTACAATTTTATTTGTTTACGTACCCATACATATCGAAATGGGCCTCGTCGCTGAAGATGAAATTTTGATTATAATTGAGTTCAGTTACCAACTACCCCAAATCCTATTTAGCGAACTCATATCGTTGTCTATAGTTGTTTACATTCAGCTCCTATTTGAGTTGAATTTTGTATAGGTGCAGACCTAATCCACGTCGCAAACTTCGCAAATTGTGGTCTGCGGAAGATTGAACTGAAGTCGCCGTGTTGTAGTAGGTTGTGTGTTGGCCTATTAGACTTAATGCCACGTTTCAGATTAGACATCTTTAACAAAAGCTTGAAGATAAGTTTTCAATGAAACTGATTTTTGAATTTGAAAGCATTGTTGAAGTCATCGTAGTATCTTTCTAGTAGGTAGTGTCTTGGCTTATTGCACGAGAGTCCGTGGTTCAGTTTTCTGAGCCAGGGACATCTCGAACAAAACCGAAATATGAAAATAAGCCGAAAACCGAAAAATCTTGTGACAGAAACAATTCTGTCGTTCGAAGTCTACATTAAACTGTAGTATCCTTCAGTCATGGATAAAAGTAACACATACTACATGGATGTTAATCTAGTAGGTCGTGTGTTGGCTTATTAGGCGTGAGGCCACATTTCAAACCTCAGATTAAACATCTCCAACAAAATGAAATACGAAAAAATATTTCAACGGCAACTGCCTCTCAGCAAAAACCCTGAGAGTCATTTAAAATTGCCATGAAAATGTTTCTTAAAAATCTTTTCTTCGGAGTCGAAGGTGGTGAGTGAAGCTATGCCGTAATCCTGGCTGAAGGGTTATGATGACCAATTATATATGTACATATGTATATGAGTGCTGTTAGAAGCTGGGTTGTAATCTTAACTAAATGGTTTTAATCATCAATAAAGTAAGTAAGAAAGCGCTGTTCTCATAATTGGCCATTACAACCCTTCAGTCAGGATTACGGCCTAGCTTCTCACAGCACTCATGTTGTGTGTGTTAATTTTATACATGAGTGGCGGGACCTCAGCTTAAAGTTGATTCCGAACGACAGATTTTTGAGAAACTTTTCATGGCAATTTTATTTACTCTCAGAGTTTTTGCCAGAAATCTGCTGAGAGAAAGTCGCCGAAGAAATATTTTTGTATTTTGTTTTGATATCTCTCCTAGTGCTCGAACCCTGGCTTTACGTCTAATAAGCCAACACACTACCTACTAGACTACGGCGACTTCAAACCTTACTTAACAGAAATATTAACACAGTTTGACATTCTCAACTGTCAAACTATAGCTAACGCTAGTTCTTATGTAGCTTCAAAAATATACGCGATACCATGGCTGCCTACTTAAGGAGAACTGGCATACCTTTATAGCACAAAGATGTCGTATTTAAACCGAACTGCGGCACCAAATTCTGTTGGAGTTGCTTCCACCTTAATAATCATGTTGTCGCATTAAGGGTGTCATTAACATACGGATACGAAAGGAAATGTCCTTTTTAAACATACCTAACATGTACACATGATATATGTATGTGTGTACACTTTAATAGAAACTGTCAGTCGTAACAGTATCACTAGAATAGGAATCCAAGCGTATTTCATTTTTTGAGTTGCTTTAAGGAAAGTCAATAGAATGAATTTGTTTTTGTTTTGCTTCTCCTTTTTTCATTTTGCTACTAAAACAACAAAACAATAATTAATGTTTGTGTGATATTTATTTACCAAATCATGTTAGAAGACGTTTTTTGTGTGTACATACTTACTTATATAAGCACACAGTATTTATTATTGTATCTGCTAAATATGCCACACATCATCAGCTAGTAAATGATTTTTTATGTTTTTTCTTGTTGTTTGTTTTTGTTGTTCTTGTTCCAAATTTTCAAACATACAATTTAATGTGTGTCTAACTGTCTGTCGGTCTGTCTGTCTGTTTGTTTATTTATTTTCTTGCCTTCAACAGTTTTGATTTATTGTAATGATACCAAAAATTTGGCGCCACCATCAATATCATCATCAACATCAACATCATCATCATCATCGTCCTCATAGTCATGATTACACCCATTAAACCAAGGCAGAAATGAAAAACAAATTCACGTAATAGATCTTCTGCCATGTGCAATGTAATTTTTGACGAATTAATATCCGTCAGCGGAAGAAGAAGAACAAACCCCAAATATTGTTTGTATATATTTTGGAAGAAATTAATACCCTTGTGAACCCATATCATCAAACATTATACACGTAATGAAAGGCAAATAAATTATAAAGAAAACAAAAAAGAAAAAAAATTAATTAATTAATGGCTTGGCATCATAAAACCCTTCCTGAAACTATGAAACTTTTAATTAGAAATAGCGAAAGAAAATGCGTATGTAAACCATAGTGATAGACGCTAAGCGAATGAAGTATAAAAAACTTTAGCTACCTACAATAGAAAAAAAAATAACCGATTGAGGAAAGTTTGGTAACTGGTTTAAAAAATTGTTATTTTTATATTAAGAAACCAGTTTTTGAAGTTTTAAAAACCGATTTTAAAGTAATTTTTAAATTTGCTCCACTGCTCTGTGATAAGTTACGTCTGATGTAGTATCCTTCCCTTTATCCAGTCTCAATATACTCAAAGTCTTCCTCCTATTAGGACCACCCCAGAGTACCTTTGCAATTCTTCTTACTGTGACCAGGCAATTGATTGCATGTGATACGATAGGCGTCCTATTGGATAATTTAACGTTAAACAAGTATCCATGCAGTGGATATCACTGTGATGATACGATTTTTGATTTTGATTTACTCCGTCATAGCCCGGGGACTAAACGTTGCAAGGGTCGCCGGATATCTCAGATAGTTTCAGGAGGAGTATTATTTCTAATGCCCTTATAACTGACACCACCATTGCACCACTTATCCCTAAATATGTTGACTATTAAGGCATGAGGCCACGGTTCAAACCCCGGTTCAGACATTTTCAACAAAACGAAATACGAAAGAATATTTCTTCGGCGACTTCCTCGCAGCAGATTTCTACCAAAAACTCTGAGAGTAAATTAGATTGCTATGAAAAGTTTCTCTATCGTTTTGAGTCGGCTTTAAACTGTAGGTCCCGTCACACATGTATAAAATTAACACACACAACATAAGTGGTGTGAGAAGTTAAGTCGTAATACTGATTGAAGGGACGTACAAGCATAGCTGCCAGATTTGACGATTTATCGACATTTTGACGATTTTGAGCTCCAAAAATATCATATTGACGATTTGATGATTTATATCTTTATTTTGACGATTTTTGGAAATTAAAAATTTACATCATATTCTTTACTTTAGTACATTAAAAGCCACTTTAAGCTTCGTCTTTGCTTCGCAATTGTTACTATTTATTGAAGTAATAACAAGGAGTGAAATATTATATTTCTAAGTTACGTTCGAATGCCTGTAATGTTTAATCCCTTAAAAGCGACAAAATTACAACTCCTGAATAACCTCGTAGTGGGGAATAAATTATCACTTGTCGTTGCAGACAATATTAAAAATTCGAGTATAGCTTCTAATATTACCATCGGAAGACCAAAGGCAAGCGCTGTTATTTTTTTAGTACTCAGGAGATGGATGGCATTGTGTTCGGAACTATGAAAATATGTTATGGGAAGAAAGAAAGAGCGTTTTTATGGACACTAGGCTTGTACTATATATTGTTATGCTATAAGTAACAGGAAAGACCCCTGCAGGAATTGAGTTCCACATACGAAAAGTCCGACCAAAAAACGAATTTTGTCTATAACGCAGCGTGTGATCCACTGGCCAATCGACCACACATGGATGTGCTAGCCGAGAAAGATGAGCGTTACGGAGGAATATATGATTTTCGGAAAAAAGTCTCCTTATTTCTTTCGAGCAAAATCCTTTTTAACAGTGAAACACAAACCATATTCCAACGATGCTCCAATGATTCAAGAGTTACATACACTACCGTCATTATCGAGCTACTACGGCCTCTTCTGTACACGGTCGAGAAACCTCAATATAGACGTTGAGGCACCGACCCATACATGAGAGTTGTATTCCATTCTCGGTCGGTTATAAATGGTGTAAATAGTAAGATCAGATGATAAGATCTTAAGAAGGAACTAAAGGAACTGAAAAATGTGTCGTATGAAGCCAATATTACACTGAATTTTCATGCTCAGAATGTCAAGAGCTTCTGACTCCTTAATATTGCGCTTATGTGTCAATAAACAACACTGGGACAGATTGTTTAATCCTTAAACAATTTTTTCTTGAAAATGACATAAAACTTCTCCGTTTTTGAACAAAAAAAAAGTAATTTACTTTAAATGTTTTACTACAATAGAAATAATTTTGGTTTTTAAAAACTAATTTATTTATTTATTTTTTTCTGACGATTTTTTTGACGATTTCAATAAACGTATTTGACGATTTGGTGCCTCATTTATCTGGCAGCTATGCGTACAAGTCCGAGACGTGAAAAGTTTTCACCTTTTTCTGCATTAAATGCCCTTATGGCAACTTATTTTCCATTAAGCAAGAGATTGGTCTACCGTAACATGTTCTAGGATGATAGGGTTGCCAACTTTCGTTGCATAGAAGCAACGTCCTATATGAGATATACTACGCTGTTGTACGGGGTTAAGTAGGAAAGGAAATTTGCTTAATGGATACTCAAGAGGTAATGCTTTCTGATCTTTCTATTGATCACCAATACAATATAGGACTGATAGTCTTTTAAGTTTGGAAATCTTTTCCAAACGGCGACCATAGGTCTTTATTCTAGAGTTCTAGAAAATTATTTCTTTGTGTGAAAATAAACTGGGGTTCTACTGATCCGATAGTGAAAAATTTTGTTCAGGCTGCAGATTTTAAGCTATGCACTACAGGGATGTGAACTAATAAAATATATGACGGCATCTTGATCCTTTACATCATGGATAGAACAGAGATATTATCTGATAGATCTCGATAGAGAAATGATATAATTGTTTATGGAAACGATAACTTTGTTCCCTAGTACATTCAAATTTTCTTAAACGATTAATCGTTTAAATATCATCATCGAATCCATTTAAAACTTAACATCATCATGCTGCTCATCATTTATCTCATGCTCATATCTCTGCCTATATTTCACAAATTTTTTCCACGCAATTTGTGTTCAAATGTCATTAATATTAAACTGTGAACTGGCTAATCTGTCAAAATATTATGGCCCCCAAATGAAAAGTCATTGTAAACACTTTCCAAAAAATTAGTCAAAACGAAACATTACAAGCAAACAGTTGTACTGTTGCACAGTAGCTCTGGTGTTAACAATATTAATTGTTTACTTAAATAATGGCTATTAAAAGCAAAAACAAAAATATCGATATTATGCCCGAAAGTAAAAGTGATAAATCGATTACATGCACATGAATTTTCATCAGAAGAATGATGATTTTTATAAGAATTTTTCTTTACATGTTTTTCAACTTCTTCCAAATCCTTTCACATGTCAAAACACTAAGAAGAGGCTGAAAGATATGTAAAGATGTTCGAAAATGATGATGAAATATGAGGGTTTATTTGTTTTGTTAATTAATTTCAATTTTTTTTGTATATTTTTGGTAGGAGAACAAAATGTTAATCCAACCTAAAGTCAGCAAATTTTTATAAAATTCGTAGAAAGATATGAATTTTGAGAGAAAGTTAATGATTTTTAAGAATATTTTCAATCATAATGAGACTTTTAAGGCATTAGAAAAAGTGGCAAACAAAAAATAAGATACACTATTCCCTCCATTTTCTTCGCAATTAGTTCGAAGAAATGGTAACACCCTATACGTTGACATAATACCCGCATCTACTGTGGCATAGAAGGGAATAAAAAGGCGAACGAATTGGCACGGAAGTTATCGTAGATATCTGAGGAACAGACAATAGAGGGAATATATGCGCCCCCACAAGAATACTTTTTCAAATTGGAAAAGAAAGAAAATGCAGATGAACTGACACGGAAAGTATCGCAGATGTCTGAGAAAGAGACAATAGAGATGATATATGCGTCCCTACAAGAATACACATACATACATACATACATAATTGGCCATTACAACACTTCACTATGTATGTATGTATTATGTATGTCGTCTACATGTTTCATCGTTGAAAACTTGTGATAAGATGAGGGATTGAGAAATCAGCACCAGACGAGCCAAAGTTCATCCAGTCAATCGATTGAGCCAACGAAGAACTTTCATACTCTTGTCAGTCTTGAACATCTGATAGAGGAGATGCAGTGAATACAGTCGGCACAATTTTTTTCATCATAACTTCAGTGAGTCTTATTTCAACCAACGCCGATCTGTCCAAATTCGACCATTAAATTAAAGAATATTAACGAAAATGATGAGGTCTTTCAGATATTAGAATCCAAGGGAGGCAACTCGTTCGATCTATGCCTTCTCATGAGACTCTCCTTACGGGAAGCGTTTGCTGAGTATTAAGAAGGTGGTACGACTCATTCGATAGAGATAGACCTAGTTAGCTCCTTCTTCACTTCAACAACAACAACAATACTCTTTACTTAAGAGTGGAGTGTTGAGAAACTCCCATTTCATCATTTATTAAACCCGCAGTGACATGTTCAATTCTTTCGCGAGGGTATAAGTGTATAAAAAGCTGTTTTTGTTTTTCTTTATAAATTACACTCACACGTAAGTTATTCAGGAACAGAGTTTACGGAACAAACACATGTAAAACAGCTTTAGAAAGCTGTGTCATTATTTGTCTTGCTTATCGTAGTGGGTAATCATTTTTGCGTACTTGGTTGTTAGTTAAAGTCAAACCAAACGCCAAGCCAAAGGATAGGGTATAGATCAATAAGTTTACGAATGCAGAGAGAAAATCGAAAAGAACGGCTGGTTAAATTTTATCGAACAATGTGGAAGACCTTCAGAACTTTTAGGAAACTTGGATTACATACATGCATACATACATAATTGATCATTACTACCCTTCAATCAGAATTACGATCTAGCTTCTCACACCATTCATGTTGTGTATGTTAATTTTATACATAAGTGGCGGGACCTGCAGTTTAAAGTCGACTCCGAACGACAGACTTTTGGGAAATTTTTCATGGCAATTTCATTTACTCTCAGAGTTTTTGCCAGAAATATGCTGAGAGGAAGTCGCCGAAGAAATATTTTTCCATATTTCGTTTTGATGTCCGCCCTGTGGTTTGAACCGTGGTCACCATGTTAACTTACCGCAAGCTACCCGCTAACCTAACCTAACATTATGTTATGAAGTAAAGCGTTTCTTTTTTAAGGCCGAATCACCATCATTCGTTTAACTTAAATTTTTTCAGCTGACAACACTGTTGAAAACCATGTTTTATTATGTACTTAGTGCCATTTGGTACTTCTGACAGTTATCAGCAGCACATGTCAGACAGCCGGAACAAAACGAAGTATAAAAAAATATTTCTTAGGTGACTTCCTCTCAGCAGATTTCTGGCAAAAATTCTGAGAGTAAATAAAAAATTGCGATGAAGACTTTCTCAAAAAAAAAAAAAATCTGTCATTCGGAGTCGATTTTTAACTGTAGGTCTCGTCACTCATACATAATTGGTCATTACAGGATTATGGGCCTAGTTTCTCAAACCACTTATGTTGTGTGTGTTAATTTTGCACATGAGGGGTGTTACCTACAGTTTAAAGTCGACTCCGAACGACAGATTTTTGAGAAACTTTTCTTGGCAATTTTATTTACTCTCAGAGTTTTTGCCAGAATTCTGCTGAGAGGAAGTCGTCGCCGAAATATTTTTTTATATTTTCGTTTTGATGTCTGACCTGGGGTTTGAACCCTGACCTTTCGGTCTAATAAGCCAATCCACTACCTACTAGACCACGATGACTAATCGTACTGTATTCAATTATTTCAATTGTCTTACAGTGCATAGATATAACATGCATACATTAGTTGGTCATTACAACCCTTCATTCAGGATTACAAGCTAGTTTCTTATGCCACTTATGTCGTGTGTGTTCATTTTATCCATAAGTGGCGGACTACGACTCCGAACGACAGATTTTTCGAGAAATCTTTTCATGGCTGTTTTAATTGGCTCACAAAGTTTTTGCCAGAAATCTGCTGAGAGGAAGTCGCCGTAGAAATATTTTGAGATATTTATATTTGAGTTGGTATTTGAACCGTAGCCTCATGTTTAATAAGGCAAAACAATGCTTACTAGATTACGAAGACAACAACGGCAACCTATGTCAACGGGATGTCATTGACAAACATCTAAGAAAACATAAATCAAATGACGATGTAAATCGAAATGAGAAGGAGTAAAGCAATTGACCACGTAAATCGAGATGACGTAAATCGAGGATCGCCGTAGTCTAATAGACGTGAGGCCATGGTTGAAACCCCAGGTCGGGCATCAAAACGAAAATATGAAAAAATATTTCTTCGGCGATTTCCTCTCAACAGATTTCTGGCAAAAACTCTGAGAATAAATAAAAATTGCCATGAAAAGTTTCTCAAAAATCTGTCGTTCGGAGTTGACATTAAACTGTATGTCCCGCCGCTCATGTATAAAATTAACGCACACAATATAAGTGATGTGAGAAGCTAGGTCGTAATCCTGACTGAAGGGTTGTAATGATCAATTATGTATGTAAATCGAGGGATTACTGTAAGCATCAATTAACAAAAACAACACAGTCTAACAGTGGATTATGTCTAATGAAAGAACATTTCTTGAGTGTGAGTTCCAGTGAAATTCGAATTTGAAACACTGCGGTTGGTAAACTTAAGTCAATTGAGAATAAAAAAAACGATTGAAATTAGCTGATCTTCACCAACTGTTTCTATCTGGTTTTTGTTATATTTTAAAACATTTTATTATGTTAACCATCATCATAATATTAATTTTAATTAAATTTTGAATATTTTTCTTATCAACGATAAGTTTTCTTCTTATAAAAATTAAAAACAATTAGTAGCCATAACATTTGATTTTAAATTTACTCTGAGCATAATGGCTTCATTTCATAGGCAAGAATGTGAAGCAAATAAAAATTGATTTTCTGATTTCCTTTTCTGATTTTAATGAAGAAGAAGAGATACTTCATTTATATGCAAACCACAGAAATAAATTTTCGAATGAAAACGATTAAATATTTATAAATTTCATAACTGGTCAGTTCAAGTTAAAAAAAAATAGAGAAAATGGAAAATTTTTCCATAAAATTTTTAAAATAAAATATTTTGTTATCTGTATGTGAATAAGAAAATAAAATCATGATTATTCGTTAAAAAAAATGTATAAAAAATAAAAACAAAATAAAATAAATTGTTTCAACGTCTGCTTTCTAAGCCAGTCGTCAGTCCTATCCATCTGTCTTTATTTTTATTTTCATTTTCATTTTTCTAATGACATTATGATGAATGACTGTTTTGTTTGAAAAACTAGAAAATTGTTTGGAAAATTGTTGAGAAAAATAATAAAAAAAACGATATGAATTGTTTAAATGTTTGTTTATGACATGATGTCACTATTAAATCCGTTTCATTTTTTTGTGAATTTTGTAGATTTTTCTTCATTTGTTATAGAAAATAACATGAATTTTCTTTCAAAATTACAATAACAACAATAAAAATATATCGAAAACCAGTTCAAGAGATAACAATTGTGCCAACTTATCTTGAAATGAAAGTCCGGCATCGAAATGCAGGTAAAAAAGATTACAAAGATTAGATGAATTTATATTTAGGGGACTATATATACAATAAAATTAAAATATTGCTGTATTCGAATCATGCTTTTTATACTTAAGGAGTATTCAGCAAGCTTAATAGTGTATACTGCATGCTGAATAGGGTATTCAATAACCTGAATAGGGTATTCAGCAAGCTAAATAGGGTTACACCAAGCTGAATAGGGTTACAGCAAGCTGAATAGTTTTACAGCGAACTGAATAGCGTATTCAATAAGCTAAATAGGGTATTCAGCAAGCCGAATAGGGTATTCAGTAAGCTGAATAGGGTTTTAAGAGAGCTGAATAGGTTTGCAGCAAACTGAATATGGTATTCAATAAGCTAAACAGGGTATTCAGTACGCTGAATTGAATTACAGCAAGCTGAATAGAGTATTCAGTAAGCTAAATAGCAAGCTGAATAGGGTATATAAAAGAACCAATGCCTCATACTCTGTTAAGAGAAAGATCGTTCTATAGTATATAGATAAGTCAAACACATATAGTGATATAAAAGCGTAAATATTCAACACCAGATTGAAATATTCAGAGCCCATTAGCTGTAGAAAGTTCGAGTTGCTTAAAAGTGTAAATTTTCGGCATCGAAAAATATGCTCAACAAACTTAAACAGGATGTACAGAGGACAGCACATGGCAATAATAATTGACAGTCAAGCCGCCATTTAAGTACTCATTTTCTAGCAGCAATCGAGATTAAAATGGAAAGCTAAACTAGTAAGATAGGGCCGGATTCCAGGTCATGTAGGAATTCAAGTAAATGAACACACAGATAAGACTGCGGGAAGCCTTGTTTGCACGTCGCTAATGAAGCCGGAACCTTTCGGTGGAACATCAAGAGGGATTTGAATTTATACATGCGCCGAAAGGAAAGATGAAGAGAAAAGTTAACTTTTGACAAGTCAAACGGTTTTGGGACAATTACAATTAGTAATGGGGTTTAAATACAATGAGAAGTAATTTCAATACATAAAGCATCAGACTGTCGAAAAGCAGCCTGGTATTCTACCGATTGTCGTAGACTTAAAGGACGTTTGCATTAAAATACGTATGAATTGAAGTCCAATCTATAGACTACGTAATGAGGTAAAGAATCACCAGTACAGTACAGTACAGTATTTGGTGAATCTGGGCAACGTTAACGCATCTCAGAAGGAAACATATGAAAGTTTCTCAAGTAAAAACCAAGGAGTCGTGCATACATCATCCTGAAGTTTGTTAGGACAACAAGATTGCGCAAGGCGGCCTATGTCGGATAAAGGGATACCCAGTCTAAATTAAGGAGAGCACCGTAAAAAGTTGAATTACAGTCCTACTCTACATCTACGAACCGATAAGTACATTGCGCAAGACGGCCTATGTCGGATGAGAGGATACCCAGTCTAAATTAAGGAGAGTACCGTAAAAAATCAAATTGCAGTCCTACTCTACATCTACGAAACGATAAGTACATTCTGTCCATTACTATCCCTCCATGAGAGTTTGACATCAAAAATAACCCCCAAACAGTTTATCCTCGTAAATAAAAATGTTTGGAACCCGTTGAGAATTGCCAAATTAAAGGCAGATATTCGGTATCGTTTGGCAAAAGCATCAAACGGCATAAGACGCATAAGCCACACGATAAGCAACTTTTTGTTATAAGCTTTCAGGTCTGATTGCATCTCAAAGAAAAAGAGTGCCGGTCAAAGGCTAATAATACAATGGTCAGTATAAGCAGGTCTTAAAACCAAAGGGTTGCGGTTTCAGCAATAGCTCCTCCAAAACGAAATTCCATAACAAGAGTTACTGACGTCCATCTTGCGCTTCTTCTTCTTTGTTCACTTCTGTCAGTAAGACTTACATCACTTAAGTAAGACTTTAGACCCACATACTTACATAGACAATTGGGCATTACAACAATTCAGTCAGAATTACGGCCTAGCTTCACACACCACTCATGTTGTGTGTGCTCATTTTATACAAGAATGGCAGGATCTACAGTTTCAAGTCGACACCGAACGACAGATTTTTGAAAAACTTTTAATGGCATATTTACTCTCAAAGTTTTTGCTAGATATCTGCTGAAAGGAAGTCGCCGAAGAAGTATTTTTTCATATTTTCGTTTTTGATGTCTGACTTGGGGTTTGAACCGAGGCCTCATGTCGAATAAGCCAACACACTACCTACTAGATTACGGAGACTTTACACATAAGTTTGATAATTGAAACAATTAAGATGAGTCCTCCAAATGGGGAAGAGAAGCCTATCTTGCACTCAGCCTTATTACGACTTAATCGCCACTTATGTTTCGATGAGGCTTCCAAATGAGGGAAGGTAAACCTATGTTGCACATTTGTTTTGTAATTGGAACAATTAAAATGAAGCTTCAACTAAGAAAAACCGTAATTTACGTTGATATTTGCTGTCTAGGCAGACATGTATGTGTAGTTCCCTCGATTGCTGTGAAACTCTACCTTGACAAGGAAAATTAAATTCCTTTTCAACTGCAAGCAATTCCAGAAACTTCACATGTAGCATATGTGTTTGTGTGAACAACATTCATACATATGTACGTACAGACACTTGTAAATGCTAAAAACTTGACACTTTACTGCTTTTGTGTGTTTATATTATAACACCACACCGTCTTTATAATCTTTTTTTCTTTCCATTGTAAACCATTCCACTGATTGTCGGAAGAGATATATGAGTCCTGCATTATTTATGACAAAAGGCGGTTTATTTATTGTAATACACAGTAAATGCGTGTGAATGTGTTAGAAGGAATAACAAATGTAGTGTGAAGATATTCACACAAAGAATTTTTGAAATCTTTTCTTAAATGTGGCTGTGATTTCTTTTTCAACCAACAAACCAATGCATGGCGTTAGAATCTGTATTTGCTTAAATGTGGGTTTTGGTTTTGTAGGGTTTTTTATTTTTTTATTATAAAAAAAACTCGAATAAAACAATTGTTTTGATTTCATTTTCAAATGTTTTTCCTTATTTGGTTTGTTTTTATTTTTTATTCCGACAAAAAAGGCAACGAAATAAAATTCAAAAATATTTTCCGTATAAAAAAAGAAGAAAAAAACAAAGAACGAATGACGGCAATATGATTTCGTTGGAAGCCAGAGTAGATGAATGTTTTTCGAAATAAAATATAAAGTTTGTAATACCTTTAGAGCTTGTCAATCAATATATTAAATTTCAGTAGCATGCCCATGAGTGATTGGTTTTTGATTACGTATTTGGTAGGTAATAAACAAAAATTCTAATATTTTCTACGTATAAAAGAAAAAAATATATTTTTATGGTATCAAATTACTTTAAATAAAACCAAGAAAAAATAAACAAAATTATATTAAGGCGTAGTTTAAGAATTTCCTTTTAAATTATAATCATATGCTGTAGAAAAGTTATTTAAAAATAAAGCAAACAGTGTAAGAAATACTATTTCAGTTTACAAAATTAAATTCAATTCAATTCATTGGCACTTTTGCGCCAGTCTAACATAAGTTCTTGGTCTGGTACGGATATTTCGTTTATTTGTTTAGCCAATGAACGTGCTAGCGCAGGCATAATTTTACTCCACAATAATCCACACACAAATACAAGTATTTCTCTCAAGGTAGAATTAACCGAATGTTTACGTAACGTAACGTACAAATCTCTAAATAATCCACACAAGAATACAAGTATACCTCTTACAGTAGAATTAGCCGAACGTTGACGTAACTTAACATAACGTACAAATCTTTAAAGCAAAAGAAACTGAGAACTTACTGTAATTTCGGAAAGTGCTTACATTGTTTTCGTATACTAAAAACGAATGTACGGTAAGTTACGTTGAATGAACGTTCATCTATTTCGACCTTTAACTCTGTTCGACTTTCTATCAAGCAAAATTCATGCCTCAATTGAAAAAGAAGCATCTCGTACATATATATTTCTTCGGCGACCGCCTCTCAGCAGTTTTCTGGCAAAAACTCGTCATAACACTTTTCTTTAACGGCGCCCTACAGAAAATAGTCCAATAGTGTTAAATCGCAGCTTCTTGGCGGCCAGCTGACATCACAAATTTTGCTTTTTAAAAGGCCGTCAAACATTTGAAGCAATAAATCGATTGTGGCATGAGATGTATGGCAAGTTGCATCATCCTGTTGAAACCAAACACCGTTCACATCAATACCATGAACAGCGAGTACAAAAAAATTGGTTATCATGGTGCGATATATGTATTCATTTACCGTAATGGTGGCGCCGTCTTTATTTTCAAAGAAATATGGGTCAATTATGCCTCCTCTCCACAAGCCGCACCAAACAATAATGGGTGCATTGGCTTCTGTAAGACCACGTGAGGGTTTTCTAAGCCCCAAATACGGCAATTTTGCTTACGCTACCACCATGATGAAAATGAACTTCATCCGAAAAGATGATTTTTTTTCGTAAAATCAATATCATCGTGCAGTTTCTCGTTGGCCCATCTAGCGAAGCTAAAACGAATGCTGCTTCAACTTTTGAACCAATTGAACTTTGTAAGACGTCACACCGAGATCTTTTCGCAAAATTCAATTTAAACTGGTGCATGAAATGTTCAATTCTGGAGAACGATGACGAGTTGTTGAAAGATTCTCAGGAACACTCTCAGCCACAGCATCGATATTTTCAGGTGTACGCACTTTACGAGCACGCTGACATCTTGGCGCATCAACAATGAAACGAGTTTCAGGAACTTAAATAATAAACTTACGTATACCGGGCACTGTTGTTCCTTCGCTGCAACCAAATTTTGTACGATATTTTCGTGCAATTTTCAATTTGTTCTGGAAATGAAATTCTAATAAATTCCAACGTTGCTCAAGCGTAAATCGATTCATTACGTTCCGTGGAGATGATATGCTGAATTGTGTGACGGAATAGAATGACATAGGTAGGTAGTAGTGGTTGCCCCTCGATGGAGGCCGCACATGACATAATATTGCCAGATTCGAAATAACCGAGTTTTCAAATTTAAACCGATAGATGGCCCAGCTGATATTTTTTTTTTACTAAAACGTAATATGGAAATTGCTTCCATATTATGCCGGCCTCTTTTATCGCCGTAGTCTAGTAGGTAGTGTGTTGGCTTATTAGACGTGAGGCCACGGATCAAACCGCAGGTTGGACTTTAAAACGAAATATAAAAAAATATTTCTTCGGCTTCTTCCTCTCAGAAAATTTCTGGCAAAAAATCTGAGCGTCATATAAAATTGGCATGAAAAGTTTCTCAAAAATCTGTTGTTCGGAGTCGACTTTAAACTGTAGGTCCCGCAACTCATGGATAAAAGTAACACACACAACGTATGTGGTGTGAGAAGCTAAGGTCGTAATCCTGACTGAAGGATTGTAAGGACCACTTATGTATGTAGGTTTGTATGTAGATTGCTGCAGGTCTTTGTTAAGAAACATATGTGGTATTATTTTGGCTTGCAAACCATTAGCCAAGCCAACTAGGGGAAACTAGTTAAAGGAGACACAGTTTTATGGCATATATAGGGAAGAAAGTGAATATGGGTTAGACGTGACTTGGGAAAATCGCGCCTTTTGTTAACTAGAATCAAGGTTTAGTGAGTCAGTGTCAAAAAGAATTCATCCAAAGACTTCATGACATGGTAAGAGCTTTTAAGAGCACTACGTCGTTTGTAGAAATCAAAGTCTATAGTCAAGATAGACGAATATGGAGAATTCTTTTTGAAGAGACATGCAAAATACGTGACAGTGCTTAGTATAACTCACAATATTATCTTTCACTCATGTATGAAATTAACACACACAACATAAGTGGTGTGAGATACTAGGACGTTGTACAATGGGTCAATTCGACCTCCGGGTACTGTACTTGTCTTAATTGACAAGTACACGTCCCCTAACCTAACCTAACCTATCTTTCACCTTTTATATATATTCGGAGGCAGTTTGTCAAGTTCTAGAATATTACTGTTGGTTTGTTGTTGTTATATTATTTTCTATGTAGTTTTGTTACTGTAATGGAGTCTTCATTTAGGCTTATTGTTTATTTTATGTGATATTTTGTTACTGTTTGTTTCTCTGGTTATTTTTTATTTCTAAACTAAATATTCAATGGTTTCTCTGGTTTCGCAACTTTATAATTCCATTTAATGATTATGAAGAGAATATGTTGTACTGGTTTTTTATTTTTTATTAAAATAAAATATTTTCTAAAATGGCATGAGAGACACTTTTCGAAAACTTTTTATTTTATTAAATCCACGATTAACCTCAAAAACCCTTGGTATTATTGATTATTTTCACTCAACTACACATCAGCACGTATAAATCTTTTTGTTCATCATCACACATTCACATGTTTTATTTGTAAAAAAAGATAATTTTTTTCCTACATTTTCTCAGATTTTTCATAAAACTTTTGCTTTTACGTTGAAATATAATTTCCTTTCGCTCTTGCTCCCTCTCCCTCCTTCTTTCAACATAACAACATAACTTTTTATACATATTAATTGCTATTTTTACATACCGTAATAAGCATATTTTAAACAAAGTTATCAACTCTCTCTATCACTCTCTCCATCTTTCCTGTTTTATTTTAAAATTAAATTATTTCAACTTTACCCTTATAAAACGATTTACCATCACCACCACCACCGCACAGGTTCAAAAGTAAGTTAACATATGAGTACAACACACATACACGGCAAAGAGAGCCATCAACATACCTGCAAAGAAGAAAATGTAGATAAAAATGTAATGGGGGTTCAAAGTTTTAATAAAAATCAAGGAAATATTGTTAATAAATAATACACATTTAAAACAATTTCAAATTCTTTAATTACTCCTGAAATAAAATGTTAAAATAAAAATAAAAAATATAAAAATAAGTTCAAAATGAAATTATCAAAGTAAAGTCTAAAAATGTTGCAAAAACCGTGTAACTTTTAAAAGTTTCCAATTGTTCTGCATTAATTTGCGGTACATGTTTGCCAGATACGTGCAAGAGCAAAAGGGTTTAAGAGGGAGAGAGAAAGAGAGAGAGAGAGTACTGTTGTAGTAAAGGAGTATAAAAGAGTTTTAAGAACACATATATAGGTTAACGGTAAACGTGCTTGAAATAAAATAAAACTGCATAAGTAAAGGCGCACATGTATTTATCTATACTTTCTAGGTGTAGTCGTCTGAGGTAGTACAGTAGTAAACGTACGTTTTTAAGGGTGTCCCTTAAAGCTTTATTTAAAAAAAAATTATTTTGGTCGATATTATGTTGGCTTAGGTTGATTTTAGAGGACTTGTCCTTGAGGTCCAGTTGACCCATTGTACAACGTCCAAAGGGGAGTGGATAACAGAGGAGATAGGAAAAAGGGAGTGGAAGTAGAAAACAAAACACAGAAGAGAGCGCGTTTAAACTATTAAAGCCCTTGCACTTCTCAACCAGCTCAAACTAATAGTGAGTCTATGGAGAGCCTGTATATCGTCTCTCAACACAGAATTCAAACCCTCAAACCAGGGTCTTCAACCTCAACCTCAACTCATCCTCATGACAACATAACCTGCCATAGTCCGGTTGGGATCTGTTCCAGATCCTTGTCATCAATCTAATCTCGCAGTGCCCCGTTATAAACCCAATAACTAACTTTAAGCTGGCCTTATCCAACCCCAAGTGACAACCTGTTCTTACACTGCCTATAGCAGGCCATAGACACCTTTGCTCCTCCCCCCTGACCCATCCACTGATGAGGCCGTAGAGGTGGCAACTGACATGTGCCGTCTCATTACCGAGTATTCCGCTATGACCCGGAACCCAGCATAGACGGATTCGATCAGGTGCAAAAGTCCTTAACGACTCCTTGAACTAGCGAACGAGCCACGATTTCCACCAGAACGGCGTAATAGCACTTAGAGCAGCCTGATCAACAAAGATCACATAAGATTCCGAATCGATAGCCTTCAACATTAAGAAGATCTCTGACTGAAACACGCTACAGTGATCCTTTAACCTGAAGTGAAGTTCAAAACCGAGTTCCAGAATAACCACATCATCGGCGTATACCACAACATTAAAGCCTCATGGCTTATGGCATGATAATTTCGTGTTCAAATTTCGGCTTTTTAACGGGAAAAAGCAATCATGACTCCACTCAGCAAAATACTGCTTAGATTTCAAATTGTATTGTACGACTTTCCAGTGATCTATTGTTATAATATCAACCTATGTAGGGGTACCCTATGATTTCGTGGACATCTATATTACCAGAGGATGCCAAGTATCGAAGCTGTTCGGTGTCCCTAAGGACAACTAGCATTTGATAAGCACTCAGATATTTTCTACTGGTAATTCATCTGGCTATTCATCTTCCTCAACACAGAATTTAAATTTGGTGTGAAGCGGTCCTCATCATCCAGAGGAAGATCCGGATCGATGTTATTCGGTGTCACTAAGTAAGTGCTCGATAAGCCATCAGGTATCTTCTACGGAAATGTATGAAAGTCATACACAAGTTCAAATTTGTTTACCCTGTTAGATTTATGTATGAGTGACCGACGACAGGTTTTTGAGAAATCTTTCTTGGCAATTTTATTGTACTCTGAGATTTTTTGCCAGAAATCTGGTGAGAGGATGTCCCGAAGGAATATTTGTTCAATATTTCGTTTTGTTGGAGATGTCTGACCTGGACTTTGAACCATGACCTCACATCGCGACCTACAGTTTAAAGTCAACTCCAAACGGCAAATGTTTTGGAAAACTTTTCATGACAATTTTATTTACTCTGAGATTTTTTGCCAGAAGACTATTTAAGAAATCTGATATGAGGTTTGAACCAGTGGCTCGTGTCTAATAAGCCTTTCATCCATCAGGAATAGCATTTAATGACTAACGTAACGACTCTGACTGAAGGAGGATAAAACCAGCGCACTTAATTTGCGTAATTTGTGTCTGACTAGGGCCAGATTACAGTTAAGCAATAATGCCGTTTCAAACCACAGCTTTTTCTATGTGACTTACAGGACTTCGAAAAGCGGAGAACATTACCGTTTGTTTCTGCCATTCAGACTGGCGCTTTTTATTGAACAATTAACTACCGGTGTACTATTATTATGACAAACTGGACTAAAGCGAAGATTTTTTTTCTTGACTTTCTTTACTTTTTTAAAGGGAAACCCTAGCAAATATGTGAATATTTATTAAAGTAAGTATGAGGAGTATATTATCATAACAATATATCCAGACCCCCTAAATGTTTTTTATACCACAATAACACGTATAAATTATGATAAAATTTGCGCAGAAAAGTATAAAAAAATGAAAAGAAAAAATTGCCAGAAAGGATACACCACCCATACAGTGAAAGAAATTGTGCTGAAAAATTATCTGTTTGAGCTGGAAATTATCGCTAAATAAAGAGAGAGAAAGCTTTAAACTTTAATAGGCGAAAGAGAATGAAAACATATGGGAGCACAGACATAAATAATTCATATGTTTTTGCAAGTATTTTGTGGAAAAAAAGCAGAACGAAAACAACAACCACAACGAGAAACAAAAGTTCTTCGGCCTTTGCTTTACTGAAAAAGTGAAATAAAATAATTAAAATATGCACAGAAAAAACAAAAAACAAAAACAAGTAAATAAATTATAAACAAATTTTGTTTCGCATGAAAACCAAACAAGGATGATAACGACCAAAACAAAAAGGATTTTAAAAAAATCCTGATCGTAGTATTTAATACAGGAGGCGGCGTTAATTAAAAGTAACAAAAGAATATCTTCTCATCATTATTGTTATACAATTATTTTTTTTAGATAATCAGTGTACATATAGGTATGTACATATGCGTATGGACCCCATCCTTGTATATACAAAATTCCTCCTAATCAGTGATAATTTTTTTGTTTGTTTTTCTTTTTTACTCCTGTTGCTGAAGCAATAAACGCTTTATGCTGGGGGGCTTAATTTGTTATGACATACTCATGCTCCTCTGGCTTTTTATTTGCAATTTTATCTCAGAGTGATGCTTAGTATTAATTAGCAAAATGGAATGAAACAAAAATTAATTTATTCTATAATAAAATAATTAATACAAGACCATCATGTATATTCATAAGTATTTCCAACAGCAGTATAGGGAATTTGGATGTCTTTCCACACACTCGCAAACAAGTTAAGTAAATAGTTGGCTAGTTAATCGAACACAAGAACAACTACAATTGTTTTTAGAAGCCATATCAAGACCTCAAGCAATAAATTACTCAAACCAGCAACATTAAGAAGCATTCGATATTAAGGAAATCTCGACTTGTTTACTACTCTACGCCATTGAAGAAATGTACTTAAGGAATTTTAATCTTCTGGCCGTTATAATATTTTCATCTACCGTGCAGTGTGCTTTCCGGAAGTCATCTTGTCTTGATCTGCAGAATGGCCTCTTTTAAACAAGCTCTGAAAATGTTGTTGCTTTCGTGTAATTCAGTGAAGTCATCGCGACCATCTGACTTAATAATGGCTATTAAAATATATTATCATACTCAATTTTACTAACTATAAAGCATACTTAGAGGCTTTTTAAAAACATATATTTAATGGCTGTACAACAGGTACTGGTAATTATCTGTGAGAGGTAAGAATACTTTGATAAAAAGTTGTTTCCTTTTCTATTCTTCCTGATACAATTATTTCTTATTTTATGACCTCAATAATTGACAATCATTATTGTGTGAATAGACATACTTACATACTTACATACATACATTATAGTAGGCTGGCGATCATAACGGTTTATCTTGATTAAATAGATTATAATGATGCTCTTCATCACTTATTTATTCAAATTTCAAAAGAAACGTAACAAAAAACTAATTGTAAGCAAATAGGCTGAGTTTCATGATAAAATTTGCTGCATAATTATAGGCAGTAATGATTAAACTATTTTGTTAAGTCGTTGTTTGTGTAATAATGAGATAATATTTTACACCAGCAGAGATGATGAATGTATATTGGCACGTTAATGGGTTTGTTACAGACAGATGTAGACTAGGAAGCTAGTGGTCATAAGTAATGAATGAATAGAATGGATCCGAATGAATGGACAATCGCATGTATATCCAAAGTTTTGTACACATGAGTTGAGAAAACAAACGCAAGACCGAAACGATAAGAGGGTTTTGAGATTGAATTCGATGGTGGTATTGAAAATTACAATTTGCAAGGATGTGAACACCCATCAAATTTGGATCTTATCGAAAATGGAGGCAAAATAGCTGAGCATATTTCTGAACATTAATCAGATGAGGAGAGCTCATGCTCATGTATGAGTCATAATGATATGAAAAAGACTTGAGAAAGAAATCTTGGAAATGCAATTCAAGAATTAAACATGTGATGTATACTAAGATGCTTGGGCTACTTCTTACATATGGTACTGGCACCAATATATGGACAGACAAAACGAATTTGAAAATAATGTAGGTGGAGTTGGGTAATGAAAGAGACTATTGCGACGTTAGAGCCCGTTACATATAGCAGTGAAAAGCAAAACTGTGCTCACTTATAATTTCATCGCAGTAACATAAGATTGACGCAGTAACATAAGATTAACGTAGTAACATAAGATTGACAGATTGACGCAGTAATATAATATTGACAGGTAGAGTGACTGACAGTCTTCTCCTAAACTTTGTCTAGGACGGAGCCAGCAAACTCTATAATTTTGAAAATGCTTTAAAGCGAGATTAGGTAATGAAAGTAATTTCAGCAAAGGCATTGCAACATTTAAGTGAAGAAATATCTTGTGGTATACGAATAGATCAGTGACTACATCTCCCTTTTTGGATACCTTCCATTTTGAAAAAGTGCGTATAAAGGACATAGCGATACTCATATGAGACTGACTGACTGGTTCAAAGGACACTATTCTGGCAAGCTGAGTAGCTAGGCTAGGCTTGGAATATAAAGCCAACCTTCGCGGATAGTGGTCGAATTTAGAAGAATGAGCATGCAGGTCAGCTGGCACCTGAGCTTGCCAGAATATTTCTACGGATTAGAAGGAGAAGTTTGGAAAAAGGACAAACGGAGAAAAACGGCTGCTCCTCTGAAGCCACTTGATTTAGAGGTAATATTAAGCTATGTAAAGTTGCAGTGAGTCTTGCATCAGACTATTAAGAAGAAGTCTAAGGGCCATTATTCCAACTTGCTGTTAAATAAAGGAAGGATTTTAACGGACAGATAAATTGTTTTTCATTATTATAAGTGATAAGGTAGAAGTAAGCGTTAAGCTAAATGGAGGATCATCCTATCGGTAACTTTTAAAGTTAAGTTTATGTTTAAACTTGCCATATTATATATTTTTTACAATATGGCAACTTCAAATATAAACAAAATGAGCATATACAACAACAAAAAAGAAGCACGTCGTTGCCACTGCGTTTAAAAGAAACTTGTTTAATTGAGCAATGTTATCGACATTGTTCCGGCACTGCCATATTTTTGAAAAAGTTTACTTTATTTTATCATTAGGTTGTAATAATGAATAGAAGTTAAAGGTGACTTTAAAGTTCACTTTTGTTAAAGTTACATTTAACTAAACCCAACTTTAACGGCAAGTTGTAATAATGGCCCGAAGTATGGTAAATAGTTTTCTAATCAAGCATGATAGGCTCAGAAAATATTTTCTGTGAAAGGAAATCGATTCAAATCGAAAACGTAGATTCTTTAATGCCTGGCGAGAATATTTTTTGAAGGAAACGCCTGGGTGTTTAACAGATACCAGGCAGCATATTTCTGGTGAAAACTCAAAAATCTATTGCCCGCTGTTGATTTTAAACTGTTGGTTGCTTCACTCATGGATAAAATTAATACACACAACATGGGTGATGTGAGAAACTAGGTTGTGATCCTGACTAAAGGGTTACAATGACCAATGAATTACGTAACTATTTTATTCCAATTGTGAGATTTTCGACGTCTATGGTTGGCTTCTTAACTACAAGTTGAAGCCTTTGGTTGTAATTTTATGGTTTAGAAATGCAAATGTACGTTGCTTGTTGGTGTACTTAAATTAAAAAGTGTAAACGAGATGATAAAGAGTTTTGAATGGATTTTTGTAAACATTACAACCCTGCAGTTAGGACTACAATCTAGTTTCTCACAACACTTATCTTGTGTGTTTTAATTTTATACATGAGTGGTAAAATTTAATTTAAAAACTCATGAAATTGATATCAAAAACACTAAATTTCTAACAGATTGTGTTAAAGGCAAGAAATATCTCATTTCAGTTGACTGAAGCCTTAACAACCCTCGTTCTTTTGTTTTGTATATTTTTAAAATAGGAATTTTTGTTTTTCGTAATAAATTACTGAAATGCATGCAAACTTTTATGAGCTTTTTATTGATTCATATTTAGCGAGAGTAGCCAAAAACCTTAAACACCAACAAAGGACTTGTAGTATTACAAAATATTTAAAAAAATGGCTGGCTAACTGGATATTTACTAACATGGACTTGTTAACGTTTACTTTCTCCTTGGAGTATATGGAAATATTGTATGCGTGTTACAAACACATCATTAGGTAAGCGTTTAAGCAATTTTTATTAATTATTATGATTAACAAAAATACAACAAACGATAGTTAAACTTGTATTGTATTTAAGACGTAGAGCAAAAGGACATCGAAAATTTATATAAAATTCGAAATAAAATTAAATATTTTTGTTTTTATTAATGGCCCAGCAATTTTATTTATAACATTTACAAATTGATTGGCCTCTCGAAATCAATTAATCGTAATTTAGTATTCGTGCGAGTTTCACGGTTGTTAAGCCATTAAGAGAATTAGTTTTTCACACCCACAAATTTTCGAATGCAAAAAAAAAGAAAATTTTTCTACATTTTTCAATAATTTTAAAGAATTTTATTGGATTTGAAAAAAGTTTTGAATTACATCCCCTATTTTCTATGCTGACAACAAAACAAACATTTTTTCTCTTCAAACAAGGAAATGCCTTCCTTTTAATTTTGAAAATGTCAACTGAAATTTGGTTCTTTTACACTTTATATATATTATATAAAAAAAGAAATACAAATACAAAATGATAGAAGACTTATTCATTCATTCCCATTTGGGTGACGAAAAACAAATTAAAGTTCATCTAGACTTAGGTAAAATACTTATGAACACAAAAAATTTACGTAATTTAGAATTTAAAATTGATTTCACCCAAAAATTATGGTTCGAAGGACCAATCCTCAAGAATTTATTTATCAAACCGTTTACACTAATCTATTTTTCTCAATAAGCACACAAGCTTCATTCTTATTTGGGTGAGTAAAAAACAAATAAAAGTCAACCTATGTGACGTTATTTGGATCATCTAGTTATGAATACAAAAAATTTACATAATTTAGAATTTAAAATTCATTTCACCCCAAAAATTATGGTTCGAAGGACCAATCCTCAAGAATTTATTCATCAAACCGTTTACGCTAACCTCGTTTTCTCACAAGCTTCATTCTTACTGGTTCGTGTCTTTGCTTAGCACTTTTACGAATAAGATTTAGCAAAAGTCTTGTATACAAAATGATAGAAGACTTATTTATTCATTCTCATTTGGGTGAGTAAAAAACAAATAAAAGCCAAGCTATATGAAAAAAATTTACATAATTTAGGATTTCAAATTAATTTCAACCCAAAAATTATGGTTCGAAGGACCAATCCTCAAGAACTTATTTATCAAACCGGTTCTTAATGGTTCGTATCTTCGTCGCTGTAGTCTAGTAGGTGGAGTGTTGGCTTATTAGACGTAAGGCCAACGTTCAAACTACAGGTCAGACATCAAAACGAAATATGAAAAAAATATTTCTTCTTCTCCATTTTCTCTCAGCAGATTTCTGTCAAAACCTCTGAGAGTAAATAAAATTACCATGAAAAGTTTTCCAAAAATATGTCGTTCGGAATCAACTTTAAACTGTATGTACCGCCACTCATATATAAAATTAACGCACACAATATGAGTGGTGTGAGAAGCTAGGCCAATTATGTATGTACAGTGTGGCTGATATATAATGCAACAAAGTAAAGCGCTATATTTTTTTAATTTTCTTTTTAATTTTATTGTTCAAAATCAAAAAATGTTGGAAATAACATCAAATTTTAGAATCAGTTTAGATTTGTTCGAATTGGCCACCTTTGGTACGAATTATGGCCTTCAAACGGCCGACAAAGACATCACAAGCTGCACGAAAGTGGCTCTGCGGTATTTTAGCCCATTCCCAGCGAAGCGCCGTCTTGATATGATCGACACTTCGGTATTTTTTAGTGAGAACCTTACTCTCCAAAATGCCCCAGGCGCAAAAGTCCAACGGATTGAGATCCGGAGATTTTGGTGGCCAGTGTGCGGTAGAAATGAAGCGAAGAACCTCCTTTTTAAGCCATTCTCGGTTGACGCGTGCTGAGTGCGGTGGTGCTGAGTCCTGTTGGAATGTCCATGGTCTGCGGCCGAAATGTTTGTCTGCCCAGGGCTTCAATACTGTCTTTAAGAGATTTTCCCGATAATATTCGGCATTTATTTTGACCCCACGGTTGATGAATACGAGCGGGGAGCGACCATCGGCCGTTACGGCGGCCCACACCATTACCATCGGCGGCGTTTGAGTTTTGGTGGCAAATCGCAGGTGTAAATTTTCAGCTGACCTCTTTGGCAAGTAAACCCGATCATTTTGATTGTTCACAAACTGCTCAATTTGGACTGGCTTCTCATCGGAGAAAACCAAATTCGGTAACTGGCCACTTTCGTGCAAGCGAAGTAACACCTTGGCTCTTTCCAGTCTAACTTTTTTTGTCCATTGGTGAGCTTTTGCACTTTTTGGAACTTCAATGGCTTTAGTCCAAGCTCATTTTTCAATATGTCTTGCATCCGTTCTCGCGATATGTTCAGCTCACGAGCAATTTTTCTGTCACTGCGGCGTGGATTTCGATCAAATCTGGCCTTCACTTTTCGGATCATTTCTGGTGTTGTTACCGTTTTTTTGGTCCACTTTTTGGACGCGATGCAACACTGCCAGTATCACGGTAACGAGCAATGGTACGAGAAACAAAAGATTTATTCACATTTAAATGCTGGAGGGCTCTAACTATAGCCACCTGTGGTTTTCCAGCCAAATATAAAGCAATCACACTATTACGCTTGAATTTCATCACGAATAACTTTTTTTCTGAATGCAATAGATCAAAATGCTTTTGTAAGCTTGTAAATAATAAAATGAACTGTCACTGGAATAAATCTGTCAGCTGTCATACGAGCGGTTTACAAATGATAACAACCTGTATGTTATATATGTAAAAGTCTTGTACCTTTTATTGTAGTCACCATACTCTAGTAGTTTGTAGTGTGTTGGCTTATTAGACGTGAGGCCTCGATTCGAACCCCAAGTTAGACATCTCCAACAAAACTGAAATCTTAAAAAAAGTATCTTTTTCGGCGACCTGCTCTCAACAGATTTCTAGCAAAAACTTTGAAACGTTACCCAAAAATTTGTTAATCGGAGTCGACTGAAAAATTTAGGTCACGCTACTTATGTGTCTTTAGTCCTTAGTATTCTGTAACTTAAAATTCATAAGCAGAGGCGCACCTTCCAGAGACAATGACATGTGTTCACTATATAGGCTCTGGAGTAAGTAGTTGGCAGCGATGAAATCCATTTCCGGATGGCTACACAGACAAAATTATCGGATTTGGAACAGTAACAGAACCCATGAGATTCAAAAAAGTACAATTCATCTCTCTCTCTTGTCGCCTTAGTCTAGCAGTAGTATCATTAGTATCATTGGGTTATTAGACGTGAAGCCAAGATTCCAACCCCAGTTCAGACACTGTAACAGAAAGGAAATCTAAAAAAAAATATTTCTTTGGCGTGTTCATCTCATTTGCCAGAGATAAGGTCCTTTCAGGATAAATGAGTACGTGGCCAAGCAAAATTGTTCAATTTGGAACAACACCAGTCCACGTCAGTTTCAAAAACGTACAATGCATCTCTGTTTAGTGTCGATTTTATCAGTCCATAGTTTTTTAAGAACGTCGTTAAAGGCGAGCTCTTTAAGTCAATGATTATCAATTTCTTTTTGCCTGAATTAGATGCTAGTGACACCAACGACATGTGGTTTCGGCATAGGCGACGGCGTTACTTGCCACACAGTTAATACTACACATTCTGCACTAGAGATTCAAGAGCAAAGTCACCGGTATTCTGCCATTTAGCCTCATTACACTTTTGTTTGAGAGATTTTTTAAGTTGCCAATAAAACATAAATCACTGTGGTATTCAAAGCCAACACAAACCCTGTCGTCGTTCAAATGCAGCCTGATTTATGCCTCCGATTTATGAAAAATTGGATATTTGGTATACGCTTCAACCCGAGAAGCTATGGCGGATATTGGTACGCTGGTATATTCAACATATTTTTACCTTTTTACCCATTTCAAAACGTTTAAAATATATATTATATTTATAACGGAGATCTTTAAGCCACGATTATTCTCTTCACACGCAACACGTCTTCACACAAGACTGACTGAATTTTTACTGACTCCGTTGCCTGCTTTGTCTTGCCTTTTATATCGCAGGGTAAACAGTCAGATGGATGCTCTTGAAATGTAAACTTCGTTGTTTCATTGTTTTTTGTGTATTTTGTTTACATTTATTCTGGTAATGTTTCTTGTTGCTTTTTGTGTACTTGCTTATCTTCTTTTTTTATACTGATGTTGTTGCTATATTTTTGTTTATTTGTTGATCATGTAAACAAGTTCATTGTTTTTGTTTTTGTAGCTTTTGTTTATCTTTTTAATGTTAAACAATGTAACATCAGTTCCATTTTCGTAACAATATAATGACATCCAGAGGTCTTTTAAGTGGATAAGATATTTCGATCTCACACACACTTTCTTGTTGTAGAATGTAAAGAAAAAATTTAACTTTTCTTAAATGTGAAAAAAACGTTTTTCTACTTGGCAGACCTAACACAAATTATGGAATCATCTATTTTAAGAATTTGATTAAATATAATTTTTTTGTTGTTATTGTTACTGTCATTTAGTAGAAAAAATATGTCAAATGTACAAATCATTTATCATTTCATTTATCTTCCATCAAACTTAAACAAGAATATGATTAATGTGAGACAGAGAGAGAGTATATGTTTTGGGTAAAAAAAAAATTAAAAATTCGAATAGCAAAACAAAGATACATACATACATTTACAGGACAGCACTTTCTAAGCCACACAACTGCTCTAAATTTCCTTCTCTCTGTTTTATTTTTTTTATTGAAATTATGCCTTAAATAAATACAACAAAAAGTAGTAGAAAAATGCTAGGCCTCTTAAGGATCCTAGAGATAATAAGAAGATTCTCTCGCTTATTGTAAAGTATGGCAATTTTTTTAGGTGACAGCCAAAAATTAAATAAATTTTCAAGATGATGTATTAGTTTTCGATTGACAAGAGGAAAAAATAAGAAAAAAAATTAGAAAAAAGGAAAATTAAAAATCATTTTCTAGGGAACAACAGCATGACCAGGACATTTTTCTTTTATTGGGGATCTGTTGGTTTTTATCCATTTGTGAAGGAAATTGATGGTGGTGGTCATTGCGATACAGAAAACAAAAATCTTAAGTGGTTTTATGCGTCCAGAAGTAGGAAGACTGTAATGTATTGCAGGAGCTTCAAACAATGAAAAAAGAAGTCATGATAAATTTCAATTTTAAGACATAAAAACATGATATATTGACGCTTAATAAAGGCAAGATAAAAAGCAAATAAATTGGCTGCTTTCTAACATAAAGAAAAAACCATTGCTGTCATATGCTATAACCAGGCCTTGTGTGAAGGTCCTAATCAGAGCCTTACAAAACATTTTTAAAATGTACACTGACTTATTACAGGGCTCATGAAAGCCTTGTAATAACATAGCGTAAATATTGGTAAACCAAGTTCCAAGATAAATTGAAGAGGCCTTTTTAAACATAACAAATAAAGGAAAATATTTTTAGTTCCTCAACACAAAGTCCTTGTGTGTCAATAGAAATCTCCGATGTTGGGAATTATATGCTCTGGACATCGATGACATGTGGTTTCAACACAGAACGACAGATTTTTAAAATTTTTCATTGCAATTTTTATTTGACTTTCAGAGTTTTTGCCATAAATTTTCTGAGAGGAACACGTCAAGGAAATATTTCTTAAGATTTCGTTTTCGATCGAAATGCCTGCATTGGGGTTTGAATCTTGGCTTCACGTCTAATAACCCAACACACTACTATTACTACTAGACTATGGCGACAAGAGAGAAATACGTTGTACCTTTCTGAAACTCATGGAGACTGATGCTGTTCCAAATTCTATAATTTTGTCTGTGTACGTACTTAGTCATCCGAAAATGGACTTCATCGCTGCCAACTACTTACTGCAGAATCTATACAGTGAACACATGTCATTGCCTCTGAAATTTGCCTCTGCTTATGACTTGAAGTTACAGAATACTAAAGACTAAGGATATATCAGTGTCCTGATCTGACATCTCGATTCCTTCCGCGCCTCGTGTGCTTTATATTTTTTCCATAAGTGGGCGGAACCCACAGTTTAAAGTCGACGCTAAACGACAGATTTTTGAGAAACTTTTCATTGCAATTTTTATTTACTCTCCGAATTTTTGCCAGAAATCTACTCAGGAAAAGTCGTCGAAGAAATATTTTTCAGATTTTTTTGTTTGTTGGAGATGTCTGACCTGGGATTTAAAGCGTGGCCTCACTTCTAATAAGCCAACACACTACCTGCTAGACTACGAAGATTGCATATATTTTCAGTAGCATAAACGGAAAAATTTATGGTTTAATTAGAGGTAACCATTTCGGCTGCAAAAAAAACGGGATTCGCTTCGGCAGGAAGAGAATGCTATGTGCCTGGTGGGTTTAGAAAGGTGTTGTGTGGCATGAGCTCCTAAAACCAAGGGAAATCAATAATACAGATTACCATCGACAACTAATGATTCATTTAAACAGTGCATTGATCGATAAAAGAATAGAAAAAGTCGCAACACATGACCAGATAGTTTTGCAACATGACAATGCAACTGCAGACAAAGAGAAATCCAGTGCAGGTTCTAATCAAAGTATTAGCCTGAGAGCTGCTAGCCCACCCGTTTGTGTCTATTCGACTGCTATTTGTTTTCATTGATGGGATATGTATTGACCGAGCAGCACTTTGATTGCTAAGAGTTAGTTGAAAATTGCGTTACTAGATGGTTTGCCTCAAAACACGAACGTTTTTTTCGGAATATATACATGCGTACATAATTGGTCACGAATACGACCTAGCTTCTCACTCGAATTATGTTGTGTGCTTTAATTTTTGGGAGTGGTGGAATCTACAGTTTAAAGTCCACTCCAAACTACAGATTTTTGAGAAACTTTTCATGGCAATTTCATTTACTCTCAGAGTTTTTGCCAGAAATCTTCTGAGAGGAAGTAGCCGAAGAAATATTTTGTCATATTTCGTTTAGTTGGAAATGTCTGACCTGTGGTTTGAAACGAGGCTTCACGTCTAATAAGCCAACACACTACCTATTAGACCACTGCGATTATTTTTCGGAAGGGAATCCACAAATTGCCTGAGAGATGCCGAAAATGTATGGCCAGCAATACTTTAAATGAAATGTTTTAAATTTTTCATTATTTTGGCACAAAAAACGTTCTTTTCATACCGGTACACCTGATGCAAACATGGAAATACTTGCTGTTGAAGTTAATTTCATATTCAACATTAGTTTTATAAAAAAAAAATACAAATAAGCAGCTTCATATCATAGAGATTCATAAACCTTACGTACATACGTAAATATGTATGTCATTTCAATTTAAATATGATCCTATATTTTACACGGCACTCAGGCCATACATATTTCTTATTTTGATTTTATATCACCATTCCTAATGGGACTGTTATATTCAATTGACACGCATTATATTTTTTTATTATTATTTTTGTTTTTTTCATTTCCTGCCCCTGCAGTAAAAAAGGCGCATAAAAAATTATGATTTTTATTATGAAATCTCCGCAATCAAGGCACATATGTGCTGTTTGTCTATTTATACACTTGTTATCCTGTTGCTTCCCATATGAAAAATAATTTTGCTGGCAGCGAAAATATTACAAAAAAAAAGGAAAACAAAATTGGCACAAAAAAGGTTGAAATTCACATAAAAACTAATGAAGGCAATTTCAGTTTTTATACGCTTTTATGCTTGATAACACTACTGCAGGCAGTAAGTGTATACTATTACTATACTATTGTGCTAATGTTTGTTACACTTTTCAATATAACCATTCATCTGAGATATCTTTCTGAATTCCTTTAATTTGAATTTTGAATAATAATTTGCAGCAAAAGTAAGTTCATTTTCCTCAACTTAATTACCTTGTCTGCTCTTAACATCAATTTTAATTAAAAGTCATTAAAATAATTACGGAAAACAAAAGCTTTCGCTAATAATATGAGAAATGAATTGAAAAGGATTGCCGAAAACACCCTTAAGGTGACTCACAAAAGAACACGTTTCAAACACGCTCTCTTGAAAATGTTGGTGACTTTAACATGCAGAACAACAAAATTAATCTACGCTTTTAAAGGATGATTGATAAAGGTATCAGGAACGTTGAAATGATAAAAACAGATTCTAAAATAAATTTATAAAAATAGTTTGTAGAGGAATAAACAACAAAGTGATGTCCAATCTAAAATACTGGTGTTTTACTTTTACATCGCTTACATTAAAATTATAAACAAAAATACAACAACAAATATCAGCATAAAAAATAATAAACAAGTAAACAAAAGTACAACAAACACCAGCATAAAAAGTGGTAAACAAGTAAACAAAAATACAACAACAAACACCAGCATTAAAAATGGTAAACAACTAAACAAAATACAACAACGAACACTGCAAAAATAAATGTAAACAAAAATACACAAACAACAATAATGAAACAACGATGTTTACATTTATAGAGATATCGAGAAGGCGAAGCCACGAACATTTGCCTTCAAGAACATTCATCAGACTGTTTACTCTGCCATAAGTATAAAAGGCAAGGCAAAACAGGCAACTGGGTTAGTAAAAGTTCAGTCAGAAGAAGAAGAAGAAGACTGACGTTACGTTACAAAGATCTGTTGAATAATTGTCTAGTAATTGTTATTGTTTATGCACAGGGTGTGAACAGAGGAATAACAAACAAAGCAATTGTTGTTGTTTATTTAAAGTTTTGAACAGTGGCACACAGAATTGTGTGAATAATAAATAATTTAATTGAAACTGAACACAAATTTATTTTTATTTTATTTATTTTATTATTGTCATATTTGAAAGGTTTTTCAAAGGTAAAAACGTAACAATATTGTAACTAGCACCCCAATATACTCTTGATCTTATAAGATGGATAAGCATATCTCGTAATCCTTAAGCCAACGTTTTTTCTGCCCCTTAATATTTATACTTCACAGCATTCTATCAGCAATACTAAAGAACCCTATTCGTCTGCATAAACCCTGATCAAATACAAAAATCAATCCTAATGATTAAAAATGTTATCCTATGACATACAAGATGCTGTACTGTCCATTGGTAAAGCTAACAAAAACAATTTTAATTCAGAAATTTCCAAGACCATTACTCCGGCGTTGTTTTGAAATTCCGTTACGCCATTGCCCCGAGTAGGTACGCAGTTTCCAGTAAAATGTTTGTCTACAATAACGATTCTGCTTTTTCCTTATGGAAGTGTCGCCTTTACGTCGCTCCTTTAAGTTCTTCAATGTTAGCCAGGGCTCGGATATTTATCGGATATCTCGCATCCTTGTGCAGTCTGAGCTCGTCTTACCTTCAACCCGACTAATAAATTTAGGGATGGTATGTATTGCTGACATAGAGTATCCTGAAGGCTGAAAAGTTGTCAGCACAAAAATTATTCTACAAACGCAAGGCGTAAACCCCAGGCTGAATATCGGAGATATAGTTTGGAGGGCTGAAAGCTTTCCACACTTTAGCTTTCAAAGACGGATTACGATAAAGATTTACTGTACGTTTTATCCAATCTATGGGCTCGCTGTTGTATGCCTTGTGTTGTATATACATTCACTGAACGTGTACAAGCCAGTTGATATGCAGTATATTTCACTCGTAGATATTACAGATTGCCACTGCCAGCTTTGTCTGATTGGCTTATCAGAAACCGCACTAATATTTGCCTATCGTACATATAAAGTGTACGCAATTCGTTCTCGTAGCATAAGCCCAAACAAATGCCAGTTGCGCCTTCTAGTTTTTCAAAAGATTGGCTTTTTTGCCTTTTGAGGAGTGTTCGTAAGAATGCTTCCGATAAAACTAGCGTAAATGCTGCGTATCTCACTATTCACACTCGTTACTTTCATTTTCTCAACATTTATTTTAAATTTCGTTTCGACTAGTTATAGTTGTTGAAGTCGCAGTAGTCTAGTAGGTAGTGTGTTGGCTCATTAGATGCAAAGCCGCGGTTCAAACTCCAGGTCAGACATCTCTAACAAAACGAAATATGAAAAAGTATTTCTTCGGCGACTTCCTCTCAGCAGATTTCTGGCAAAAACTCTGAGAGTAAATAAAAAATTGCCATGAAAAGTTTCTCAAAAATCTGTCGTTCGGATTCGGATTCCCGCCAGTCATGTATAAAGTTAACACACTGAACTTAGGTGGTGTAAAAATCTAGGTCGTAATCCTGACTAAAGGGTTATAAAGGCCTATTATGTATATACATATGTACGAGAACAGAATAATATCGTCTGTATTTCAAAAAAGTGTCCTGTTGCTTGCCAACGCTGACGACATTGACATCATAGGGCGTACCAAGCGAGATGTTACTGCTGCCTTTAGTGCTATTGAACAGGAGTCTACTAAGATGAGTTTGGCAGTAAATGAGGGCAAAACAAACTATTTGTTATCGTCAAGAAGAGACGTATCTCAGATTGCGGCCGATAACTATACTTTTGATACAGTCAAGGAATTTATTTACCTTGGCTCCGTCGTCACCACCAAAATGATGTTAGTCAAGCGCAGGATCACTCTTGCCAACAGGTGCTACTATGGTCTCAATAGGCAATTGAGTAGCAGGGACCTCTCTCGTACGACAAAACTAATACTCTACAAGACGCTCATCCTCCCCGTGCTGCTTTAAGGCGCAGAGGCATGGACAGCCTTGAGAGTATTCGAGAGAAAAGTCCTACCTAAGATCTTCGGTCCAGTGCGAGTTGGCAACGATTATCGCATTTTATCCAACAGTGAGCTGTATGATCTCTTCAACAACATAAACGTTGTGCAGTGTATTAATATCCAGCGGCTGCACTCGGTCGGCCATGTCGTTCGAATGGAGGAGGAAGGACCAAATCGAGGAAGCCCTATCATCGATTGGTGTGACCAACTGCCATAGGCGCGCAAGAAGCAGAGGCGACTGGAAGGATATGTTACCGCAATTAAGTGAGTAAGTATTTCGTACAAAGTTGAAGAGCAAAATAAAAACAAAACAACCCTCAGAACTAGGGTGCTACGACTATTTTTATTTTCATATAGGGTGCATATAACCAACCATTGGCTTAAATATCAAACTCATACGAAAAATTCTTTTGGTTTTTGCCTTGTTATTTGCTAGTTGGCTAAATTAATAACGAAATTAGTCCAAAAGTATAATAAAAACAAATGTTTACTCATGGAAAAAAAAATAATTTTTATAAATTTTTTATTTTTCCCCAGCATACGTGTAGTATTGTTGCACTGTGTTAAATGGCTGTGTGGATTATATTTGTGGCCATAAAAGTTACTAATAACAGCTGCTAAATAAACATATAAAGTTTTGTTTTATTAAATCGTAGCGTTTATTTCCTTTAAACAATGGCATTAAAGAGCTGATTTTTTTAATAAAAAATAAAGAAAAAGAATAAATTAATAAACGGAAATAAATTGTTTAAAAAATAGAACAAGAGGTGTCTTATTAGCATCCAGCTAAACAAAAACAAGTATCACGCATCACTACCAGATTCCTTGAGACCAGTCACCTTAAAAGGCTTACAAAAAATAGATAAAATGAAATCCCCCATCGAATCCCATATTTCGGGTGCTAGCAGGATGGTAGTTACTACATTCATCGCCGAGTTAGTTTTCCAAATGCAGGGGGATAGGTCGACGAATGATTCTAAGATCTCCGCAGCTCTGCCTTCGACCTTTATGGCCCTAAACATTGTTTTCCCAAGGCCCAGAAAACCATTAAGAAGGCGCTTCAACACCAAACATTTTGTCTTCAAAATCATAAATTGTTTAATTCGATAGGCCTACCAGGCTTTAGGATTTTGAAGCAAAAGAAAAATTCTCTCTAGTGGTTCAAAAGGATTCTTGGGCTTCTGTTTTGGCATCATAAGCAGTTCAACGTCAGCGTCTGTAGGATATTCTCGCAGGAACAGAAATTACTTGCTTAATTGGGCACTATAATCCTTTAGTCAGGATTACAACCTAGCATCGCACACCACCCATGTTAACTTAATTGGTCATTACGAGCCATTAGTCAAAGGTTTAGGACCTAGTTTCTCACGTGTGTGTTAATTTTATTCATGAATGGCCAGGCTACAGTTTAAAGTCGACTCCGAGCAACAGATTTTTGAAAAACTTTTCATGGCAATTTTATTTACTCTCAGAGTTTTTACCAGAAATCTGCTGACAGGAAGTCGCCGAAGTAATACTTTTTGTATTTTGTTTTGATGTCTGGCCAGAGGCTCGAACCCTGGCTTTACGTTTAATAAGTCAGCACACTACCTTCTAGACTACGGCGACTTGTACGTACATACATGTTCACAAACATTAAAATAGAAACGAAGAGTACTGCCAGAAATCTATTGAGAGGCAGCCGCCGAAAGAAATATTTTTCATATTTCATATCGTCGACTGGTGATTGGAACTACGGCCGTACGTCTAATAGGCCAACACACCACTTACTAGGCTATAGCAAACAAAATGCTCCAGAAATCTGCAAAAATGGACCCAAACAAGACCGCATAAAGGATCGTTGAGCGCAACGCGAGCCATGGCATAATATCGCTCCCACTTTATAAGCCGGCTGCACTGGCTCGGCCATGTCGTTCGAATGTAGGAGGATGCTCCAGCGAGACGGGTATTTGATGCAGGGATCTGCGGAAGTCGGCGAAGAGGACGACCTTGTGTCCGACGTTGAAATCCGTTAATCGGGTTGTTAATGGCCAATTAAGTAAGTCATATGTACATATATACAGTGGTGGCCTTATAATTAGAAACGACTTAGCAAAATGTATGTTCGTTAATTTGTTTTACAGCTTTCACTGGGTACCTGGGATCAAAGGCTTTGTTTGGAGGACATCTAACATACGTTTTTCCATCAGATTGGGACAAATTAAACTTAGATTCGTCACTCCAGAGAACTCTGTTCCAGAAACATCGTTTCTAATTATAAGGCCACCACTGTATGTAAGTATTAATTGAATCTACAATCCTTGATTTGACAGTCTACAAAACGAGCTATTATGCTACAACTGAGATATGAGTCATGCATCAGACTATCTACGAACAGCTGAAGATTGTTATCGGTTTCCGGAACGAGAACATTTGTTCCGAATAAGAATTGCTTCAACCTCAATAGGTAGATTCTGTAATGTGGAGAACGATTCATCAGAACACATATTTTTACCCTATGTGGTGTTGCTATCAGAGATCAGCAATGAGAATTCAAAAAGATGAGTAGAAACGAATCATACTCATAATTTCTGAAATATATACGCATTCATACTTATTTTAATATTATGGAACCCTTACTCATAATCAAAGTTTGAAGTACTCATCATATTCATACTTAACAACACGTATGATGTTATTGATTTCGACTCTCCTTTACTCAACATTTACAAGAATCACACAATAAGTATGATTCGCGTACGAACACTAAAATACTTACTAGAAGGTTAGGTGTTTGCTCTGATTGATTTCAGCCACTCGAATCATTTATGAGTAATATAAGTATTTTTCTAAAGTTATGAATCTGAATGAGTAGGCGTATAAAGCAAACATATTTCGAATGTGCTATCACACACGAGACTATTTTTTAAGCCCCACAATTTTTGTTCTTTCAGTCACATCTGGCATAAAATTATATACATTTACTCTGCTTTGTGTGTATTAGTTTTTTTTCGCTACTCAACGTACAACGAAAGACTAAATATGCTCTATACAAAAATTTTTTCTGAACCTGCTGTTTTATAAATGTATGTGTATCGGTTTTGCGTTGTTTATGTATTGGTTTGTGCGGCGTAGAAAAATTATGCCAGCAAAAACCCACTCTTGCCTACGAGCTACCATTTTGTGCCAGCATAATTGTTCTCGTTTGTGGTTGCCTAATGGTATGAGTTTGATGTCAACTTTATAAGCATACTCATTGCAACCTGTATTTATAAATCAACATTGTAGTGAGTACGAATGAATCAGAGTACATAGTTAAATTTCAATATTGTTGACTCATTTATAAATTAAAAATTTCATTAGTGCTTATGAGTAATGAAAATGAATAATGAATAATGATTAATTGCTGATCTTTGGTGTTCATGTATTTTTGAAATAAAATCCACCTGGCTTATCAGTTATTGTTCGATTTGTGTTGGTGTCGGACAGTTCCCAGCGGTTCTTTACAAGAAAACTCTTTATATGCGGGTTAATGACACAATAGACAGATTGGTCGCGGTATATAATTTCTACAAATTTAAATTTTTTATTTGCATAGAAGGTATTTCATAAAATAGGCATAATTACCGTAACTGTATCCGAAAACAATACGATCACTTACCTGGAAAGAAAAGAAATGAATGAGTTTCTTAGTATTTCATAAAATTTTGATTTTTTTTTTAATATTTAAAAAAAAAATTAAAAATGTTTGTTGTAGTAGCCAATCATATATAAACGTATTTCGTTAAACCTAAGGTTAGTTTGCAATTTCATACATACATAAATTAGAATTTTTTTACCAAACCAATGTTATACGCAATCACCCATGGTTGACGAAACCCATAAATTAGATCCGAAATCGAACTACGGATTTCTGGCAATTAATCTCATAACTTTTCCCAGAAAACGTTTTCATATTTCTTTTCTACAAGATATCAGACTTAAGATTGGAACCTTCGAGCACTTGTCTTGTAACAGTCGGCATAGTACCTACTAAATTATGGGCCATTATTACAACTTGCCGTTAACTAAAGGAAGGATTTTAACGGGCAGATTTATTGTTTTTCATTATTATAAGTGGACAATATAGTAGAAGTGAACATTAAGCTAAAGGGTAAAGTTTATGTCTGAACTTGCCATATTATTATTATTTTCAATATGGCAACTACAAATATAAACAAAATTAGTAAATATCGGGTCCGCCATCTAACGTTTTTTTTTCAACTAGTGCTTATTTCGTGAATGGTAATACTTAGCTCATGTCTGATTTGACAGATAATTAGTTTTTTCCTTCCGCTGAACGAATATGGTTGTGTATACGCTTGAACAACGCTGGGAAATATTCCGACATTACTTTGAAAATCATGGTAATATTGTAGAATGTATGCGAAAATTGCGTACGGATTTTGGAAGAAGAGAAGCACCGTCAGCTCCGTATGTTCGTTATCTTGTGAAAAAAGTGAAAGAAACTGGCATCCTCATCGATCAACAAAAGCGTAAAAAGCCAAAAACAGTGTGTACACCCGAGAATATTGCTGCTGTGGCAACATCAATTCACTGTCGTTCTCAACAATTGAACATTTCGGAGACATCATTGAGACGAATTTTGCATAAAGACCTTGGTATGACGCCAGACAAAGTCCAATTGGTTCAGGAGTTGAAGCCAAGGTGTTTTCGCTTCGCTAAGTGGGCCTGCGATCGACTTACAGAAGATGCCGATTTTGGCAAAAAATCATCTTTCAGATGAAGCTCATTTTGATCTTGGCGGGTATGAAAACAAGCAAAATTGTTGCATTTGGGGCACAGAAAACCCGCACGCATACATTGAAAAGCCGACGTACCCAAAACGAGTCACTGTTTGGTGCTGATTTTGGTCAAGAGGCATAATTGGGCAATTTTTCTTCAAAAATGAGCAAGGAGTGGCCGTTACAGTCAACGGCGATCGTTATCGGGCCATATTGAACGAATTTTTGTTCACAAAAATTGAAGAGGAGGATATTGGCAACATTTGGTTTCAACAGGACGGCGCTACGTGCCACACAGCCGAAGCTACACTCTAAGTTTTGCGCCCTGTTTTTGAAGATCGCATTATCAGCCGCAGAGCTGATGTCGTTTGGCCACCTCGGAGCTGCGATTTGACACCGTTGGACTATTATTTGTGGGGTGCCGCCAAAGATAATTGTTACGCCGAGAAGCCAGAGACAATTGACGCTTTAAAGGACAATATTCGTATTCGCCATTGGTGAAATACAGCTACACACAATCGATAATGTGCTTAAAAATTGGACCGATCGTGAAGGCTACTGCATGGCCAGCCGAGGCAGCCATTTGTATGAAATTATTTTCCATTATTAACCGGAAGGATTGTACTTTCAAATAAAAAAAGAAATTTGAGAAAATATTCAGTAGTATTTTGTTAAAGCATTTTCAAAAAAAAAGTTATTTGGCAGACCCTTAACAATAAATAAAAATAATACATTGCGTTAAAAATAAAACTGGTTTAGTTGAGCAATGTTATCGGCGTTGCTCCGGCACTGCCATATTTTTGAAAAAGTTAACTTTATTTTATCTATAGATTGTAATAACGAAAAGAAATTAAAATTGTCTTTAAAGTTCACATTAGCTAAAGTTCACTTTGGTTAAAGTTGTAATAATGGCCCAATATCATGTTTTCATGCCTTTCAGTTAATGAAACTATACAGCAATCGACATCATAATGTATTCTACATATTTTTTTTCTTATAACACCAAGCATTATCTGTAAGGTTTTAAGCGTAATTAAAATACATAAAATACCTTAAAAACCCGCCTATAATTTACTTAAACAGTAAAAAAAAACCTGAACTTAATTGTTCTTATACAGGGTTTCCTTCAGTAAACACAAGCAAAAAACAGCATTAACACTGATACCGTAATAGAAACAACTGTAAAGGCAACAAATCTAAATAAAGTAGTAAAGTAAGAAAGAAAAAGAGCAAAAACATAAAGAAAATAAAGAAAAATAAAACATGAGTTTTAAGCAACAAAGAAGATTTGTGAGGAATATTAATTTTCGTCTACCGAAAACAGTGAGTGAGTGTTTGGCCAAAATCGAAATACCTAAACTACTTAAGAAATCGCTCAACCAACAACAACAACAACAATAATAATAAAACAAAAACTCTTAACATTTATTTTTCATTCATTCTTTAATGCCGTAGTTTACTTTTCATTTATTTAATTTGGGTTTTCTTTCCATGCTCCCATGCTTAAAGATTTTTTTAAACAAATTTGCTGAAAATTTGTTTCGTACACAACAAAACAAATAAAAAAATTCATGAGAAAAATCATGAGAAAAATAAACCCAAAAATAAATGCAAAATAAGAACAAAGAACACAGAAAACAAAAACCTAAACAAACGAAGGAAATCGAAATGAACGCATAAATAAAACCAAAACAAATAGAAAAGGCAAGGAAAGTAAAACAAGGTTAATAGGAAGGATTTCAGAAAATATTTTCCTGAAATACAACAAGCAAACAAGAGAAATACAAGATTTTGATAACAAAAAAACACACAAAAAAAGAACGCTGAACTCAAATCAATTTGTATGTTCAACTCATGTGTAAAAGGACAAACACTCCAAAACCTCTCTGTTTTCTATATCCACTCTTTCTGTTTTACAAATTACATCTACAATAACAATTATTTACATATAGTTTACTTATGTAAATGTGTGCGTTAGTGTTAGTTAGTGTTAGTTGTAGGTGTGTTTTTTTTTTTTGGTATATGTTTTCGTGTATTTGCCACTTTATTTTTGATGAAAACAAAGCTCCTTAACAATCTTTTTATAAAATGTGAAGAGAAAACCCAGTCATTGAAATATTTTCTCAAAGTGAAACACCATATGAAGTGTGTGTATATATGTGTGTGTGTGGTATATTGTAGTTTATTTACTCACAACACTAATACTTTTACTTTTAAACAACACTTCTAATTGTAGCTTTGACGTTAACTGCTCTTTTCGCATGAGTAATTGTTAGTATATGTTGTGGTCAGTTTTCATACACGAGTAGTGTGTTTATGTACCTTCTAGGTCACTTATTTCATACAAATTTTGGAGCATGCATAGCTGTAAAAGAGTAAAAACATTGTAGAATTGTGAAATGAATTGTGTGCGATCGGTCTTTAGGTTTGTAACATGTATTATGAAAAGGTAATGCTTTTTAATGTGTATTTTTTTTTTTTTTTTTTTTGTCTTGAGCCGGAGGTGGGAATCTTCGAAAGACACTTTTGTTCCAACAAAAGAGTGCACGATTCACCATCACTGGTGCCTACGTACTAAACCCACCCCCTACACACTTCAACCACTCTCCCTCCGCGGGACTGCCGTAAGGTATTACTTCGCGGAGAGCTGGTTAGCTTGAAAGCTTAATCACGTTAATTCAAATTTCGCCTCCGTTCCTCCAGTCTTCGGAGTACTATCAAAACTTCAGCCATTCTCTGGCTATATTGACTCCATAGAATCCTACGATTCAACAGCTCTTCCATTAGCCGGTTTGGTCCTAAACTCGTTTCCCCGGGCCATCTAAATCTGGGACAGCATATTAGAATATGCTCCGCATCTTCCTCCTCATCTACACAGTTTGGGCATATAGGGGAAGTGTCATGACCAAATCTGTGCAGGTACTTCCTGAAGCACCCATGACCAGTTAGGAACTGAGTCACGTAGTAGTTCAGCTCGCAATGTTTGTTATTCATCCAGAGGGTTACATCAGGGATAAGGCGAAATGTCCATCTTCCCTTTAAACTGCTTTCCCATCGTGACTGCCACTTGTGCATGGAAGTCCTTCGTTCCTCCGCTTTTATAGATGCTATTCGTCCCGGGTGCTCGAGACGGCGAAGGTATATCCTCCTCATCTCATCCGCCAATATATCTATTGGTATTGTCTTTGCCAACACCAATACCGCTTCATCAGACACTGTCCTGAAGCCACTTATCCGTCTAATCGCGCTTAGACGATACACCGAGGACAGTATCCTCCTTGTCGTTCCCACGGAGAGTGCCTCCGACCATATTGGGCAAGCATACAGCATTATCGATGTTATTACCGCCGAAATTATCCTCCTTTTGAATGGACCTGGTCCTCCAATATTTGGCATCATCCTCGCCAGTGCTCCCTGTGTTACAGATGCTTTTTCGCCGATGTATTTCACGTGCTCCTTAAAGTTCAACCTGTCGTCGATAATCACTCCCAGGTATTTTATCGCCCTCTTCGATTCGATCCTTGTGCCTCCAACGGTCACTTCCATCTTCTCCACTATCTTCCGGCCGCTTATCAAGACGGCCTCTGTTTTATGCGCAGCAAGTTTCAAACCTGCTTCATCCAGCCATGCTCCAACCTTTCGAATCGCTGTGTTCGTTTTCTCCTCTATTTCCCTTACTGTCTTAGCTACCGAGACTATGGCTATGTCATCTGCAAAGCCCACAATTGTAGTCCCGTTCGGCAATCGCAATCGAAGTACTCCATCGTACATAATGTTCCATAGTAGTGGTCCAAGTACAGAGCCCTGCGGGACACCCGCCGTCACTACGTATTCCTGCTCTCCTTCATCCGTTAGGTATATTACCTTCCTGTCCTGAAAGTAATTGTTCAGTATCTCCATTAAGTATGGCGGCGTAGCCATGTGAAAGAGGGCTCTCATAATCCGCCCCCAATTCGCTGAGTTGAACGCGTTTCTAACGTCAAGTGTGACAACCGCGCAGTATTCCTTGGTGCCAAATCTCCACCTTTCGCCGTCTATTGCATCTCTTGCAATGTCGACCACTCTTCTTATCGCGTCAATAGTGGATCGTCCTTTCCTAAATCCGTATTGCAGGTCCGAGAGAGCTCCTCCTGCCTCGGCACACGTCAGTAGTCGATTGTATATAATCCTCTCCAATATTTTTCCCATCGTGTCAAGTAGACAGATGGGCCGATACGACGATGGTTCCCCTGGTGGTTTGCCAGGTTTTGGAATGAGAACCAATTTCTGCTTCTTCCATCTACGTGGAAAAACACCCTCGACGAAGCACTTGTGGAACACCTTGGCGAACATATCCGGTCTGAGCCGGATAGCCACCTTAAGTGCCCTATTTGGGATTCCGTCTGGCCCCGGTGTCTTCCTATCTCCTATTCCAGTGCATGCTGCGAGTACCTCCTCTCCTGTTACCTCGGGTATGGTATGAATGGCCTCCGGCTCCCTACTTATAAAAGTGTAGGGCTGGCCCCGTGGGAATAATGTACCAATGATCTCCCGTAGCAAAACTGGACAACCTAGTTTAGGCTGTTCTCGAGCACCGATTCTCTTGCAGACGACTCTGTACGCCGTCCCAAAAGGATTGATGTCAGCTTCCTGGCATATCCGCTGAAAGGATAGTTTCTTGCTCCTTTTAATGGCTCTTCTAAGTTGATGCCTTAGATCCTCATAGGAAGCCCGTTCGGCTTCCCATGTCGGTCTTCCTCTCGTACGCTGGGCCCGTCTTCTCGCCCCAAAGCATGCCGACCGCAGTCTTCGAATTTCGTCATTCCACCAGTAGCAGGGGGAACGTCCCCTACACACAGTTCTCCTAGGCATAGCAGCATCACATGCAGTGTTGAGCATTTGGTATACGCCGCTCACTAATTCTTCGACCGTGCTGGCAGTCGTATGAAAAGACGACAACATCAATCTATACGTCTCCTCGTCAAAGCGGGAGTCCTTCCATTTCGGTCCCGTAAACTTCGGCAATCCGTTTCCTCTCGTGTTACGCTCAGTAACCGTCATCACGATTATAATGTGTATATGTGTGTGTGTGTGTGTGTGTGTGTGTGTGTATATAAGTATATTTTATTCGATTTTTAGTTTTTCCTTTGAGTGAATGATTTGAATATATATTCTTCAATATGATTTAACCTTTGATTATAGATATTAATTCTCTTTAAAACTTCTATTTCAATTTTCTTGAAAGCTTCGTTAAACACTTTCATTTCACCTTCAATTTTATTGAATTTCTCTGTAATTTTATTTCTGTATTCAATATTTCTATTATAGTTTTCCTGCTTAGAATCTATTATTGTGTTCTCAACATAGTTATCAAGGGCTTTTTCAAGTTTCTCCATATAGTCTTTTATTTTCTCAATTTTTACAGATTGTTCGCTAACTTTGTTTTTAACATCATTACTCATTATTTCTTGATTGTGTATAATTGAAGTATTAACATTATCTTCGAATACTTTCATTTCATTGTCATGTTTTAGATAAATATTTTCAATCTCGCTTTTTAAATTGTTTATTTGATCAACTAGATCATCATATATTTGTGTTATATATTTTTCGATTACAATATTTTTGTTTTTATGGTTATATTTATTAAAACTTTCTCCAAATTTATTAATATAAGACATCTCTTTCACTCTTCTAATAAATTATGTTAGATTCTTTAAGTTCTTCGATAATAGAGATTATTTCGTTTTGATGATTGTTGTGGCCAGCACCTTCCGATGAGAGAAGTAAACGTAGTCTGTCAACTAATTCATTAGGATCATCCCAATATATATAGTTTGATTTCCGATTATCTAGTGATTTTAGCAATAATCCACTGCCTTTTGTTGAAATTTTTGTTGTTGTTTTGAATAAATGTTTAATTATTCGTCTATATTTGAAGGCTCGTGTTCCTTTCACTTGTTCATTAGCTTCATAGCGACGTCTACGTGCATTGGTATGAATTAAAATCTCTTTATATTTCTTTAAATCATTTTTAGTATAATGGAGAGGTTTTGTATGAAATACTAGTTCAAATAATCCAGGCGTCATTTTCAATTTCATATTCCCTATCTGCATAGTATTATCTCTATTAAATATTAATTTTTCCTTGCCATATCTCCAACTACCGTCTACATCTTGATTAAAACCATAAATTTTATCCAATTGGTTATTATCAATAAGTAATTGAATATTTTCAAATAATGGAGAGCTTTTCGTCAGCTTTAAACTTTGTTTTCCTTCCAAGTTTTTGATACATGTACTTGATACAGGTCTATTATGACCATAGTTTTGTTCATCATCATTGTCATCAGTTGACATATTTCCATATTGAAAATCGTTATTATCACCGTTTACATCATAATAATCATCGTCATCATTAATAGTGTTGTCTATATCCTTATGCTTATGTTCAAGTTTTCCGATGATTTTATTATCATCATTTACATCATCATAATCATCCTCGCCATCAAAAGTGTTGTCTATATACATATCCTTATGTTTATCTTCAAGTTTTCCGATGATTTTTTTAAGTGGTTTTGTTATTGGTTGAAAGGTATCTTCTAATAAATTAACTCTATCTATTTGGTTCAGTTTAATATTTTTTAACTTTTCCTTTAGAACAGCTCTTGTCTTTACAAGATCTTCTAACATTTTATTATGATCATTTTTAGACATTATAATAATTTTTTTAATTGATTTTGATTTGGTTATGATCTGCTTGCAATCTGCTCAGGATCTGCTTTATATCTGGTTGCGATCTGCTTGCTATCTGGTTATGATCTGCTTGCTATCTGCTCACGATCTGCTTGCTATCTGGTTATGATCTGCTTGCTATCTGCTCACGAACTGCTTTATATCTGGTTACGATCTGCTTGCTATCTGGTTATGAACTGCTTTACATCTGGTTGCGATCTGCTTGCTATCTGGTTATGATCTGTTTGCTATCTGCTCACGAACTGCTTTATATCTGGTTATGATCTGCTTGCTATCTGCTAACGAACTGCTTTATATCTGGTTACGATCTGCTTGCTATCTGGTTATGAACTGCTTTACATCTGGTTGCGATCTGCTTGCTATCTGGTTATGATCTGTTTGCTATCTGCTCACGAACTGCTTTATATCTGGTTACGATTTGCTTTATATCTGGTTACAATCTGCTTGCTATCTAATATCAAATAACATATCATAGTTGTATGAAACTATCAAATCCTTTTCGATAACGTCCTTTATTTATTAAATCATCCTTGCTTACAACAAGAAATCCATATTTATCTTTCCAACACTCACTGCAAAGGTCAACAAATTGTTTAAAAGTCATATCACCAATAACATGATCATTATATATATGTTTTAAATTCATTTCATCCTGTTTAAATATTATAATCATATTTGCATTATCACGTATTAGATGTTTTGGAATTTTAGTATATGTTTGACCCAGATAAAAGCAATCAATGAATTTGTGTCTTCCCATACAGAAGTAATCTCTTATACTATTTTGTTTCTCACAAATAACATCATCGAATATTATTATAGAATGTGGATAAGCTTTTGCTGGACTTAGAACTTCTTCATTTTCCGAAGACGTAAATAGATTAATTTCTTTTATCGGTTTAATTAATTTTCTTAGATAACAATATTTTGGTTGATATAATGATTTCGAGTATACATAGATGTTTTTAAATCTCAATCCGTTAGGACTTTCAATTAGACTTATCATCACATTAGTTTTACCACAATTCGATGGTCCCACTATCAATGCACGAATCGAATTCGGTAATAATGTGTTGTGTACAACTGTTTTATCTCTTGATTGAGATGATTCATCAATATTTCTTATAATAATTTGCTTTGCTTGTTTAACTAGCTTCATGTTGACTGACATACTGAAACTGTGATCGCATAAATTGTTGTATATATAGGTCTTGATTTCAGATATTTTTGCGAAGAGGTATAAAAGTAACGAAACAAAATGGATATAATCTACAGTCAAAACAAAAGCCCAGTCAGTGTAAGATGAGAAGGGGACTTGTAAACAACTTAATAAATAAAGTACCTGTTGAATTACATCTGCCTGGTTATCAGTTTTGTGGACCTGGTACAAAACTTGAAAAACGTTTAGCAAGAGGAGATAAGGGTATAAATTTATTAGACGCAGCTTGCAGAGAGCACGATATTGCATATTCACAATCAAAAGATATAGACACAAGACATCAAGCAGATAAAATTTTAGCTGAAAAAGCCTGGCAACGAGTTAAGTCTAAAGATAGTAATATTAAAGAACGTGCTAACGCGTAGTTTGTGACAAACGCTATGAAAGCTAAAGTGAAATTTGGATTAGGTTTGAAGGAGCAGACACATAAGAAAAGAAAAAATTCAAAAAGAATGAGAAAAGGAAAAATGAATAAGTGTAATAAGAAATTATTCACAGCTACTGTGAGAAAAACTTTAAAACAATTGAAAGAACAGAAACCCCTTGATATAAATGATGCTGTTAAAATAGCTCAAAAGGCTATTCATTCAAATTTTAAAGGGAAAAAGCGAGCAGACATTATAATACCGAGAGTTATACCTGTACCGAAAATTGGAGGATTTCTTCCACTTATTCCCGTACTAACAGCATTGTCAGCGCTTGGTGGTTTGGCAAGTGGAGGATCCGCTATTGTCAAAGCAGTAAATGCTATCAAAAATGGAAAAGAACAATTGGCTGAAGCTAACCGTCATAATAGATATATGGAATCAATTGCAATGGGTAAAGGGTTGTACCTCAAACCATATAAAACTGGATATGGTCTCTACTATAGTCCAGCTCCAAAAAACTATTAGATAACCTACCCAATCGCCCATTAACAGATTTGGATTTGAATAAATATGGAAGACATCTCAAACATTTTAGGGGTGTTTTCATGCGTGATTCTTTACCTGAAAAACCATTCAAACAAGAATGCGGCATTGTTAATTTAGATGATTCAAATGGTATGGGAACACATTGGGTAGCATATTATAAAAACCACAACTATAAGGAATGCTTTGATAGCTTTGGAAACTTACAACCACCACTTGAGATTGTCAACTACTTAAAATTTCCTATTGAATATAATTATGAACGAAAACAAAAATTTAATACATTTAATTGTGGGCACTTGTGTTTAAAATTTTTATTCAATAAATATAAATTAAAATGAAATGAAAAATTGTTTAATTTATATACATATAATATATTCTTTTTTATTAATTCGTATTATTTTGTACATTATATTCCTTATAAACTACTTAATCTATATATTTACATTTAAAAACATTTCATCATTATTGTCTTGCATAAATTCTCCATATATATTTACATTTAAAAACATTTCATCATTATCGTCTTGCATAAATTCTCTATATGAATTTAAATTTGATGATGATGAGGTTGATGGAGAATTTATTTTATAATGTCCCCAGGCGTAAGTGTCAACATTATTTTCACATATAAATCTCTTATCGTCTAAATAACTTAAAGTTAATTTACTTATATATTGTGTATATACTTGATGAATCTTAGATCTAAACACATACATAGAATCATGATACAGCTTTTTCTCTAGTAGACATTTTCTAAAATCATTAATACTTAGTCTAGATGTTACACTATTTTTAACGCCTTTAATTTTTTTTATTTCTTTGTCTACTCTATCTATTTTGACGGAATACATTTTAGCTCGTAAACCAATGAATTCCCTAATAACTTTTCCATTACATTCATCTTTCATCATTCCCAATACTTTTTTATTCATCAAGGGGAAATTATATGGATTGTCTTTTGAATAAGCAGATGTATCGAAATGTGTTGGAATATCATTTCTAATATCATCATACATATCATTTGTTCTCACATCATATATAAATGAATCGGTATCCATATAGCAGAGATTAATATTATCAAGATATTTTGTCTTCATATAATCATAATGAAAATTATACATTTTCCATTTTGATAATTCTAGAACTGAAAAACCAATATAAATGGGTTTATTATATTCAGTTCGCACTCTGCTCATTTCAACGGCAACCATTTCTTCAGTAATTTCAATACAACTATGAAAATTTGGTTTCGCAATTAGTGATCTGGCTCCTAATCGTTTTCTTCTATTTTCCCACCCAATTACTATTTTGATGTCTTTTCGCTTATCGACATTTTCCATAGTCTTACCATAGACAGCATTATTAAGTAATTTAAAAAAGTTTTGTTCAAATGTATTTTTAGCCAATGTTCTATAATTGTTATTTACATCAATATATTTTTTTAACCAATTCGATTGATTAAATTGCAGAACTCTATGAATTTTCTTCAAAATTAATCCATGTTGAATACATTGTTGAAGATTGCGGTAATGTATTATGTAATTCTTTTTGTCATTTAAGTCTGTTATTAGTTTTCTATGTTTCATATTCTCAATTTTCTTATTTTCAGCACAGAATGGAAAATCACTATGGTGATCGTGCAATGCAGTTGGATATTCCAAATCTACTTCTAAAATATAACCAAATTCTGAATCTTCTTCTACAGTAGTTACATCGAAGTCGTTACAGTTGTCAAGCCATTTAAAATTTTTATAGGGAAGATATTGAGACATTGCGTAACCATATAAATTATTTACATCTAAATACATTAGATAATTTGACTCTTTTGTTGAATCATAGTCACTAACGTATTTATTATTAGCTGTCACATGTCGCTTACTGCATTGAACAATACCTCCCCTAATACCCCGCACAACGAAATTGTACATGTTGATATCTGTTAATAATTCCAACTCAATTTCAGTTGTTTTCAACATTGCATCCCAGGATAAACCTGGTGTAGTATAATATTGACAGGGATCTAAATTGTAAATGTTTTTACAAACCTTACGGAAATTTTCAAATACATCACAAAGCAATAGGACATCAATTTTTAAATATAATAAGAGATAATCTAAAAGTTTCTTACATTTGAATGTATTCCAAACTTTTTCAGCGTGTTCGTAATCGTCTTCACTACACGACTCATTAGTAAGTTTATTAAAGAAACATGATCGGGGTGGTAGTCCTGTTTCTTCAAGACGGTTGACTGAATCTAAATAGTCATATGGAAAGACACCTTTACGTTTCATTAAACTAAATTCATTGGGAGTTTGATAACTTGATTTTACTGTTGACAGATCATTATCTGACAAATATCCTGCTAGTTTTTCCAAACTTGATGGCATAAACCGACAAGAATCTAGAAAAGGTAGTTCTATAGTATTTTTTTCATCTACATTAATCTTCTTCGATATAGATACATATAGTTCTTTGTTTAAGGGGATTACATTTATATCACCTTCAATAGAAGAAAGTTCTCTTACGAACAAATGACAATCATATGATGATAGATTATGAAAGAATATAGGAATAAAATTTGCTATTTGATACTCTAAATTACATTTGTTATGTGCCGGTCCTCTATATTCACCTGTTAAGTGACAATGATCAGCTACTCGATCTACATGAGATAAGAATTTTTTGCAAATGTGACAAACTGTATCCTCTTTCTGTCTAATCTGTTGAGAAGGTGTTAAGGTATTCATTGGTTTCACGATACTTAAATAATTAACATATAAATCTGTACAATCTTTAACTAAATTTACAAAGAAATGTTTTGGTGCATCATCACCACTGTACATGCTAAATTTATCTAAACTACTGTTAAATGAACATTTGATGTAATAACTATAAGCAAATGGAATATGTTTTTGTATTGACTTGACATTTGCTGAATTTTGAATATTAATAGTCTCTAGAATACACTCAAAATCAGCGTAGACTACAAAAGGTACATCCATTTGCTTTTTGTAATTTTTAAAACTTACGATATTATTGTCTACAGAGGGCATTTTAGTTACGATTTTGTTGCACTCATCTTTATGTTTGATCAGCGTCGTTTCACAATGGAAGTGTATTAAACAAGTGTTACATATGTAAACTTGTCGACGGTGATTTGTAAGTTGACTTTTAATTAATCTGTAATTAAATGGAAAGTGAAACAATTTTATATTAATATCAACTTTTTATTTAACATAAAATTATTATTGATTTACCTTGAAATATTTTTAATCCATACGTAGTGGAATCTCTCACCATCTTCTAATAATAATAAATTAACGTGCTTAGCTTTTTCATTTATACTGGAGTAGTAGGGTCCGACTATATGATTGTCATCATTCAACCCAAACACGTTCACGCTAATATCGGGATTTTTCATTTCAAAATCTTTAATTTTATTTGTTGGTAGCGGAAAAGTCAAGTATTCAAAATTTAAAACAATACCATTTTCCAACATTATAATGTCATCATTAATGTTATTAATTTTATATGATGTAGTTCTTTTAGAATTGTCATTAACAGGATACAATGCTGATATTATTGCCCACTTGAAACAATACTCATCGTGATTTTGAACATTGATGCATGCATGTTTCTTTTGTATTGGGGTTGGTAGAGGAATATACTGCGAACCTTTTATACACTGGTATTTATTTATATTAATTTCGATCCGTAATATTTGTATTAATGTCCATCCGCTATCACGTTCCTGGAATTCACTCATTTTTTTTACAATAACATCGCATTGTGTTTTGTAAATATTGAGGAGATCATCTGTAGTTGATGATGAGAGATTAATTATAGCCATCTTCGTTTGATGTGATTTTATTTTAATATAACATAAATTCTCCTCTTCTTTAACCAGCATGTATTCGCAAAATATCTCCAGATTGAATTTAATATTATCATGTTTTTGGATCATATGATTTAACAGCTTAGCCACTTTGAATTTAATTCCCGATAAAAAGTTCTCAGGTATTAAATTCGTTTCATCATTATTCTCAATAACATATGTGATAATTCTATTTTTAAACACTGATCTTACACATTTTACTTCATCATCATCATTAGCATCATTATCATTTCGAACTTTGTTAGCACAATTAAATTTATGTGCATTTGTTCGAATGTGATAGTGCCAATTCGTCTTTGGAATACGTTGATTACACTCGGTACAATTAACTGTATCAAATGGTTCTCCTCCGTCTCCAATCTTTGAATGTGTTAAAATGTGTTGATTATAATTTAACTGGCTTGAGAAATATTTATTGCATGGTATGCATTTTATTGATGTGGATGGTCCATAATGATGTAGTCTAGTATGTTTTCTTAAATTCCTATTAAACTTGAATTCTTTAAGACAAAATTCACAAGTAAAACTAGCCATTTTTATATTTTTATTTATTTATTTTTTTATTTTAAATTTTAAATTTGGAAACACAACTCGCTATCAATTTCTAGCACAAGAATGACTTCTAAAAACTTAAAAACAAGTCTATTTATACTCTGGAATGTAGATGATTAAAAGTAGACAGACTCATTCTGTCCGTCCAATCATTCGTTTGAAAAGTAATACAAATAAAATGAACATGCACAATCATGTCTAGGTATATAAAAAAACTATCACGCAGGTGTACATCCTGTTTACAAAAAAAAAAAAAAAAAAAAAAAAAAAAAAAAAAATTCAACACGTACAACCAACCTACCCTTTCTTATGTTTATATTGTTGATCATGTTGATCATGAGTAGTACGTGACAAGAATTTGTTATTTATTATGCAGGTGTTCATCCTGTATACACTAAACTGCGATAAGAATCTATTATTCCTAGAAAACTATCTTGCAGGTGTACATCCGTTTACTATTTCTTCTACATTTGATCATTAGCTGTACGTGACAAGAATTTCTTATCAATTTAAAATTGCAGATCCTTCTAATTAAATCATACAAAACTAAAAAGACACAACCAACCTACTCTTTCTTATCACATTTAAAATTAAAGATCCTTCTAATTAAATATACAAAAAAAAAAAAAAAAAAAAAAAATAAAAAACAACTCCACAACCAACCCACCCTTTCTTATCAGTTTATATTTATATTTTTTCAGCATTGAGTATGATAATACATGCCAAGAATTTGTTATCATCTTAAAATTACAGATCCTTCAAATTAAATCAAACAAAAAATAAAAAATAACCGCACAACCAACCTACTCTTTCTTATCACATTTAAAATTAAAGATCCTTCTAATTAAATATACAAAAAAAAAAAATAAAAAACACACAACAACTATATTGGTGCAGATCCCTTTTCTATTTTTTCAGCATTGAGTATGATAATACGTGCCAAGAATTTACTATTAAAAAACGATCATACACATTACATGTTACGCACACACTCATTCTGTCCGTCCAAACATTCATACATACGTATATACATTTTCACAGTCTACTTATACTCTGGGATGTAAATGAGGAAACGTGCACGCACTCATTCTGTCCGTCCAACCATTCGTTTGCAAAGCAATACAAATGAAAGGACCAACAAAAAGCAGGTATGATCCCAAATTTGTAGGGAAAAATTGAAAATTATAATGATTTAATTCTTTTCCAGATATGCATTCTCCCAAATTTTAACACACACAAACACACATATACACATTAAAAAGCATTACCTTTTCATAATACATGTTACAAACCTAAAGACCGATCGCACACAATTCATTTAACAATTCTACAATGTTCTTACTCTTTTACAGATATGCATGCTCCAAAATTTGTATGGAGTAAGTGACCTAGAAGGTACATAAACACACTACTTACACGCATTCAAGTAGCAGGAAGTAAACCCAGCAAACGTTTTGGTTATTAAAACGAACCATTGACTTTTAGATGATATTGTTACGTTTCTAACTTTTAAAAACGTTTAAAATATGAGTTCGTAGATTGCCAAGAAAATAAAAATAAATTTGTGTTTAGTTTTAATTAAAATTCTTTATTATTCGCACAATTCTGTATGCCACTGTTTACAACTTGATGTAAGCAACAACAATTACTTTGTTATTCTTCTTTACACTCTTTTGCATAAACATTAACAATTGTTCGACAAATCTTTTATACTATTATTCTCTTCAAACACTACTGACTGAATTTTTACTAACTCCGTTGCCTGCTTTGTCTTGCCTTTTATATGGCGATATAAACGGTCTGATGAATGATCTTGAAGGCGAATGTTCGCGACTTCGCCTTCAAGATATCTCTACACATGTAGACATCGTTGTTTCATTATTGTTGTTTGTGTATTTTTGTTTTCATTTATTTTTGCAGTGTTTGTTGTTGTATTTTTGTTTACATTATTCTTACCTTTTTATACTGGCTTTTGTTGGTATATTTTTGTTTACTTGTTTATCATGTAAACAAGTTCATTGTTTTTGTTTTTGTAGCTTTTGTGTATAATTTTAATGTTGAACGATGTAAAAGCAAAACACCATTTTATTTTCGCAACAATATTGTAAATAAACTTCAGGATCCAATTCAAAACCTTAAACTTGCAGAAGAGTTATGGATTTTTGAATGAGTAAAGGAAATTAAACTTGCAAATTGAACGGCAATTCGCGCAACCATCATATGACGCATTTGAAGTAATAATTAGAATACTAAGCATTACAAGGCTCATGCGGAACACGAATTTATGATGCTATATGAAGTGCATTACATACATACATACATAATTGGTTAATCCTTTAGTCAGGATTACAACCTAGCTTCTCACACCATTGATGTTGTATGTGTTCATTTTATAATTGAGTGTTGTGACCTATAGTTTAAATTCGATTCCGAAAGATAGATTTTTGAGAAACTTCTCAAGGCAATTTAATGTATTGCCAGAGTTTTTGCCAGAAATTCGCCGAAGAAATATTTTTTCATATTTTCGTTTTGGTGTCTGACCTGGGATTTGTACCGATGCCTCACGTCTAATCAACAACACTATTAGACTGCGGTGACTTCAGATAAAGTGAAAGTTTTCTATACAATTCATAGAGCAATTTATGAAAGAACCTAACGAACCCTATGAGGTTGACCAATAGACTTTAAGAAAATCTACAAAAACAGCAGACCTAAGGCCATATTTCAAGCGCTGTGAAGAAAAGTAACGCCGCAATCAATTCATCGTCGATATGTATGGGAATAAAGGCTCACTGTACTCATCAACCATTTTAAACCCTCAAACGCTGGAATAAAATAAGGTTGCCACTGTTACATCAACTTTTCAGCATCGTTTACTTACTTGATTGGTCATTACAATTCTTTAGTCAGGATTACAACCTAGCTTCGTACACCAACGTGCGCATTAATTTTATCCATAAGTGGCAGGACCTACTGTTTAACCCTGACTCCGCACATTAGGTTTGAGAAATTTTTCATGCCGGTAGTTACCGAAAGAAATATTGTTTTTACATGTCGTTTAGTGCGGGACTTGAACCACGAGTAGTCGCCAAATATTCTAACACACTACTTACTAGACATGATTTATGGGTTAATGCTGTAATAACCAATGCAAGCACAAGATCTCGAATACTCAAGTTAAACTAGATACCCGGAAAGATTAGAGCGCATTGTTTCACTTGGGAGGAAATATTACGAACACAAAAGTATTGCATATAAACAACAATAAAGTTTAGAAAAATCCAAGCATGTGAAGAAGTCTACACAGTTTTAGGGGAGTGAAACCTTTATAGTAATCACGCAAGAAGTATACGAAGCTCTACACCCTAATCAAACTAAAGCCCCGTTTAGCCAAACGTCCACAGATACTAACGGAACGTTCGTTCATTTTTAGCATCTGCAGATCAACGTAAATTCTTTCCGAAAGTATATTACTGTTCGGTAATGGCTCTCATTGCTTTTCTTATTCTACGTACGTTCCGTTGCATTCCACGGGCGTTAGGCTAACAGGGGCTTATAGCAAATTAAACGTAGATAATAGACGTGTGACGAGATATACTGCTCAAGAGGAAATCCAATAAAATGTAAAGGATGGCGTCCGTGTGCAGTCCTCAAAGCCTGAAGATGCAAAGACGATAATTTAAATGATATTGTACGTCGTATACAAGGACAATTCCCAGACATTAGTAATGAAATAAAACTTTCATTGAAATCATACAGTTACGTGTGTTTTATTTCCCTTAATTTTGAAATTACAAAGTGGATAACCCTATATTACCGCACAATACACATAACATTTACATACATACATAATTGGCCATTACAACCCTTCAATCAGGATTACGGCCTAGCTTCTCACACCACTCATGTTGTGTGCGTTAATTTTATACGTGAGTGGCGGGACCTACAGTTTAACGTCGACTCCGAACGACAGAATTTTGAGAAACTTTTTCATGGCAGTTTATTTTACTCTCAGAGTTTTTGCCAGAAATTGCTGAGAGGAAGTCGCCGAAGAAATATTTTTTTTTTCATATCTCATTTTTGATGTCTGACCTGGGATACGAACCCGGGCTTTACGAATAGTAAGCCAACACACTACCTACTACACCACGGCACATAACATTTGGTGGGTGTAAAAAGCAATACTCATAACACTCTGCTGACCTCAGGTCAAAAACAGGAATTTTTCAAAAACTTTGATTTACAAAAACGGCAAACCGAAAAGCGATTGCGAAAGTTCTCATTACCTTCAGAGACTGTATTGCTAAGGAAGAATATTAAAATTTTAAATTAATATCGCAGTATACTATTGCCTACCTACCTACCTTTAGGATAAGTTACTTAATACGGCATACGTATCTACATTTTAACGTCAAATACGCTATGAAAGATCTATTATCCTTAGGAGACAATTTTTGATTAAATGCTGACAATCACATCCACTTGTATGGAAATGTAGTAGCTTTTATGAAAAAAGGAGCGAGTATTTCATTTCGTTTTCGCTTTGAAAAACCCTTGAATTGTGTTCGAAGTTTGTTGTGGTTAATATTTTGTGTCATATGTTGCGTTGGAAAACAAATGAAGAAGCTCACGAATAAAAAATACTACTACTATTCCATGAAAAATACTACCCTTGGGACGGAATCATGAAATGAGCCTGCGAGAGTTTTACAAAAATGATAATTAGGCGACTGTGTAATTAAAATCTTAAATTTTGCGCCAATAACATCGCTACACAGAAAAAATTATCGCCAAAAAGGACTCAAACAATCGCATGTTTGAAATTAATTTTGTTTTTAACAAATATTTTTTATTGTTTCAAATATTATTTTTGTTTGGTTTTCATGTTCGTTCAAACACTAATGACAACTTAAAAAATTATAATAAACGCTTTTTAGTTCAATCAATTTAGTGCTTTTTCCTATGAAATAATGAACGCGCTTTACTTTTTGCGTTTTTTTAAATATATTTTATAGTACACAACACCGCACCATAATCATATAGAAAAAAACGTAAGAAAAGAAAGCAAGGAAAAGTGTGTGATAGATGTATTCATACAACTAATGTATATACATAATATATACATATAATCTAATGCTTTCATGCATTAAATATTATTATATTAAAGTTAGAATTAGTATTTTTGTTGAAAGTTTAAAATAATTAAAGTTAAAAAGATAATAATACTTATTTCCGAAAATAAATTAAATTGTATACATTAACCAATGAATGAATGTGTACATTGCACACTGTATTCATGGTTTAGGAAGAGAGCAAAAATTAAAACCATAACGAATGATCAGTTGCACGCAGTGTTGACACGAAAAAAAAGTTATTGTAACCAACATTTGTGAAACAAAATCGCCAACTAAGAAAAAATATAACCAAAATTAAATTCGAAATAATTTTTAATGTCTATAGTTGACATTTTGGTACTAAAATAGCTTAGTAGGTGCTGTCAAAGTATCAGAAAATGTGTTAAAAATTAGCATTGATCAAAATTTAATGTTTTTGATTATAAAAAAAAAAATTAAAAGTTTTCATGTTCAGAATTAGATACATATTTTGCCAGCAAACGAAACAAAAAAAAAATAACCAAAACCGGAAAAATCTACACATCTACATATTAAACAAAATAATAATCAATTTTGGTAGAAATAACCAAAAACGGCAACACTGGTTGAACGATGTCATACACTTGTTCTTGGAATAATACAAGAAATAAGGGTGGGTTTTGAAATACACATAATATTCTCATTGCTTTTTTATATACGTCAGAGATTCTCTCAGTGAAGAAGATTGTGTATTTTTTTTGTTGCTGACTCCTATGTGTGTTTACAATTATAGCTGTAAGCAAAGTGCGACTTATTAAAGAATATATATGTAAATGCATGCTTTTAAGGTTTGTCGCGTGCATCATATATTGTGACTAGCTTCTTTTTTGCAATGAATTGCAGAAACAAATCTAACGGTAAAAAAATTGTGTGTATTGAGAAAAGAACTTGGCAAAAACGTTGTTAAGATTTTAATTTTATTCTGTGCTAAGGAAGTTGATGCGTTGAAGTGTTTTGAGGAAAATATTTTTGTGAAAAAATTTAGTGTATTAGAGAAAGAAAATATAAATAGTGATACTGAATAAAAAGTTATTTATTAACAAATAAAAAACGAAAAGTGCTTGTGTATGATTGGTGCGTATTTAAGAAAATAATTTTCTATATACATAACATTATCGAAAAATAAATTTTTAGGTACAGTATTCATTTTTCATTATTAATTTAATATAACTCGAATGAAAATGGAGATGGAATGCTTTTTATGCAAAGCATCATTCGATTCCCCCAAAAAATTATTAACCCATTTGAACAAATGCGGTCTTTCGCCCAAAGATTTTTATGAATGTAAACTTTTAAATTGTTTCCAAAAATTTCAAATCAAACGATCTTTTCAAAGACACATTTATAAACATTTTGGCGTCAATCAAATGCAATCAGTCGAACTGCCTGCTGTAAATACGGATTCTGATAATGAATGTGACGATTTTAAGACCGAATGTAATATCTCCATTAGAGAAAAAATAGTCAATAAAACAGAAAAAATTAAAAATTTTCACACTTCTGTTATTAAATTTGTTACCAAGCTGCATTCAATTAATAATTTTACTCAATCGGATGTTACTAAGGTTACTAAATTTGGTGGAAGATTTAATACTACATCCAATGTTTGATATCTTAGAAGAGCAGATCAAAAGTAAAAATGAAGGAACTGTATTAAATGTGTTAAGTAAAATAAAATCAACATTCCAAGAATTTAGATCAGAATTTAAATTTAATAAAAATTTAAGCGAAATGGACCTTATTGGAAAAGTACAGCCATTTAGGATTAATAATAATCCACAATCGAATGCAATAATAATGCCTCTCGATTTTCAGTTCAAAAAATTCTTGGAAAAGGGCAACAACTTAGAAAAAATGTTGCAACATATGCGTGAAATAGAGAATGCCCCTAATTTGTAAATTTTATCCAAGGAAACTTATGGAAACAAAAGAAAGCATTGTATCCAAAAAATACTTTAATTCCGTATCTAATTTATTCAGATGATTTTGCAATAAATAACCCTCTTGGGTCAAAATCTAACCGACATTCAATGTGTAATTTCTACTACAGCTTTCCATGCCTCCCACAAAAGTCATCAAACTTAGGTGAAGTATTTTTAGCTGCTTCTATTAGATCTTCCGACATGGAAATGTATGGCAATGAATGCCTTAAGCCGTTGGTTGAAGCTTTAAAAAACTTAGAAATAAATGGTATTATTATTAATACTAAAGACGGCACTAAAAAGCTACATTTTATTATGGGTTCATTATTGGGTGATAATCTAGGGTTAAATGTTACCTTAGGATTTTCGAAATCGTTTTCATCCAATTATTTTTGCAGATTCTGCCTAATGCACAAATCCGAAACGAAGCTAAATGCTATTGAAAATATTGAGTTATTAAGAAATCGGATAAATTATAGAGAGAGTATTGAGAAGGGCATATCATCAGATTGTGGCATAAGTTCTACGTGCATTTTTAATGAAATTCCATCATTTCATTGCACTGAAAACTTCAGTGTTGATGTTATGCATGATCTGTTTGAAGGGGTTTGCCACATCGTGATATGTGAATCTTTGCTACATTTTATAAACACAATGAATTACTTCAGCATCAATACACTAAATAATCGATTGGCAAATTTTAAGTATGATGGACACGATAGGGGCAACGAAAAAATTACAATAACTATAAATGAATTGGAAAAAATTGAAAATGTCTGCAAAGCAGATGATGGCATTTTGCCAGTACTTTACGTTACTTTTTGGTGATTTAGTACACTATGGAGACGAAATCTGGGCATTTTTGGCACGCTTTTTTGAACTACTAGATGATATTTTGTGTTACGAAGTTTCTGTGTCTTCAATGCACCAAATAAAGACAAAAATTCAATATTTAAATAACAATTTTCAAACTTTGTTTAAAAAACCGCTTACTCCAAAATTTCATATTTTAACACATTACCCAACAGTTTTAAAACAATGTGGACCATTAAGAAATTTATGGAGTTTTAAGTACGAAGGAAAACATAAGGAATTCAAAATATATTCCCATGTGATAACTTCGAGAAAAAATGTTTCAAAAAGTCTTTCATTTAAACAACAAATGTCATTTGCGAATTTTTTACTTGATAACGATCAAGATAACGATGTTATTTTAAAAAACCAATAAATAATTTAAATATAGTAAAAAAAAGTCGGTAGGGAGTTAAAAATATCCGAAGAAAATATTTCGCTATAGGCAGAAGGAAAAATTTGGGGCTATAAATACAACGAAAATAAGATCATATCGAAATTTACGACTGACTTTGAATTATACAAAATTAATATTATTATTAAAACATCAAATGACATACTATTTTCTTGTAATAAAATAGATATTGTCTTTAATACACATTACATTGCTTATGAATATAAAAACATTTCGAATCAACACATAATAATAAACATTGACGACGTTGTTGGACCACCGGTGGAAAAAATTGAATCAAATGGTACTACATTTATTAAATTAAAAGAATTTTACAAGAGTACTTATAATTAAAGATGAACAAATTCAGCGATTTGTACTGCCTACTACACAAATGGAATCTGAGTCACCTATATGATAGACTAAAAGGTATAGAAATATATTTTATTTACTATATTACATATTTCATTATATTTTCTTTTAAATTATTTATTTACAGAACAAGGGATTACAGTAGAAGTTCTCCACATGCTAAAGAGTAACCATATCGAAAGTCTCTTTGTTGATAGCAAAATTGGAGATATGGTCAAATTAGAGTATAACTTGGATGAGTGGAAGAAATCAACAATTAAAAGTGAAACTTACAACTCCCAATATAGGCAGGTTACAACAAAAATGTCTGTTATGGAAATACTTAAGTGTACCCACAATGGACGTGAAATACTGGATTTCTGCCAAAAAAATGAAACGCTTCACGAAGAACAACGCAACTTGCTTATAAATACCATTATCAAATACATTGAGGCAAAAGGTGTTGTATGCAGTTTAGCTGACTGTTCTGAGATGGAAAAAGAAATATGTTTTATATTTCCTTCAGAGGAACTGGTATGTATAAATTCTAAAAGTATTAAGTTTTCACATTTTTAATATTTTCATTTTCAATCGACAGGATTTTTATAGAAGCGGAAAAAGAGGAAAAATTTACAATAAACTGGCTAATTTGAAAAGGCTTTCAAAGGATGTTTTAAAAAAATGTGAAAGTAAACCTGATATAAATACTATTGAAGGTAAATATGATGATTATATTATCGTTACTTATATTTAATAATTGTTGTTATTTCATAGTCAGAAGAAAATTGCAGCTTGTATTTACAATATCTTCAAAGTGACCAAATATCAGCTGAGGAATTTGATCTTTATTGGCGCAAATGTGCGCCATTTCGGTTCAAACAGATATCGGAATCTCAGACAACGGCAGAAATTTTTAAGTTATGGCCTGACTACATAAAACCATCAGGCTTTCATTTGGTAAATTTCTGACACCAATATTTTTATATATACATATATAGCTTATATGTTGTAATTCTACTTTTTCTTTTAGATTGATATAGATTTTTCCCTAAAATTTCCGATGGCCAAAAATTTGCATGAACAATGGCCTCAATTTTGATAACAAATTTTGTGCGTTTTAAAAACTAAAATTTCTTCCGCATATATTTCTAAAATGCTTGCCGATATTGAGTCCAGAAATGATGGTAAAAACTCTAATTTAAAAGATAAAATTTATTTTAATAAATACTTTTGTTACAGAGTCTAAAACACTTATGATATTCTGGTTTTTACATAATCTCTCCCCACCACAACTAAAAGTTTCTACGGAGTCTAGTGGCTCAAAAATACGAAAGAAGTACTCAATTGCTGATTCCCAAGAAGGATTCGCAATAATAGCAAATACTTCAGAGGAATTAGAAGTTAAATTGAAATTACTGAAGCTACAATGCCGAAATATACAACCAAAATTATTAATTATAGGTGAAATATGCACTATTAAATCTATTTATGTTTTTGTAGATAACATTAAATATCCAATTTTGACATTTTTAAATGCTCTTGATGCGTTATTTAAAATATTTTTTTTATTTAACCTTCAGTATCCGGAAGAGTCCGAAGTTTTTTATAATTTTATACAATCATTTTTTTACGATTTACCTACTGCAAAGAAATATTCAAAAGTATCAACCATTAAACATGAAATTTTGAATCTGAAATAAAATTTTAATTTTTTAAATAATATTAAATTAACTCAATTTTGAATGTTTATTAAAAGTTATTCCATTACTTTATACTTTATAAGATTTAATGAAAGATGTATGTATGCATTTATATAAACAAATTTTCTCTTAATCAACTTTAAAACTAAACAATTTATTTTTTACCTTTTTGCGATTTTATGTTAAAAAATGAATTACATTTAGTTATACATAATTATTATTAGTCGTTAAAAAAATAACAAACATTGTATGCAATTTGCATTTTAAAAACAAGGGACTCAAAGTCAATACGTTACCTGAACACAATAATTTTATATAAATGTATAAATGTATTATTTTAAAGTATTTATGTAGAATTAAAAAAATTAATAAAATATTTGAAAACGATTTATCTGTTAATTTTTCATTTAAAGGAATATAGAAAGGGTAGAAAAAAACATTACATTTGTAATTGATTTAAAATAGAATTTCAACCAATTTCTTAGGTGATGCAATACCTCTTTTGTCTAAGCAAATCATTTATGGTTACAGCAAAAGAAATTTTTTGACCATAAAGGAAAACTATAATAATTTTACTTGTTTCTGTTATGGATTTATTTAAAATCAGGGCACTTTTTAAACAAACTATTTATTGGTTCAAACAATAAATTGTTTGATAATTCTTTTAAAACACAATAAATGCTATGCTTGTTTTAGTGAATATATTTGTTTGAAATTGTAATAAAAATTTCGAACAAATTACTTATTGATTCAAACAAATTTTTTTTTGAAAATTGTTGTAAAATTTAATAAAAGTTATGTTTGTTTTAGTTAAAAAATTTGTTTGAAATTGTAATACAAATTCCAAACAAAATAACTTATTGATTTAAACAAAAAAATTGTTTGAAAATTATTGTAAAATTTAATAAAAGTTATGTTTGTTTTAGTTAAAAAATTTATATGAAATTGGAAATGAATTTTGATTAACTTTTTTGGCTAATAACATAATTATTTAATTGAGAAAAAATGCTTTTTCTTTTCAAATAATGTTTTAAGAATTTGTTCACTGAATATACAATTTTCGTTGTAGGTCCGATTTTAGTTAATTTTGTATTTGTTTCAATGATTTTGTGAATTGAATCAGTTATTTATTTTTTTCTGTGTACTTAGAAAAAATATCAACAATTTTGAAGAGACCAATACAACATTAAAGAAAAATGGATCAAACAAAGTTGTATTCTTTTGTATTCAATTGGTAACAGGATTAACGCTCCAGGCTACCAGTCAGAGGCTTAACAGCATAAAGGAGGCGGTTTTACTCTTCTTTACATTTAGAAACTTCAAACTTTCGTATGAAACTCATTTCTAACGTAATGGAAACCTAATGAATAAGACTCGACGGCCTAGTTGGCAGTGTGCTAAACTTCAAGTGCCGAGACCGTAAGTTCGACTTCCACCAGAAACTCTGGGTGTTTGTCTGACATTATAAATGATTACTCATTCCTTTCTCCTATAAACTATCTTTTCTGTACTCCAGCACAATCTATTACAAGAATATGGGTAATCTAGTGAGTGTTGGACTCAAAAAAAAAAAAAATTGGTTGCCATTGGAACTCCGTTTCTTGGTCTGAAATTGACACACATGTGTGTAATTTTCTCTGGAAAATTTAACTAAACTAGTGCCCCATCTACCTGCTAAGCTATCGTACGATACTCTACAATACGATTGTATAATGAGGCAATGACTATGGATGTTTTTATCCTATTTTTTATACTGTCTTCAACCTAAAATGTCGATTGTCGATGTCTGTCACCAACACCTTAGTGGTGAGCCCACATTCCTATTTCTTATAGCAACTCGGTGTCTTACACAAGCTTCTTCAATGTCTTCTAGTCCACCTCTCTGAGATGACTATAGTATAGTATAGCTCTAGTATAACTCGAGCTTGTGAAGGCTGGGCAAAGACATAAAAGTATTTCATATTCGCGATGTCTTCTTCATCTACTCTGCCTTCATCATTGCCTATCCCGCCTATGCGATTCAGTGGTACGAGTAAGACGCCTTTACATATATAATTGTGATTACAAACCTTCAGTCAGATTACGACGAAGTTTCTCACACCACTTATGTTGTGTGTGTTAATTTTATACATGAGTGGTGGGACGTACAATCGGGGTTTGAACCCTAGCTTTACGTCTAATAAGACAACACACTACCTACTAGACTAAGACGCCTTTACTTAATCTTAATATGCTCAGAGGTTTCCTTTCATCTGGAGCGCCTTAGGCTTACTTTGCACTTTTCCTACTGGTGCCATTATTTCGCAATAGTCTATGTGACATTTTCACCTGGTTTATGTTCTGTAATTCCCCAGCTCTGTCGACCAGATTATTCGCTTCCAAATTGTTGAACACTACTTAATGACTAGGTACCCATGTAATGCCTGAAGAAAATATGTATCGCCTTCTTGTAGTCCAGAATGCTATCGCTCTATTTAACATTGGTTATCAGTGAATATTGTTGCGTTTTTACCTTTTAAAGACGTTTAAAATATGAGTTCATAGATTGCAAATAAAATAAAAATAAATTTATGTTTTAGTTTTAGTTAAATTCTTTATTATTTGTACAATTCTGTGTGCCACAGTTCAGCACTGGATGTAAACAACAACAATTGCTTGTTTATTATTCCTCTTTACACTCTTTTGCGTAAACAATAACAATTATTCGATAGATCTTTGTAACGGTGATCTTCAATCCACGATTATTCTTTTCAAACATCGCGTCTCACGGAAGACTGACTGAATTTTTTCTCACTCGTTGCCTGCTTTGCTTTGCCTTTTATATGCTAATGTAAACAGTATTTAGAATGTTCTTGAAGCCAAATGTTCGTGGTTTCTCCTTCGCGAGATCTCGGTAAATGTAAACATTGGTTGTTGTTGCAATTTTGTTTACTTGTTTATCCACCTTTTTTATACTGATGTTGTTGGTATATTTTTGTTTATCATGTGAACAATTTCATTGTTTTAGCTTTTTTAACTTTTGTTTATCATTTTAATTTTAAGCGATGTAACACCATTTTCCTTTGCCAAACAAACTCTAATCCAGGCAATACACTCGTGAGATGGCACGTACTTTTCCTTATTTACTTAACTGGTCAATATTACAACTTAGATTCTGACACCTTCCATGTTGTGTGTAGTGCGTTTATGCCAGAACGGCAGGAGCTACAGTTTAGCTTTGAGTCTGAACGACAGATTTGAAGAATGTTGAGAGAAAATCGCTGAAGAAAATATTTTTTAATATTTCGTTTCTGTTCGAGATGTCTGATTGTCTAATAAATCATCACACTATCTACTATACTATGGCGGCTATTGCGGTTGCACAACTATATTATGACTTGGTATTTAAGTAGGTAGGTTAAAGGAGAAGAAACCAACCCAGGGTAGGCTTGTTATGATTTTGTAGTCAAAAGGAATTGCTTGGTTAGAAGTTCATATCTCCAGAAAGTATACGTGCCTTGGCAAACGAAACTCTATTACCACTGTTTTGGTAATAGTGTAATGCAATTGCAGTATAGTCATCGTAGTCTAGCAGGTAGTGTGTTGACCCCTGGCTAAGACATCTCCAACTTAACTAAATATAAAGAAAATATTTCTTCGGCGACTACCTCTGACCAGTCTTCTTACAAAAACTCTGAGAGTTAACACACATAAAATTGCAAAAAAAAAAAGTTTCTCAAGAATCTGTTTTTCGAAGTCGACTTCAAACTGTAGGTCCTGCCACTCATGTATGAAATTAACGCACACAACATGGTTAGTGTGTCCTGCTGAAAGTGACAGCTTAAGAAGAAGAAGAAAGAGAAGAGGAATTGGCTTGTGAATGTTGAGGATTTCGTTGAATAAGTCCCCATTTAGCAAGTATCCGTTTAGCGTCTCAATTAGTTGGTTAATGGATATTTGGATTGCCCCTCTTATATCTTAACAACACACTTTTAGAATCTTCTGAGTCGTCTTAGGGTAGCAATTCATATGCACTGTTGCCTACCATACACTATTGAAGCATATTTTGGTTTAGGTGTGTAATTACGCTGGTAGTCACCGCAGTCTATTGGGTAGTGTGTTGACTTATTAGACGTGTGGCCTCGGTTCAAACCCCAGGTCAGACATCTCCAAATAAACGAAATATGAAAAAATATATCATCGGCGACTTCCTCTCAGCAAATTTCTGGCCAAAACTCTGAGAATAAATAAAGTTGTCGCCATGATAAATTTCTCAAAAAAATCCATGGTTTGGAAACGATTTTAAACTGTAGGGCCTAACGCTCATGTATAAATTAAACACACAAAAAATAAGTGGTGTGGGAAGCTGGGTTGTAATCCTAAGTAAAGGGTTGTAATGAAGAATTATGTACTATGTTATGTATGTATAATTACTTTGCTGCATTCTCTAAGAAAGCCTCTACTTTGGAATTTATTTTTTTATTTATGTTTTTTAGAAATAAAATGTCCCCAGTTAATGGCATCATAAACTAAAAAATTTTACCATAAAATATTATTTATTTCTACACCTACAAATAATGAATGTCACAAAATATTTCCATGGAATTATTTATGAAATTCGGAAAATTTATTGAAAGTGAAAATACAACATGGAAATGAAAATAAAACATAAAACATGAAACATAATTCATATTTTATAAAACATTTTTTTTTGTTTTAAATTTAATGTTTTGTAAGGGATTAAAAAGCAATATTTAAATCATAAATAAAAACAAAAAGAAACACAACGAAATAATCATGCGGAATTAGGAAAAGTTTTGCCACCCTCGTAGCATTGTGTGATGAAATTAATTATGCGGTAGAAAGGAAAATTTTTAAACGAATAGAAAATCCACATAAATTTAGAAACTTTTATGACTTGTTGTCGTGTGTCAATCTTCCAAGAACAATATTTTATTTGACAATAAACAAAATAGGGAAACATGCATCTCCCATGCTTCTCTCATGCTTGCTTTGAATGTCATTAATAAACGGATAAACAAGCAAGATGGCAGTCTATGGATATACGGATAGTCAAAATCCCTAAAGAAATTAAAATGGAAATCTATCTCTCTCTCTTTCTCTCACTCTATGTCTCTATTTTAATGCCGCTGATCATCAGCTGTCGCAATTAATTGTTAATCTTTAGCAGCAAAGTACAGCATGCATGACACGTAAACAAACTTTGTTTTTTTTTTGGCCAAATATGCTCGTAATTAATTACCAGCATTAAGAGACAAAACTCTCTCGCCGAAAATCAATCTTGTGTGTGTGTGTGTGTGTGTGACATTTAAATGGTAACGAACACCAATAAGAATTCACTAGAAAGTTATCTCATGATTTATACTCATTTACACAGACACGATACTATTCCTTTAAAAATTAATTACGCACGAAAGCAAAACAACAATTAAAGGAATTAAAAGCGTACCGCCAGCCAACGAAAATAGTTTCCGAACTGTAAGATGCTGTAAAATACCTGTTAAATGAGATAATCCAGGCGTAAAGTGGCAGATGATGACAATTTATTTCCCAAACTAAGAGGTTTTTTAAGGGATTTTGTTTGTTAAGTAAAGACAAACTAGACAGGAAGGCATTTGAATAACATTCAAGTCATACATTTCCTCCTATTTTTTTTTATATTTTCATCTAGTGTAGGATAGACAAGTAAGTGTCTTGAGAGAGACAAAAACTATTTATCTTTAAAGGTAAATCGATATATCCTGTTTGGTCTTCATATAGGAAAAAAGGGTGTTGAAAGAAAGATGAGAAAGAAAATATGTGTTTACGGCAAGTGTTGCATATTATTTACCAGTTCATTCTGCGTTTAACTGAAGCGTTAATGAAGTTAAGCAAATTACGCGGAAAGAATACGGCTCCCATTTAACGACTTCTGCCGTGGGTGCAGGTCCGCTGAGGAAGAGGAGACTGTTATCCACTTTCTTTGTCAATGCCCATCTCTTGCGGGGTGAATAGATATAGGTTATTTGGCTCTCCATTTCTTGTCAGATTGACGGAGCTATCGTCCATTAATGTCAAGGATATAGCCTCGTTTATTAAGCTTAAGGGCTGGTTTCCCAGTTTTAAATGTGTAGCCCTTGCGCTGACCAACTTCTCAATCACTGGTTCGGAGGAACTTGGTCGGTACGGAGACTGCGTTCACCTGTGGCGTCACAACGGACCGCTATGCGTGTTTAAGTGAGCTTTTGGTATCAAAGCTACCACACTAACCTAACCTAACCTAAGCAAATTAATTAGAAGATGTTTAGTAGGTGGTCTAGTAAGCCGTGGTTCAGTAGGCCGTGTGTTGGCTTATTAGACGTGAGGTCTCAGTTTAAATCCCAGGTCAGATATCAAAACGAAATATGAAAAATTATTTCTTCGGCGACTTTCTCTCAGTAAATTTTCAGGAAAAAGCTCCGGGAGTAAATAAAATTGCCATGTAAAGTTTCTCAAAAAACCTGTCGTTTGGAGTCGACTTTAAACTGTAGGTCCCTCCACTCATATATAAAAATGAACGCACACAACATAAGTAGTGCGAGAAACTAGGTCGTAATCCTGACTAAAGGGTTGTAATAGCCAATTATGTGTGTATGTATGTATGTGTATCAAACATAAACGAGAAGTCTTTACCTTTTTTTTAATTAACATAACAAGGATCTGCCTCTGTCATTTGGTTGATTGATTGACGTTCTGTATTGTAAACATTTTCGCACGAACTGCTAAAACTCCATCGGGGTCAAACCACACACTTTTTGTAACCAGTTCACATCACCTCTCTGTGAGATGGTTATGCTCTCAAATCGCTTGTTCAGAATATCAAATGTGGTATACGCTGTATAGCACATGGTTGTCCTGCCGAAATCTCAAGTCATTAGTGGCCAAATCGTCCAATTTAGGTGAAAAGTATCAAAAGAAATATGGGCGATAACGCCGCCAGTTCAAGGCAAACACCAAACATTGATTTTTCCGGGTCAAATCACACAATTTGGGTGGCCAGTTTACATCACATCCACGCAAAATGATAATGCTCTCAAATCGCTTATGCAGAACATCAAATGTGGTATATGCTGTATAGCACGTAGTTGTCCTGGTGATGTTACAAGCCTTTGTGGCCAAATCATCCAATTTAGGTGAAAAGAAGTTGGTAAACAACACCAACATCACCTAGCCAACGTCGTACTCAAAGAAATATGGGGCGATAACGCCGCCAGTTCAAAATCAACACCAAACATTAATTTTTCCGGCAAGCATTGGGCGTTTTTTAATCTCATGCGGATTGGTATCGTTTCAAATATGACAATTTGTTTAGTTCACGTATCCTTTCATCCCTTCACCCATTGGTCATTACATTACATAAAATGAAATTTAAAAAGGCTTTAAAAAGCCTTTTGTGGTTTACGGCTTTGGCTTTGCAATACTAAAAAAAATGTGTTTTCTTAGTATTAGTTTGTGATAGGTTGAGCTGTGGTATCTTTATTAAGAATCCTGATATTAAACTTTCTTACAGGCCGCCTGATCCCTGCAGTATTTTTCAAGCAAAGGTCATGGAAATTTTGGTGCGTCAATGATTGTTGAGTGGCGAGATTTTTTGTATACAATTATAAGGCCAACCTCTTCTAATTTTGAATGGATGAGATGTAGACTGCGTAGTAACATAAAAAATTCTGAATATTAAAAAAAAATTAATTTTTTCTTCTTTATTTAAAAAAAATACATTTTAAATTAAAATTATTATTCAAATGAAATCATGCATTAAAATAATAATTTTTTTTTGTTAGACAGGAATCATTTGATTGGAAATTTTCCTTCAATTTTTAAATCATTTTAGGAAAAATTTATAGAATTTTAAATGATAAAAATGGAAAGTCAATATGAATTAAAAAAGAACTCATCAACTATTTTCCGAAATATTTTGAAAATTTATTTAAAAAAGAGAAGAAATAAAATAAAAATCCCATTTGACTTAACGTCAGCAAGTGGAATTAATTAAAAATTCATAAAGTGTACCTTAATGGCGCCATTAATTAATAATTTAAACAATTTTTTCCTCGTGTAATTTTTATTTTTTCTAGTGTTTTATTACAAATTTTCATGTCATTTAAAAAACACAAAACGAAACCCTATTTCAAATAATGAAAATTTAAATGAAAAATATACTCAAACAAAGAAGTGGGTGGTAAAATAGGACACCGGCTATAAAACGCCTAGAAGAAAAAAAAACACGGGCATAAAATTTTATTATTTTTCCCATATGTACACATGCATAAACACAGTAAAATAAATGTATTTTAACGGTTTTTATATTTTAAAATAGAAATAAAAAATTTTTCTATACAAAAAAATGTTGGTAATTGGATGTAAAAGTGCTTGTTTTTTATTTTTCCCCACTTTAATAGCTCCAAAACTCATTTTAATAACATTTTATGAGTTTTAAACATTAGCAATGAAACCTGGGAAACTTAAACAGTTTTTGTTATTTTTTCTAAGAATAAAAAACAGTTAAAAACATTTAATGGTGAGTGGTGTTAAACGTAAATAATTTTTTTAAATGTTAAATATTCTTAACTGGGGTTCTACTTAAATAGGTTTCGCATGTATTTGATTGGTTAAAATGAGAACGAGGTATTTTTACAATCATTCAAAATAAATTCTCTCATTTTCATTTATATACAGATCTAAAGAAAGTAAAAATAAATAACGGCAGATTCTTTAAGAGCTTAAGAACTTTGAATGACAAAAGAAACAGAAATTTTGTAGCAACGAACTTTTACATGATCCATTCGATCACTTTAATTTTTCCAACAAAACTGGCATTAATGGAGGCAAAACTGGCATTTAATGGCTTAAATATTGTCTTCCAATGCTTCTAGGGTTACTACTTTGTCGGCATAAACTAATTACTTTACACCGTCCCATGAAAAGTAATCCACAGGCGTAGATCATCTCACCCACACAAGTTGAATAGGATTGCTTCTGGAGAAAAAAGGTTGCTACCAAATTTACTTTGCAATAAATCGATCGTTAAGCCCACTGTATGACAATTTTTATTGTCTTGTTGGAAAGGTTTCTAAAAAAAAATTTCAGAAAAATATTCTCATAAATTTTTGAATTGTTTACCTCTTAGTTTACCTTATGTAAACAATAAGATTTATTGAAAAAATAATTTTTAATGAAATATTTGAACTTTGTGGGGATTTTATTTAAAGTTTTAAATATTTTTACATTTTTTACATTGTTTACATTTTCTACATTGCTAAATACCATTATTTACATTATTTACTTAGTTGTTTAGGTGGGTATATATGTGAGTGGAGAAAGCTGTTAACCCTGAAAGAAAGGTATCGATGTTGAATTTGAGGAAATTCAGTTGCAGATCATCATTGGCAACAGTCAAAGTAAAACTGATGTAAAATTTGCAATTTCGGATGCGCTTCACCCAGAAAAACCGTGGCAGACATTTAAACGAAGTTATATTTCACACATAATGCCATCAATAGGCCTTTCGATGACGTCTCAAATAGACACTTTGCTTTATTTAAATTTTCAAATAGGAAGCGCTTATAGAGAATGGCAGCAGTCAGTAAATTAATTAATTATAATTGGTCGGGATTGCGACCTGTATTCTCACACCACCTATGTTGTGTGTGTTAATTTTATACATTAGTAGCTGGACCTACAGTTTAAAGTCAACTCCGAATGACAAATTTTGAGGAACTTGGAGAAACTTTTCATGGTAATATTTATTTACTTTCTGAGTAAAATCATATCAAATGAAATCACATACACTGACCATATGCTCAGTAACATCGAACTGAAATGTTAGTTGTACATTAATTTCTTTTGCAAATATTGTGTGTAAATATTTACATAATTTATTTTCGAATTTTCAATTTTAAAATATAAAAAAGAATATTACATTCCTTTACCTTACATTACATTATTGTCAGTATGTAACTATTTATCAATGTTACAATGTATTGTTAAATTTTTTATTTAAACATTAGAAGTATACTTATCCCAGCCCTGCATTAATTTTTATTTATTTTTACAATTGCCTCATTTACGTTAATTACGATACACAGACATATAATACCAATATTTCTTAATTTGTTTACCGATGATTTACATTCAAATGAAAATTAAATCGATTTTAAATAAATAAAGAAACAAAAATCGATTTCAATTTAAAATTTTACGCAATATTTCTGAACGATGTAATAATACAACTTGAAAAAAAAATTAACAGAAAACCTTCAGTAAAGAAAAATAAATACAAACATGTTAACGTTTTATTTTAACACTGAATAATATTAGTATTAAAGAATTGAATAATTGTTATTTTTCCAAAGATTAAAATTCTCTGGTAACAAACGTACTTCTTAAAATTATCCAAATTTCAGCTTAAAATTAGTTCTACACATATAAAGAATGTGCGAGTGAATTTAGCTATGGAAGTTATATCCTTTTTTTACAGTGTGTGTTATGTTAACAGAGACTGTTAATTATAACATAAATAATTCCAAAACTTACAGTTTTCGGACCCAGCCTGTGTAGCTATTGGATCAAGGATTCCAAAACAATGTTCGTTACGATCGGGTAAAAATTCGGACCGGTAATCTAGCCGACGAAGCTAATTGGTTTCTTCAAATGAGCAAAAATAAAAGTAATTTATTTAAATCTGGCTAAATTGAATAAAAATGGACTTATGGTTAGATAGCCATAGTATCAAGCATACCAAAACCCGTTTCCTTACGATCGGCCGTTACTTTCGACCGGAGATATAGACGACGTAGTTAAATTTGTGGGAAATCACCAGAAAAAGATTCCTCTATACCAATCGGTCAAAATCGGATAAAAAATGGACTTGTGGGAGAAATAAATCTAATAAGTTGTTTAGCCATGGTACCTAGGAATCCAAAACGAGTTTCCTTAATATCGAGCGCAATTGTTTTCTTCAAATGAGCAAAAAAAGTTCCCTATTGGGTCGAAATTTTTGACGTCGGTGACTGCTCTATATAAATGGGCCAAATTGTCGGTGTCTTGCATTTTTTGTCGATGACTTGCATTTTTGGAGTCGATGATTTGAATTTTTAGCGGTTGATGACTTACATTCTTTGGGTCGATGAGTTAAATTTTTTTGGTTCATGACTTACATTTTTTTTTTGATGAATTTCATTCTTTGGATCGATAACTTGCATTTTTCTGGTCGATTACTAGCATTTTTTAGGTCGCCGACTAGCATTTTTCTGGTCGATGATTTAAATTTTTTTGGTCGATGACCAAAAGCAGGTTTTCTCCACACTGGTCTTAATTACAACTGTTATTGCCATCTGTGAACATGTTTTGGGTGCAGTGATAAGGAGGGCAACCGTTTGTTGATTAAGTCCTTATTCTTTCCGGCATTTGTAGCGTTATCTGGCTGCTTATTATGGTATTGATTTTTCATGTTATATTCTAAGGTCTTGAGAAGAATTCCTATTAGAACAATTTTTTAATTTTGATGATAAAGATTTGGACTCTGAAGCTGGAGTGGTCGGGTTTCCAGTCGATGCTTTTGACTACTATACCATGTCACAAGTCTCTAGAGTATAATTGTGTGAGTGATAAGTTAACATTAATGGAAGTCGATTGTGCAAGCATTACTTGGTCTATAGAAGATTGTATGCTATCAAGCGAGGAATCTTTATGCAATAACGAGGTCTAAAGTCCCCGAAGCCACCATTTAGAATCTCAAGCAGAACTAATCGCAGTAGTCTAGTAGTTAGTACGTTGGCTTATTAGACGCGAGCCTGTGGTTTAAATCTTAGTTTAGACATCTCGAACAAAAACTAAGTATAAAAAACATCTTTCTTAGGCGTCTGCCTCTCAGAAAACTTCTGCCAAAAATCTTTGAGAGTAAAAAAAATTGCCAACGAAAAGTTTATCGCAAATCTGTCGCTCGAAGTCAACTTTAAATTGTAGGTTCCGCCACTCATGGATAAAATTAACACACACAACAAGGGTGGTGTGAATAGCTATTTCGTAATCCTACTTCAGATTTGTAATGACAAATTACGACAAGTAAGTGCTAATCGGTCTTTTAAAAGGGCACTGTAGACTGAATGTACACTTATTCAAAATGGGGTGTCCTGAGTTCAATGTGAAACATATTCTTGTATTCTGTGTGGCATTCATGCTTCTCAGGAGGAAACACGTGGGTGAATCATATCAAGTGATGAGCAGAGAATTATTATTTTTGACACCGAGCAACACCCCAAGGTTAGACGGCTAAATAAGATTGAAGGAGACATTAAAGGGATACCCTTTTAAAGGGTATTTTTAAGTAAGAGGGGAGTACAATAGACCGTATGAGGGCAGCATTAAAGTAACTCTTCAGCACAATAATAATAATGATTGGTCGATTGTTCGAAATTCATTTATAGGTCTTACAACAGACGGTCAGTCAAATGATTCCCGGGTAAAATGAGAAACAATCAATTTCTATTATTTTTCACTATTGAAACAAATTCCCTTGTACAAGTACGTATATATGTATTGGTAAAAAACAGTATTTGAGGGAATCTGTACGTTCAGCATAAGTTCATCACACAAAACAAATGAATGGAACAGGAATCTTTTGTTACGATAACCTGGCCTCTAATAAAAGCCTTTCAAAATTCTTTGTAGAACAATAAAAAACGCCCGCAAAGCCACAGGGAGACATTTAAACAAATTTTTAAATTCTTTTTCAAATTTAAATATCTGCCCGGAAAAAGAGATGGAGTAAAAGAAAAAAATGTGCGTTCAATAAATCTGTCACTGTGTGCGTAATTCGATTTCAATAAAATGGAAATTTGTTTCCATACGTATGTAATTTTTTATGAGGCGTGATTTTCATTTTTTTATTTTCTTTCTTTTTAGCTTCCGCACACATGTTTGTACCTTTTTGTGTTAAAAAAAATCAAACTTCAATGGTAAAGTATTAAAAATTATTTTTAATGACATTTATTGGAAAAATTGTACATTTTCTCTCTCCCTCTCTCGCTTTCCATGCATGTTTCTTTATTGATGTTATTGAAGTTTATTTAGTGGTGGATTGTTAATCATAATGTCATTACGTCGCTTTTATTTAACACACACACATGACTGCAAGTGTCAGATTCGCTTCTTTTTTTTGTTCCACAACAAAGTCATTGGTAATGTATGCAGAGTAAAAAGACCCCCAATAGGAAATTTATAAGCAAAAATAACGAGAGAGTTTTGAAGGTCTGTTTTTGAGAAAAAAGTTTATTGAAAATTTTAATAAAATGAATAATGTAGTGATGCAGAATAAGATGAATCGCCGTTATAGAAGTTGATTTCGTGATTCAAGCCACGATAATTTTTTCAGACGTATGAGGCAAGAAACAAGTCTCTGTGTAGTTAATTTTAAAACTGATCAGAAAAACCGTCCGAAGATTACTACCCACGAACCAGAATCATATTTGTTTGGCTTAAAAATCCAATGCACGCCATGCGTGTTTGAAATGTAGATGTACAGAAATCTATTAAAAATCGCATGGTCCCGAATTTCCTTCAGAGATTAAATCAGTATCGCCAACTGATTGCTATGCTAAAATGCGGAAGAAGAACATCATCTCTTGTTACACATCATGCGCCACGAATAGTACGAACTACTCTCAAATCATGAGAAAAATTTCTAATAAATGAAGAATGGGAAACGACATATATTTTGGCCTTGAAATATCCACCAATGCATTGGTATTGCTGGACTAGAAACACTCAGAAATACTGCTGAAGTGCGAGAAAAACGTACCAACATAATCAAGTGCCATTACAACTCTCAATATGATGTGTGTTAATTGTTAATAATTAATCTAGAAGGTAGTGTGTTGGCCACGGATCAAACGCCGAGTCAGATATGTTCAACAAAACAAAACATGAAAAATATTTCGCCGGCGACTTCCCCTCAGTAGATTCCTGCCAAAAACTCTAGAAGTAAATAAACGTCATGCCATGAAAAGTGTCTTAAAAATCTGTCGTTCCAAGTCAAATATAAACTGTAGGCCTCGGCACTCAGGGACAAAATAACCACACACAACAAAAGTGGTGTGGGAAGCTAGGTCGTAATCCTGACTGAAGGTGCGTTAAGTACGGTGCGGTCTTCAGTTAAAACTCCGTTATTGGCGACACTATTGCAGAAACCCATGGTAATTAATTATTCACAGAGTTAATGCTAGAAAACTCGAAGGCCTGTCCAGTAAGCCTAGATTATCGTGGTCATAATTTTCATTAATAATACTGTTACGAAAATGGAAATGTTGTTATATCGTTTAACATTAAAATGATAAACAAAAGCTACAAAAACAAAACAAATGGACTTGTTTGCATGATCAACGAATAAACAAAAATATAGCAACAATATCAGCAAAGAAAAGGGGGATAAACATGTAAACAAAAAGCAACAACAAACATTACCAGAATAAATGTAAACAAAATACACAAACAACAATGAAACAACTATGGCTGCCTTCCAAAATGTGAGTTGCTTTGTGTTTGAACAAGGTATCGTGTTTCATAATGCCGCTGTACAAAATATATACAATGTATTCTATTTCAAAACGTCGTCAATATGTATTTTTAACGCAGTCAAAAAGCAATCAGGCATCGGATTTATAGTTGATGCATTGTTTGGTTACTTTGCTTATCTACATAGTTTATATACAGTAGTAGAACTTGTGACGACATCCTGTGCGTAGGCCGTTTGATTGTTGCTCTGACATCCTCCTTTGGTTGACTTGACTGTGACTGGATGGACCCCGGAGACCTCAGAACCACAATCATTCTGTGCGTAGGGCATTTGATTGTCGTTCTGACATCCTCCTCCGGGTAATTTGACTGACTGGACGAACAAAGAGAGATCTTGGAGCCACAATCATCCTGTGCGTAGGCCGTTTGATTGTTGCTCTGACATCCTCCTTTGGTTGACTTGACTGACCGTGCTGGGGTAATAGCAAGGACCAGTAGAAACCATAGTCATCCAGAGCGCATGCCCTTTGACTGTTATTTTGACTCAACCCCCTTTGATGCCTTCGGTACTGTGACTTGACGAACCGTTGTTTGGCCGGCCTAGGGCTTATTAAATAATATTTAACTTAATTTTTCCCTTTATGTAGTTTAGTACGTAAGTTATTTTACTTATTGATAATAAATAGCATAGAATTTCCAAAGAAGTGTTTTTTATGTAACCACTGGACGCCGCTGAATTACCCCAGCACCCAAGCGGAAACGTGTCGTTACAAACTGCATACAAACTTTGAATTTATACATTTTGGAAGGCAGCCTATGTTTACATTTACAGAGATTTCGAGAACGCGAAGTCATTCTCCTTCAAGAGCATCCATCAGACTGTTTACCCTACGATATAAAAGGCAAGACAAAGCAGGCAACTTAGTCAGTAAAAATTCAGTCAGTCTTGTATGAAGACGCGTTGCGTGTGAAGAGAATAATCGTGGTTTGAAGAACTCCGTTATAAAGATCTGTCGAACAATTGTTAGTGTTTACGCAAAAGAGTGTAAAGAATAACAAACAAAGCAATTATTGTTGTTTACATCAAGTTGTGAACAATAGCACACAGAATTGTGTGAACAATGAAGAAATTATTTAAACTGAACTGAACACAAATTTATTTTTATTTTTATTTGCAATCTACGACCTCATATTTCAAACGTTTTTAAGAGGTAAAAACGTGACAATACGTTTGCGTAGTATAGTAGGTAGTGTCTTGGCTTAGTAGCTACAAGACTATTATTCAAACCCCGGTTAACACATTTAGAGCAAAACGTAGTATTTCTTCGGCGACTTTCACTCAGCAGTCTTCTGCGTAAAACTCTGATAAAATTTCTATGAAAAGTTTGACAAAAATCTTTGCTTCGGAATCGTCTTTAAGCTGTAGGTCCCCCCTCTAAAGGATAAAACGAACACACACAACATAAGTGGTGTAGTAAGCTAGGTTGTAGTCGTGACGTAAGAGATGAAATCGTTTGATATCTATGATGGAGAGTATTTATGAAGCGCTACACTTGCAGATGTCTTTTGAAGTTCGACGTTAGCATCACTGGTTTGACTTGGTGATGAAATAAAACTGATGGCTTAAGCTAGTTTGAGATGAAGGAATTTTGTCAAGATTTTTCATTACAACCTAGATTCATAGGAGAACATTTAATTTTCTTAAGCACCCTGAGACATTTTTCTATTAAATTCTTAAAATTCTTGAAAATCTCTTCCAATTCTTTACAGCTTCAAGGCATTATTCGTTCATTGAACGAACTCTTATTGTATTGAAGGGTGAAATTTCCTTCAAGAAATTTCTCCTGTGTGTATGTGTGCGAATGTGTGTATTTCTAAAGAATAAAATTATTGACAGTTGTCGTTTATATTTTTATGGGTGCTCTTTTCTTTTTCTTTCTGTTCCTTATTGTATCATTTTTCTTTAGAAGAACAATAGTAGTGTAGTGAACCATTAAAAATCATTTTCAATATCATTTGTTGTTAGACTTCACTATGCTTTAAACATGAAATTGAAATAAAATACGAAAAGTAAACATGACTACGGCATTAAATTAAATTAAATCAGATTAAAAATCGTTTATTTTCAATTATTTTTTATTACCACTGCAACACAAATAATAGTTTGTGGGGATGTATGGCAAGGGACAGAGAGAAACCCCAGCACTTGTAATAATCACATGTGAATGTATTAAACAAAAGAGAGAGAGCATAAAATAATTTATGCTCTTAAGTAATAATTACACATCACTCTCTATCTCTCTCTGTTTGTAATTTATTAATGTATGTGTGATGTGGTGATCAATAATTTTAACAGCATGAGTTTCATTTTAATCGCTCACTCACTCAGTCAGTCAGGCAGTGCCTTTTTCATTGTATTTAATGTGTTGAGATCTTATGTATGTATGTATGTATATGTGTGTTCGTATTACACTTGAATGGTTGGTTATTGGTTATTTATTGAATTGTGTTCCTTTTTGTCGGCTACGCCATTATTTTCTTCTTTGTGTCTGACTGTGATTTTGTTTGTGATTGTAAATATATTTCAGGCTGCTGCTGCTGGTGTAACTTTATGGAGTGGTTTGGTTGGATCTTTTTATAAGGAATTCATATCTTTTTTATTTTCAACATGAAATATTCTTGTAATTTATTAAATTGTTATTATGCATGCTTGTATGTAATGGTATTAAAAGGGAAAGTATTTCTCTCATATGTATCAGATAAAATACCACAATTTGTTTAAGTACCCTTGAATTTATAACAAAATTTCAAATACAAACATCATAATTTTTTGGAAAATTTAAGAAATTTTGTTCTACAAAAAGTACAATAACAACCCTACAAAGAAATAAATATAATAAGGAATTACAACAACAAATATTTTACAACAATCGTACCAAACAAATATCAACTTACAATAACAAAACTACATAGAAACGACATACATCAAGAAAGATGGAAACTCAACATTAAGATTCTAGAAGTTGCCACACTAAAAGTAAAAAAAGTACGGCCTTTTTCTAACTGCATAAGAACTAACAACAGCTGAAAATGTGTTGACATATCTGTTGAATAAGATTTTCCAAGTCATCGTCTAGTCTAGTAGGTAGTGTGTTGTCTTCTTAGACCTGAAGCCACGGTCAACAATAAGTTTCTAGACGTTGCCATACTGAAAGTAAATAAAGTAGGGCTGAAGACAGCCCTGTAAGAGAACAATCAACAGCTAAGAACGTGTTAGCAATTCTGTTCAATAAAGTTCTGCAAGTCGTAGTACTCTACTAGGTTGTGTGTTAACTTATTAGACGTGAGGTCACGTGGGTTCAAAGCTCAGGTGAGACATATCCGTCTCTCAGCGGATTTCTAGCAAAAACTATGAGAGAAAATAAAAAAATGCCATGAAAAGTTTCTCAAAAATCTATAGTTCGAAATTGACTTTAATATTTAACACACACAACATAAGTGGTGTGAGAAGCTCGGTTGTAATCCTGACTAAAAGGCTTGTAATGAGCAATTATGTATGTAAGGTTTTGCAAGACAGCATGAATCGTTTAACGTCAGTACAACGCTTTCATAGGGCGCTCTTTTAACTGCAAGGTCTCAGTTCTGCGGCATTATTAAACCATCACTTCTGGTTCGATTATCGAAGGAGTTTCACCTAGTAAGCCTTTTAGGTTTGCTGGTTCTACACCCAAATAATATCATTGACATATATGGTTTACCTAGATTTTAGGAGTTAATTGAGCTGATTTGTGAATTCTTCCAACCTAATTTATAAGGTATGTGCTGTTGCCTTTCTTTTCGAGCTCTTCTAGATGAAAATGTAGTCTTCCTCACCAAAGAATTGGCGGATGTGGCATAATGAGCGCCATATTTATTGTCGTCATTAAAATGCTCGGGAGGCATACTTTCAGTCTATTCCTGAGATACCAAAGGCTTAGAACCAGTATTAGAGCAGGCATTTCAAAGTCTTACGTCCAAGCTTACATCCAATATAATCCCAAACGGTATTTCAAAATATTGTTACGTTGTAACCTTTTAAATACGTTTCAAATATGAGTTCGTAGATTGTAAATAAAAATAAAAATAAATTTGTGTTTAGTTTTAATGAAAATTCTTTATTGTTCGCACAATTCAGTGTGCCACTTTACACTCTTCCGCGTATACAATAACAATTGTTCGTTAGATCTTTACAACGGAGATCTTCAAACCACGATTATTCTCTTTACACGCAACGCGTTTTCACAGAAGACTGACTGAATTTTTACTGACTCCGTTGCCTGCTTTATCTTGCCTTTTATATGCCAATGTAAACAGTCTGATGAATGATCTTGAAGTTGAATGTTGGTGGCTTCGCCTTCTCGAAATCTCTATAAATGTAAACATCATTGCTTCATTGTTGTTTGTGTATTTTGTTTATATTTTTTGTTGCATTTTTGTTTACTTGTTTATGCCCTTTTTTACGGATGTTGCTGGTATATTTTTGTTTATTCGTTGATCATGTAAACAAGTCCATTGTTTGTGTTTTTGTAGCTTTTGTTTATTATTTTAATGTTTAACGAGGTTACACCATTTCCATTTTCATATCAATATGGTTCACTCTGGTGAGGTAGTGTATAATGTTTGGGCTGAAATGTTCGTAGGATAAGGTTAAGGGTAGTGCTGTTAGTATTAAATCCAAATGATGGTAACCAACCATCGTAGTCTTTAGAAGGCAGTTTTAAAGTCTTCGGACTATTAGTCTGTAGTATACGGCATTTCGACAGAAGTAACTTTGGGTAATTTAAAGAAAATGAATAAAAATTCAATTCGTATGCCAAAGAGCTAAGGCTCGATAAACAGTGGTCGGACTGGGTGATGCCGAATGCTAGGTTGTAATCCTGACTAAAAGAGTTGTAATGAACATTTCGGTGTACCTTTAAAAATTTAATTTGAGTAAAAATTCGTACTTTTATTTGAAATTCTTTAGGCACAGTTTTAATTATTGTGTCTACAACAATATTTACAACAATATTTACAACAATATTTACAAAAGGATTATTCATTATTAAAGACTACAACCACTTGCAAATAAAAGCAGCAGGGCTTTATTTAATTATTTTATTCAATAAAACCATGAGTATGTACTTGTAATTTATTGCTAACGATTATTACAACAACAATTAAATGATTAAAACAAACAAAAGAATTTAATTAATTATGATTCCAGGACTTACCTTCATCTGCTGTCGCTGGATGCTGTTCAGCACGGTAGCCTTTAAACGCATAACCATTGATATGCAGTCCAATTGTCACATAATACCACGTATGGTAATGCATTATTAAACAATTTCTTATGCTATTGACGACTGTATGTTGTTAAATTTTTTACACACAACTTTGTGTGTAAAACATATAGTTTTTCTTTGTTTGAACAAAAAAAATTTAAAATAAATCGAAAAAAAATTAAAAGATTTGAAATTGACTTAAGAATTTCAAGATACGTTTGTTGGTAACATTTTGTTTAAGAAACAAGTATTATTGCAGCCTGTAAAGAAATAAAAAAATGGGAAAAAATTAGTTTTTTTTTTAATTAAAAATTTAAAAATTATTTGGTTTGTGTATTTTATGCAATAAATTTTAGTAGAAATCAGTGTTGAAAAATTCAGTACTTTTGTACTTTTTTCGATACTTCTTCATTTCAAAAATACCGCAGTACCCCTGCGGCACTTTCAGTACTTTTTATTATTTTTTAGCTTTAGCCCCGGTTAGCCAAATGTCTACGAGACGTACGTTCGATTTTAGAAAAGTACTTTTGTACTTTTTTCGGTACATTGGCATTTCAAAAATACCGCAGTACTTCCGCGACACTTTCAGTACTTTTTATTATTTTTAATAATTATTAATGCATTGATAATATGTTGAACGTAATGCTAAAGTTAGAATTAGTCTTTAGCCCCGGTTAGCCAAACGTCTACGAAACGTACGTTCGATTTTAGAATACGAAACGAAATGAAAACGCTTGCAGAACCGTAATGTAATGTCGATAAGCAATTGCATTGCCGTTCATGTGCTAAAAACGAACGTATGTTTATTACATTATACTTCATCGCCGTTTGACTAAACGTTTTGTTACGTTCCGAATCAGCTGTTTTTGTCTTGTATGTGAGGAATTTGAATAAGTCGTTAGTTTTTTCTGTTCCGTGCCGTATGTGTATTAAATATAAATAAAAAAATAATTTAGTAGGTAGTGTGTTGGCTTACTAAACGTGAGCCCACAGTTCAAAAACCATGTCAGACATCTCCATCAAAACGAAATATGAAAAATATTTCTTCGACGACTTCCTTCTATCAAATACTCTGATGTAAACAATATTGCCCTGATAAAGTTTCTCAACAAGCTGTCGTTCGGAGTGGACTTCAGACAGCTGGTCCCGTCTGTATAAAATTAACATACACAAAATAAGTAGTGTGAGAAGTTAGATCATAATCCAGATTGAAGAGTTGTAATGACCAATTATGTATGTACATATGCATTTTTTTACAAAAGTACCATTTGATGCAAAAAAGTACTCTTTCAGTTATAGGTCAATACCATTTCAAAATATCAGTTTTGCAACACTGGTACAAATACACGTTTCTATACGGCCTAAAGAAATGATTGCCATCAAATACTGGAGTCTGTTTAACATGAAAACATCATACACATATGTTAAGTTATTAAGTGCCTCTGTAAGTGTCATCTGCGTAACGAATTTTGATGTGACTGCGAAATCTATTTTACGTTTGAGGGTATTTAAGAAGCTATTGGAATTGTAGTTGGTCTATAATCAGGGCTGGCATTGTGTTTCTTGCTCAGAAACATTTTTGGTCATTACAACCCTTCAGTCAGGCATACGACCTAGTTTCTCACACCACTTATGTTGTGTGTAATTTTTATACATGATTGGCGGGACCTACAATTTGAAGTCGACTCCGAATGACAGATTTTTTAGAAACTTTTCAAAGCAATTTTATTTACTCTCAGAGTTTTTGCCATTTTGTATTTTGTTTTAATGTCCTGTGGTTTGAACCCTTGATTTTATGTCTAATAAACTGACACACTACCTACTAGACTACGGCGACCTCAAGATCGAATAGAATACAAATCAATTGGTGGCATTGCGTAGCAGTTAGGTTAAGTTAGGTTGGCGGATGTGAGTCCCCTTGTTTGAATCCGTTAGTAGTGGTCTAATCACAATGGGCTGTAGGTCTTCAAGTGAGGTTAGGATAGGTATACCGGCGGGTATAGGCTATAAAAATTATGATTATTGTAGCAGCTGTTTTGAATAAGAAGCTAGGTGAAGGAAAAAGAGTACTCTCAATGTGTATCGGCTGCCCACAGGAAATTGGACTTAAGTTGTCAGTACAATAATAGGCTTTCTTAGATATTAGTCGTAGAATTCGATAGAATTTTCCAGAAGTACTGGGAAGGGAAATACAATTTCAAAGACATCACAATAGACTGTAGGCTTCCGAGAGAGGTTAAGGTATAAACACATAGACGACAGACGACAGATAACAGAAAGCTGCCAAGTTTAGAATACACACGTTTATATGAAAACGTTTATATTGAAGGCAGAACAGAAAAAGCTAAGACACCAACCTTAGCAGTTTCTGCCCAAATTAAACTATTTTAAATTTTTGTGAGCAGCTAAAAGCAAATTAGTGATGCCAATGCAACATAAAATCATAATAAAAATACAACTGTTTTCAAAATATTTAAGCAGTCGGCATACGGCAGAAAAACAGTTGGCAGATTTTTCTGTCGAACTGCCGAACAATTGTCTGTCGTCTATGTGTTTATACCTTTAGATTAGGTTAGCAGATAGGTTGCCGTTCACAAGCAAGTTCACTCGGTGGCCCCTAATGCAAAATTGTGTTACCCAGTGTAAGTTAAGCCTCCTTGTCATGAACCCTATGGTGGGTTCGAACTACTCCGTGCTCCGGATGAAACCAACCAGTTTCCTTAGCGACACGTTCGTCACCATGTCCATGTCCATGCGAAACTGCCAATAGAGCTCAGTTCCCTTAGAATTCCTATTAGAATGCGAACTCTTCTCTAGTCGAACTTAAGTAGTTTCTTGTTTCTCCCGCTGTCCTCTGCTGATCACAGTAATTTTCAAATTACGTAACCAGTTAGATTGGACCACCTACGGTTTGTTAAATTTCATGCTGCTTTTTCCAATTTGGAACAGTATTCTTGTAGTGACGCCTATATATACCAGCTATTGTCTCTCAGACATTTCCGATTCCTTCCGTGCCGTGTTTCAGTATTCTTGTAGTGACGCTTAAATATCCCCACTTATGTCTTTCTCAGACATTTCCGATCCCTTCCGTGCCAGTTCGTCTGCGTCTTCGTTTCCTTTTATGGTACAGTTTCGCGGAACCCAGTAGAAGCGGGTGTTGTCTTGGCGTATACGGGATGTAGAGTGTCCATGCAACTGCTGACGCGATTTAATTTGACGAGGTAGGATCGCAGCACTTTAATTACTGCTTTACTAAGCCAGTTTGAGCCTCCTTCTCGTTTCCCTGTATGCCACAATGGTCCCGAACGCAGGTGACGCAGGTGTTGTTTCGACGTATACGTTGCGGAAAGTCTGTGAAACCCATGACGGCATTTAATTTGACGAAATGGAATCCAAAGCGCTGGGATTGCTGCTTCACACATATGATCAAATTCGAAGGAGGTAGTTTCCCGGTTTCAAGCATACGTTTAGCTTGTTCAACAGCAAATATCACGGCCTGAAATGCGCTGACCTGAAATCTTGAGCTTATAAATTCTGAAGTCTATATGCCCCTTGAGAAAATAATTTAGGACAATACTGATGGCAACCCTGTCACCCTAGAACCCATTACAGTATTCCATTTACTTGTTTGGATATAAAAACGGATTTAAAGAAAGTCAAACAAAACAAAGGAAAAACATGGGGAAATGCTTTGTGGCAATCCTATGGTAGTTGAAGCAAAAAAATTCTTGCATGCGGTTGATTAAATTATTTTAATTGTCTTTGGTTATCTGGTAGTGTATCAGTATCATACATGGGCATACTGCATTATAATTTTAATGCATTAAGCTTTTCAGTATTCAGTAAATGTTTACTGGTAATGAAATCTAGATTTCATTACCAGTAAAATTTTACTGATTACTGAAAAAATATCAGTATTCAGTAAATTTTACTGGTTACTGAAAAAAAATTCAGTAAGTCAGTAAATTTTTACTTAATTAATTTTTACTAATTAGTATCAGTAAAATTTATTAATTACTTGCTAGTGGAATTATTTTCTGGAAAAATTGCCTACAGTTCAAGGATTCGAGTAAAATTTGCTCTGTTCGATAAGTTGAATTATTAACAATTGTTACTGGAAAAGCATTCATTAATTCAAAAAACTTGCAAGAAGAACAAAAAACTAAAATTGTCAACATTTTTATCGTCGCAAACTATTACAAGTTCTATTTTAAATTATCTTTTGTTTACATTATCGTCAGAACAATTTAAAATCCAAATATCTTACAATATCGACTAATCAAAAATTATACATTTACCTTTTTTTACAAGTTTTTATTAATAAAGTTTTCATTAACTATATACATAGTTTTTGATGATATAAAATAGAAAATTTCCATATTTTTTATTTGCACTCTCTTAATAGGAATTTAATGAACATACTTAAAAATTTTTTTTATTTCAAATACACTAAATTTTTATTAGTGTCCACCTTTAGTCTATCTTATAAGATTATTAAATTAGGCTCTGTGACAAGAAATCGGAAGATAATATTTTTTCTTTATATCAATTTGTAATCCTGTCCGATTATTCAATATAGCAAAGCACCTAATTCACCAAATTTGGAAAAAATATAATTTTAAACTTTGATGTTTAAGCAATCAGAGAATTCAACACTTTTTTCTCTGAAATAAATTTTAAATATAAGACTGCTGTCTGAATGAGTTTTTATTGTTTTTCATTTATTTATTTTCTAAATAGAACAGTGAGAATTTTTTCTTTGGTTGTATCTTTAAAGATACTCTGAGCATTTATGGGTTAATAAATAACAACTTACAGCCTGAAACTAAAAATAAATATAATTTGAATAGGTTTGCACAAAAAAAAACTTAAAATAAAAAATCAAAATATGTATGTAAACAAAAAAATTTAACAGTTACTTATTGTCAATTTGCCTATTTATTTATATATTTATTTTTAGAACTGTTTTTCACACGAATAAAAAATAAATTAGTATTAGAAACAAGACACTTGAATAAATATTTCGGTGGTGTTGTGAGTACACCGTCGATCAGAAATCGGGTGGTCGTCGGTTCAAACGCAGCGGGCTACATCTTTTTTTAATTCATATTTGACATTATTTTAATTTTTGTTTTTTACAAATAAAGTCCGCCAAATAACTTTTTTTTGAAAATGCTTTAAAAAAAACTACTGAATATTTTCTCAAATTTCTTTTTTATTTGAAAGTACAATCCTTCCTGTTAATAATGGAAAATAATTTCATTCAAATGGCTGCCTCAGCTGGCCATGCAGTAGGCAGTATGCACCAGAAGATGCCGATTTTGGCAAACAAATCATCTTTTCAGATGAAGCTCATTTTGATCTTGGCGGGTACGTAAACAAGCAAAATTGTCGCATCTGGGGCACAGAAAACAAAAAAGGGAGTGGCCGTTACAGTCAATGGCGATCGTTATCGGGCCATGTTGAAAGAATTTTTGTTCACAAAAATTGAAGAGGAGGATATTGGCAACATTTGGTTTTAACAGGACGGCGCTAGGCGCCACACAGCCGAAGCTACACTCGATGTTTTGCGCCCTATTTTTGAAGATCGCATTATCAGCCGCAGAGCTGATGTCGTTTGGCCACCTCGGAGCTGCGATTTGACACCGTTGGCGTGCTGTCAAAGATAATTGTTACGCCGACAAGCCAGAGACAATTGACGCTTTAAAGGACAATATTCGTAAAGCCATTGGTGAAATACCGCTGCACACAATCGATAATGTGCTTAAAAATTGGACCGACCGTGTAGGCTACTGCATGGCCAGCCGAGGCAGCCATTTGAATGAAATTATTTTCCATTATTAACCGGAAGTGTTGTACTTTCAAATAAAAAAAGAAATTTGAGAAAATATTCAGCAGTTTTTTTAAGTATTTCCAAAAAATAAGTTATTTGGCGGACCCTATATATAAATATTTCTACTAATAACATCTATTAGAAATTTTGACAATTTTTTTATAATTAATAAAAATTTACTGGTAATGTAATGGGTTTCAATTTACTGGTACTGATTTTTTTCAGTAATCAGTAAAAATTTACTGATTTACTGGATTTTTTTTCAGTAACCAGTAAAATTTACTGAATACTGATTTTTTTTTTCAGTAATCAGTAAAAATTTACTGATTACTGATTTTTTTCCCAGTAATCAGTAAAATTTTACTGGTAATGCAATCTAAATTTCATTACAAGTAAAAATTTACTGAATACTGTAATTTTTTTCAGTAATCAGTAAAAATCAATTTTTACTGAAATTTTACTGGTACTGCAAAGTGCCCATCTATGATCAAGACCACTGTGCGATAGACGAGAATTAAATTGTTTTCTGAAGAATTTTTTTTTTTTTTTTTTTTTTATGGACTCCTACAATGACATGAATTCTCAATTTGTTAAAATCAATACATATAAGAAATAAAACAGGAAAATGCAATCACTTTCGTTTTCTTAAGAACATAAAGGAAGGAGTAAGAGAAACACAATCTCAAAATGTTTATTAAAAAGAAACATTTTTTTTTAGATGTCTCAAGGACTAAAATGTCATTCAGCCTTTTATTTAATGGATTAAAAAACAAAACATACAACATACAACACATATCACTTTAAATTTGTAATTCTATGCCATGTTTTTCAAGTGGAAAACAGAATTTGAAATTTTTTTTTCACAGGCGCCTTTAACAAGCCATCTAGACAGGAGTACTGAACATTGATTTCTTTTATTATTTTTTTTTTCTTTCTTCATGGTACCTAGTTTTGTAAAGTAACTTAAAAGGAGATTAAATTTTCCTGAAATCTTTATTAACTAGAGGACTTAAATTTAATTTAAAATTACTTAGTTGGCCGAAATAATGTTGCCTTAAATTAAGTGCCTTTAACTCAAGTCCACTGCCACAAGACCATTTTCTTTTGTGTTAATTATCGTTGAAGCGTATAAAAAAACACACACATGTACACACATATATACTTACTTATATATTATATTATGGCTTATGTGCAGTTAAAACGTAAAAAAATGAACTTTTTCCTTAAAACAGAGATCCTTACAGTTGTCAACAGAAAAACTGGTTCTTTCACTCAATTTTATAATGAAGACAAGGCCAATAATGCCAACAACTAAAACTTAAGTACACACAAGCTCAGGTATTAAAGGACACGCCTATAGACCCAGCAAACATTTTAGCTACACATGTTTTCTATTCTTTTGGTTTCTCACAAGATTTTTTATTATTTATTATCAAATCAAAACTTTCAAAACTCATGAAACCGGATATCTACTGCTATACGATAGGGAATTAATTGAGTTCTTTCTAAAGATCGACACAAGAGTTTAGTACTTTAAGTTCCTCATTATTTTGGACTTCGATTGTATTTCGGCTTATAAGACGTGAGGCCACGGTTCAAACCCCATGTCAGACATTTGCAACAAAACCAAATATGAAAAATTGTCCACCAGCGACTTCCTCTCTGCAGATTTCTGAAAAAATCTCACAGCGTAAATAAAACTGATATGAAAATTTTCTCAAAAATCTGTTGTTCGGAGTCGACATTAAACTGTAGTTCCCACCACTATTGACGTTCAAGACTCTGCATGCTTTTGCTTTTACGAGTATTCAAATGCCAGACTTGTTTGCCCTCATGCAGAGAGAACCCAAATTTTGTACTGGTGGGTTTCACTACAACGCCCGTTGCGAATGAACAAAAACTCTTAATTGTGTTAGCATTACCCTGATTGGACTTACAGGCATGAGTGCTAATCTGTAAACAAAAGATGTCCTTGCTTTACTTAGTTAATTGGCCATTAACAACTTGATTAACGATTTTGGTCTGTCTCAACACATCCTTCCATCTCTGCTTCCTGCGAGCCAGCTGGTCACATCAATCGATGACAGGGCTTCTTCGATTTGGTCCTTCCAACGCATAGCAGGTCGTCCGCTTTGCCGACTCCCGCAGATCCCCGCATCAAATACCCGTATTACCGGAGCATCCTCCTCTGTTCGAACGACATGGCCGAACCATTGCAGCCGCTGGATATTAATACGCTGCACAACGTTTATGTCGTCACTGTCCGATCACTGTTGGATCGGATGCGGTAATCATCGCCAACTCGCACTGGACCAAAAATCTTACGTAGGACTTTTATCTCGAATACTCTCAAGGCTGCTGCATCAGTGCTTAATAGGGTCCATGCCTCTGCTCCATAAAGAAGCACGGGTAGGATGAGCGTCTTGTAGATTATTAGTTTTGTTTTACGAGAGAGGTCTCTGCTACTCAATTGCCTATTGAGACCATAGCGGCACCTGTCGGCAAGAGTGATCTCTAGACTAACATCATTTTTGGTGGTAACGGCAGTGCAAAGATAAATAAATTCCTTGACCATATCGAAAGTATAGTTATCGGCCGTTATCTGAGAATCAATACACCGCACGTCTCTACTTGTCGATAAAATATACTTCGTCTTGCTCTCATTTACTGCCAGACCCATCTAAGAGATTCCCGTTCAATAGCAGCAGTAACATTTGGCTTGATACGCCCTATGATGTCAATCTCGTCAGCATATGCAAGCAATTGAACGCTTTTTTGAAAATATAAATATAATCGGTAATCTGTTAAAATCTCTCGTAGAATTCGGAAACTTCACGGTTTGCCGTGCAAATCAAGCTATTTTAAATGAATATCCAGGGAAACTGTATCCATTATGAGAAGAAACAACAACAGCAGTAGCAATCTGCGATATCGTTTGCCTGATGATTTTTTCATGCACTAGGGTCTTTCATATTATCTCAGTTAGGCGCGTATACATTCATTACCTATGAATAGAATTGAAAGTTTGCCTACAGCCTACAAGAAGAATGTAAAAATCAGGTGCAATGTTAAGTGCCTGTTCAAGTAAACAAGAACACCTGAAACCTAACTCTTTATTCTACCCGTAGTCTTTGAAAGAAAAGCTTTATCAGGCGCTTTTGATTAATCTTCATAGCCTTTTTAAAGAGAAGTTATTCCTATAAACGAATGGGTCAGAAACCAATATTGAAACTGGGAGTTTTCGGTTCCAGAGTGAAATATTTCGATCCAATAGGGAAGCTCGCAAGTATCTTATAAGCAGAAGCATATGGCATAAAAAGATCTGCTCACTTCAACTAGCAGAGAAAGTACAATATTATCTGACAGCCAGTCCGCTATTCTTGCGTTCGTCTCTCATGACGTCAATCCGAATGTAGAATTGAACTGTTGAAAAACCAGAATCGTTTGTATTGGGGCATAATAGATAGCCTGTATTGAGTCTCTGATCAGAAGGGAATGTGCGACAATAAGTAAGCAAACTACGTTGCGAAAAGGGGAGCTCCTGAGCTATTGTTTCGATCGATATTCGATCTTTTCTGTGGGCTAAGAGAAAGAGCTGCTAGTAAACAGCGAAAAGAAAGTAGAGGCAAAGATTTCTCTCAGCCTAAATTGGTCGAAAGCCGTGTAAATTTTTGGTTGGGTAATTAAAATTCAGAAGATTTGGATATCCAAGAAAAATCTGATATATTCGCAGGATACTAGAAACTTAACAAATACTTGTGCAGAATAAGGGCCATCTCAAGCACAATAGATAGATTTTGTGAGTATGAAAATGAATAATAAGCACACTTACTTAGAACCTGTAAGTTCTTAATGCATTCGAGAAAGAAATACGAGAGATAGAGAATTGCCTTTGTTGGCACCGAATATGATCCCGAAGCTTGTCAGCTATCACGGTAGAAACTTCAACCTCCTTGCAAATGTCTTTATTGGGCACTTTACATGCATAATTGGTCATTACAACCCTTTAGTCAGGATTACAACCTAGTTTCTCACACCACTTATGTTGTGTGTGTTAATTTTTATACATGAGTGGCAGGACCTACAGTTTAAAGTCGACTCCTAGTGACAGATTTTTAAGAAAGTTTTCATGGCAATTTTATTTGCTCTCAGAGTTTTTGCCAGAAATCTGCTGAGAGGAAGATGCCGAAAAAATACTTTTTCTATTTTGTTTTGATGTCTGGTCTGCGGCTCGAACCCTGGCTTTACATCTAATAATATAATAATACTAAACTACGGCGACTTCTTACTCTCAGAGTTTTGAGAGGAAGACGCTGAAGAAATATTTTTCATATTTTGTTGAGTTGGAAATGTCTGACCAGCGGTTTAAACCAAAGCCTCACGTCTAATAAGAATAATAATCACTGTAATAATTGTAAAGAACCAAACTCGGTCATAAAATATCTCCATTGTATGCGTAACCATTTTTATTTGTCCATCAGAAGCTACATTATGTGCCAATAGAGTGTCGAGTTTAAGTTGTATTAGACATCAAACGTTCATTCCCGATTTGGACTTTAGGTTAGTTTAGGTTGGCGGGTAGTTTGCCATTGCCACATTTGCCACAGAACTTGCCTGTAGTTCCGTCGGTGGCCCATAAGGCCAATTGTGTTACCCAGTGTAAGGTAAACGCCTTTTATATTTCTCCGTAAGTAATATTTGTTTGTGTATGCAGAAATGCTATCTAAAGGCCCCTACGGCATACTTATGTCCCAAAAGAGTTTTGGTTGGGTTTGTTGACTTTAGGCCCATCTGCATAGAAATCTATCCAGCATGTCTTGTTGTAAGCTGTACAAGACATCAAATGTTCAGTTTCTATCTGGACTACAGGTTAGATAAGGTTGGGGGCTAGCTTGCCGTTCACACTGAAGTTTACGCGGTGGCCCATATAACCCATTGTGTTACCCCGTGTAAGTTAAGTCCCCTTAAGTCTCCGACAGCAATATTTGTCATCTAAAGGCCTCCATGGCAATAATACTAATAGAAATTATTTTCTTTGAAAACATTTTTATTTCGTTGCTGTTATCATCTTTCTTACCATTGAAAATCGTAAAATTTTAAGCGGTCAATCAAAACGTTGCTAATTCAGTTCGAAAGTAGCTCATTTCACTAAAAATGTTTGCGAGTATGCCAACACACGTATATCAATACACACGTATATCAATACACACGTACGCATTTAACATTTTAGCTTAGAAAACAACTAAAGAAAGTATTTAAAAGTTTTTTATTCTTTCTTTTTTTGTTCTCTTCTGTCAGTTTTTCCTTGGATTTTCCTAGTTCTCTATTTCTTTTTTTCTTTTGGTATTCTTCTTTCTTTCCTTTTTCTTATGCTGTTTGCTTTTTCGCATTCAAAGTTTGCAATGAAAAAAAAGAAAAAAGAAGGAAAAATACGAAAAACCATTAGAAAATAATGTCCTTCTCTTAATGTACGCCAAATACCTTTGTGGGTTTGTTGTTATAAAGGCCAGAATAAAAACAAAAAGCGAAAATATTTCAAAAAAATAGTTGACATTACTGACAAACTTAATGTTGTTGTTGGTTTTTTTCTAAGTATTCTCTTGTTTTTATTGTGTTCTGTTCTTTGTTCTTCTTAGTGTTGAGGTATTATTTTTTATTGCCTTAACCATGCATACATACATATAGTATTTCCCCATACACCCATACATTCACTCTTTCTTCCTAACCTTTATGTATGTTAGTCTAGGTCAATTCAAAACAAAAAAACAGTTTTTCTATCGTATTTCTTTGTTTTTAATTTAAAATTTTTTTTTGGGATCCTTGAATAACTTTTTCAAAGTTTAAAGGTTACCCACCACACACACACTCATACACTGGCAACATTAAAATTAGAAAAGAAAGAAGAGAGAAATATTTATAGATTATACTCCTACATGCCTTTAAACAAATATACAAAAGGTTGTATTTTCGTACGTATATGATTTTTTTTTATGAAAAAAATTATTCGCCTGCATAATTTTAAAAAAAGGAAATGGAAAGCTGTAGCATAAATGCTATGGTATTAGGTGTGTTCCTCGCATAATTACAATAATGTTGCGGGCTTTATCGTTAAACAATATTTAAATCGTTTGCCTATAAAGAAAGTAACATAAGTAACATACATACATCAATACAGCCCTTCTTTAGTCAGGATTACAACCTACCTTCTCACACCACTTATGTTAATTTATTCCATAAGTGGTAGGATCTACAAATTAACGTCTAAAGTCGACAAATTTTCTGACAAACTTTTCATGGCAATTATTTACTCCCAAAGTTCTCGCCAGACCCTACTTACTGAGTTAATTTGATAATTACAACTCTGCAGTCGGGATTACAATCCAGCTTCTCACACCACTTGTGTTGTGTGTGTTAATTTTTTCAATAAGTGGTGGAACCTACATTTTAAAGTCCACTCCTAACGACCGATTTTTGAGAAACTTTTCCATGGCAATTTTATTTGACTCTCAGAGGTCTTATCACAATCTGCTGCTGCATTTTCTTGGCAATATGGCACATAAGTCAGGCTGAAATCGATCGATGGCATGTTGTGGTTTGTGACTTAACGCTGATTCTGTATTACGCGGTAGTATTCGGATTCCCCCAAATCACATACTGTATTGATACTTCTTGTATATGTGTGCAAATGAAACGGCCATGCGCCAACCAAGACCGGTGCAATATATAGCGACGGTGTATACTCTGTATCTTTTTTAACGCTCATTTTTAGTCTGTCCAGAATAGGTCGAAGTCGCAATCACAGTACGAAAGCGTCTTTTCTGTCTCACAGTTTATTTAGTAGTTATGTACGTGTTAAGTTGCCTCGTTTAATGCTGTTTCGTTTAGCGCTGGATCTTATTGGAACGTATCCTCGGCATTAAGGGTGGTCTTACTGTATTCGTATACACATTGCGATCTAAGAAAACTCTACAAGAAAAAGTCTGACGGATAAATATCGCATGGCCTCGCTGGCCAGTTCGCATCACCTCAACTTCCAAATTCCGCATCCAGAATATCCAATGTGTGCTTGAGATGTGTGGAACGTTAAGCCGTCATATTGAAACCACATATCGTTGGTGATCAAATCATTTAACTCAGGATAAATGATGTTGTCAATCATTATCTTGTAGTGCTGACTGTGCACATATTATTGAATATGGCATCCATCCGTGATGATTTGAGAAAACAGTTTGAATAAATACCAACTAATTCCACTGATGTAGCTTGAACGGGACTCAGCTTATCGACTGTTAATGTTAGGAAGACTCTTCTCCGCCACCTCTACAATGTAGGCCGAAGGAAGTGAAGCAAATTGTATCATTCTCCTATATATCTTTCTAATTCGATGCAGATGCTTTTAATTTTGTTTAGGAAAGCAGATCTTTTACTAGCATAAATGGGCCAAATTTATGTATTTTATAGCACATGTAGGCATGTTCATAGACAGTCTAACCCGAGCTATGATTTTAAGGTCATAGGAAAACTCCATTTTATGCTTAAGTGTCTTCACTAGGGAATCATATACATATTCAATTATTTCAATATAGAGTCTCGAACTTCGAGGTATTGGTGGATACATCTATCCTAAACACTCTTTTATGAGGTCAGCTTCATAGCTCGGAATTATTCGGAACCTAGGCAGTAGTCTGTATTCCGAAATCTCTGTCTGCCAGTAAAAAAAAGATCTTTTGGCAATGCTTTTCACTATGGAGAGGCCAACTTTACTTTATATAGGGTGGGCCATCTAAAAGTTTAAATTTAAAGATGCAATAAAACAGAAACGGTTTGAAATTTATTTTTGTATTGTGAAGTACAATTATTCCGGTTAGAAGTGGAATATAATTTCATTCATATGGCTGTTACTGCTGGCCTCACAGTATCTCATTCGATCCGAACAATTTTCGTGCTTTTTTCCGAGTGTGCGAAAGTCGTATCTCGCCAATGGCACCACGAATGTTATCCTTCAAATGCTCAATTGTCTCTGGTTGGTCGGCATAATACTTTACTCTTACGAGGCCCCATAGAAAATAGTCCAAAGGTGTCAAATCGCAACTTCTTGGTGGCCAATTGACATCACCATTTCGGCTAATTAAACGGCCATCAAACGTTTGACGCAACAAATCCAATGTGGCATGAGATGTGTGGCAAGTTGCACCATCGTGTTGAAAGCAAACATCTTTCACGTCAGTACCATGAAAAGCGGTAACAAAAAATCGTTTAGCCTCCATTCACCGTAATGGTTGCGCCGTCCTTATTTTCAAGGAAATATGGGTCAATGATCCCTGCGCTCTACAAGCTGCACCAAACCGTCATTCGTAATAGATGCTTTGGTTTTGTAAGACCATTTTTTTTTTTTGAGACCCAAATGCGGCAATTTTGCTTATTAACTTACCCATCAAGTTAAAAATAAGCTTCATCCGAAAATATTGTTACGAAAATAGAAACGGTGTAATATCGTTTAACATTAAAATAAGCAAAAGCTACACAAACAAATACAACGAAATTGTAACAAGTAAACCAACAACATCGGTATGAAAGAAAAGGAGATAGACAAGAAAGCAAGAACGCAACAATAAGCAATGTGAACAAAATACACAAACAACAACGAAGTCGCGATAGAGCTCTCGAGAAGGCGAACACTCTAACAATCGACTTCAAGAACATTCATCAGACTGATTACGTGGGCATATAAAAAGGCAAGACAAAGCAGGCAACTAGTTAGAATTCAGTCTTGTATGAAGACACGTTGCGTGTGAATAAAACAGTCGTGGTTTGAAGATCGCAGTTAAAAATATCTGCGTTGCCAAGAACAAGCAATTAAATAGCCAATAAATCCCAGCGTTGCTCAAGGGTAAACCGATTCATTATGTTCGGTAGAGATAACATACTGAATTTTGTGACAGAATAGAATGTCATAAGTATTGCCAGATTCGAAATAACCGATGGTTTAAATTTAAACTGATAAGCCATATATATCCTCTACAGTTACGTTGTATTGGGACGTCAAAAAATACCTCCTAAAAAATTTTTGGTTACTTTTTTTTGCAAAACAAACTTAAAAAAATCTTCCCTTTTCTATCGCTTGTTTATTCCTTTTTCTATATGCTTCATATAAATTTACATAATAATGTATAATGGAAGACAAAAATTGTGCCACTATTGTAAGGCCACCCCATTTAGCTTCTGTCTACAGGTGTTTTAATTAGAAATTAAAATTCCTTTGTAGGGTATCAACTCATGCAAGTATCAAAAGCCTTCATGGGTGGTAATTTTGTTTACACGTACAGCCCGCCAAACCCAATCCCACTGTATAAGTATGGCGCGCACACACATACACATTGTTTACGCTCTAGTGGTGGTATTAATGGCGGTATGTTTTTTTGATTGTTGTTGCTGTTGTTGTCGTAGTGGTTTTTTCCCTCATTTCAGCTGCTTTATTTCGTTAGATTTTTGTCATGTTTTTGAGGTTATGCGGTTTAATTTTTAATTAACAACTCATAATAGTGTCGTGTCGGTAATAAGAAAATATGGAAAGAATTATTTTTTCCCCTCATTTTTCTAGTTTTTGTTTTTTGTTGGGGGAGAAAAACAAGTACAAACACTTGCGTTAAAGTATAGAGAACACACGCATATTTCGTTTGTTTAGGATTTTAAATGAAAAATTTGAAAAAAAAACAGACACACTGAGGACTCAAAGCACGCCTTAGAATTTTTTTAGAAAATTTTCTACAAATTTTAGTCTTTTAGATTCAGAGTGTTGAAATAAAAAACAAAACCAATAAAAAACATTGGTCACACTTGTAGTAGATTTTTAGGAACCAATTTTTCAAACCGTTTTTTAATAAAATTTCAAATGATACTGGAACAATTCGTGTGTACTGGAGATCAGCAATGAGTATTCAAAAAGCTGAATAGAATCGAATCAACTCATAATTTCTGATACTTTTACGCATTCATACATACTTATTTTAATATCAGGGAACCTTTACTCAAATTCAAAGTTCGAAGTACTCATCATACTTATTCTTAACAACACTTATGATGTTGTTGATTTCGATTCTCCATGACTCAACATTTACAAGAATCACAAAATAAGTATGATTCCCGTACGAACACTACAATACTCACTAGAAGGTTGTGTATTTGTTCTGCTTGCTGTCTTTGTCTTTTCCTTTTTTTTGTAAATGCAACACCACCAAAGACTGTAAATTTTGATGAATGCTGCGAGTCACTCGAATCAGTTAAAAGTATTATAAGAGTATTTTTCTAAAGTTATTAATCTGAATGAGTAGGCTTATGAATCAAACATATTTCGAATGGTATGAGTTCGAATTCAACGTTGTACGCATACTCGTTGCAATCTGTACTTATAAATCAAGGTGAGTAAGAATGAATCAGAGTAGTTAAATTTCAAAATTTTTGACTCACTTATATTCAAAATTCCATGAGTGCTTATGAGTAGCGAAAAACGATTCATTGCTCACCTCTGGTGTGTGCCTTAGATGCTGAAAATAGATGTCATTCGAATTTATGAACGATATCTCTACGAGTCTAGTAGATTGTGTGTCGGCTTAGTAGCCATGAGGCTGGGGTTCATAACCTAGATCAAACATCTCGAACATATAAAAAATATTTCTTTCGGCGACTTCGGCAGTCTTTTGACAAAAACCCTGAGAGTTAAGAAAAATGACATGAGAAGTTTCTCAAAAATATGTCGTTCGAAATTGGCTTTCAATTGTACGTTACGCCACCCAAGAATTAAATTAACACATAGCTTGGGTGATGTGAGCATCTAGATTGTATCCTGATTTAAAGGTTGTAATTACCAAGTAACTCTGTAAGCTCCTATGACAAAAATATAATTATAAAAATTTCTTCTACGATTATGATTGGAATTAACACTTCGACAAATAGCTTCGATGTTCAAATAACTGGCGATTTCGTTTAACCGTTGCTTGACCCAAAACAAAGACAAAGCAGCAGAGTAATTTACATTATCCTCCTATACCCCTTAAATAGCCGTTAAGATGGTAATAAACTTGAGCACTAAAGATAATAAAATTCAAGTCAACTGGCTTTATGTTGGTCTGCTAGTTTGAGTACATTCTGGGTATTTTTTTTAACTTCTTTAATTAGAATCTGCACCAGGTGAAAATAAGAAGTGTTGAACAAATCTCAACAATTAATTAACATTGCAGCAATCACTGCTCTTTATTCCAACGTAGTGAAATCAGCTGGATTAACTTACTGAACCAGCTTGGCCGGTGTCTATTTAAATGACAAGCCATTACAGTCAACATCATTATATTGTCACGAAAATGAAGAATCTAGATAATGGTGTTTTGCTTTTATATCGCTTAACATTCAAATTGTAAACAAAAGGATACAACAACAAACACCAGCAATAAAAATGGTAAACAAGTAACAAAATACACACACAACAATAATGAAATAAGGATGTTTACATTTATTACGTTACGAAACCATGAATATTCGCCTTCAAAAACATTCATCAGACTGTTTACCCTGACATATAAAAGGAAAGGCAAAGCAGGCGAGCGAGTGAGTCAGTCAGTCAGTCTTGTGTGAAAACGCGGTGTGATTGGAGAGAGTAATCTTGGTTTTAAAATTTCTGTTACAAATATCTGTCGAACAATTGCCTAGTAATTTATGCAAAGGCTGTAAACACAGGAGTAACAAGCAAAGCAATTGTTGTTGTTTATATAAAGTTGTGAACAGTGGCACACAGAATAATAAAGAATTTTAATTAAAACTGACCACAAATTTATTTTCATTTTATTTGCAATCTACGGGCTTATATTTTAAACGTTTTTAAAATATAAAAACGTAACAATTGATAAGTTGATAAGTGTGCTACTAGGGGATCATCTATTGGTGTGGTTTTTGTGCAGGAAGACAAAGAAGATTATGTTTATTATACGAGCCGTTTTGAATGACAAGCTAGGAGAAATAAGATTAATTTCTATATGTATAAACTCCCCATGGCAAACTGGATCTAAGTCTTCAGTACAAGTACAGGCTGGCTTAAAAATTTATTCTGGAATTCGATAGAATTTTTCAGGAGTACTGGTTAGGGAAGTAAAATTTTAAAGACATCACAATGGTGTCTAGGACTCCGAATGAGGTTAGTATGGTTTGCAGTCAGGGCCGTATGGTCTATTGTGTTACCCAGTGTAAGGTAAGCCCACTTGTCGTGATCCATTAGTGGTGGGTTTGAAATACCCTGAGCTCTGCATGAACATGGCCAGTTCCCTTTGTGGCCCATTTGCCACCATGCCCAGATCATCAAACGTTCTATCACTAAAAAATCGATGGCATCTGTTCTGCAGTGCATTATGTAGCCGCAATAGCACCCCGTTTATTTTGATTATCCTGATGGTTTTTAAATCATTTCTCAACACTTCAACACGTTCTGTTTTTATGAAATTTTATTTCATTTCTTCTATTGTAAGGCTTTAAACGTGCCCTCGATGTACATGTATTTCCTATGTACACCACGAAAAATATGCGTGTAATAGTTGTTTTTATTATTCCGTTGCCGCCATATTTTTGTTGCTTTAAATAAAATTTCTCACAAATTTTTACTCTTTCCTTTCTTATTGTAAAAACTCCGAGAGTATATAAAATTGCTATGCAAAGTTTCCCAAAAATCTGTTGTTCGGGGTCGTCTTTAAACTGTAGCACACAACATAAGTGGTGTGAGAAACTTGGACGTAATCCTGACTAAAGTGTTGTAATGAACAATTATGTATGTATGTATATATGTATGTATGTATGTATGTATGTATGTATGTATTTTCATTATTTTCGTATGTGATAAATGAACGTATGTTACGTAAACGTACGCCAAATTCTACCACAAGTAGAAGTACAAGAATCTGCATAATACTGCAACAAACTGTTAATTGCTTTGACTGCACGACGTTCATAATTAAGTGGCAAACAATATTCTTCTTGAACTCTATGGTCGGTTCAACAAAAAAGCATTTGGCATTTTGTTATCTGCAATATAATTCTTGCTATTGCTGGACAGAAATGAGATGTCAAGTATGTACCAGGGTCCAGTCAAACATGACCGAAAATGAGATGTCAAGTATGTCCTCCTCTTCATGAGAAGAGCAGGGCTTTAGCACATAAAGTGAAAAACAGTTTATTTTTGTTACTCGACATATACTTCCGGCAGAAGTTTTCGAATCGAAGTTATCGAATTTTTACATGAAAATTACCAACAACAAACATACACTGTTGTATAGTCGTCCAGCAATACAATGAATACAACGATACAACGGCTTGTGTGCATTGACCAAATATTGTGCGTGATTTTCTGTTCGAAATGGAGTTGAGCTGCCCTGTAAAACGGGCAGTGATACTTGGTCTAACTGTGGTAAACGGAAAACCAATGCGCTGTAACATGTGGGCAATTGTGAGTTCAGCATCGGTTTTGATTAGTTCATCAACAATGCAATTTCCCATGATATCCCTATGTCCTGCATCCCATATAGGAGTTACTCTTGAGTAATGCAAATTTCCCTGAGAAATCCTTTGATTCCAAGGACGAGAACGAACATTGACGTGACTTTCTATATGGACTTTATCGATATATGGCTGGCTTAAAAATTTATTCTGGAATTCGATAGAATTTTTCAGGAGTACTGGTTAGGGAAGTAAAATTTTAAAGACATCACAATGGTGTCTAGGACTCCGAATGAGGTTAGTATGGTTTGCAGTCAGGGCCGTATGGTCTATTGTGTTACCCAGTGTAAGGTAAGCCCACTTGTCGTGATCCATTAGTGGTGGGTTTGAAATACCCTGAGCTCTGCATGAACATGGCCAGTTCCCTTTGTGGCCCATTTGCCACCATGCCCAGATCATCAAACGTTCTATCACTAAAAAATCGATGGCATCTGTTCTGCAGTGCATTATGTAGCCGCAATAGCACCCCGTTTATTTTATGATTATCCTGATGGTTTTTAAATAATTTCTCAACACTTCAACACGATCTTTTTTATGAAATTTTATTTCATTTCTTCTATTGTAAGGCTTTAAACGTGCCCTCGATGTACATGTATTTTCTATGAACACCACGAAAAATATGCGTGTAATAGTTGTTTTTATTATTCCGTTGCCGCCATATTTTTGTTGCTTTAAATAAAATTTCTCACAAATTTTTACTCTTTCCTTTCTTATTGTATTTTGCTTTGTATTTGTATTCTTCATTATTAATTCGTTTATAAAATCCTGCGTGTTTCTATGGATGTATGTGTGTGTAAAAGCAGAGTGCGTGCGTAAGACTTAATAAAAAACGGCAAAAGAGAGAGAGAGAGATTGTAAAAAACAGTTATTTTTGTAGTAGTAGTAGTGGTAGTCAAGGTGAAATTGTTTTCTTGGTTTAAGAAAAAAACTTTTGTTTTTGTTTTTGTACTTCTTTTTATAATTAAAAGCAATTTATGTTACGTTTTTAACCCTTAAAAGGCATGCTCTCCATAAATACAAATTTTTGCAAACACAAGTTTGGTATTTCTAAAGAAAATCTGTGAAGAATTTTATGATTTTCCTACCCAAAAGGGTTAATTTATTTACTTCTCCGTGATGCTGTTTTGTTTTTCTTCTCTCTTACTTTTTACCCTCTCAGAGAGAAGTATTTTATAGGCTTAACAATGTTTACTAAATAAGATTTTTGTTAAATTCTCTTTTGTAGTGGTGGGCACCCTTGGCTTTATTTTTACTTGAAAATTTATTGCAAATTAGATTGTGGCTTTCACTATGTCTAGAACAAAGTTATGCCGGTGAAAGTAATTCAATTAAATTTTTGATTGTTTTCATTAGTAATTTTCGATGAACTTTTTGTGAATAGAAAAACATTTTAGGGGTGTTAAGATTAATTATGCCAGCGTTGAAAATGGGATTTGAAAAGAAAAAAAATGAAATTCCACTAAAAAACAAAGAAATTCAAAGAAACACAGCCGCGTATGCGCGAGAAAGTTTTAAGGTAGAATTAGCCGAACCTTCACGGAACGTAAAGGAACTGAATGTGCATACGTTCCTAGCATGTGAAACGCAATGAGAGCGATGGAGTTACTGTAAGCATTTTTATTATTTTCTGAAGTCGCCGCAGGCTAGTAGGTAGTGTGTTGGCTTATTAGACGTAAGGCCACGGTTCAAACCCCAAAAGTAAAAAATATTTCTTCGGCGACTTCGTCTCATCAGATTTCTGCCAAAAACTCCGAGAGTATATAAAATTGCTATGCAAAGTTTCCCAAAAATCTGTTGTTCGGGGTCGTCTTTAAACTGTAGCACACAACATAAGTGGTGTGAGAAACTTGGACGTAATCCTGACTAAAGTGTTGTAATGAACAATTATGTATGTATGTATATATGTATGTATGTATGTATGTATGTATGTATGTATGTATTTTCATTATTTTCGTATGTGATAAATGAACGTATGTTACGTAAACGTACGCCAAATTCTACCACAAGTAGAAGTACAAGAATCTGCATAATACTGCAACAAACTGTTAATTGCTTTGACTGCACGACGTTCATAATTAAGCGGCAAACAATATTCTTCTTGAACTCTATGGTCGGTTCAACAAAAAAGCATTTGGCATTTTGTTATCTGCAATATAATTCTTGCTATTGCTGGACAGAAATGAGATGTCAAGTATGTACCAGGGTCCAGTCAAACATGACCGAAAATCAGATGTCAAGTATGTCCTCCTCTTCATGAGAAGAGCAGGGCTTTAGCACATAAAGTGAAAAACAGTTTATTTTTGTTACTCGACATATACTTCCGGCAGAAGTTTTCGAATCGAAGTTATCGAATTTTTACATGAAAATTACCAACAACAAACATACACTGTTGTATAGTCGTCCAGCAATACAATGAATACAACGATACAACGGCTTGTGTGCATTGACCAAATATTGTGCGTAATTTTCTGTTCGAAATGGAGTTGAGCTGCCCTGTAAAACGGGCAGTGATACTTGGTCTAACTGTGGTAAACGGAAAACCAATGCGCTGTAACATGTGGGCAATTGTGAGTTCAGCATCGGTTTTGATTAGTTCATCAACAATGCAATTTCCCATGATATCCCTATGTCCTGCATCCCATATAGGAGTGTGAGTTCAGCATCGGTTTTGATTAGTTCATCAACAATGCAATTTCCCATGATATCCCTATGTCCTGCATCCCATATAGGAGTTACTCTTGAGTAATGCAAATTTCCCTGAGAAATCCTTTGATTCCAAGGACGAGAACGAACATTGACGTGACTTTCTATATGGACTTTATCGATATATGGCTGTCTAAGTAAATTTAATAATTTTCATAGAGAATCTTATCTTCAAAACTGCCTTTAAAATGGTCATGAACTTCGCTAACCACTGCAGTAGTATTCACGCAGTCTGGCTGTCCAAGTAAGTTAAAAAATTTTATGGAGAATTTTATCTTCAACAAGACATTGAGCCTCATTTAAAATGGGCATGACCTCTTCGAAACACTGCAGTGGTGAGCATGCTGTATAGCAAACACAGCGTACTCGATACTTTGTGCGTCTTGTATGTTTTAAAGACAAAGAGCGTCCGGAACTGTGAAACCATAAATTGGAAGCACAGCTCGATCACGATGTGCATCAGACGCAAGAAGAACTTGTAAATTCATAAAGCGCTCCTTCGCCTGCTAATTACACAAATTGATGACAGGATTTCCTCGATTTGGTTTGATTTCAACGCAAACAAGTTTGTCCTCTTTGCCGACTTCTACAAATCCCCACACCAAATATCCATTTTGCCGGAACATCCGCTTCCATTTGAACGACATGGCCTAGCCAGCGCAGCCGCTGGATTTTAATACGGTGTACAACGTCCTTGTCCTTTAGAAGCTCATACAGCTAGCTCATTGTTGGATCGAATGCGGAACTGGCACTGGCCGAAGATCTTACGCAGGACTTATCTCTCGAATACTCTCAAGGCTGCTGCAACGGTGCTTAATAGTGTCCATGATTCTGCGCCATAAAGAAGCACGTTGAGGATGGCGCCCATTCTCCTGTAGAGTATTAGTCGTTAACAATCACAGTAGGATTGTAGAGATAACAATTAATTTAGTTTGAAGAAAGCCCTGAATATGTTACCAGACATGAAGCCGATTAGATACGGTGTCTGTCAAAAACTATTTGGAAAACAGTGGACACCCACAGTGTTCGTCTAGACAATGTCTCTATTGACTACCATTTGTTGAGATCCATGCAAAACGCTCTCGATGAAATGCGCTTCACTGTAGAGAACAGTTTTTTTTGCTGGATGGTATCCATATTTCTAAATACGGTCCTATTAATCAGATGCCCTGATATATTTATTGTTGAATTCACTACGTCTGTGTTTTCTGTATTAAAATTTTTTATTTTTTTATTACACAAGAAAAAATTATATTCTGCTGGTTCTGGTTACACAAATAAAGGATTGTTTATTGAGTCACACAATAGTTCTTTGTTTATGTAAACCGATCCGTACATACATATAAAAAATCTACAAGGGAAAGTGATTAACCATCGAGAGAAGAAAATTGTGATTCTTTTTTGAAAAATAAAAAAGAAAAAAAATTAACAAATAAACAACAACAACAATTGTATTGTGTAACACTGAAAAGCACTTGAACATACATCACTCCATACCGGCTCTAGGGATTCAAAACAATATATTAAATCGGGGGCCATATTTACGAGTTCCTCCATCAAAAATACTGTTTTGTTGGCTTGACTTCATATTTGTTGCTGCTGTTACATACTGAACACACAGCAAACATGCGTTAGAAGGCTTTTAATCTAACAACAACAATCATGACAGAACATCTATGGCATTGGATTTTTTTTGGTCAGCTACGTTTAGAGCCTCCATTGAATAGACAGAATGGCTGCAGGGCTTCGAAACATTTCACATTCATTCGTTTATACATGCGTATGTTGTTGTTTGGTTGCGGTTAATACCGCAAGACTTGGTAAATATTCAAAATTATTGTTGTTGTTTTTTTTATATTATTTTACAACAACAACAACAAAAGTTTTTTTATTATTTGCTGCCTGCTGCCTTTTGGGTAGGAGTAACGATATGGTTTGTTCCCAAAAAAGATAAAAACCAAATTTTTGCTGCTGTTTGTTTGAAACAAAAATGAAATTTTGAAATTTCTGCTTCACATTGTTTGTTAAATCCTTAGCGATTTGTAAAATGTTACATACACGTATTAGAAATAGAATGGAAACAATGAAACAGAATTCATGTAAATAAAAAAGCAAAATGCTGATAAAAGCAACAAAAGAGAAAATACACTCAGAAGAATTGTTGTTTTCGAAAAGAATTTCTAAAAGGCGTAAAGCATGAGTACAATGGGTTAAATCGATCTCCGGGTACTGTACTTGTCTAAATTGACAAGTACACGTCCTCTAACCGAAAGGATGAGTAGATACTGGTTGCTTTGGAACTCAAAGTATTGGTCGGCATGTAGGCTATTTAAGGTTACGTCTGGTTACGTCAGAAAAAAATAAAATTCAGATAAATGCATGAAATCTTCATTTGAATCGATAGTACGGTCCATATAATTTAATGTTTGAAGATTATTTCATGCAAATGTTGACCGTGACTGCGCCTGAAATGGTCCATCCGCTTAGTCCAATTTTGGCATTCTCTTTCCAACATTTCGCCCGGTATCTCACGAATAAATGCTTCAATGTTGTCTTCCAATGCGTCAATTGAAGCGGGATTGTCTGTATAGACACAAGCTTTAACATAGCCCTACAAAAAATAGTCTAAAGGCGTTAAATCGCACGATCTAGGCGGCCAATTGACCGGTCCCGAACGTGAAATAAAATGTTCACCGAACTCGCCTCTCAATAAGTCCATTGGTACGCGTGCTGTGTGACATGTGGCACCGTCTTGTTGAAACCACATGTCATGCAAGTCAAGCTCTTGCATTTTGGGCAAAAAAAGTTGGATATCATCTCACGGTAGCGCTCACCATTCACAGTTACGTTACGATTCGCAGCATCTTTGACGAAGTACGGTCCAATGATGCCACCAGCCCATAAACTGCACCAAACTGTGACTTTTTCTGGATGCATTGGTAGCTTTTGCAATGCTTCTGGCTGATCTTCACTCCAAAATCGACAATTCTGCTTATTTACGTATCCATTGAGCCATAAATGAGCTTCGTCGCTGAACACAATTTTTCGATAAAGAAGTGGATCTTCGGCCAACTTTCCAAGAGCCTATTCACAAAAAATTCTGCGTTGCGGTAAGTCGTTCGGCTTTAATTCTTGCACCAGCTGTATTTTTAAAGGCTTCACACCTAAATCCTTCTGCAAAATCTTCCACGTTGTTGAGTAACAGAGGCCCAATTGCTGCGAAAGGGGACGAATCGATAATTGATGGTCATCATTAACACTGGCCGATACAGCTGCGATATTTTCTTCAGTTCGCACTCTACGTAAGCGTGTTGGTGGTTTAATGTCCAACAATGCAAATTTGGTGCCAAAATTAGGCACAATAGCCCGAATAGCCGCTTCAGTGGGTCGATTAAACTGACCATAAAATGGAAGAAGCCCGCGATGATCTTTCTTAACAGAGCACGCATTTTGATAATAAAATTAAATGATTTACAAGCGTTGTTCGTTTGTAAGACGATTCATGGTTAAATTATAGACCAAACTGAAGATGTTTGACAGTGAAACAAAACACGAAACGTGCGTGAGCTGTTTAAACCAGTGTTGCCAAAAAGATAACAGCTAAAAGATCACCCTTTAGAATCACTCTCTTCGAATCAGAAGGACTGGACATTTTTTAAGAAAATCTCTTGGAAAGAATATGTTTTCTCTGGAGAACGAATCTGGCTTTCTAAGAACAATTAAACAGCCATCAAACCTCTTTTGGCTGGTAAGGAAGTGCAAGAGTAAATTGACCACCTTATGTCTCTTGTCTAATACAACCCTTGCTTGTATTCCGGAAAATGGTAACATGCGCAACCAGCCCTAAATAAGCCTCATTGGACCTCAAAAGACATCCTAGATTAGCATTCTCGACTTCCACTCTGGAAAAGCAAATTTTTGGTGAATGTCAAATTATTACTGTCGTTTCTTAACGCAGGCATAGCCCGAATATAATAACAGACATAAAGAGTAACTGATAAGTACAGTGTACGCCTCTATATTATAAGATATTTTGACTAGTCACTCACCAATCGGTGACCATACTTGCTGCATTATAATAAGGCATAATAATTGTTATTGTAGCTGTGTGGTGATACGGAAGAGGAGCATAGCCGCCGCTTTGTAGTCTGCGATAGCTGGTTGAGCCGTGGACATTACTACTCACTCACTTAGCTTCTTCCGCCACCCCTGTTGTGTGTTTTAATTTGTATCCATGAGTGGCGTGACCAACAGTTTTAAAGTCTACTCCGAACGTCATATTTTGAGAAACTTTTCATGACAATTTTATTTACTCTCAGAGTTTTTGCCTGAAGACTGTTGAGAGGAAGTTGTGCGAAATGTTGGAGCTGGGTTATGAACCATGTCTTCATGTCTACTCAGCTACTATATTACCAGACTCCCGGAGAATTGGTTGTCAATTCGAATTATATTCATGTTCAGAATACTTACAAGGGCCACGCATTGATAAGAGGTTTGAAGAAATGTGGTTTTCATCAAAATAGTGTCTTTCGATCGAGCGGTTGAGCACCAAGCATTGCAACAATCACTTCCCTTTATTCCAAAGTATTGGGGTCTCCAGCAAGTGAATGCTTAATGAACATGGCCGACATCATATTTAACTGATAAGGCAATCCAACATATTAGATTGCTGACGATTATCTACTAGAGTATCATCCCTTGGTGCGGTTTTTTATTGTGCAGGAAGACATGTACACTTAAACTCCTACATACATACATAATTGACTATTACAACCCTTCAGTCAGGATTACGACCTAGTTTCTCACACCACTTATGTTGTGTGTGTTAAATTTTATACATGAGTGGCGGGGCCTACAGTTTAAAGTTGACTCCGAACGACAGATTTTTTGAGAAACTTTTCATGGCAATTTTATTTACTCTCAGAGTTTTTGCCAGAAATCTACTGAGAGGAAGTCGCCGAAGAAATACTTTTTGTATTTTGTCTTGATGTCTGGCCTGGGGCTCGAACCCTGGCTTTTCGTTTAATAAGCCAACATACTACCTACTAGACCATGGCGACTTCAACTTAAACTCCTTATGGATGTAATTATTGGACACTGTATGATTAGGCGTATGTCTGAGAGTAAGGGCTATAAAAATTATGATTATTGTAGAATCCGTTTTGAATTAGAAGCTAGGAGAAGGAAGAGTACTTTCTATGTGTATCAACTGGCCCATCGGAAACTGAATATATGTCGTCAGTACAAGAACAGACTGTCTTAGAAACTCATTGTCGAATTCGATAGAATTTTCCAGGAATACTGGTTAGGGAAGTAAAATTTTAAAGACACAATGGGTTGTAGTACTTCCAATAAGGTTAGCGCCTACCTTGTCGTTCACAGTTAAGTTTACTCGGTGGGCCATGTGGCCAATTGTATTTCCTAGTGTGAGGTAAGCCCCCTTGTCGTGGTCCATTAGTGGTAGTAAGATTTTAATTACATCACAAAGGGCTGTAGGGCTACAGGCCTCTGAGTGACGTTAGTTTCGGTTAGTGAGTAGCTTGCCGTTCACATGTAGTTTACTCCATTGCCCATAAGGCCCATTGTGTTAGCCAGTGTAAGGTAAGCAGCCTTATGATGATACATTAGTAATGCGTATGAAACATCCCGAGCTTCGAATCTAACAGTCCAATTAATGTCCTTAATGGCACGTTCGTACCATGCCCTGATCTTCAAACGTTCTGTCACCCAAAAACAGATGAAATCTGTTTTGAAGTGCAGGGCATCCAGGCTCCGAATTCGCTTGGTTTCTCATATGGCCCACTGTGTTACCCAGTGTTAGTTAAACCCCCATTAGTGGTGGAGAATCGAATCATACTCATAATTTCTGATACTTATACGCATTCATACTTATTTTAATATCATGAAATCTCTACTCATATTCAAAGTTTGAAGTACTCATCATATTCATACTTAACAACACGTATGATGTTGTTGATTTCGACTCTCCATGACTTAAAATTTAAAAGACTCACAAAATAAGTATGATTCGCGTACGAATACTACGATACTAGAAGGTTGTGTGTTTGCTTTGCTTGCTGTTCTTGATTTTTTCTTTTTTTGTAAATGCAACAACAACTAAGACTGTAAATTTTGATGAATGATTCGAATCACTCGAATCATTTATGAGTATTATAAGTATTTTTCTAAAGTTATGAATCTGAATGAGTAGGCGTATGAATCAAACATATTTCGAATGGTATGAGTTTGATGTCAACGTTGTACTCATACTCGTTGCAACCTGTACTTATAAATCAACGTTGTAGTGAGTATGAATGGATCAGAGTAGTTAAATTTCAATGTTGTTGACTTACTTATATTCAAAATTTCATGAGTGCTTATGAGTAGCGAAAAAACGTTTCATTGCTGATCTTTGGTTCGAACCACACCGAAATTCGAATGAAATGGACATTCCCCAAGTGACATGTTCGCGACCATGCCCAGGTCTTCAAAGGTTTTGCCACCTATGTAAATCCAATGACGGGTGTTTTGAAGAGCAACGCACTACACGTAAGACGACTCTGGGTCAACCCACGAGCTAAATTTCGCAGCGATCTAAGCAAACCGATAACCCATGAGTAGAAGTCAGGGCCATTGGTCACTTCATTCATTAATTGTTAGCAAGTTAAGAAATTCAGAGAAAAGTTTGTTTCCTGGCCGCCTTAGAAGAAACTGCACATGATGTACTCGAGTATTTGGAAAATTTTCAATATCTAACCTTGTAAAGAACAAACGAATGCTGGAAGCCAGAGTTGAATTTCTTTTAACACACCGCATCTACTTCCTCCAAATAGCTAAAGTTCAGGAAGCAAAATCATTAATAATCCCTTATCGTATAAGGAATCATAATAGCAGTGCATCTGATAAATTAACTTGAAGTATAAGCCTCATAAAGTACATCGATCGTTGGTTTAAAAAGAATACGCCATAGGAAATGCTTCGAGCTATCGAAACTAAAGTAGGGCGTGTTTAATTCCTCTCAATAGCTTCTAGTATTATATGGTAAGGCATTGAATCTTCAATACATTCTATTATAAAATCGTAATCCTTTCCACTTCCATTTTTCTGTTTATCGTATTCCACATATCTTTTCATACCAAAACCCCAGTGTTTTTTGCACAGTGTAAGCCATAAGCATATCATTAATGTTGGTAATATTTCATTGTAAATACCAAAACGCAACAGAAAAAAGGATTCGTATTTTTCATTTTGTTTCACAACAACAATTACAATATACTTATACAACAACAAATATACTGAGTAAATATATCACTTGGGAGCTGAAAAAAAAAATTGTTTCCCTCAAATTATGTTGCGCTGCTGGTTTTACCAGAAAATTATACATTTTATTTGATGTCTTTGTTGTTGATTAAAATATAAAAGCAACAACAGCAACAACAGCAACAACAAAAATTATAATTATGTCTGTTTAATTTAAGAATAATAATTACGAACATAAAACAAAAAAAGTTAATTGCCATCCATGCTAGTCATACGATAAAACGAAAAGTAATGACAAAAAGTTATAAAATTCTGTCGTTAATTGGTACTCTTTTTAGGAGAGTATTTTATGCAGTTAGTACGCAATTATCTAACTAACTTCAGTTAATTAATTAAACAATTATTCGCGTCACACAAGAAAACAAATGCAGGTGCAATTGAAACTAAAACAACGGATTAGCAATTTAGCGGTTTTTAAAACGCCGCTTTGGCAAGGCTATCAACTTATAAATGTATATCTACATAATTGGTTGTTACAACTCTTCAGTCAGGATGCGACCTAGCTTCTCCCACCACTCATTTTGTGCGTGTTAATTTTATACATGAGTGGCGGGGCATAGAATTTAAAGTTGACTCCGAACGACAGATTTTTTGGGAAACTTTTCATGGCAACTTTTCATTTATTCTGAGAGTTTTTGCCAGAAATATACGGAGAAAAAGAAATATTACGGAGAAAAAGAAATATACGGACGAAGAAATATTGCTTCATATATCGTTTTGTTGAAGATGTCTGAACTGGGGTTTGAACTATGGCCTCACGTGTAATAAGCCAACACTCTACTCGACTACGACGACTCTTGAAGACATTGCTCTTTTAAATGAGAGTTTCGTCGACAGCCCGAAAACATCGGCATTCGGCATCGATCTCAACAACAACATGGAATTTCAGAAACCACTAAGCAGCGAATTTTGACTCAGAATGGATCAAACGGAGTTACAGCAAATTTCTCGAAATAAAATTTCATTTCCTTTCTATCGTTTGGCAGAAACTCTCAAAGTAAGTACCATAAAAAGGTTCTCAAAAATTTGTCGTTCGGAATCCAACATTAAAATGTAGGTCCTGCCACTCATGCCTAAAATTAACACACACAACGTAAGTGGTGTGAGAAGCCAGGTTGTAATCCTATCTAAAGGGTTGTAATAACCAATTAAGTACGTAAGCACTTTATTCGAATATAAATAAATCAACGCAATCAAAAAATACGTGTTTTCATTTCAAAATGAAAATATGCATTCTTACCGAGACACCCACCCACTATACAAATTTAAAAAGTGTTAGTAAGTGGAAAAAGGGCCTGTTTTTCTAAGACGAATGGTTTTACAGGTTTGTCTGTTATTTGTTTTTGTTTGTGTTTTCCATGCGAATAGATAGATGACGTATGAAATCATGCCTTTTGGATGGCATAAACCTGTTTCCTTCCTTAATTGGCCATTAAAAACCCGATTAATAGATTTCGGCCTGCAGTAACACATCCTTCCAGACGCCACTGCTTCTTGCGCGCCTACGCCAGTTTGTCATACCATTCGATTACAGGTCTTCCTCGATTTGGTCCTTCCAATGCAAACAAGGTCGTCCTCTTCGCGGACTTCCGCAGAGCATTTTCCTCCATTCAAACGGCATGGCCGAGCCAGTGCAGCCTCTGGATTTTAATATGCTGCACAATGTCTATGCCGTTGAGGAGCTCATGCAGTTTATTGTTGGATCTGATCCGAAAATAATCGCCAAGTTGCACTGGATCGAAGATCTTAAGTAAGACTTTTCTCTCGAATGCTCTCAAGGCTTCTGCATCAGTGCTTAATAGGGTCCATGCCTCTGCGCCATAAAGAAGCACGGGGAGGATGAGCGTCTTGAAGAGTATTAGTTTTGTCGTACTAGAGAGGTCTCTGCTACTCAATTGCCTATTGAGACCATAGTAGAACCTGTTGGCAAGTATGATCCTGCTCTTGATCTTCAAACTGACATCATTTTTGGTGGTAACGGCGGAGCCAAGATAAATAAATTCTTTTAGTATATCGTAAATATAGTTATCGGCCGTAATCTGAGATCCAATACACTTGTCGGTAACATATACTTCGTTTTGCCCTCAGATCCGTCTTAGTAGATCTACTAAGTAAACCTCCTTACGATACTCAAATAAGGATTCCCAAATTTGCGTTGAGCCGTGTTGTATGCGCTGTAATCTTGGAGGTAATGTGTTGACCGGTGTTTCAACACCTGGCTTAGATATCTTGAACAAACACGACTAAACGGAAACCTGCTTTTTGAACTTTTTTGAATCGTAAATTCTAAGAATTAAATTTAAAAGGTTTTACTACCAAATTAATATGAAACAACAATTATTTGCCATCAATTTCTATACCAAACAACAGCAAATTTCTCTTGAATATCAAACAAACAAAAAAAAATTATGGAAATGGAAAATATTCGATAAAAAAGAAAAAAACCGTACATATGACAGCAAATGATGACTAATGGTTTTTAAAATAATTTTTTCTTCTAATCCATTGAAAATATAATGATTACAACACAGTAGAAAAAAATTATTTCTAAGTACACTAAGAGAAATTATTTGAAAATAATCTCTACGTGATAAAATAATACTCGAGAAATTTTTTATAATTGCCATGAATTCTTTTCTTTCAGTGTATTCCCTTAAAGCTTTATAGTCTCCGGGCACACACCTATCTGTATTACCATAAAGCATTAGGAATTTATTTTTTCTCTTGTTCTACTTTTTTTTCGAGTCCAAACAAATATGCTAAAAATATAAATTCATTTACACTCACTCTCTTCCTTTCTGCCATAATAAATAATAAAAATAACAATTCGTTTTTGTATTTCGTTTTTAAAAAATACTTTTTTAAGGAACCGAAAAAAATTGCTCGAATAAAGCGTCCAGGGAATCGTTACAATGTTGAGGTAACATGACTAACATGTAGCTAGCAAAAGTGAATTGTACACCTCGTGAGTGTGTGTATGTAAATAAACTGGGAAATGAAATAAAAATTCGTATATGAAAGTGAAAATAAATTTTTTGTTATGAAATACATATCTATTCTGTGCGCAATTGTCATAAATTTCACAGCACCATGAGAGAGGTAAAAGGGTGATTGCATGTCTATTAATATAAATTAAGTCGTAAAGTATTTCCAACTTACTGCTTGCTACAGCAGACCTATCACTGACCTTATGGCAACAACAACCAACCGGAAATTATGGCAACAACAGAAGTCCTCTGAGTAAGATGGAAAATGTTTTGTGGAAGCCATAAGCTCTCAAGAGGGGTAATGGAAAAATAAAATCCAGGCTTAAGGTAATTCGATGACAAATCTGATTCCATTTAGAATCGGTTGCAAATTTCCCATATAATTCCTGTTCATTCCTACGCTAACTCAGGGCTCAGTAGCTTACTGGCGTCAGAACCTTGAAAGTAAAATAAAACTTCCATGAAGTTTCTCAAAAAATCTGTCTTTCAGAATCGACATTAAACTGAAGGTTGCGTCCCTCATGCATAAAATTATCACACACAATATAAATGCTATGAGAACCAATACAGTAGTCCTGACTGAATGGTTCTAATAACCAATGCTGTGTTGTGTGACTGTGTATCAAGCTGCGTAATGGTTGCAGAAACATGTCTTATACGCAGTGTAGTTAGATGTCATCGTTGATGGACTGTTGACGTTCAAGATACTGAATGCTTTCACTTTTAAGAGCACTCAAATGCCAGACTTTTTTGGCCTCATGAAGAGAGAAACCTGTTTTTATACTGGTAGGTTTCACAACAACGACCGTTGCGGATCAACATAAACTCTTAATTGTGTGAGAATTACCCTGATTAGACTCAGAGATATGAATGCTAAACTGTAACCAAAGAATGTCTGCGGTAGTCTGTTAAAATCTCCCGTAGAATTTTGCAAACTTCCCGTATGGTGTGAGAAGCTAGGTTTTAATCGTGACATGATCTTGTTCCGCAACTTACTTCACACGTAGACAAAGCCAAAATCGTTGGTGATGTGTTGCTTATAGCATTGTCGTGTTGAACCAACATACCGTCCAGTTCAAATGGAAAACTTCAATTACTGGGCAAAAAATCTAATCTTATACGTCCGTAGAGCTCTGAATTGACGATAACAGTTATCCCGCGTTTTTTTTTTCTGTTTTTCGAAAATACCACCAAATGACATCTGTACACCATAAAGAGGACCCAACATTAACTTTTTTTGTAAATGCAATGGCTGAAGTTGCCGTAGCCGAGTAGGCAGTGTGATGTCTTCTTAGAAAAGAGCTCGTGGTTCAGCCACTGACTCAAAAATCGCGAACAAAGCAAAATACAAAAAAAAAATTTTCTTTAGGCAACTTCCTATCAGCAGTCTTCGAGCAAAAACTGTGAGAATAAATAGTTGGGACCGGCCACTTACGGATAAAATTATTACACACAACATAAGTGGTGTGAGAAGCTAGGTTGTAATCCTGACTGAAGGATTGTAATGATCAATTACGTATATCTTCAAGAGACCGACTGGTGCATGGTCTATAAGGAATCCTAGTGCCCATAATAGTCTTTTAGTTGTACTGCTTTTCTTCCAATCTTGTGTAATGAAATACAGCTGTGGGTAATGAAATACAGCATAGAGATTTTGACCCTCGCTGTCCGGTCTTAGGTCATGTATGTATGTTTGTCATGTCACGTCATTGCCTGATTTGTTCGTTGACGTATTAGGAGTCTTACTGTCCGTAGTAGTATTTAATTTGTACGACATACTTCATCTATTCAATGGGATATTTCAACCAATCTGGTGTAATAAAAAAAAACAGCTGTGGGCACTGTCATAGCATTAGATTTTGAACGAATTCAAAGCATTTAAAATAATATATTAACATTAATGTTGCTGACCATATTCTATTCGATAGACTTAAAACTGCACCAAGTATCGTTTAAATGATGTTTTGATATTCGCTTTCTGGTCTTAGTTTACGTATTGTGACGAAAATGAAAAAACTAGATACTGATGTTTTGCTTTTACATCGCTTAACATTAAAATTATAAACAAAAGGTCCAACAAAACATGCAGCGAACAAACCTGTTTACAAATTATATTACTGCTTAATATAACAACAAACACCAGCGTAAAAAAATGGTAAACAAGTAAACGAAAAAACAATAACAAACACCAGCATAAAAAATGGTTAACAAGTAAACAAAAATATACCAACAAGACTACAATAATAAACGTAAACAACGATGTTTACATTTATAGAGATTTGGATTTGAACTTTCTTGACTTCGCCTTTAAGAACATTCATCAGACTGTTTACTTTGCCATATAAAAGGCAAGACAAAGCAGGCGACGGTCAAGTCAAGAATGTTCGCCTTCAAGAACATTCATCAGCCTGTTTACTTTGCTATATAAAAGGCAAGACAAAGCAGGCAACGGAGTTAGTGAAGTTCAATCAGTCTTGTGTGAAGACCTGGTGCGTTTGAAGAGAGTAATAGTGGTTTGAAGATCTCCGTTACAAAGATCTGTCGAATAATTGTCCAGTAATTGTTATTGCTTACTCAAAGGGTATAAGCAGAGGAAAAACGAAGAAAAGCAATTGTTGGTGTTTACAACAAGTTATGAACAGTGGCACACAGAATTGTGCGAATAATAAAGAATTTTATTTAAAACTAAACAACAAATTAATTTTTATTTTATTTACAATCTACGAGGTCATATTTTAAACGTTTTTAAAAGGTAAAAAGGTCTAGGTTTATGCACAATAAAGTTGATTTGAATTTGATTTACAAATTTAATTTATAAACATACCTTCTTACGACCCCTGCTCTAAATTCAATTTCAAGAATCTTAAGTGATATCCGATTTTTATCCGCCAGTAATAAATCACACGTTTTAGTGCCTCTAGTATTTTAATATCAATTAAACAGCCAGCGAGCGGCCAATTAAAACCATTTTAGTTATTTAGAATGCATTAGAGTCCTCCGACCATAAATAATCATCAACGGTTTTCTTTTTTCTACAACAAATTATAAACAAATATAAACATAGACAAAGAAATGCGAAGCAAATACGAAATACCATTTAAATTGTCAAAATACTTTGATTTATAGGTGACATTCAGGCCATCAGACCATCAGGCCAATGTTTCCGTACACTTTTCTGCTCGTGCATATAATTTTCCTAAAGCCATATTTATTTAAGTTACAGGAATATGTGGTATAAAGCAACAACAATAAATTGACCTTAATACTGTGTAAATATTAATTTCGTTAATACATAGTGAAATTTATATTAAGGAGCATTTCAACCCTCTACATACCATACAAATATTTTGTATTTGAACAACCCTGTTCGAAACCAATCATATTAAACCATCTTCCATTTGAATTGAAAAAGAAATTCCCTTCGGAGACTGATTAAAAGGGACAAAATTATGGTATAAAAATATGAAATAAATTTACTACCATAATTGACCAACAAATCCACTACTACACACCGACCTAAAAACCACAAGCCATAAAATATTTTAAAGCAAATAAAATTTATTTTGTGAGGTTTTTATTTGAAAAAGTTTGTTTTTTGAAGGCTTAATTACTCACATTACTAATAATCTCAAGTTAGTCAGCAAAAATCATTTGAATTTTGAAGTTAGAGATGGAAAATAAAATTACTTTGTTGTCATGTAGGGTGTTTTTTAAGAGCTTGAAAACTTAAAATGATAATATATTATTACGAAAATGGAAAAATCTAGATACTGGTGTTTTGATTTTACATCGTTTAACATTAAAATTATAAACAAAAGCTACAAAAACATAAACAAGTAAACAAAAATATACCAACAAAAAACACCAGCATAAAAAAATATAAGCAAGTAAACAAAAATGCAACAAGAAACACTACAATAATAAATGTAAACAAAATTCACAAACAACAATAACGAAACAATAATGTTTACATCTATAGAGATCTTGAGAAGGCGAAGCCACAAACATTCGTCTTCAAGAACATTCATCAGGCTGTTTACGTTGCCATATAAAAGGCAAGGCAAAGCAGGCGACGGAGTTAGTAAAAATTCAATCAGTCTTGTGTGGAAACGCGTTGCCTTTGGAGAGAGTAATCGTGGTTTGAAGATCTATAGTTCAAGTTTATTTATTTAGTAATATATAAAATACTTCCTTAAAAACAAAATTTTACAAATATTAAATGTTATATATATTATAACTATGAGTTTAACTACTAGTGTTTTTAACAAAGTTTACAACATTTTTCCTAAAAATATTGATATTCTTCTCATTATTTAAATAGTTTGGCATTTTATTGTACATATTCAGTCCCTTATAGTACAATGATTTCTGCATTGCACTTGTATCCGCTCACTGTAGCCTAAAATTGTTCGCAATTTCTCAGTCTGCTCTTCTCCAACATATTTTAATTGTTCAGTTAGGTATTCTGGTGCTTCTCCAATTTTCATTTCTTAAATAAAATTCAGCGTGTTCTATTCTAATCTTTTACGCACATTAAGCCATCTCAGTGCATCTAACATGATTAAATTGTTGTTAAGTAGTTGGTGTAAATCTATTCAGTTGTAAATAGAACGCCTTATTCTGTAATTTCTGCAGTCTTGTTAATTGTTGCTCAGTACGGCATGTATATAATATTGTTGGTCCATATCAAAATACGGCTTCAGCATTGTATTATATATGTTAATCGATGTTAACATGGAGACCTTATTTCTCAGCCGTTTAAAGAAACCTATCTTTTTCCCTATTTTTCTACATATATACTCTAAATGTTCCTTTAGTTTCAATTCCCTATCAATTATGAAACCTAGATACTTAATACTGTCGACCTTTTCAATTTCCACATTATTTATTCCAAATGTCCTATTAGTGTGCATATTAATTTCCATCAACTTTGTTTTATTCTCATTCAATTTCCATTTGTTTATCTTCAACCATTTATTCACATTATCCATATCCTTTCCAATCCTTTCATAACATTCCTGACACGTTGTACACTCAGTAAAAATGAGAGTATCATCCGCATTTAAAACTATCTCGCATTTCCCCATTACATTCTCAATATCGTTTATGTACATATATTATGCACAATAATATACAAAGATCTGTCGTACAATTGCTTAATGATTGTTATTATTTATGGAAAGAGTGTAAACAGAAGAATAAGGAACAAGGCAATTGTTATTTTTTACATCAAGTTGTGAAAGATGCCACACAAAATTGTGCGAAAAGTAACGAATTTTAATTAAAACTAAACACCAATTTATTTTTATTTTATTTGCAATCTATGAGCTCATACTTTAAACGTTTTTAAAATGTTAAAAGCGCAAAAATATATTGAATTAAACTTCCTCTCACCAGGCAAAAAAATGTGCTATACTCTGCAGATTGTAGGTTCGATTGCCACCAGAGGCTCTTGGTGTTTGCCTGAAGTCTAAATTATTGTTATTTACAAAATAATAATTTATGAAAGTTGCTGTTGTCTAGTAAGGTCACGGTTCAAATCCCAGGTCTGAAGTATCCTACAAACTTAGCCACACGTTGTGGTCTAATAAGCTAACACCTTTTCTACTAGACAGCAGCATACATACCTATATAATGCGTCATTGCGACCCTTTAGCTAGGATTACAACCTCGCTTCTCACACCACTTTTAATTTTATCCATGTGTGGTGGCAAGACCTGCATTTTAAAGCTGACTTAGTACGACAAATTTTTTGAGTAAATTTTCATTGCAATTTTTATATGATTCTCAGAGTCAGAAAGTTGCAGAAGAAATATTTTTTTCATATTTCGTTCTCTTCGAGATGTCTGTCCTGGGTTTTGAAACGTGGCATCATGTCCAATAAGTCAATACACTACCTACTAGTCTACGGCAACTTTTTTATATTTACTCCAATCACCTACAAGACAAAAAAATTTAATAATATGATCACGCATGTCTTATGTTATAAACACCATAGACGCAACGCAGCAAACACTGGAATTGTAAAAAAAACAGTTTGTTTACTACTTAGCGGCTGCACTTTAAAGCACGACTCTGCTATGCCGGAAACCAGCCTGAAAGTTTAATAAACGAAGCTATATTCTTAATACATACTCGTACATACAAAATTGGCCATTACAACCCTTCAGTCAGGATTACGGTCTAGACCTACAGTTTACATCGACTTCGAAAGACAGATTTTTGAAAAACTTTTCGTGCCAATTTTATTTACTCTCAGAGTTTTTTACCAGAAATCTGCTGAGAGGAAGTCGCTGAAGAAATATTTTTTCATATGTCTGACCTGGGATTTGAACTGTGGCCTTACGTCTTATAAGCCAACACACTACCCACTAGCCTGCGGCGACTTCTAATTCTTGATATCGAAACTATATGAAGTCGCCGTAGTCTAGTAGGTAGTGTGTTGGCTTATTAGACGCAAAAGCCTGGGTTCGAGCCCTAGGCCAGGCATCAAAGACAAAATACAAAAAGTATTTTTTCGGCGACTTCCTCTCAGTAGATTTCTGGCAAAAACTCTGAGAGTAAATAAAAATTGCCATGAAAAGTTTCTGAATAAAATAAAAATCTGTCGGTCGGAGTCGATTTTAAACTGTAGGTCCCACCACTCATGTATAAAATTAACACACACAACCTAAGTGGTGTGAGAAACTAGGACGTTGTACAATGGGTCAAATCGACCTCCGGGTACTACACTTGTCTTAATTGACAAGTACACGTCTCTAACCTAACCTATCGAAGCTATATTCTTCATATAACCGAAATATGCATCTCGCAAGAGATTGGCATTTCGGAAGATAGTGAATGAGATTTTCCTTTCAAATAATCATTGGGTGCGTATGGATCTTAATGTATTCTATGTTTAAGAGATTGTTGTGCTTGCTGCAATGCTTTTAATGTATTTAAAGCATAAGAAATTCGTGATTATTTTGTTGTTGTTTGTTTTATAGGTGGTTGCAGTATACAAACGCATATGGAGTATTCATTAAATTGAAGATTAATGTGCTTGCTATGAGGCATTTATTGTGTTTATAACATTACACTGATTGTAAAAAAAATGTGATTACTTTCTCCAGTAACTATCTTTTCGGTATGCCAACATAATGCACTGCATGAATAAGGGACATCTCCTTAGATTTGTTGGAAAACAATTTATAAAAAAACTACTGCGTTCAAACGATTGCCTGTGACTTTATATTTTCATTAATTTGAATTAAATTTTGAAACGACTTTAATGGTGTAGCAGTGTAGTTCAGCTTTTATAAAAGAAACTGTATACACAAATTTATTCGTGCGCACGCCTTACATTGATTGTTTTTTTTTTAATTTTTTTTTCTATTGTTTATATAGTTTTTTTGTTAATGTAAATTTTTTTTTATTTGTTTATAGTTTTTGTAATTTATATGTCCATTATTTGTTTACTTCTAAACAAACAAAAAAAAATATTTGTTTTTATTTGAAAATTTTTCCAGTTTTTTTTTTTCACAAAATTTATGCGTGATAATTTTAATTTGTGTTTGAAATAAATATGACAAAAAGAAAATTTATGTTGTTGTGTAATTTGATATAGAATTTGTTGTTTTTTTTTTTAAAGATGTTTTTTTTATTTTTGTTTAACATAAACTGTCAACAGATTTTTATAGGTTTTATATTCTAAATTTTTATTGCTTTTTGCCCGTAACAACAACAAACTTTTCTGCTGAAGCTGAAACTCAAACTTTTCTTCTTCTGCTTTTAAGGGGAGACGTTAATAAAAGTGTGAAACCATTGGAAATTCTTTGTTATAAATTATGGAAGTTTTTTTTAATTAAAAAACGAAATAAAAAATTAAAAAAAATGAATTTTCTTCATGAAGCGAAGAAATTTATTAAAGAAAATAAAATTAAAAAAAAGAAACTCTTAAGCTTTTTAAGTATAACTAAGCATAGCGTTTTTAATAGCCTCTAATGCTTGAAAGAGAGATGCCAAAGAGGCTCGTAAAATTTGTAAAGACACAACTTTTTTTGTTGTTGTTGTTGGATTAATTACCTTAATTTTAGGATTTAAGTTCCTAATAAACTCTTAAATCTTCTAAAGACACACACACAACACAACACAACAGACAGGCAGACGGACGGTTGTAAGCAAAAAAAAACCATAAAAACACTTAAAACAGAATTTGTTTAGCCACCAGAGATTTTCAAAGATTTTACTGCCCATGAAAAAAATTTAAAAAAATATGAAATGAAATTATTATGGCCAACGAGCCTTTATATTGTAAGGAATACGATGTCTCTTGGTTGCTATTTTATTTAAATATTTTAAATTATGGCTGATATTTTAAAACCATTTAATCTTTTTGATGTTGGTTGGCATTTAGTAGCCAAAATACTGGAAATAGCTTGTGTGCCCAAAAACTCAAATACAAATTTTTTTCTTCTAATTTTTAATGGTTTTTCTTTTAATGCTCCTTTTACGTCTTCGTCTTCTTCTTCTTTTTGTAATTTTTTAATGTCTACTAAATTTTCATTTAAAAGTTGGAAATTTAATGGAATTTTAATAAAACAAAATAATTTTTTTGTTTAAAAAAGTAATTTTTCCACTATTTGGTCAAATAATTTAATTTCGTTTAAATACGGTGTTAATTTAATGGAACATAAATTAAAGGGGGTGGGGGAGGGGCTAAATTAAGTCATAAATATATTCGGGAATATGAGATTTTTATTTGCTATTCTACAAACTAAACAGAGAAAATTGCTAGAGATTTCAATACACTTTGTAGGGAATCTTATAAAACAAAAACACTTAGTGGACGCCTTAAAGCAGTTTTAAGGTAGGTAGATAGATAGGACAGTAGACAGGAGGTTGCAATGTTGTTGGATATACACACTTAGACTACGTAGGGCCCATTGTAATACCACTGTATTATCCTCTAATTCCGCAACCACATGGAGCTTCAGATAAAGCTACTCAATACCAATGTGTGACAGTTCTTCCAGATCCTCTATATAATAGGAAACAAGTTGCATTTTCTTCAACTACATAGTGCCAGGCAAGCTAATCAGACTATCAATGCCAATATGTAACAGCTCTTCCAGATCGTCTGTATAATAGGAACCAATATGAGTATTTCTTCTACAACATAGTGAAGTCGCCGTAGTCTAGTAGGTAGTGTGTTGGCTTATTAGACGTAAAGCCAGGGTTCGAGCCCCAGGCCAGACATCAAAATAAAATACAAAAAAATATATTTCTTCGCCGACTTCCTCCCAGCTAATTCCTGGTAAAAAATCTGAGAGTAAATAAAATTGCCATGAAAAGTTTCTCAAAAATCTGTCGTTCGGAGTCGACTTTAAACTGTGGGTCCCACCACTCATGTATAAAATTAACACACACAACATAAGTGGCGTGAGAAACTAGGTCGTAATCCTGACTGAAGGGTTGTAATGACAAATTATGTATGTATGTACATATTGCCGTGCATGTACTCTGTAGATGCAGGACAGTCTCTTCTTTTCCTCCTCTTCTTGAAGCTTTTGCAGTAATCATTGGCAAGTTTTCCAACTCCAACACATCTCGCATTCGTAGCCATAATGCAATGCCTCCTAATGACGACAACCACATTAGTTGGGCTTCTTTGGAGTTTAAGCAGATTTGTCGTAAGCCCTCTATCTAGTGCTGGATAGATTTTCTGTGCCATTTGGTTTGAGTTCGAAGCCGCCTATCTATTGTTGATGGAATCGACGATCGCAATTGTCAATTACAAGTAGGTTTTCAAAGGCATACCCAAAGTTAGCCCTTGAATAATCGTTTCAGCTGGTCGGACGTGTTTTGATTGCGCTCCGCTGTAAATTTTTTTAAAATCTGAATTTATCTCGATACTAATTTATATTTTTTAAATACAAAACATAATCAAAACAAAACAATCCAAAAAACAAAACTAAATAATAAAATAAACAACGATAATAACAAAAAATAATAACAAATTAAACCTAATGTATAGATATAAATTGAGAAACCAAAACAAAAATATCAACAAAAATATCAACAAAAATAAAGAAAACAGCAAGCAACAACAAACACAAGAACCGGTTTTCAGTGCAATGGATAAATCAAATTCTCCTATGCAAAAACGATTAAGAGAAATCAATCAAATTTCTCTTTCTGACAATACACCAAAATTATGTCGTGGTCCTGAGCGTGAGTCGCTTTATTTAAATAATACAAATTCTCCCTTAAGGTTTATACAGATAATGGATAAACGATTTGAGAAATTATCTGAACAACTACAAACAAATATGAAAACAATGTTCAGTGAATACGAAGAACGTCTCTTAAGTGAGATCGATAAGAGACTGAATAGAACAAAGATTGAAATAGATAAATTATCTGAGAGAGTATGTGCTCTTGAGTCAGAGGTTCATGATCTAAGGAACACAGCGTCGATGAAAATTATAGCACAAGAAAATGAAAACTTCAAAATAAAACAGGAGATTGAAGCCTTAAAAAAATATGTTAAAATTAAGGAAAATTCTCAGGTTTCACATGATTTGCGAGTGAATGGTATTCCCCAAAAAGAAGGCGAAAATCTTGAGGGAATGTACAAAAGTATTTGCGAAGCAATTAATATTGATCCTCCAACTGTTAAAGAAGCCTACCGTGTGAAAATTATCAAGAACAATAGGAACGGTAATAGGAGGCAAGATGGTCCAATAATAATAAAATTTTCCAGTCCCTACGATAGGAATTATGTGTTAACAACAATTAAGAGGCATATAAGAGAAAAAAAAGGTCCTCTACGATTAAACTTGGTTGGATTTGATAGTGATACTCCTTTTTACATCAATGGAAATCTTACGCCGGACAATCATAGGATTTTTGTTCGAGCTTATCGATTGAAAAAGGACAGGATGCTGTCAGCAGTGTACACTAACCGTGGCATCGTTTACGTAAAGGCCCTCGGAAACGAAGAACCATTACGGATCGATGATTATGATGCCTTAGATCAATTTTTTCGGCAAAACGCTGGAGCACATAGTATTCATTAACAACCTAATTATTTTCGTAAGGAAATTTATATTAATTTTCGAACAACTAATTTATCATAAAATCTATTTTCTATCTAAATTAATATTAGCATATCTATCTATATTCATAATTAGTGACTATTTATTAGTATTTATTTTTATTATTATCCTATCATTATTTTCTGTAACTTTTATTATATATAACTATCGTGACTTGTGATAATATGAGGGCTGGTTCTAGAGAAAATCTTGATATCATGTTGAAAATTCTTTCGAAAAATGACACCGGACTTAAGATTTGCCATATTAACGCTCAAAGTTTGAATAATAAAATGGATGAATTTCGTCTTCTTTTTGAAAATTCTGGAATTGACATTATCTGCGTATCGGAGACATGGTTTTTCACGAATGTGGATAGTAATGTGTATAATTTGAAGGGATATCGTCTCTTTCGATCCGATAGGACAACTAATGGTGGTGGAGTTGCGGTGTACACCAGAACAGACATTACGTGTAGAGAGAAGAGTAGGAATGATGGCGGCAATATTGAGTACAATATATAGGCCTAACAGACATATAAATATGGAGCTAATGTTGGAAATGCTTAGTTCGCATACTCTTGGGTATGACCATATTATCTTGACAGGTGATTTTAATGCTAACATTTTAGAGGATAATAGTTTGTTAGAAGATATGAGCACTATTGGTTTTAGCTTAGTCAATGATAGAAATCCGACTCATTTTACGTCCACTTCGAGTACTCTTCTAGATCTTTGTTTTGTTAATAAAATCTCTCATTTGCTAAATTTTCATCAACTATCTGCATCTATGTTTTCGCGCCATGATATGTTATTCATATCATACGATTATCGGATCAAGAAATCCCGAAAAACTCAAACGTTTGAGTACAGAGACTTCAAAAATATAGATTATAATTCCCTTGCTGTTGACCTATATTCCTTGAATTGGAGTCAAGTGTTTTTTAATTGTTCTGTTGATGAACAATTACACTATTTTGACAATGGCTTGAAATATCTCTATGTAAAGCATATTCGTGTAACAACGAAATTTCTTAGGACTAATAGACATGGTTCACTTCTGATATTAAGGATCTGATTGACATTCGGATTTGTGAATATGCCAGGTGGAAACGCTTTAGGACTTCTGAACTTTACGAAACTTTTAAAGCTCCAAGGGCTGCCGTTAATGCGAAGATTAGGAGATCCAAATCAATGTTTTATGGCAATCATTTTCGAACTTGTATTGACTCACGGAAAAAGTGGAGGGAAATTCATAATTTGGGTTTGGTGAATCGTGTCAGTGATGATCCCCAGGAAATTGACGTAGACCAAGTAAACCGCCAATTTGCAAATATACCATTGCCACCTGTGGACATGAATTTTTATTATGGCATTAGACTAAATCAACGGCAAACGCATGAATTCGATTTCATGCACTTTAGGTAGGAGGAGGTACTGAGGTCATTTATTGACGTTAGATCTAATGCTATTGGCTATGATGGTATGCATCCAAAATTTATTAGACTAACGCTCCCATATACACTTGTTTATTTCACTCATTTCTTCAATACAATTATCACCACCTCTACGTACCCTTCTGTATGGAAACATGCTAAGATCATACCAATTTTGAAACAAGATAACAGTTTTCGGCCTATTGCTATATTGCCTTATTTATCGAAGGTCTTTGAAAAATTAGTTTATTTGCAAATTAGTAGTTATCTGTATACTAACTCGTTATTGACGAAAAGGCAATCCGGATTTCGACCACGGCACAGCTGTCTTAGTGCGTTGGTTGATGTAACCGAGGAAATTAGGTGCCAGATTGATAAATGGCACACTATGTCATTTCTTGTACTACTGGATCATTCTAAGGCATTTGACACTGTCCATCATTCCATATTGAAACTTAAACTGAAATATATGTGCAATTTTTCCTCAACAGCACTGAAACTGGGCGACAGAAGTCAAAGCGTTAGCCATAACTCAGTTATATCCAGGAGCTATTCAATGCCAAGAGGTGTGCCACAGGGCTCTATACTTGGCCCATTGTTGTACTCGATCTATGCTAATGACCTACCGTTGCAGGTAAAACATTGCCAAATACACATGTATGCTGATGACGTGCAGCTATACATGGGTTGTAGTGCTAGTGATGCTACCAACTGTATTCGTTTGATAAATCAGTATTTGAATCAAATTTATTTATGGGCATCTGCAAATGGTCTAAGCATAAATCCCAACAAATCAATGGCGTTACTGATTGGAGCACCTGAAAATTTTATCTCGAATCTACCACCAATTCGAATTAATGGATCGAATATAGGATTTGTGAGAACGGCTAAAAGTCCCGGCGTAACTCTGAATGGAGAACTAAATTGGTCGGATCACGTAAAAATTAACTGTGGAAAAACTTTTGCGATGCTTCGAAATCTCTGGATGTCACAATATTTTACACCAACTAATATTCGAATGCTATTAGCGAAGACATATTTACTACCGATTCTCATGTACGGATGTGAGCTGATTGCTAACTGCGATGCAGTTAGCAGACGGAGACTTAACGTAGCTTACAATGCTGTAGCACGATACATTTTTGGCATCAGGAGAAATAGTAGCATATCACATTTCGCCCGACTAATTTATAATGTCACATTTGACAATTTGTTGAATTGCCGAACTCTGCTATTTCTACACAAACTTATATACAGTCGACAACCACCTTATTTGTATGAGAGATTAATATTTTCTAGGTCGAATAGAGGGAACAGGATAAACTCTATGAAATATAATAAGGCCATCTCTTAACAACATTTTTTTATTCACTCCATTCGTCTCTGGAACCAACTTCCCCCTCAAATACAAATGATCAGCAATGCAAAGCATTTCAAAACTGCCATTTTCGAGCACTTTACTTAGTTAATGTTCTCTAATTTTTGTAAACTTGTTTCTCCTTAGTTTTATTATAATTTTGATATTCATTTTATTTTTTTTTTAATACTAATATACTAATGTTTTAATGCTGTGCTGTAATGTTTTTTTCCCACTTTCTTTACTTAAATTTCCTTTTTTCTTAAATTTTAAGTATTTCTTATTTTTTTAAATTGATTTTTTTGTTAAATTATGTTAATTAAGTTAAAATAAATGTTTCTGAATAAATGTTAGTAACAATTGCTAAGCAATACTGTAATATAAGATTTATTCTTGTTGTATTGTTTTGAACAAATAAATAAATAAATAAATAAATAAAAAAAAGGCTACAATTCAAGGGAGAGTTCAATGGTTGTTTCACTATTTGCCAGTTCATCCATTCGAGGCGAGACTTTAAGAGTTGACGCTCTAAGAGTTGAGGCTCTAAGAGTTGAGGCTTGAAAGATATCAAAAGAAAGTGTAGTACATATATGCGCGAGTTCTGTTCAATTGCTTGTTCACAATCGCCCAAAGACAACAACGTATTGATGATTCGGAAAAATCTATTGCGCCCGTGCAGAGACTCAGCGGACAGATGATAAGGATTTACATACATACATAATTGGTCATCGCAACCCTTTAGTTAGGATTACAACTTATCTCCCCATACCACTTATATTGTGTGTAAGTTTCATACATGAGTGACGAGACCTATTTTTTAAAGCCCACTCCGAACGACAAATTTTTTTGAGAATCTTTTCAAAGCAATTTTATTTAACTCTCAGGTTTTGCCAGAAATCTGCTGAGAGGTAGTTGCCCCACAAAAATATTTCTTCACATTTCGTGGTCATATCTTAGTGCACTAAATGTCCCACATAAGTCGTCGTAGTCTATCAGGTAGTGTCGTGTCTTATTAAACGTGTGACTGCAAAATTTTCATCAACTACTCCCCAAAACTGTGTGTAAATTTTCTAAATAATAATAGAAGTTATCGATAAATCGCCTTTTAACTGTTTCTCATACTTTTACAGACGTATTACAAGCTACATGTCCTATGGTTCTACATGCAACATAATCTCCACTGAATAAAGGATTCAAACGAATTACGCTCTGCGCAATAAATTTCTTTTACATTTAAAAAAGCCAGTGACTTGCTTTCTAACATTATATTTTTCCAAATCAATGGCTAAATAATGAACAACATATGGTGGTTAATACTTTCGTGTCTTTTTTGTTTTTGTTTTTGCTGTTGTAAAATATTTGGTAATAAATTTTAAAATTCTCTGCATGACAGCATTTTGAAAATTATTTCGTACTTTTATGGGCGGACAATAAAACAATAATTTTTGTATAAAAATGTTACGATTTATCGATTTTCAAATGAGAAAGAGCGAAAAGCATACACACATACCACAATGTACATAAATACATACGTGTGTCGTCATTAAAAATTTAATATTTGTGTATAAAAAAACAACAAAAAAAATTTTTTTTTAAACAATAAATAAAATATTGGTTTTGTCCTTTGTTTAAATTTCACACACACACATATGTATATACATACATATGACGACGAACTCAGAAAATTCGTGTACATTATTAACACTTATAATGTCGAGGAGTACAAAAAGGGTACATACCATAATAATGAAGGTTACGGAAGATATTTGTCTGTATGAGAATCATACGTAACTCAATTGTTTTAAATCAATTAAAAAACTTATCAAACCTAAGATAATTTATGTTCATAAACAAATCCATGTGCTTCTGATAATATTAAAAACAAATTAGCCTGCCTAGGTTCTTTAAGGAACACAGGGCACACAAATCCCTTAACCGTTTGACTGCTAAGCGGCGTAAAAGCGCTGCGTTCATTTGTTACGAAAATCGCATTTGCACTGCGAATTTCAGTGTAAAAATTTAGTCAAAAAGCAAAAATAAAATTAAAAGACGAGATATAGGGTCTTCTCTTTATACAGAGGTTATTAGAATTTTGTAGATTTTTTATTATAATAATTAATTGTACCGTTCTCACCAGGATCACTTAGCAGTCAAACGGTTAAGCATCTTATTACATCTTTGTATTGTTTTATTTTCCAATTATTCAAGTTTAATTGATCTTCTGTAGCAAATTCTAGACTGTTAGGGTTGCCATCTAATGTTGCTTAAAAAATTTTTGTATTGTATTGTATTGTATTGTATTGTATATGAGATGTATTGAAGACGCTCTAGTTTAGTTAGTAGCCGTCAGGTCAGGGTCAATGGCAGAAACCTTTATATATTTATGGGCATCTGCAAGTATGGTCTAAGTATAAAACCCAGCAACTCAATAGCGTTACTGATAGGAGCACCTAAAAATTTAATCGCGTATAAATATAGACTTTGTTAGAACTGCAAAAAATCTTAGCGTAACTCTGAATAGGGAACTAAATTGTTCGGATCACGTTAAAATGAGCTGTGGAAAAACTTTTGCGATGCTTCGAAATCTCTGGATGTCACAGTATTTTATACCAACTAATATTCGAATGCTATTAGCGAAGACATATTTACTACCGACACTTATGTACGGATGTGAGCTGTTTGCTAGCTGCGATGCAGTTAGTAGACGAAGGCTGAACATAACTTACAATGCTATAGCACGAAATATTTTTGGCACTAGGAGGAGAAATAGGAGCATATCGCATTTCGCTCGACTAATTTACTGTATAATGACACATTTGACAGTTTAATAAATTGCCGGACTCTGCTGTTTCTGCACAAATTAATATATAATAGACAGCCACCTTATTTATATAAGAGATTAATTTTTCCTAGATCAAATAGAGGAAAGAACATAAATCCTATAAAATATAACAAGGCCATCCCTCAACAACACTTCTTCATTCACGCCATTCGTCTCTGGAGCCAACTTCCCCCTCAAATACAAATGAACAACAATACAAACCATTTCAAAACTGCCATTTTCAAGCACTTTGCATAGTCTTCTCTAATTTTGTAAATGGTTTTTTCCCCTTAGTTTTATTATAATTGTGATAGTCTTTTTTTAATATTATTGTGATAATAATGTTTCTTTTTTTCCTTTCCTTTTAAGTTTCTTTTCTTTTTAAATAAATTTTTGTTTGTTTGTTAAATTTCTTAAATTAGTTAAAATAATTGATTCAAAATTAATGTTACTACAATTACTAAGTCGCCGTAGTCTAATAGGTAGTGTGTTGGCTTATTAAACGTTAAGCCCGGGTTCGTATCCCAGGTCAGGCATCAAAACGAAATATGGAAATAATATTTCTTCGGCAGTTTCCTCTCAGCATATTTCTAGCAAAAACTCTGAGAGTAAATAAATCTGCCATGAAAAAGTTTCTCTAAAATCTGTCGTTCGGAGTCGACGTCCCGCCACTCACGTATGATATTAACGCACACAACATGGGTGGTGTAAGAAGCTAGAACGTAATCCTGACTGAAGGGTTGTAATGGCCAATTATGTATGTATGTATGTAACAATTGCTACGCAATATTATAATATAAGATTTATTCTTGTTGTATTGTTTTGAACAAATAAATAAATAAATAAATAAAATATTATGTATGTACATATAGATGCCTAGATAAAATTTATTTGGTTGTGATATTGAATGCGTGTTGCTATTTTTTTCTTCCACTTTTTTCTAAGAAATCGGGTCTCTTAAGGGTTTCTAAGTGAATTTTGTGAAGGGGCATTTTGATGATAAAAATTCTAATAAAACGATAGCCTCTACTAGATCTGCAGGTCTCTTAAGGGTTTCTGGGTTCCTATTAATTTTCAAAAGACGATTACCAGGATGCTCTCTACAAAATCGAAGTTAAATGCCTAAGGTTTAGAGACAAACCGTTTAAATCTAACAACACACCATCTGACCGTTTGAGTACTTATAATCAAGGTTTATGTAGCAAATTTAAAATAAATTTAAGCGAATTGAGCAGTTTCTGCTTGTGTAACTTAAAAGCTAATTATGTGTCCCCGATATGGATAAACATACATAAAGAAAAATTGATTCAATTATCACAGAGCGTATGAAAATTATCAACAAAATGCACTAAGAGTTGGACTGGAAAAATGGTTCAATAATCCCATGAAATAGTCGCTGTTAATGGCTTTCCCTTTGCAAGATACTTAATTTATCAATATATATGTATATTTTTTGGTGATTCTTTCTCCAACTCTTTTGATGTTAAGCTGGGAGTCAAACAGGGTTGTATTCTAAGTCCGATTCTTGAATGACTTAGACCACGTCCTTCCTATGGGAATAACTATTGGTGACATCACAGTGAAAGTTCTCCTCTATACTGACGATATTGTTTTGTTATCTGATTCTCCCAGCAATCTCCAGACCATGATTGATACTCTCCATGTATACTACGACCTGTGGCACTTAAAAGTAAATCTTTCAACATAGAAAGTATTAGTTTTTCGTAACGGCACAAGAATACCTAAAAACATAAAGTGGATGTATGGAGCAAATGAAATCGAAATTATAAACTCGTATAAATACTTAACAATTGAGTTATGTTATAATTTGTCATTTAGCAAACATTTAGAAAATAAACTAATTACGCAGAAAATGGCAGTATCTTCGTTTTGGTCTAAATATATGTATAAACCACCCTAAAATATCGTATAAAAATAAACTCAAAAGCTTTACTGCCCAAATATGGGGATATAAAAAGTATGATGTGGTGGAAAATTTTTTAGATTTTTCATTAAGAAGATGCTACTATTACCTAAAAACACTCCAAACTATATGATTTTTTTGGAAGCGGAAATCACTATATCTGGAGACATTAAAATTGCACTTTAATTATATCAATAAGGTTCTCAATATGCCATACAACAGATTACCTCGCAAGCTCGCAGAAATCATAATTGCTAAGCAGACTTTTTGGGCTGAGGTCTTATTGGGTTTATGTAATGAAATCAACTTTGTTCCTGAAAATAGCTAGGTGCCTATTAGCAAACATTGCAAACCAACAGCGCGTTAGAACGCATGAATATGTGGAGTTTTGAATATAAACGCTAGACCGTTCAAAAGTTCTTCAATGGGAATCTGTACTCTATGCAACTTAGATTCTTCGGAAAATACGCTTCACTTCATTGGAATCTGCTCTGTTTTTAATGAATTTAGAATAAAATTTTTTAACAAACCTCAATTAAACCAAACTGAGGTCAAAAATATTCTCAACGCTGAAACTCATAGTTTTAGTTCACTTATTAATTAAATAAAATACAGAAAACTGATCTTAAATGAATTTGCTTAGATTTGTATTTAAATTGATATACAAAATGAAAATGAAATGAAAAATATTAATATTTACGTATATTCTCGTGTCAATAATAACTATGTAGTTATTAAAGTCAAAGTATATGATTTTTTTTTTGGTGCCTTAATATTGCTTTTCTGGCTCACAACTATAAGTTAAGCCAATTATAGACCACTTTTTTTTTTTATACCAAATTTTCTTTATTTTATTTGTTATTGCATTTATTAAATAAATAAATAAAAATACTTAATTGATCATTACAACCCTTTAGTCAGGACTGCAACCTAACTTCTTACACCAATTATGCAGTGTGGGTTAATTTTATAAAATTTAAATTCTCCGAACGACAGATTTTTGAGAAACTTTTCACGTCACTTTTTTTTACAACCCAGAGTTTTTGCCAGCAAGAAGACATATTTTTTATCGTTTTTATTGGAGATGTCTGACCTGGGGTTTGAACACACTACCTACTACAGCAACTACATTTGATCACTTCATATCCATAATCATTGTAGCGTGTCCCTAACGCTTATTTAGCTGCCAAACGGTCACACGTTAAAATTACCTTGAATTAGTTTGCCAATAAGGGCACATAAAATTTAATTACAGCTGTTGCGCCATAACAATTAATAAATAGATAAATAATAATAATATATATAATAATCTAAATTAATTAACATTAATCCTAATATTATACTTAATAATAATAAATAACTAAATTAAATACATAATGAATTTAAAAATATAAATAAGTATCACCCTAATATAGCGTAATGTTAAGGTTCATGACCATATGAATTACAAGGTCGTTAAATTATAAGTATAGGAAATAAGTAGGCAACGGAGTTGCTGAATAGAATAGTACAGTTAGGATTAAGTAAATAGAATAAGTTAGAGTTAAGGAAAGATTGAAATAAATTAGTTGAATTATAACATCTATCTCGATCGGTTTACTTTTAACTCGAAAGGTTTGGTCTTAGTGTTTTTTTTACAAGTGCCCTAATAAATTTAAAATTATAAATTATTTAATTTTTTATTAACATCCTTAAAAAACATTAAGGATTAACATTTTGGCGCCCGAGCAGGGACTTGTGAAAATAAGTGACAAAAATTATAAATTAGATAAATTATTTCAATTTATTCTAAAAGTAAAAAAAGACCAAATCCGCGCGAACCTTTTATAAATTAATTAAAAAGTTACGCGAGTGTTATAAATTTTATACATACAAAAAAGTATACTAAAGTTTATAAAAAACCTTATAATTTAATTAAGGTTTACAATTAACATATAAAACCACAAATAAAAATTGAGTACATAAAACCAAAAAATTTTCTTAGTAAAACAAAAACAGAAAATACAAAATAAAAAACCAAAGTAAACGATACACACAAATGCAACATAAAACATAAAAAAAATTGAACAAACATACAAAATATATTGCAGAAAAATAATATAAAATTAAAAAAAAACAAAGTGTGTGGTGAAACGAAACAAAGCAGAAAAATATTAAAAACAGAAATAACAAGAATCAAAACAAATAATACGAAACATAAAAAGAAAAATATATATATTAAAAACAAACATAACAAAAATAATAAGATATACAGTGGTATATTAGTGCTGTGAGAACATATTAACATACAAAAAAAAAAGAGATAGAACAAGAAAAGCAAAATAAAATTGAAAAAAATAAATAAATACATTGTACAAAGAAATACAAACACAAAAGTGCCATAAATATCACAACATTAAGAATACACCGAACAAATCATCATACTACACAAGCAAAACCATCACATCGTTGGACGACTCCAAATCCTACAATCCAGGACAGGAATTCTGCACAGATGCCCCGTTGTCACTGCATTCTGTGTCGGTCGGAGAAAACTAAGGGGAGTACTTCAGACTCTCAAGAGGTTCGCTGCAAGAAGAGGTCTTCCGAGGGAAGTGCTATGCGACAACGCAACGAACTTCGTGGGAGCCAGCAACGTCCTCAAACATCTACAGCAAGCATTCGACAGGAGTCGACCCGCCCTCGAATCTTACGCAGCGTCGTCCGGGGTGAAGTTCACCTTCATACCACCTCGGGCGCCGCACTTCGGAGGGCTGTGGGAAGCAGCCGTCAAGCAGGCGAAGTTCCTGTTTCTGCGCGCAGTGGGCAACGCATCGCTGACGCAAGAAGAAATGGAGACGATGCTCGCAGAAACAGAGGCGGTGCTCAACAGTCGGCCCATTGCACCGCTGTCTCCAGACCCCAACGACGGAGAGGCACTAACTCCAGCACATCTGCTAATAGGAGAGGGTCTGCGTTCGCTGCCGCTCGAATCCGTAGGCGACGAGAAACTCAAAGAACCCAAATTATGGAAGCGTTGGCGATTACTTTGCGGACTCAAGCAGACGTTCTGGCAGGCTTGGTCTCGCGACTACGTTCTGGGTCTACAAGGCAAACCCAAGTGGTCCAACGAATCGCCCAACCTGAAGCTAGGTCAGGTCGTGATCATCCACGAGGACAATTGCCCGCCTCAACAGTGGCTGACCGGGAGAGTCGTCAAGGTCATAGAAGGAGAAGATGGCAAGGTCAGAGTGGCGGAGGTCGCAACGCGCAACGGCGTTTATAAGCGCCCAATCCACAAACTGGCTCCACTTCCAAATGATTGAAGAAGCTCAGTCCTTCAATGGGGCCGGAATGTTGCGCCATAATAATTAATAAATATATAAATAATAATAATATATATAATAATCTAAATTACTTAACATTAATCCTAATATTATACTTAATAATAATAAATAACTAAATTAAATACATAATGAATTTAAAAATATAAATAAGTATCACCCTAATATAGCGTAATGTTAAGGTTCATGACCATATGAATTACAAGGTCGTTAAATTATAAGTATAGTAAATAAGTAGGCAACGGAGTTGCTGAATAGAATAGTACAGTTAGGATTAAGTAAATAGAATAAGTTAGAGTTAAGGAAAGATTGAAATAAATTAGTTGAATTATAACATCTATCTCGATCGGTTTACTTTTAACTCGAAAGGTTTGGTCTTAGTGTCTTTTTTACAAGTGCCCTAATAAATTTAAAATTATAAATTATTTAATTTTTTATTAACATCCTTAAAAAACATTAAGGATTAACAACAGCCATACAACATTAAATATGTATACAATACACATGTGTGTAGTATTAAAAATAAACCAAAATTGGTTTTTTTTGTTTCTTTTTTTTTAAATAAATTTGAATAATTTATGAGAAAATTTTCTAATTTTGTTAACAATTTTGTTTCATGGTAATTATTTATAATACGTTAGAGACACTTCTAGCCAAATAATTTTTATTCTTGTGGAAAATTTTTCGAAAAGTAATTATTTTGGATATTTTTTTTATTGTATTGGACAAGAGCGGAGTTTTATTTAAAATGCTTAACTTTAGTGTTTCACTGTTCTAGCGCTACTACAACGGATTTTGCTTTAGCGAGAGAAGGGCACTTGTTCCTGTAAATTATGTAATTTTACATGGCACCCGTCTTTCTGGCAGAGCATATTCATTGGTGGTCGTTTAGTTAGTAGAGCGCACACTGCATTACTGACAGAATTCGTTCTTTAGCCGGTGTATTCCTATATGTGAAACTCCCTTCCTGCAGAGGTTTTTCCTGTCACCGTAGTCTAATAGGTAGTGTCTTGGCTTATTAGACGTAAGGCCGAGGTTGAAACCCCAGGTCAGACATCAAAACGAAATATGAAAAAATATTTTTTCAGCGACTTCCTCTCAGCAGATTTTTAGCAAAAAATTTAAGAGTAAATAAAATTATTTAAAAAATTTATACTTTTTTTTGTTATTTCTACTGAAACATATTTTCAAACATAAAATTTATTTAAAGAAAAACTTTACGATGACCCACATGCGTGCTTAATAATAAATAGTGGGAGTAGACCCAACATTATTGCATGCAATCAAGTGTTGACACTGTTTATCACCAAAGAACTTTAAAGCATATGTATGAGTACACTACTCCACAATTTTTAAAGTGTTTGTGTTGTATTTAACTTAACTGCAGTTCACAATAAACTGGACTTTTATCACACTCCTCATAGTAGTAGTAGAATTACAAAGACCTACGATCTGCCTAAAGGCATTGGGTACAATCAATTCATTAACACAATTTACGTTTAACATTAAAATGATAAACAAAAGCTACAAAAACAAAAACAATGCACTTATTTACATGATAAACAAGTAAATAAAAATATACCAACAACATCAATAAAAAAGGAGCATAAACAAGTAAACAAAAATGCAACAACAAACAATGTAAACAAAATACACAAACAACAATAATGAAACAACGATGTTTACATTTGTGGAGATCTCGAGATGGCGAAGATCATTCATCAGACTGTTTACGTTGGCATATAAAAGGCAAGACAAAGCAGGCAAAGGAGTCAGTAAAAATTCCGTTAGTCTTGTGTGTAGACGCGTTGCTTGTGAAGAGAATAATTGTGGTTTGAAGATATCCGTTGCAAAGATCTGTCGAACAATTGTTAGTGTTTACGCAACATAGTGTAAAGAAGAATAACAAACAAAACAATTGCTGTTGTTTACATCAAGTTTTGAACACATAATTGTGCGAACAATAAAGAATTTTAATTAAAACTAAACACAAATTTATTTTTCTTTTATTTGCAATATACGAGCTCATATTTTAAACGTTTTTAAAAGATAAAAAGCCAGCTTTACGACCTAGTTTCTCACACCATTTATTTTGTGTGTGTTAATTTTATACATGAGTGGCGGGACCTACAGTTTAAAGTCGACTCCGAACGACAGATTTTTGAGAAACTTTTCATGGCAATTTTATTTACTCTCAGAGTTTTTGCCAGAAATCTGCTGAGAGGATGTCGCCGAAGAAATACTTTTTGTATTTTATTTTGATGTCTGGCCTGGGGCTCGAACCCTGGATTTTCTTCTAATAAGCCAACACACTACCTACTAGATCACGGCGACTTCATGTATGTCGAATGCTATTTCCAAATCAAAGGTTTTCTTAATACAAATGATATGTTTCTGTATCTGGACAACACATGTTATTAAGCATTTTAACATTTGGCTATCGCCGTAAATAGTAAGTATTGCGGTATTAGGCGTAATGCGACTAAAGTCAGTACAGAGAAGCTGGATTTTTTTTAATATAAAATAGTTTTATTGTACTTGTACTCTTCTTCAGATTTCTAGTTTTACTTTCCAGGTTCATTGATAAGCACATTTTTTTTTCGATACCCCACTTGGAAGCAGATGGCTTTCACCAAGAATTTTTTCCATTTTATCCGATTGGCTGCTATTGTTGGACTATGTTCCGGTTGTTTATTATTAACAACCACATTATTAACAAACACATTATTAACAAGAAAATCTAGGCGTTACTATACGAACGCCTGCTATCTTCGGTTGTCTTTAAGAGTAGTCAGTTAATCACTGTATCTTGAAAACAGAGTCAAGGCATTATTTCCTTCTTTTCAAAGGTAGGATTATTTTGGCTTTTACAAATTAGGCGTGGATTTTAAGCTGGCAGCGTCATCGGTCCACTTTCCTTTGTGGAAGACTTTAGCCAGGCGAGAACTATAGGTTGATTAATCAGCTAATGTAAGCTGAGGTGGTGAGATTTGATTCTGTTCGACTTTGTCTTGTGGAGTTTTTAAGTTTTTAAGTCGAAGCTGTTCAGTTTCATTTATACACCATTTTAATAACCTCACAGCAGTCATTAGGGTTAGCAGGCACGGTGGTCCAGTGTGCTGGCTTATGAGACGAAAGCCCGTTGAGAAACCCCTAACTCAGACATCTCGAAGCAAACGCAAACGAAATGTAAATTTAAATCTAAACAGTCTTCGATTGAAAAATCTGAAAGCAAATTAAGTCGCCGTAGTCTAGTAGGTAGTGTTTTGGCCTATTAGACCTAAGGCCACGCGTCAAACCCCAAGTCAGACATCAAAGCGAAATATGAAAAAATATTTCTTCGGCGATTTCTGGCAAAATCTCTGAGAGTAAATAAAAAATTGCCATGAAAAGTTTCTCAAAAAAATCTGTCGTTCGGAGACGACTTTAAACTGTAGGTCCCGCCACTCATGTATACAATTAACGCACATAACATGAGTGATATTAGCAGCTAGGCCGTAATCCTGACTGAAGGGTTGTAATGGCCAATCAAGTTTCTCAAAAATCTATCGTTTGGAGTCGACTTTAAAATGTAGTTCCCACCACTCATGTATAAATTTAACACACACACATAACACAACATAAGTGGTGTGAGAAACTAGGTTGTAATGCTGTCTGAAGGGTTGTAAAGCTTCGGTTTATTTCGGATATTTAAGTTGGGCTGGGAATCACGGGCTCGCAGCTAGTAACTACTCGACTAGGGAGACTTATTTTTAACGAAAATTATGGTTGCGATAGTTGTGTGTTGGTTTACTGCACAGATCTTCGAATCTTCTGGTATTAACTCCGGGAGTCACTTGAGCTTTGCAAATTGTGTTGTCCATGGTCGAGTTTTAACTAAAAATCGCATCACACATACATGGCCTTATAATTAGAAACGACTTAGCAACATGTATGTTTGTTAATTTATTTTACAGTTTTCACTGTGTACCTGTGGTCAAAGGTTTTGTTTAGAGGACGTCTTACATACTTTTTTCCATCAGATTGTGACAAATTAAACTTAGATTCGTCACTCCAGAGAACTCTGTTCTAGAAACATCGTTTCTAACAGAACTTCTACTCACAGAACATGTGTATTCAAATGTGATGTATATAAAATCCATGACTGCTTAAGAGTATAAGAACGATTAAGACATCCTAACCAGAGGTGATAGACAAATGGCGAAGTGGTTGTAATCGGTTTTACAACGGGACCTTATAAGATTTCTTTAAAGCAGCTGGCCTATTCAAACCGATTAATTAAATTTAAATTTTTTTTAATTTTAAGGAAAGAAATTAAAAAAAAATTTAAAACATAATTTCATGGAAATCCCTGTAATCCTGTAATATTTTTTTTTTGTTGTTGTTTGCCTTAGTTATTGTATGGCATTACAGTTACATTTATTCCTCATGTTAATATGTGCTGTGCTATGTACCATATCACTAAGTGTTGAGCCGCATTTGAAACTCTTGTCTGACGTAATGCCAGTGTTTAGGCTTAAAAAACATGATGTTTTCCTATGTTATGGATCTTCTAATCCTAAGAGATTTTTTGTTTGTTTTTTTTTTTTTTTTTGAAACGTGAGTTCACATAAGGGAAAATGCGTTAACATTTTGAAGCATTTCAGCTGTGTATTAAACAAAGGATAACATGTTATGTTACGGTAACCAAACCATTCAAGCATTATATTGTACATCCATACATTTATTCATATTCATACTCATACTCATCATATATTTTGTAATTTCTTTCATTTATTTTTTAATACCACAAAAAAAGAGAAAAAATAATAATTTTTTTAAGTAAATGATGTTTTAAACATTTTCATTTTACAGTAAGTGTCTCTCTAAGCTAAATGCGGCTGTTGTAAAATGTTTAAAAGTTACAACCGAAGTGTCAAAATGAATAAAAGACAATTGTCAGGTGGGATTTGCACAAAAAAAATATGAATTATTATGAAAAGTAAGAGAAATTAATGGAAAAAGAAATTTCTTAAGAATAGAATTTCATTTCCATCAAACAAAAAAAAATCTTTCAAAAAAACCTATGAAAAGTAAAAAAAATTTTTTTTGTTTTTCTTCAAACCATTTAAAATCAATTATTTCCTCTCTTTAAATATCTAGCACAGTTTCCTAAAATTTTTATTATTTAAAGTGTTTTTTATGAAAAATATAAAATTTTCCCACCCATACTTGGCACTTGGAACCACAGAAAAGGTTCCATAATTTTTTTCTTTTTGTCTCTTGGTTTTTTTTTTTATTTTTTTTATTTTTTTTTTTATTTGTTTTGATCAATCAATGCCAGTTGTTTGTCGTGTAGATATTTAAAACCTATTTTTACAATTTGTTTGTGGTTAAACACATAATATGTATGCATGTCTGTCTCTGCAGAAGACCTAACTAAGGAAATCGATATGCTTTTGAGTTATTGAACAAAATTATTAAATCACTATGAAGCACGAAAAATAGAAATAAAGTCTGTGAAATAAACCACACAAAAATATTTACACTGTCTTACAAAATATTTAATATTCGGCAAGAAAAATGGTCTTATGGCATATATATTGTCATTACAATCCAACAGTCAGGATTACAGCCTAGCCTTTCACATTTAACCGTAGATCGAGCTTTAACATGCTTCATAATTCTAGCTTATGTATCACTTTTTTTACATACTTGTAGTAGCATTCATACATAAATAATTGGTCACTACAAGCCTTCAGTCCGGATTACGACCTATTTTCTCACACCACTTATGTTGTGTGTGTTAATTTTATACATTTTATACAGTTTAAAGTCGACTCCGAACGACAGATTTTTGGATTAATTTTTCATGACAATTTCTGATTTACTCTCAGTATTTTTGCCAGAAATCTGCTAAGAGGTAGATACATATATTTTTTGTATTTCGACCTGGGGCCAGTGAATTCATAAATACTTTAAATTCAAGCTCTTGTAAGTTTCTGTGGGTTATCAAACATATGCATGGGTCAGGTATTGTCACAATGGAGTACAGCAATTTTCCAGTTGATCACTCAAAAGCGCTTTAATAGAATTCCGTGATTTAATGAACTGTTGATAGTAGCGTTCAGTATCGTTTATTTGATCGAATTGTAAAAGCTCATGGTCTTTCTTTAAAACTTCACTTTGCTTTGCTTATGATCGTTTAAATACCATTGTTCAACACTTTTAATCATTTTCATTAGAAATGGTTGCGATTCTTTACGTTTTAGCACTGATTTGCAGTTGAAACTTGTTCATAAAATGTTTCTCTGGTGATTCATGTGACACGCTCTTATTCATACGGCTGACAACTATTTGGTGCTGAAGAACGTCAATAATGATATCGTAATAATCGTCATTACCAAACTCAAAGAAAAAAAATTTGTGTTTTAAATTTTAAATGTTGACATAATATTTGTTTTCCACCCAATATTTAGACAATCTTATGGACCCTTTATAATTATACTTTAGAATACAATTGAAGCAATAAGTTTTGCTCCAAAAAAAATATTTTCTAAACTTTCTGAAAAAAAAAACTAAGACCAATCAAAGGAACTGTCCAAAAAAGTCCAACAGCCGTGATTAAAAAGTGTATTAGAGTGGTATTTGTAAGGGGACAGAAGAAGAAGTTGAAGCTGAAGTAAAAAAACAAACGGAAGGAATTGAACTGAAGTGAACGTGTTGGCTAAGAATACATAGATATTCTTTCAGGAATTTTATTGAAGCTGAAGTATGCTGCTTATATGCCGAAAAACTATACGGAGAGACGTTTGCAAAAATTCATGAAAAATAAAAAAGAAAATAATTTTTTTTTTTTTTTTGTAAAAAAAAACTTGAGTAAATCAATAAATTTAAAAATAAACTCTTATAACACAAAGGAACAACCAAAAAGATTTTTTTGTTTAAAAAAAAACTTAAAAAAAATTAAGTAGAATAAAATTCTTTGAAATTTAAATTTTTATTTTTTTTTTAATTTCAATAAAAAATATTATTTTATTTTAATATTAGCTCACAAATTAAAGGTACAACAGAAACAAATTTTGGGTAATATGACTGAAAATTTGCAAACTTTCTTAGGATTACAATAAGACATAAATGTGGATGGAAGAAATTGAAACAAAGGCACAGTTTTTTGGAAAAAAATTATTTTCAGTAATTTTTCTTATTAACAAAGCAAATACAAATCCAGTAGATTTTCCATATGAAATAAGGGATTTTTTTGAAAAATCTGGTGTTAAGAAAAATTGATAATTTGTCAATAAATATCATACTCTACAAGGATAGAAATGGCATTTGAATTAAACATTAAAACAAAAGAAGTAATTTTTTCTCAGACATAAAAATTTATTCGAAAAGATAATTTTTCCTTTAGTTTTTCACATGTTTTTATTTTAAAGTTGGCTGTTTTATTATTATAAACGCCAAATAAATGATTTAAAATCCTTTAACACAACTGATGGCAATGTTATCACAAGCAACATATAAAATATATGTAAAAATTTCCCATTAATAATACCAAATATTTTTCAAAAATATTTTTAAGTTTTATAAAAAAATTCTAATGCCAACAGATTTATAAAAAAAAAAATAACTTTAGAAGTTTGGGTTGTAAAATTGTTTAAATTTTCAAACTTTGTACTTCTTAATAAAAATTGTTTTGGATGTGTTACGGTTTGATACTTCAGATGTTAACAAAATAAAAAATAAAAACAAAATGAAATAAAAAATTAAAAAAAAAGATTTAAAAAAAAATAAAATAAAAATAATAAAAAGTCAAAATAAAATAAAAATTAAAAAAAAATAAAAAAATTTAATTCAAAATACAAAAAATATTTCCTCGGCGACTTCCTCTCAGCAGATTTATGGCAAAAAACTCTGAGAGTAAATATAATTGCCATGAAAAGTTTTTAAAAAATCTGTCGTTCGGAATCGACTTTAAACTGTAGGTCCCACCACTCATGTATAAAATTAACACACATAACATAAGTGGGGTGAGAAACTAGGACGTTGTACAAGGGGTCAATTCGACCTCCACGTTAATTCGACCTCCAACTACACGTCCTCTAACCTAACCTAACCTAACCTAAAAAATAAGGTGAAAAGAAACTCATAAAGCATTCTTAAATCCAATTAATATCAGATATAATATCAATAATATTATATATGGATGGCAACTGAACCTGAATTGATATGTCAGCTGGCAACTAAAAATTTGTATTTGCCGAAAAACATTATTTTTTTGTACTTGAAATGTTTAAATTTTGATTATCAATTGCTGTCAGGAATACCTTTTTTGGAAAGTAGAAATGCAACTGAGATTAAGTTGCCATCCAGAATCGAGCCCTGATAATATTTGGAAAATTATAAAAATTAAAAAAAAAATTGGTAAACGAAACTTTTTCGGATTTCAAGCACTAATAGTTTATTAAATAGTGTGCTAATCCAGAAATTCAAATGATTTCCAGTAATTCTGGTCTATTAAGCGTTGATTATTTCAAACGAATAACGAGCGCATTGATCATAGGGAAAAAAATAAATTCATGAAATTCAACTGATTTCCAGAAGCTGTTATACTGTTAAACATGATTAAATACGTTGATTATTTCAAACTAATTTCGAAGGCATAACATTGCTCATATGAAAGGAAAATTATTAAATTCTAGTTTCTTTTCACAAAACTTCTATTTTACTTCTTGAATTCCAATGTTGTATGAAAAAAAATATATTTTTTTAAGCTGATCCATAATTACGGAAATTAAATTAAAATAAAAAATTTATTTAGAAGTTCTTTAGAATTTTTTTAACTGTTTTAAAAACAATATTTAAAAATAAAAAAAAAATTTGAACCAAAAATTTTAAATAAGTTTTGAGTTCCCAAATGTTTAAAAAAAAATTTCAAACGAAAATTTTAAATAAGTTTTAATTAAGTACCCAAATGTTAAAAAAAATTGAAACGAAAAATTTTAAATAAATTTTGAATTTCTAAATGTTAAAAAAATAATAAAAAAATTTGAAGAAAATTTTTAAAAAAATTTTGAATAAATTAAAAAAAATAAAAAAATTAAAAAACATTAAAAACAATAATAAAAAACAATTAAAATAAATTTTGTATCAATTTTGTATAAACTTTGAAATTTTTTAAAAAATTTTTCTTTTAATATAAATCGAATAAGATTTTAAAACATCTTAGAATCGTCATGATTTCTGACAAATAAACGTTAAAACATTTTCTAATTATGCATCCACATTTGCAAAATTTTTGAAATAAAGCTATTTGGAGCTGTCCAAACTTTAGTAATTTCATAAACAATTTCTTTAATATCCTTCATAATATTTTGAAATCCTTCTACAGTCTTCCTCCATTCATTACTTATATATGTGTGTTATTATGATAAAATGTGTGTTATATTTTTTGTTGTGCATTACTTTTTCTGTTGCGGTAATATAATGGCAGGTAATCCTTGTATAATCCTTTTAAAATGCTGCTTTTTCTTTTTGGTTATAATTTGTTTTTTTTTTCAATAAATAAATTGTAGTTATTAAGGTGGCACTAACTTTGGGATAATATTATTCAATTTCTTTTTTTTCACAAATTATTTTTTAATTTTTTAATAGAATTGTCACACAAGAAAAAAATTTTTTCAATGAACTGCTCTTTTACGCTTGGTTTTGTATTTTTTTTTTTGGTTTTTAATTTATTTTCTCTTTTATTTTTAAGAAAAATAATAATTTTTGCTTTTATTTATATTTTTCAGAACTTCATTTCGTTTTTTAATTCACGAACATTTTTAAAATTTTTAAATAAAATTATTTTTAAATTAAAATTTTTATTTCGTTTAATTTTTTAAATATATTTTTTTATTTTTTAAGAATTAATTTTTTTTATAAATTCTTTTTCACTTTTTCTTTTTATATCACTTTCCGTTTTGTTTTAAAAATTCTTTACGACCGTTTTCCAATTTTTTTTTCGTATATATTTTCGCCCGTTACAACACGACGTATTCACGAAAATGTGCGTAATTTTTTCGTTTATTTTTTTTGTTGGCCTTAAAGGAAAAACTCTTTTTGGATTTTCAACTTCGGTTTGGTTTACAAAAATGTTTCTTCTTGTGATTTTTAAACTACGTTTTCGTAAAACCGTACAGTGTGGTGTAAATGGCTAAGATTAAATACGTTTTTTACGTTACGAGTACCAAATTGTTTGAATATCCCGGCAACACTAAATTCACTCTGCTTACGAAATTTATGAATTGCGTGCATTTCACTACATATCGCCCATACAATGTGTATAAATTGTAGAGCATAAAAATATACTTTTGTGTGCAAGCCGAAGTACCATATAAAAGAAATCCAATTCCCCATACATACACTTGCAAAGCATTTACTCTCTTCAACACACAACTCTCTGTGAGATTCTCTCTTATTTGGATGATATTTCAAATTGTGTCTCTCATTCTATCTGTACTGGGTACAAACATTACATGTGTGTGGATTTAGTTCAGTTAAACTATGGGTTTTTTTCGTACCATAAAAAAGAGTTTGAATGTTAAAAAATGAAATAAATACGAGATTTTCATTACTCGCACTTGCAAACGCTATAAGAAAGTGTTTTTTCCCGAATATTTGTGCATAATATTGCATGTGGATTTGGTTCGGTTAACCTTATTCTGGTCGTCGTTGTTTTACCGACCGACCAGGAGAGCATTGGATTTTTCATCACTGAGAGTAAGTGTCTCATGACGCATGCCCGGTTCTATTGTGTATTGTGTGTGGTGTGTTCTTTAATTTTCATATTAAATGTTGCAAAATATTTAAAAGCCTTTTTAATATGCAGGCTATCGATGGCAATTTATTGCCTTAAAATGTTGCAGTTTTTGTCATGCAAACAATAGGACCTTGGTCTATAGAACGTACAATATTAAACATCCAAACCTTAATGTTATTTTCGGTTACTTTCGCTACTGGATAATAAAGTTATTATAGGTTTGAAGGAAATACACAACAATTTAGGAACAAATTACCACAAAATATATGAGGCTATTAGAGGTCAAGCAACAAAACATACAGCCGTAAGGTAAAGGCACATGAAATCACCTTGTTACCGGGTTTCAGTGTAAATATAACGGCTGGAAACGAGATTTTAGGGAAATTTAAATTACAAAGGCATATACTTACATACATACATACATACATATATACATAATTGCTATTTACACCCCCTCCGTCATACATACATAACATACATAATTGGTCATTACAACCCTTCAGTCAGGATTACGATCTAGTTTCTCACACCACTTATGTTGTGTGTTAATTTTATGTATGAGTGGTGGGACCTACAGTATAAAGTCGACTCCGAACGACAAATTTTTTAGAAAAATTTTTCATGGCAAATTTATTTACTCTCAGAGTTTTTGCCAGAAATATGCTGGGAGGAAGTCACCGAAGAAATATTTTTTTCAAATTTTGTTTTGATGTCTGGTCTGGGGTCGCCCCTGGCTTTACGTCTAATAAGTCAACAATCTACCTACTAGACTACGGCGAATTCAACCCTTCCGCCACGATTAGTTTTATACATGAGTGCGGGGACCTACAATTTAAAGTCGATTCCGAACGAAGACAGATTTTTGAGAAATTTTTCATGGCAATTTTTATTTACTTTCAGAGCTTTTGAAAGAAATCAGCTGAAATTCAGCCTGATGACATGGGGATTGAATCTTCGTCTTACGTCTAATACGCCAACACACTATCTACTAGAGTAAGGCGGCGGCATAAGCTGTGTTTATTATTTAATTTACGATTCCTGGTTGAGATAGCACTAGGGAACCTAGTAATATCACTGTATAGTAATATTGATATTGAAGGCTCCTAGAGGTAGTATTCCAACAAAGGCCAGACTTGCCCTACGATATACAAAAGTTTTGCATAAAAATCCTTCCAATGTTGTCTAAAAATTCTGCATGGAATGTATACCATGATGGGCCGAACAATGGTTCCATAGGTCATGAACTATGTTTTGGGTAGAAAATCAACTCAAATGGAGTTAGGCAAAATACATAGACTATTGTGTGTTGGTTTAACAGGTTCTATTGGACTTAATTCCATTGCACAGGGTGGTAGCGAAAATTGGAGGCTATAGCTACAGAGCCTATCGTAGCGTGTGTTGTGGTATAACTGGGGCAATGAAAGAAAACCTGTTCTAAAGAGTTGCTAAAGGCTTTGTTGAATTTAAGTTTGTTGCATAGGGTAACGAAGAACAAATGCCTTGCAGACCATGGCTGTCGTGTGTTGTGGTATAACAAGGACAATGAAAGAGAACCTGTTCTACAGCGTTACTAAAGGCTCTGTTGGATTTAAGCCCGTTTCCACATGGTAGCAAAGAAAAAAACTTTACAGGCAATGGTTAGGATAATGCCAGACGGATCTAATTCGAGGTTCATTAGTGGAATTCATGACGTATTTCATTGAGAGGCTGATAGCCTCCTTCTTAACTGTTCTCTAAACTGAAGCAGTAGCCTCTAAGATTATGGAGAATGATTAGAAACGTTTTCATTTGCATATCCATAAAACGAAATTGAATCCAATAATTCAATCAAATATGTTAATAGTGCACTTAATCTCCCATAGAAATGAATGCATGTATGCTTACAAAAAATTAAAACTCTTTCCCAATTTATTTATTTATTTTTGCTATCAAAATGTAATGTAATGTCCTTAAACCATATTTGACCCACATTTGCAACAATGTCGCTTATGAATTTTGTTCTGAAGTTTTCAGAATTTAATTTAAAATTTTACTCATAACTTAAGTTTTCTTTGCAATGTTTACTAAAATCAAATGATTTGTTTTTAATTTTAGTTTTCAAAAAAAAACTTTAAATATTCAAACACCCAGAGTAATTCAATACAAAAGTTTTCATATGTAACTACAAAGCTGTTGCCTGGGAATGTATGTTTAACTACAAGAAACTTTATAAACATTTTTTACATTTTACTTGAAATGTAAATAAGCAGCAAAGAAACTTACAAAACCATGTTTAAAATTTTGATGTCTAAAGGGAACATGTTGGCTTTCCAAAAACATAAAAACTACATGTTGTTATAAAGTGAAACAGTTGTTGCAGCAGCATGTTGATTTTCAACTTGCTTACAGTAAAGACTACTCTGTTAAATGTTAAGTAGGGGAAATTGTTTACAAATTAAACATATTGAAAGCATATGTTACCCCTCTAAAAGTTAATTGAACAGCAACATGTTGCTGGTATTAGATATTTTAAGGTATTTTAGGCATTATTTAGATTTCGATTGAACATGTTAATGTTCCCCTTACTTACATTTGACTGCCCAGTGTTATACTGAATATGTGGTATAATCTTAAGTAGTGGATATTTTTTATCAACATGTTGCATTGGAAAATTTAATTAACATTTTGCATTGAATGTTTATTTTAAAACCTTTCAACAAAACCTTGTATATTTTGAAAGACCCATGTTTATACACTCCAAAAATGTACAACATGCTTACATATTTGACTATGTGTCAAAAATAATAAATTAACCAGCAACAAATGAAGGTAATGAAAAACTATTAAACAATGAATCTGAACCCAAAAGTGTATTCGAATATTAATCAGTTAAGCACAGATGATCGATAAATAAGTAAATATTGTTAAGGACTGTTACTTCTTGGAGAAGTAATATGATAACATATGTATATAATAACTGCTATTTACGTATCGCCAAATGGGTAGCAGTTTTAATTTAGTATTCAATACCAAAGCAACAATTACTTGCATTTTAATATTTCCACACTTTTAGTTAAACTTGTTGCCTAAATTGTGTGGAATTTTTTGTATTTCAACTTATGCATAAAATTTCTTTTAATTCCATAAACAAAATCAAAAAATGTTAAGTTGTATTGTTGTGGCGTATGCAACTTAACCCATATAAACCATATAAACTTATTTACTCTATTAGTGAATTTTTGGATTCTATGTTTTTATGGTAAAATAATCGAATCAACTCTTTAAATTCCTGAATAATAAGAAAAAATAAAATTATTCTGTTGGATTATGTTGATGGGGTTTCAGTTTTATTCAAATATTTATCAAATTGTTTATAAACAAATACACCATTTTGTACCATGGATTCTATATTTTTATGGCAACAACTCGAATCAACATGTGAAATTGCAAAGCAATGAAAGCCATAAAACTCTTCTGTTACTGCAACTTCTTCTTCTATTCACCACATTTTATGTGTAAGGTGGACAATTCTGTACCCTTTCTTGTTCATCAACAGCAACATGTTGCCATTGAACTTAATGAACAAACAACTTGTTTAATTATTATACGGATATAAGGGCATGGATTCTATGTTTGTGGACATCAACTTGTTCAACATTTTTAAAGCAGCATAGGAGATTTTAAAGATGTTGATGCCACCATATTGACAGCAAATGCTATTTATGCTAATGGCAATAAACTCCTAAATTTTAAACCAAATTCATTACAACTTCTTATGTTTGTAGAGAAATAGCTATGAAGTTTAACTTTTGAATACTAAAAAATACTGATGATGCCGTATAACCTTAAATTACTACAATTTTGGGTTGAAACTTATACAACTATATCACTTTTGCCAACAGGTGCTACTATGATCTCAATAGGCAATTGAGTAGAAGAGACCTCTCTGGTGCGACAAAACGAATACTCTACAAGACGCTCATTCTGCTCATGCTTCATTATGGCGTAGCGTCATGGATCCTATTAAGTACTGATGCAGCAGCCTTGAGAATATGCGAGAGAAAAGTCGTACATAAGATCTTTTGTCCACTGCGAGTTGGCGATGATTTCCGCATTCGATCCAACAGTGAGCTGTATGAGCTCCTCAAAATCCAGAGGCTGAGGTGGGTCCGCCATGTCGTCGAATGGAGGAAGATGCTCTGAAGGGACGTTTATTGCCACAAACGATTTTTATTTATACAACGCACCTGTGACCTTTGATTGTGTTTTCCTGTAACAGTGTCTGTGAGTGCTTTAGTTTCCACGGGTTTTAATAGCGTGTTGCGGCATTTCAGCGTAAATTTGTGGTGATTCTGTTATTTTCAACGTCTATGCTTTCAAAATTCCAACAGAGAAGGAAAATGGTTATGAATCAAGGCCCGATAGTAGTTTTGTGTTTGTTTGTCTTATTCGTAGATTCGATGATGAAAAACTTTTTACACATATTTTTTAAATTAATTGTACGTAATTTTTGTCTTAAAAGTGAGTCTCACATTAGTTTGTGGCAAGCAACACTAGCGTTCAGCGTATTATGGGCCACAATAGTCCGGTGGTGTTTATTAATGTACAGTTGAGTCATATTATTTTTCCATTTAAAAGGCCTTGAACTACCTAGGAAGTCATTGTGGGGAATAATGTAACCAACATTTCTCAAGGATACCATTTTCATTAGTATGACCAACATTTCACTCGTGTCATTGAACAGTTACCGAGAGGTAAAAGCGAAAATAAATGTAAAATTGTCTCCAGCGTAATGCACCGCCGTGGTCTAGTAGGTAATGTGTTGGCTTATTAGACGTGAGGCGTCAAACCCCAGGTCAGGCATCTCTAACTGAATGAAATATGAAAAAATATTTCTTGGGCGACTTCCTCAAAACTCTGAAAGCAAATAAAATTGCCATGAAAAGTTTCTCAAAAATCTGTCGTTCGGAGTCGACTTTAAACTGGAGGTTCCGCCACTCATGCATAAAAAGTAACGCACACAACTTAAGTGGTTTGAGAAACTAGGTCGTATTCGCGACTAATGGGTTGTAATGACCAATTTTGTATGTTATGTAATGCACCAGCATAATGATACTCACGAATCTTTGTATCTGCCATAGTATGTAGAGATTAGTCGTTTGGGTAAAGAATTCCCTTCATATTAAGCATCCACAATGGGATGCTGTGGCCTACATGTGTTCATTTATACCTGCTTTAGTGAACAGTCACTCTAAGCATCCATTGATCATTACACTGTAGAAGTTTTGTTGCAGGCCTCTGCTCTTTGTAAGAATTTAAAACAGAGAAAAATAAATGTGTATGCCCCACCAGGATTACCTCAGAATCCGGCATGATGTGTGGGAAATAGAATCGGTGGAGCACCTTTTATGCGAGTGCCCTGCATGTCAGAACAGACGTCATCGGTTTTTGGGTGACAGAACGTTTGAAGATGTGGGCATGGTGGCGACTGTGCCACTAAGGGAACTGCGCGGTTTTATCCGAAGCTCGGAGTGGTACAAACTCACCACGGCAAGGATCATGATCATGACAAGGAAGCTTATCTCACACCGGGCTACACAATGAGCCACCGAAGGAACTTGCCTGTGAAAGGCAAGCTACCCTCTAACCTAACCTAACCTAACATAATGTGTATGCTACTGCTTCTCTGGTGGAATGCATTCCAAATTTCCATGACTCTAGCACATAAGTCAGGCTCAATTTGAATGATAGCATGAGTTGTGTTGCTCTTGAGGTGCTTTAAGATTTGTGGCTTATTCGCCCGCACTAGCAATTTAATAAAACCCCACAAGAAAAATCTTACGGGGTCAAATCGCACATTCTTGATGGCCAGTTCACATCACCTCCATGGATCTGACTATGCTTTCAAACCGTTTGTGCAGAATATCCATTGTCAAATCATACAATTCAGAGCAAAACAAGCTGGTAATCATCGGCCTATAGTGCTTGCCGTAGACTGGTCAACATCTGTTGTCATCGTTGACTGTTGCCTAGTTGTAGGAATTGATGTCGCCGCTAGCAACAAACCTTAACCAAACACTGACTTTAACCCATTAGACCGCAAGCAATACGTGATTAAAATCTGATGCTAAAACTCCAAGAAAAAATAATTCGGGCATTAATGGGTTAACGGTATGCATTGGACACTCTTGAAATTCATGCGGATAAGTATCGTTCCAAATTATTTGTTCACGTGTCCATTCAGCTAGAAATGGGCCCCAAGATTTTTTAAATCAAATTTAGAGTCACTTGTCTACTGCTTCCGCTACTGAAGTCGCCGCAGTCCAGTAGGTAGTGTGCCACGGTGGAAACTCCAGATCAGATATCTTCAACAAAACGAAATTTGAAAAAATATTTCTACGGCGTCTTTCTCTCATCAGATTTCTGACAGTCTCTGAGAGTAAAATAAAATTGCCACGAAAAAGTTTCGTAAAAATCTGTCATTCAGAGTCGTCTTTAATCTGTAGATCCCGCCACTCATGCATAAAAATTAACCTACAGAACATAAGTGGTGTGAGAAGCTAAATTGTAATCTTGACTGAAGGGTTGTAATGACAAATTATGTATGTATGTATGTATGAAGTCTTCGTAATGAAAATATTTTTTCATTGGAGCCACGGTGCATGAAATAATTTTTTTTTTATTTTGCGTGTAAAGGAAGGCAGAAAAACAATTTTACTATGCGAAGCAGATCAATCATTTTATATGTATGGATGTGTGAAGATGGTGGTAAAACGTCTCTAATATAAATTCAATTTAAATAAAAATATTCAGTGAAGCTTTCGATAAAAATTACATTCTGTTTTTCAATTAAATTTTTTCATTTAAAAAATATTTCTCAGAAATTTTTATGCGCCTCCTGCCATACCCTAAATTTCAGATGCTCATGCTGCTGGTGTTGAAAGATTTGTTAGTCTTTATTTTATATGCTGCTGCTGCTGCTACTTTCAAGATGAATATCTTCATCGTTCAAGACTAAGTTCAACAATATGTTTTAAATGTTTTTTTAATTAATTTTAAATCTCTTTTTTCTTTTTCTTTTGGTTTGCATTGTCAAGAGATTAATTTCATGTTTCCAAGTGTAAAAGGTAAACTGATATGGTCGTGTGTTAAATTGAAATTGTTGTTCAAGATTAACTTTAAGAGACATTGTCTCTGTTACGTTTTTTTGGGGTATGCATTTAAAAACCTTTTAAAAAAGAAAAAAAGTTTTTTTTTTTTGAATTTAAAGACCTTTAACGAGGTCTTTAAGCTGTTGAAAAAGGTGTTACGTTTCAAAAAGGCGGTTTTTGGTTTGTAAAGACTGCATTTGCAAACACTTGCCAATGTGAATGAAAACAGAGTTAATGCTCTGTAAACATTGCAGGCCGAAGTCAAGATTAAAAATTAGAAATAAAAAATTTTACAGAGCATTTTCTTAGAGCTTGCATTACTTGTTAATAAATATAACTTTTTTTTTAACATGCTTAAAAAAAACCACTGAGTTTTTTCTCAAATTTCTTTTTTTATTTGAAAGTACAATCCTTCCGGTTAATAATGGAAAATAATTTCATTCAAATGGCTGCCTCTACTGGCCATGCAGTAGCCTACACCAGAAGATGCCGATTTTGGCAAAAAAAATCATTTTTTCAGATGAAGCTCATTTTGATCTTGGCGGACATATAAACAAGCAAAATTGTCGCATTTGGGGCACAGAAAACCCGCACGCATACATTGAAAAGCCGACGCACCCAAAATGAGTCACTGTTTGGTGCAGATTTTGGTCCAGAGGCATAATTGGGCCATTTTTTTTCGAAAATGAAAGGCCGTTACAGTCAATGGCGATCGTTATCGGGCCATGTTGAAAGAATTTTTGTTCACAAAAATTGAAGAGGAGGATATTGGCAACATTTGGTTTCAACACGACGGCGCTACGTGCTACGCAGCCGAAGCTACACTCGATGTTTTGCGCACTGTTTTTGAAGATCGCATTATCAGCCGCAGAGCTGATGTCGTTTGGCCACCTCGGAGCTGAGAGTTGACACCGTTGGACTATTATTTGTGGGGTGCCGTTAAAGATAAATGTTACGCCGACAAGCCAGAGACAATTGACGCTTTAAAGGACAATATTCGTGAAGCCAATGGTAAAATACAGCTGCACACAATCGATAATGTGTTTAAAAATTGGACCGATCGTGTATGCTACTGCGTGGCCAGCCGAGGCAGCCATTACAATGAAATTATTTTCCATTATTAACCGGAAGGATTGTTCTTTCAAATAAAAAAAGAAATTTGAGAAAATATTCAGTAGTTTTTTTTAAAGCATTTTCAAAAAAAAAAGAATTATTTGGCGCACCCTTTATATTGTTATGAAAATGAAACATCAAGATATTGGTGTCTCGCTTTTGTATCGCTTAACATTAAAATTTTAACCAAAAGCCACAAAAACAAAACGATGTAGTAAATAAACCTGTTTACAAATTATCGCACTGCTTAATATAATAACAAACGCCAGCATAAAAAATGGTAAACAAGTAAACAAACATACAACAATAAACACCAGCATAAAAAACTGTATTAGAGAAAAACTGTATTAGTGTTTTGAAGATCTCCGTTACAAAGATCTGTCGAGTAATTTCCTAGTAATTTTTATTGTTTATGCAAAGGGTATTCACAAAGGAATAACAAACAAAGCAATTGTTAAACTAATATAAAATAGCACTTTAAAATTATTTTAAATTAACTTTTTATTTATTCTTTTTTTTTTTAGCCGTAAGGTCTATCCTTTTTCGAAGCTTCCTTTCTAGTCTTTTCTTTTTTCGCAAAAATTTCATAACAACTTTAAAACTAATTTTAAAAGCTCGAATCCGATTGGCCAATCATAACTTGACGAACTTCGTTAAGTAGGAGTTTAGAATCTCCACGCTTATTGGTCAATCAATACTTTATTAACGTTGCCACTGTTAATAAAAGAGTTTACAAAGTGATTACTCGTTACAGCGTCGGCCGACCTGACAATCCAATCGACCTCGATTGTACTGTTAGTGCTTAACTTAAATAGTTTACAATATTATACTTAAGACTATGTACTAGTATTAAATGTATTGCCAATTGCTTAAAGAAATATAAACGAATAACTATTCAGCTGTACTCTCATTTGTTAGCCATGACTTTATTCTCGAAGCTTCTATAACACCATCATATGGTAGTTGAGTTAATTGACAATTTTCGATATCTCTAATCACATAACGGTCATGTGGTAAAACCCTATGAATTATGTACGGACCGCGGTATTTTGGGATTAACTTTTTATTCGTTCCGCTAGAAGTATCTCGTTACGAATTACAACATAATCACCCTTACAATATTTCTTTGCCGGTTTGCTATGCTGCTGAAAATGTTGCTGAGAGTATCTCTGGGATTTCTTTATAGCATCCAAAGCGGAGGACCGAATCTCATCCAAATTGCATTCTGTTTTTGCGTCAACCTTTTCCTCAAGAAATTCTGTGAGTTCATCAACAACTTCTCCCCTTTGTAGAACACCAAACAACAACTTACTGGGAGCTTCTTTGACAGTAGAATGAATCGTATTATTAATGCTGTATTCTACTTTGCCCAACATAGTCGACCAATTAGCATGACAAATAGGTTCGGATATTTTACTCAACATGGCTCTTATTACTCTATTTACGCGCTCGACTTGCCCATTTGCCTGTGGAGAAGCGGTTGCAACTTTCACATGTGTTATGTTATTCTTCAATAAATATGCACTAAATTCAAGAGAAGTGAAACAAGTTCCACGGTCAGATACAATACGCCTAGGCCTACTATAATAACTAAAATACTTTTCCAAACATGAAATAACTTCTCTTGTGCTGGTGGAAATTACTGGATACAGACGAACGTATTTCGTAAAGCCATCAATTACAACCAGAATATGCTTTCGCTTTGAATTAACAGAAGGTAGAGGTCCAAAATGATTCACATGTATAGTATCGAAAGGGAGAGGTCTCTTGGGTATTCTATATAGATTATGTAATTAATACGGGCAGGGGCCGAACACATAATACAACGAATACAGTTTCTTATAAATCGCTCCACTTTCTGTTCCATATTCGAAAACCAGTAGTTTCTTCTCAGTTGGTTACACGTTTTCTCTACACCCAAGTGACATATCTTCTCATGAACCAATCTAATGACATTCATTTCCATCGCAGATGGCACAAATAGTTGAAAAACTCCATCCTTGCCTATCCTAAAAACTAACCCATCTCTTAATTCGAAACCTTTTACCGACTCCTTTTCCAATTTCCTCTTCAATTCAATAATCTTTTCATCACGATTCTGAGCTACTTGGACATAGAAATCTATTTGCTCGCAATCAAGTGCCGCGACCAATTCACATTTCCTATGTTCTGACCTATTTTCCACAGCAGCGCAAGCATCAACCACACTTCCAGTTCCAGCGGTCTGACAGCGGCTAAGGGCATCAACATGCCCCATATTAACACCACCCCGATGCTGTATTGTATAATTATAGTCCTCCAACTCAAGAGCCCAACGCGCGATCTTCGCATTCAATTGCCTCCTGCCTAAAGTGAGTGTCAAGGAGTTACAATCCGTAACAATCTTAAATGGGATACCCTGCAGATAAACTCTGAAACGGCGTAAGGCATATATAATGGCCAACGTTTCCAACTCAAAACTATGATACCGCGCCTCAGCAGCGGTGGTTGCCCTAGAGAAAAACATAACAGGATGAAACTTTCCATCCAGTTGACGTTGCAAAAGTACAGCACCGAATCCAGATGAACTTGCGTCACAATGTAGTTCAGTTTGTCTATTTGGGTCATAAATCGCAAGAACAGGGCCAGACGATAAAATATTCTTCAATGAGTCGAAAGCCCTATAACATTCATCAGTTGGCACATATTCACCATCCAATGTCAGCTGTCTTAAGACTTTCGTAATTTTCGCATGATTCGGCACAAATTTCCTAAAATAAGAAAATAAGCCTAAGCATGTCCTCATTTCTGCCTGATTACGCGGAAAAGGGTAAGCCCTAATAGCGTTAAGATGAGACTCGCCAGGCCGTATTCCCTCAGGACTCACACAATAACCCAAATAATCAATTCTATTATAACCAAATTTACATTTGGTCGCACGAAGACCTAGACCTCTCTTCTTCATTCTCCGCAACACTTTAGAAACTAATTCCAGATGTGTACTAAAATCCGCAGTGGCAATTATAACATCATCCATGTAAACGATTATCAAACCTTCATCAACCAAATCCCTAAATATATTATAAATGTACCGCTGAAATACGGAAGCTGCATTCTTCAAGCCGAAAGGCATACGTAAATATTCAAACTGACCATATGGCGTCACAAAAGACGTATATTTAATAGAATCTGGAGCCATTTTGACATGAAAGAACCCGTTTCTTAGATCAAGAGTGGTGAAATATTTTTTTCCACCAAGGTATTCTATACAGTCCTCGATAAGAGGCAGGGGAAAATTGTCTCTGACTGTTAATCTATTCAAGGGACGGTAGTCGACACATTTACGCAAATCTCCATTTTTCTTCCTCACTAAAACTACAGCAGAAGCATAAGGAGACTCACTGGGCCGAATAATATTATTCGCTAACAATTCATCCGTAATTTTCCGCAATTCATTCCTCTCATAATAAGATAAACGGCGAGGTAAAGAGTGAAAGGGAACGTCACTTGTCAATCTGATATTCATTTCGTAATTGTAAGGCTCCACCTCAATATCATTTGCCCCAAAATAATTTTTCTGTATAGCATCACGCAACTCTTCGAAATACATTTGACTGAGATTCGGGTTAACGTCAACATTTGATGAAATCGTATTAATACAACAAATACTACCCAACAAATTCTCTAAGCCACACAGGTCAGCAGCATCACAATCAGTTTCGCATCAAAATTCATTTTCTAATTCGCAATCTTTGTTCAAACAACCGGAATCAATTTCAAATTTATTCACGTTACATACTGTTAATTCACTTGCATTACCAATGACAACTGATTGATTCTTCGTTTTGATTTCCCTATTCAGATCAAGTGCACAATAAAACGACTGGGTTTCCTCAAGAAATTCATTACTTTTATTCTGAAATTCGTTTTTAAAATTTTTTTGATACAAATGAATATTAAATTTTCTAAGAAAATCACGCCCCAAAATAAGCGGGATAGACATAGTTGTGTCCGGCACAATATTTAAAACTATTCTCTCACATTGGTTATTAAATTTGATATTTGCTCCTGTTGTTCCATAAGTCATCAGATCAGTTTCGCCAAGACCGCGGTACATAGATTTCATAGCGACATTGTCAACATTAAATGGAACAAAAGACTTCCTCACAAAATTAGTCGGACTACCGGTATCAAAAAGAGAAATATGATTTATAAACTGTGTGCACTTGACCCTACTGTCACAAAAGGCAATACTTACATTATTAACGGTTTTTATAAAATTTCCATAAGCATCATCAGTGGCATCGGTTTCATCAGCATTTACAGCAGCAACTTCTTTCTTACGTGGTAGCAATAACTTCTTAGGGTTGGTGCAACTACGATGGTCATGTCCCATTTGCCAACAGCGGAAACAGCTACCATTGGGTCGTCGATCATATGGGCATTTGCTTTGATAGTGCCCCATCTGTGTACAGTTGTAGAATCGTATTTCAGTTGTATCCGAAGCAGCAGAAGTAGATTCAATTAGTTTTGTTGGTAACACTTTGGACTTTGATTGAGTGGCATCACGGTTTATGGAGGATCGGTTTGCACGACGTTGCTCATATAAGTCCAAAGACTATTTAAACTGTTCCATCGTACGAGCATTCATTAACAAATATGATTCTGGGCTGTTGTCTTGCATGCCATCAATAATAAAGCCAATTAATTCAAATTCATCAATGTCGCTGCAACGAGAAGCAATGTTTTCCATCTCGAGAACATAACGACGGATGTTATCTTTCTTGTTCCATTTATAATTGGCCAGAATTTTATAGATTTCGCCGCGATTTATTGCACGACCAAATTCTTTAATTAGAACCTCTTTTAGTTGGGCATAACTTATGACATCTGTTTTATTCAGAAGGAGTCTTGCAGTACCTGTCAACGAATTACACAATGACGTGTATTTAAATAATTCTTCCGCTGCCACCATATTCATTACACGTTCAAAGTTACGTATAAAGTCGTATACACTGTATGCCCGATTTTCCCCATCAAATTTTACTATGGCGTGCTCAATGTCATGAAAACTTATTCGGCCCATGGTGGCAAATGGCGATGACACTTGTTCGGGCTCACGTTGCGGCAGGTTACTAGCTTCTAGTTCGGTAATGGCTTGTTGTAGCTTCAGTAGTTCGTGTCTCTTCCGTAGAATTTCTAACTGATGATCCAAATCAGCTTCCTCATTGCTGACATTTTGAGTGGAGACAGCGATATTTTTAGCTGCACACTGAACTTCTGCGGTAGTAGCTTCACGTTTTCCAAAGGCATCAGATTTGGTTCCATCGGCATCAGTTTTAGCATAAACTTTTTGGGAAGAACCACTGGCTTCAGTTTTAGTATTTTCAGCAGGATATTCGAGACTAAACGCAGCAGAGGCTTCCTTACCATCTTTACAAATATTTGCAGTGACTGTGGTTTCATACAACTCACGAAGTCGGGCAGACGAAGCATTTGTCGGAATTTCCACACCAGCATTTTTTAATTCATCTAATAGCTGTTGTTTAGATATACGGGTCGTCATTTTTTTTAATTAATTTAGACTTTACCCCACACCTGAGCTGTTAAACTAATATAAAATAGCACTTTAAAATTATTTTAAATTAACTTTTTATTTATTCTTTTTTTTTAGCCGTAAGGTCTATCCTTTTTCGAAGCTTCCTTTCTAGTCTTTTCTTTTTTCGCAAAAATTTCATTACAACTTTAAAACTAATTTTAAAAGCTCGAATCCGATTGGCCAATCATAACTTGACGAACTTCGTTAAGTAGGAGTTTAGAATCTCCACGCTTATTGGTCAATCAATACGTTGCCACTGTTATTAGAAAGGTTTACGGAGTAATTACTTTATTAACGTTGCCACTGTTAATAAAAGAGTTTACAAAGTGATTACTCGTTACACAATTGTTGTTGTTTACATCAAGTGTACGTTTAAAAGGTAAAAACGTAGCAATATTAAAAGCAGTCCTGGTAGTCGAGTAGGTAGTGTATTGGCTTATTAGACGTGAGGCCACAGTTCAAACCTAAGGTCAGACAGCTCCAACAAACTGAAAAATTAAAAAATATTTCTTTGGCGACACCCTTTCAGTAGATTTCTGGCAAAAATTTGCTCACAAATCTGTCGGAGTCTACTTTAAACTGTAGGTCACCGCCGCCACTCATGTATAAAATTAAAACACACAACATAAGTGTTGTGAGAAGTTAGGTCGTAGTCCTGGCTTGTAATGACCCCGATGGGCTTCTACTGTACGAATAACCTAAGTGAGCAATCGATGATAGACATGATTTTGGCAACTTAAATGGTTTCATCAGAAGATCCAAATGGTTTAAGGCAAGGCGAAATGAATGACTGCTGTATTGCAGAAGAGAGAACAGATGTGCAGGAGGTAGTAATTTCATAAAGAGACCCTCAGTTTATTAGTTGGGAAATGGTCGTAATGTATGTCATCCAGCTATTAGGAACATGCATCGCTATGATCAAAACATTAGTCTTCTTTTAAGCCTTTAAAACCACAAATGAGTACTTACTTAGCCTGGCATTTAGCGATAGTCTGGTAAGAGTTATAAAGACCTCACCTCAAGGAAAATAGCCTTTTTACTGTTTCACCTGTAAACTGAAGATCAACACGCATGTATTCTAGTGGGTGGTGTACAAGAAAAGTTCAGATATTTCCAAATTAAAAACCAGGCTCAAGAGAAGGATATGCTGATAGTTGGTATCCTCAAGAGTACCTTCTACATTCAACGTAACGAATTATGGACGAAGCTAATGTGATGGTGGATCAAAATAAAGAATTACAATACGCTGTCAAAAAATTGGGAAAAGTTGTTGAACAATTACAATAATACAGGTTCCAAAATAAATGTTGTTAGGAAATGTTGTTTTCCTTTTACATCATAAACAAAAGCTACAAAAACAAAAATTATGCACTTGTTTACATGATAAACAAGTAAACAAAAATATACCAACCACATATATACCAGTATAAAAAGTGATAAAAAAGTAAACAAAAACGCAACAACGAACACTGTAAGAATAAATGTAAACAACATGTTTACATGTATAGAGATTTCGAGAAAGCGAAGTTATTCGCCTTCAAGAGAATTTATCAGATTGTTTACCCTGTCATATAAAAGGCAAGGCATAGCAGGCGAGTGAGTCAGTAAAAGTTCAGTCAGTCTTGTGTGAAGACGCGGTGTGTTTGAAGAGAATAATCGGAGTTTGAAGAGCTCCGTTACAAAGATATGTCGTATGTTTACGTAAAGGGTATAAACAGAGGAATAACAAACAAAGCAATTGTTGTTGTTTACATCAAGTTGTGAACCCTGGCACATAGAATTGTGCGAATAATAAAGAAATGAAAACTAAACACAAATTTATTTTTATTTGCAATCTACGAGCTCATGTTTTAAACGTTTTTAAAAAGTAAAAACCTAACAATATTAAAAGCAGTCTTGCTAGTCGAGTAGGTAGTGTATTCGCTTATTAGGCGTGAGGCCTCGGTTCAAACACCAGGTCAGACATCTCCAACAAACTGAAAAATGAAAAAATATTTCTTTCGAATCTGCTGAGATTTCTGGCAAAAATTTGCTCAAAAATCTGTCGTTAGGAGTCTACTTTAAACTGTAGGTCGCGCCCCACTCATGTATAAAATTAATACACACAATATAAGTGTTGTGAGAAGTTAGGTCGTAGTCCTGGGTTGCAATGACGCCGTTGGGCTTATACTGTGCAGATAACCTAACTGAGTAGTCGCTGATAGCCATGATTTTGGCAATCTAAGTGATTTCATTAGAAAATCCAAATGGTTCTAGGACAAGGCGGAATAACTGTTCACAACTTTATGTATACAACACCGATTTCTTTGTTTTTTATTCTCTCCGTTTTTCAAACCAAGATAAGGTTAGGTTAGGTTAGGTTAGAGGACGTGTACTTGTCAATTAAGACAAGTACAGTACCCGGAGGTCGAATTGACCCATTGTACAACGTCCTAGTTTCTCACACCACTTATGTTGTGTGTGTTAATTTTATACATGAGTGGAGGGACCTACAGTTTAAAGTCGACTCCGAACGACAGATTTTTATTTATTGAGAAACTTTTCATGGCAATTTTTATTTACTCTCAGAGTTTTTGCCAGAAATCTACTGCGAGGAAGTCGCCGAAAAAATACTTTTTGTATTTTGTCTTTGATGCCTGGCCTGGGGCTCGAACCCAGGTTTTTGCGTCTAATAAGCCAACTTCAAAAAAGCCCAAGATTACTCTCTTCAAACACACCGCCTCTTCACATAAGACTGACTGAACTGTTACTAACTCACTCGCCTGCTTTGCCTTGCCTTTTATGTGGCAGGGGAAGCAGTCTGATGGATGTTCTTGAAGTCAAATGTTTGCGGTTTCGCCTTCTCTAGATCTATATAAATGTAAACGTCGTTGTTTCATTATTGTTTTTTGTGTATTTTTTTTACGTTTATTCTTGTAGTGCTTGTTGTTGCATTTTTGTTTAGTTGTTTACTTGTTTACCATTTTTTTATGCTGGTGTTGTTGTTATATTACGGAGTGCGATAATTTGTAAAAATTTGTTTTTGTAGCTTTTTTTTATAATTTTATTGTTAAACGATGTAAAAGCAAAACACCAGTATCTAGATTTTTCCATTTTCGTAACAGTTTCCTTATGATTTACTTCCACGAATTATGGGCGAAGATAATGAGGTGCTGGATCAAAATTATGAATTTCAATTCGCTGTCAAAAAGAAAAAGAAAAGGTGGTGAACATGATCGTTGCAATGGTGCAATATCCCAAAGGATATTGAAAGAATAAGGAAAGCTAGGTAGGTTGGAGTGGTAGCTGTGATACCAGAAGCTGACGCCACTAATAAAGGCAGTCTCTGTACTGACCGAGATCCACCAAACTAAGAAATAGTTGGTTAGCTCAAGGGCTGCACATTAAAAAGCTGGAAAACCAGAACGAATGTTTAATAAACAAAGCTATATGCTTGACATCAATGGATGTTAGCTCCGTCAAGTTGACAAGGTTTGGAGAGCCAAATAACCTATATCTGTGCCTCGCAAGAGATGGATTGACAAAGAAATTGGATAACAATCTCCTCTTTCTCAGCAGATCTGCATCCACGGCAGAAGTCGTTAGATGATAGTTGCATTCTTTCCGCTTGCCTTCCCATAACACAGAGAGATGACGTTGCGATCATGTCCGAGAAACAAGAATAAGAAATGGTTTCGTTTAATTCTATCTTTGCTGTCGTTGACATATGGACCTGTGGATTTTTCTCTAACAAAACACTTTTTTTTAACTCATCACTGTTGTTAACTTTTAAGTATTTATTCTACCAACATTTTTTGTACTGTAGGATGCCTTTCAACCAGACTTAAACGACTTTTTATTTTTTTTGTTCGAATTAAAACGCGATAATAAACTCACAAAATTTAAATATAAATGCAGTCTGCCTGCCACCAATACTCAATTCCATTGATTGCAATAGAAAGAGAAACTCTTTTCATTTTTATTACACTGCCGACCCGTAAGCTTCCGTTCGTTAATGATAAAATAGGAGAAAAAAAAAGAAGAAAAAATAGGAAAATAAATAGTCTTTGTTGGGATTAAGATAAATTAACTGAATTAAAACCATTTCAAGGTGAAATAATCAAAGCCAACGCCAATATATGCAGGTACTGCTGCCTCTGTTGTTGCTGCTGCGGGTAGTGTGATGAGAGAAAAAGTATTATAGGTTCAGACAATGACTGGGCTCTATAAAATAAATGATTATCGTTAAATTAAATATTTAATGCGTTGATAAAACAACAGAAGCCAACAAGAAAAAGAAAAAAAGAAATTAAAGGTGCTTTAAGACAGGCTTTAAAGATAACAGAATAAATAACCATTAAAACGGCAAACAGTCAGAGAATGAAAGACTTTTTTGAAAAGGAACCAGTTAACCAATGTAGTGATTTACAAAGAAGTTTGGCGGTATATTAGCCACAAGCATAACCCCTACTTTAAATCTTAGTAATGATTCCATGGTAATGTTATCGACCAACAACTAATCAGCTTCGAAATGTAGTTCGAAAAAGGAGTAAAACCCTCCATTCAACTTTTTACACTTTATATTGAATTCATCCTTCACACCAAAGTAATTGAGTAATTCGCATACAGTCCCTAAGAGGTAATAGAAAGACAGACCAGTAAGTGAAAATCTGTATGTTGTTCCATCAGTTTGGAATTGTTACGAAAATAAAAATATCTAGATACTGGTGTTTTGCTTTTACATCGTTTAACATTAAAATTATAAAACAAAAACCACAAAAACTAAACAATGAACTTGTTCACAAATTATCGAACTGCTTAACGTAACAACAAACACCAGCATAAAAAATGGTAAACAAGAAAACAAAAATACAACAACAAACACTACAACAATAAATATAAACAAAATACATAAACAACAATAATGAAACAACGATGTTTACATTTAATGAGATCTCAAGACGGCGAAGCCACGAATATTCGCCTTCAAGAACATTCATCAGACTGTTCTCTGTATATAAAAGTACTCTGCCATATAAAAGGCAAGGCAAAGCAGGCGACGGAGTTTGTAAAAGTTCAGTCAATCGTATGTTTAATCAAGCTCGTAGATTGCAAATCAAATAAAAATAAATTTGTGTTTGGTTTTAGTTAAATTCTTTATTGTTCGCACAATTTTGTGTACCACTGTTCACAACTTGATGCAAACAACAACAATTGTTTTGTTTGTTATTCCTCTCTACAATCTTTTGCGTAAACAATAACAATTGTTCGACAGATCTTTATAATGGAGATCTTCAAACCACGATAATTCTCTTCAAACACGGCGTCTTCACACAAGACTGACTGAATTTTTACTGACTCCGTTACTTGCCTTGTCTTGCGTTTTATATCGTATGGTAAACAGTCTGATGAATGCTCTTGAAGGCGAATGACTTCGCTTTCTCGAAATCTCTACATATGTGAACATGTTGTTTACATTAGCGTTGTTTGTGTATTTTGTTTACGTTTGTCCTTGCAGTGTTGTTGTTGCATTTTTGTTTACTTGTTTATCACTTTTTTATGCTGATATTTGTTGTTGTATTTTTGTTTACTTGTTTATCATGTAAACCATTTCATTATTTTTGTTTTGGTAGCTTTTGTTTACAATTTAAACGATGTTAAAGCAAAGAAGTCGCCGTAGTCTAGTAGGTAGTGTGTTCGCTTATTAGACGTAAAGCCAAGGTTCGAGCCCCAGGCCAGACATCAAAACAAAAATACAAAAAGTATTTCTGCGGCGGCTTCCTCTCAGCAGATTTCTGGCAAAAATAATAAATAAAAATTGCCATGAAAAGTTTCTGAAAAATCTGTCGTTCGGAGTCGACTTTAAACTGTAGGTCCTGCCACTCATGTATAAAATTAACACACACAACATAAGTGGTGTGAGAAGCTAGGCCGTAATTCTGACTGAAGGGTTGTTATGGCCAATTATGTATGTAAAAGCAAAACACCATTGCCATTTTCTTAACAACATTAATAAAAATTCGTCAACTAGAAGCTTTTTTTCTAAGCACTTTACTTCGCATAGCTCTTTCCTATTAATTGTTTGCCCTCTATTGCGGTAGTTATGGCCTGAAGCTACCATATTTAAAGCCATCAACATCCTTTGCTTGTTTGAATATAAATTTTGAAATCACTCAACTCCATCACTGTTTCTTTTTTGTTATCAATTTACAGCCTCTCGTCGATTAATAACGTGCACATAAATAGACGTAAAATTTGTATTTTGTATTTTTTTGTATTTCTTCAAACTCAAGCCTGCCTGATGTCTGTTGTCTGTTTGTTAGACGTCATGAGTCAAGAGTTTTAAAAAACTGTGTTGTTGTTGAGTATTTTCTATGATTTTCATTGCAGCTTCTATTTTATTTTTTCTTTATTTTTTCGCTTTAGCGTTTGTGTTTGTCGGTTCTTTACTCAAACACAACAAACTCTTTCAATCGCAGCGATTAACTTCATTTAGCCCTGGGTAAGATAATAAAAACGATGACATTTGTCACAGGTTTTTGTTTTTTAGCTCAACTGTAACATTTTTTTGTTTGTTTTTATTTTTATGTTGGAGAAACTAAAAAGGGAAGAAATTGTAAATAACAGGGTGTACAGAAATTTAAATTCACTGTTTGATGATGATGAGAAACTAGGTCGTAATCCCGACTGAAGGGTTGTAATGACCAATTATGTATGTATGTATGTTTGATGGAGTTTACACGCTGACTTAAGGCAGCCAGCGGTAGTTATTTCTTTTGCAATGACCAAGCATCTGCGGTTTCGTTAAATGTTGGGACCTAATAGGCTACGTTGACTGAATTTTTGTTTTAAAAATTAATCAGCGAAACATCAACAACATTTCGATACCAAATAATTGTGAAATTATTGCCTCTGGTTTAATTTTTGTGGGGCTATGATGAGCCATGGGTGAAAGACAATATTCAACTGTTGACGACATATACAATGCATACATACATACATACATACATAATTGGTCATTACACCGCTTCAGTCAGGATTACAACCTAACTTCTATGTTTTGTGTGTTAATTTTATTTATAAATGGCGGGACCTACTCCAAACGACAGATTTGTGAGAAACTCTTTCATGGCAATTTATTTTGAACCGTGACCTTACGTCTAATAAGCCATCACACTACCTGCTAGACAACGACGCTAGATTTACTGGAAGAAGCAGTCATGCTTGAATGGACTATTTAGTTCGTAACTCTGACCTCCTGTTTAATAAACGACCTGAAGATTAGCATGTTTCTCGCTTTCGAAATCCAGATGCTGTTCGTTTCCTAGGGCCAAGGATACAGTATTTGTGTAAGAATATTTTTGCGTACGGTATTCCTAACTCTAAATTTCTCAGGGTGAAGCACAATGAAACGTAAAATTTTCCATGACTCTGGCACATAAATCGGATGGAATTTGAAAGATGGCAGTGGGTATGTTGGGTTGAAGGACCTCTGTGGTTTTGGGCTTATTCGCGAAATTTCACGACTTAAGAAAACCCCACAAAAAAGTGCAAAAAAGTCAAATCGTACGATATCGGTGGCCATTCAAATGACAATGTCCTCACATCACTCGTGCAAAGTATCCAATGTGCCATGAGCTTTGTGGCAAATAGTGATGTCCTGTTGAAACTACATTTCATTGGTGTCCAGATCCTGTAACTGTGGCCAAAACAAGTTGATAATCATCATCTGATTGTGCTCAACGTTGCCAGTGATGCCCTAATCACTACATACATACAAAATATAATTGGTCATTACAATCCTTCAGTCAGGATTACAATCTAGCTTTTCTCGCCACTTATGTTCTGTACGTTAATTTGTATACATAAGTGGCGGGGCCTATAGCTTAAAGTCGTCTCTGAACAATAGATTTTTGAGAAACTTTTCATGGTAATTTTATCAGAGTTTTCGTATTTCATTGTGTTGGAGATGTCTGACCTCAGGTTTGAACCAAGCGCTCACGCCTAATAAGTCAACACTAGACTACGGTGACTTCGATCAATTTCGTTAAAAAATGTCGTTGTTAAAGAAATATAAACCGATTACGCCGTCAGTTCAAAATCCACATCTAACAGTGAATTTTTGGGAAGACATTGGATGCTCTTGGATCTCATGTTGATTGGCAACGTCTCAAACTCTACAATTTTGTTTGTTTACATATCCATTTGTAGACTGCTTTTATATGACACGAACGAAGGCAGAAAGTCATATGCTGTAACAGCAGCAGTACCACAGGGTTTGGTGCTGGGCCCAATACTATGGAACGCCATGTATGACGGTGTACTGAGGCTTAGGCTTCCTACGGCAGCACAAATATTTGGATTTGCGGACGATATTGCCCTCGTGTTAAGCGGTAAACATCTTGATGAAGTGCAAAGAACGTGCAATGCAGCAGTTGCCAGAGTTAGAAGCTGGATTGCAAGTGTAGGTCTGAAATTTGCTGATCAGAAAACGGACGTCGTATTGGTACTGCTTACCAATACGACGAAAGAAAATGGCATTAATCACCATAACTGTCGGCGAAGAAAGGATAACATCGAAGCAGTTAATCAAGTACTTGGGAGTTATGATTGACAACAGACTCACATTCAAGGAACACCAGGCGTATGTTAGTAGGAAGTGTTCAGCGATAACGGGTGCCCACGCGCGGATTATGCCTAGCCTGGGAGGTCCGAGGCAGGAGAAGAGGCAATTGCTGATGAGAGTGGTTAGATCGATTGCTCTATAAACAGTCCCTATATGGGCTCCATGGATAAGAAAGCATATAGGATAGGAGTGGATGCGGCTTACAAGAGATCTGCCCTCCGAGTAATTTCTGCCTTCCGCACAATATATGTATACGGAAGTAGCCTTGGTGATTGCGGGGATGATGCCGCTTCGAATATTAGCTGACGTAGAGAGGAGAAAACATTTAACAAGTAGGAGAACTGGGCTAGTGCACCCTGATCAGGTGAATGATAACGCAATGAATAGGTGGCAGCACGATTGGACTTACCGATTAATACCAATAAATCTAAACGGGCGATGGATGCTATGGGGTATACCTCTACAAGTATGAGCATGACGTGGATGAAGCGTGTCCATCATGTCGAAATACAAACGAAACAGTGGAGCGTTTATTCTTTACTTGCCCGCGCTACGAATACCGACGAAATTTCCTGAAGAGAACGATCGGAACCCAGATGTCTCCCGATTACGTTGCTAACCTGATGCTAACTTCATGCGAAAACTGGAACGCGGTATGTTTCTTTGCGAAGGAAGTTCTAATACAACAGAGGATAGTAGAGAGAGCAAGAACAGCAGAAATTGATAGCACCACTCGCTGAATCTTTACCTAGGGTTTAGTACGTATGCGCTTAGCAAGCCCGGAGTAAGTCTTGCGGCGAATCGTGCGCATTGCGTAGCCCGGTCTACCAATGTCTTTTGAAGATTCAAAGTTCCTCTAGCAATGGACCTTCTAGCTGAAATTAATTTTTCGATTGCCAACTACTCCAAGCCCATGGGTAATAAGTGAGAATTGACCCGACAGTTGTTGCTTCAACAAGATGACAAGATCCCTGGTAGAAGAAACCAGATATGGTTGGTTGTCTTAGAGATCTTTTACTTGGAATGCGAACTAGAATGCCAACTGTTCAACTACCTACCATGATGCCTACTCTACTAGTACATGAAATCTTATGTATTAAAGGAAAAACTTTTTTCGTTGAACCCTATACCATCCTTTCTGTTTTTCTTTCTTCTCGTGTTTGAAGATAAGCGAACCTGCACTACGTTGCTAGCATCTATTAAAAGGATTACGGTTTTAAACTCTTTCTTCTATTCTTTCATTATTCTTCTTTGTCATTCGTTTACATTTTGTTTTTTCTTTTATTGTAATTTTAATTTTTATAGTTTCTTCTCCTTCTCCTGAGCCTTCTTAGGCTCAACCAACTGTGTGTGAATTTGATTTGAACCCCTTGAGTTTTCACTTTGATGTCTTGATTAGGCAGGTGGCTTGATTTAAATATTTTTTGTTTTGTTTTTAAGATTTTTTTTCTTTGTTTTTAAATTAATTTCAACATTTATAACTTCATTATAAATTGATAAGAAGAAGTGGAGTGTATGTGTGTGAGAATTCTTCTGAACAGACCTTTTCCAAAAACTCTACTGGAGCTATAAAATATTTCAAAATTTATCAACACGATCTTAATGTCAGAGTTTTGTGGGTTTATGAGATGAAGATGCCTTAAGTAAATTAATTATGCTAAATTGGTAGCCGGGCATGTAGATAAGATAATAATGACAAAAACAAGAACAAGAAAAAAACATAAAATAGAAGAGAACATTTTTTTAATCAAAAGCATTTAAGTTGTTTAATAAATAATAATAAAACAAAAAAAAAACATTTTTAAACAAAAGAGGCCACAATAAAATCAGTATGCTACCATAGGGATTACAAGTTAATTAGCCTTAATGTGATAGGTCAGGTAGCAGCAAAAAAAAATTTGAGCAGAGGATTTCATTGCCTGGAAACAACAGCAACGAAATTTATGACACATTTTTAGGATTGTTTGTTCACTTGTTAGCCGAGAATACGTTGTTCAAACCTCATCTCAGATAACTTCCCCTCAGCAGTCCTCTGGCAAAAACTCTGAGAGTAAAATAAAATTGCCATGAAAAATTTCTTAAAATTCTGTCGTTCGGTTCCGCCACTCATTTATGAAATTAACATGATATGAGAAGCTACGTTGTATTCCTGATTGAAGAGTTGAAATGATCAGTTATGTTTCAAGACACGATATCTACATACATACATACATAATTGGTCATTACAACCCTTCAGTCAGGAATACGACATAGTTTCTGGCACCACTTATGTTGTATGTGTTAATTTTATACATGAGTGGCGGGAGCTACAGTTTAAAGTCGATTCCGAACGACAGATTTTTGGGAAACTTTTGATGGCAATTTTATTTACTCTCAGAGTTTTTGCCAGAAAGAGAGAGAAAGTCGCCGAAGAAATAATTTTGTATTTTGTTTTGATGTCTGACCTGGGCCTCGAACCCTGGCTTTACGTCTAATAAGCCAACACACTACCTACTAGACTACGGCGACTTAACGGCGAAACGATATCTAATCACCTTAAATTTTCAAATGCCAGTTGCTTTCAGTCTAACTACTATTTGTAGGTAGATAGGTATAGGAGGTCGTTCCCCCAAGTAATTCGGATAGACGCATAGTTCATGTCAATTATCCCCTAGATCACTTAGAGCTTCCAATGAAGCGACTCAAACTTCCAATGTCAATGTTCGACAAATCGCCTACATTTTCGACGTAGTATGCACCAAGACATTGCTGGGCATGTTTCCAGTAGATGAAGAACAGTCTCCTCTTCCTCCTCATCCCTGCAGCTTCTACAGAATTCATTAGCTAGTTTTTGTTTTGTCTTGGGCCGAAGGTGGGAATCTCCGAAAGTTACTTTTGTTCCAACAAAAGGGTGCACGATTCACCGCCACTGGTGCCTACGTACTAAACCCACACCCTTTAATCTTCAACCACTCTCCCCCCGTGGTACTACCGTAAGGTAGCGGAGGCCTGGTTAGCTTTAAAGCTTTATAGCACTAAATCGAATTTCCCCTCCGCTCCTCCAGCCTTCGGAGTTCTAGCATAACTGCAGCCATTCTCTGGCTGTATTGGCTCCATAGAACCTTCGCATTCAACATCTCTTTCATAAGCCGATTTGGTCCAATATTCGTTTCCCCGGGTCATCTAAATCTTGGGCAGCATGTTAGAATACGCTCCGCATCTTCCTCTTCATCTACACAGTTTGGGCATATAGGGGAAGTATCATGTCCAAATCTGTGCTTCCTGAAGCACGCATGACCAGTTAGAAACTAGGTCACGTAGTAGTTCAGCTCGCAATGTTTGTTCTTCATCCAAGGGGTTATATCAGGGACAAGGTGCTGTGTCCATCTTCCCTTTAAACTGTTCTCCCTTCGTGACTGGCATTTGTGCATGGAAGTCCGTCGTTCCTCCGCTTTTATAGATGCTGTTTGTCCTGGATACTCGAGACGGCGAAGGAATATCCACCTCATCTCATCCGCCAATATTCCTATCGGTATTGTCTTTGCCATCGGTATTGTCTTCGCTTCATCAGACACTGTCCTGAAGCCACTTATCTGTTTAATCGCGCTTAGACGATACACCGAGGACATATTAGGTAAGCATAAAACATTATCGAAGTTACAAGCCTCCTATTAAATGGACTTGGTCCTCCAATATTTCTGGCCTGTTCATCCGCTCTGTAGTTGCCCGGGATATCATTGTGTCCCGGAACCCAAACGTTGTATACATAATATCTTTCCGCCACACTGTTTGGGTGTTTTTGACAGCCATATACCGTCCTGGAGTTCATTACATTGGAGTCCAGAGCCGTAATAGCCGCCTGGCTATCGGAGAGTATGGTGATGTTTCTATTGGGGACATTTCCGCCTGGAAAGCGCTGCAGTAATCGGGTAGCCTTATAGATTCGGCTATAAATAAATAAAATAAATTCCTTCACCAACGGTTCCTCTCATGTTGGTTAAGATTTGAGTTTATGAGATGCACAACAGCATTTCTTCAGACATCTTTATACGAAATGGTCGTTCTGAATTTCATTGAGAATGTTCTCCATGATACTCGAGTGACCACTATCTGCTGCAGGCTATTTTCCAGTCGTCCAAAGACGCCTGCTGTTTGTAAGAATGCCGCAACCTTTTTCATCAAGGTTATGTTGAACACACCAAATATTTACAATTCATTACGTTGACATGTCACTTACTTAGTTACTTAATTGGCCATTAAAAACCCGATTAAAGGATTTCGGCCTGCTATAACACATCCTTCCAGGCGCCTTTGCTTCTTGCGCTCCTACGCCACTTGGATGTTAATACGTTGCACAACGTCTATGTCGTTGAGGTGCTTATATATCACCTTATATATCACTCTTGGATCGTATGCGAACATAATCGCAAACTCGCACTGGACCGAAGATCTTACGTAGGCCTTATCTCTCGAATACTGTCAGGGCTTCTGCATCAGTGCTTAATAGAGTCCATGTCTCTGCCCAATAAAGAAGCACGGAGAGGATAGGCGTCTTGTAAAGTATTAGTTTTGTCATACGAGGGAGGCCTCTGCTATTCAATTGCCTATTGAGGCCATAGTAGCACCTGTTGGCAAGAGTGATTTTGCGCTTGATCTCCAGACTGACATCATTTTTGGTGGTAATGGCTTTGCCAAGAGAAATAAATTCCTTGACTATATCAAAAGTATAGTTATAGGGCGTTATCTGAGATCCAATACGCCGCATGTTTCTACTTGTCAGTAACATACATATACTTCGTTTTGCCTTCTTAGTAGACTCCCGTTCAATAGCACTTATGGCAGCAGTAACATCTCGCTTGGTATGCCCTATGATGTCAATGTCGTCAGAGTATGCAAGCAACCTGACACTTTTTTGAAAAATAGTGCCATTGCGATACACACCCGACCTCCGCAGAACACTCTCCATGACGAAGTTGAAGAGGTCGCATGATAAGGGATCGCCTTGTCTGAAACCTCGCACGGTTCCAAAAGGTTTGGAGAGGTCCGTTCCTACCTTGACGGAGCTGCAGGAATTGCTCAACGTCATTCTGCATAGCCTTACCAGCTTCGTAAGAATACCGAGCTCAGACTTTGCCGCAAAAGCACGATCCCTTATGGGGCTATTGAAGGCTGCCTTATAGTCGGCAAAAAGATGATGGGTGTCGACTTGTTTTTCGTGGATCTTTTCCAGGATTTGGCTTAGTGTGAAGATCTGGTCGATGGCGGACTGATAAGGTCGCCGCACTGATACGGTCCATTCAGTGTTTTGACGAGTGTCTTCAGTCATTCACGCAATATGCCAGTAAGAACCTGTAGTTGGCGCATATCGTAAGGTCTCCCTTTTTCAGAACAGGACAGATGACGTAGACATGTTGCAACATTTAAACTGACCACTTCATTATTATTGTTGAACCCAATTTAAATATGAAATTAACGAAATTAATTGTAACGTATTTAAAAAAAGTCTAATTGTGACTCCTGTTACCTGTTGCATGTCGTCTACCCACGAAAATCGTCATCGTTTTAATCTGCACAACAGGGCAGGACATTTACCTTCCACCATAATGACAATGATTTTTAAAAGATTTCCAATGACAGCCTTTGCCTAAGTAATCTTTATGGACTTGTGGCATCAATTTCGAAAATTTAAAAAAAAAATGTTTTTATTGAACAAGTGGTATGCAAAGGAAATGAAGGTAAGGAGAGGAAATTTAAATGTTACTTTAAAAAATTCAAATCTGATGACAAAATCTTTATAGCATACCAAGCAAACATACACAATCAGTTTTACAAATAAACATCGAATGAAAAGAGGGAATTATTATCACATTTTTTAAATCATGAGACAGACATACAAAATCAAATAACACAGGTTAGCAGTTTAAAAAAAAAAACCTTCTCAAGAACAATTGTTGAACGCAGGTAAAGAAAAGAAAAAATAAAAAATAAAAAAACAGAAAGCAAAAAATAAAATAAAAAATGAATCTTAAGAGACAGAATAAAATTACAATAAAATCCACTTAAAAAATAATGGCATATCATGGCATTTTTTTCTTTCGTTGACTTCTGTTTCACAAAAGTCCAATGAACTGACGGCTCCAAAAAAAAAACGAACTAAAAATATTTCTAAGAATTTAAAGAAAAATATCTCGGCACAAACATTTGTACAAACCATTTAAACAAATTGTTATTTTTTTATCAGCGTTTTTCATTCAGTTTTTAGTTTTTGATTTTAATCTCTCAGCATTTAAAGAGGATTTGGATCGTTTTAACTGAGGCATATGCCACGTTTGAATATCAATAAAAACAAAACGAATTAAACAACAATAACAGGAAATGCAAAAAAAAAAAAACAAAACAAACAAATTCACAATCAAAATATTTTTAAAAATATATAAAGGAATCAAAAACTAAAAAATAAAATATAAATGCAATCAAACACAGAGCAGATCAACGATTGTATCGTGTTCTATAAAATCATACATACATACATACATACATAATTGGTCATTACGAAAAATTCTTCAGACAGAATTATGGACCTAGTTTCTCACACCACTCATGTTGTGTGTGTTAATTTTATACATGAGTGGTGGGACCTACATCTTAAAGTCGACACCGAACAATAGATTTTTGAGAAACTTTTCATGACAATTTTATTTACTGTCAGAGTTTTTGTCAGAAATCTGCTGAGAGGAAGTCACCGAAGAAATATTTTTTTTTGTATTTTATTTTGATGTCTGGCTTGGGGCTCGAACCCTGGCTTTACGTCTAATAAGCCAACACACTACCTACTAGACTACGGCGACTTCACTATGTTGTAGAAGAAATACTGGTATTGTTTCCTATTTTCGTTTTGATGTCTGACCTGGAGTTTGAACCGTGGCCTTACGTCTAATAAGCCAACACACTACCTACTAGACTACGGCGACTTCAAGTTCTCCAATATTCTTACGCTAATTTGAAAAGTCAAAATTTGAAGCGATTACAAGAGCATAGAGGCGGTTTTATTGCAGAAAAATGTTGCCTTCATATTCTACCAACTGCTTAAACTTGATCGCAGTGGCCATGCTTACAAGTCATTGCGTTATGAGAAAATATGAGGAAAAACTGTAGCTACCATCAAACGACTTCTTTGGAGTATGAGGGTCTGCTGAAGTGGTGTAAACTATTGCCTCCTTTTTTTGTCAATGGCCATCTCTTGCTAGGTTCAGATTTAGGTTTTTTGGGCGCTCCATTTGCTGTCAGCTTAATGGAGTTATCATTGATATCACGGATTTAGATTCGTTTATTAAACTTTCAGACTGCTTTTCAGCATAAGGCAGTCATGGTTTAGTGTGCAGCCCCTGTGCTGACCAACTATTTGCTAAGTGGTGTTTGTTTAGTACAGAAACTGCGCTTAAAACTCGTCTGCCTATGGGCTTAATAACTACACCGAAAATATGAACAAATTAAGTAGCAAGGAGTAACATTTAGTTTAGATTGCCATATAGAGTTCCAAATAATAAATAAATAAATCTATAAAATCGCTGAGCCAAATTTTTTTGAGCAATATTGCGCAGACAGTTTGCTAGCTTGCTATTCTATCTCATACATCTGAAGGTCTTTAAAGTCTCCGAAAAGAGTTCAAAATTTTTTTCCGAAATTTTGGAATATAGACTGGAAATCAAAACCGAGTTTGGTTGCACAAGGAGATAGGATAGGTTAAGTTAAACTGTCCGCATCACTGGACACAGCTTACAAGTGTCCGTTGAAACACTGATATTCCCTATTACGTTATATAATTATAGCTCCTTGTTTTTATGTCGGAACCATACCAGAGATCAGCAATGAGTATTCAAAAAGATGAGTACAATCGAATTATACTCATAATTTTTGATACTTATACGCATTCATACTTATTTTACTCATACTACTCATATTCAAAGTTTGAAATACTCATAATACTCATACTTAACAACACGTATGTTGTTGTTGATTTCAACTCTCCATGACTCAACATTTACAAGAATCACATAAATAAGTATTATACTACAATACTCACTAGAAGATTGTGTGTTTGCTTTGCTTGCTGTATTTTCCTTTTTTTGTAAATGGAACAACAACTAAGACTCGTATCATTTTACGAACAATACTTACTTTGGCATTTAATTGGTCAATAAAACCCTTTAGTCAGAATTACGGCGACATAGCTTCCCACATCACTTATGTTGTGTGTGTTAAATTTCATACATGAGTGACGGGATCTACAGTTTAAAGTCGACTCCAAACGACAGAATTTTGAGAAATTTTTTAGGGAAATTTTATTTGACTGTCTGTTCTGAGAGGAAGTCGCCGAAGAAATTTTTTTTTTTTATATTTCGGTTTTAAGTTTCAGTAAGCCAACGCGCTACCTACTGAACTACGGCGACTACTAGACTACTTCGACTGCTAGACTACGGCGACTACTAGAATACGGCGACTACTAGACTACGGCGACTGCTAGACTACGGCGACTGCTAGACTACGGCGACTACTAGACTACGGCGATAACTAAAATGCAGCGACTACTAGACTACGGCGACTACTAGACTACAGCGACTGCTAGACTACGGCGATAACTAAAATGCAGCGACTACTAGACTACGGCGATAACTAAAATGCAGCGACTACTAAACTACGGCGATAACTAAAATGCAGCGACTACTAGACTACGGCGACTACTAGACTACGGCGACTACTAGACTACGGCGACTGTTAGGCTACGGCGACTACTAGACTACGGCGACTGGTAGGCTACGGCGACTACTAGACTACGGCGACAACTAAAATGCAGCGACTACTATACTACCGCGACTACTAGACTACTGCGACTACTAGACTACGGCGACTACTAGACTACGGCGACTACTATACTACGGCGACTATAGACTACGGCGACCACTAGACTACGGCGACTACTAGACTACGGCGACTACTAGACTTCGCCGACTACTAGACTACGGCGACTACTAGACTACGGCGACTACTAGACTACGGCGATTACTAAAATGCGGTAAATACTAGTCTGTGGCGACTTCTTGACTACGGCAACAACTAATCTGTGGCGACTACCTGCGAAAATGGTGTATAAATTGCTGCTCTTTTAGTTATAATTGTCGAGTGAAGGTGCCTTATTACTGCAATCATGTTATGCCTTTTATTTATATAAAGCTTCCCTAGAATATTTCTTTCAATCGTATTGGCTTCACAAACTTCGCCAAGATGCTGCTCGGTGTGAACAAGGAAAATTTCCTGCCTAGTACAAGCAGGTGCTTCCTTCTTGAAGGCATTAAAATCACACAGGGTCCATTTTCCCAAAAAGGCATTAAATTTTTAACATTTCATTGGGAGTGTCAACTAAATCATTCAATTCTTGTTAATTCTCTGTTTGATTGTTTTGTGCAGCATCCCAGGTTAATTTGTTCACTTAAAAATAAAGTTATTGTCTGTGGTTTTCAAAAGAAAATAAAAATTGAAAAACAAACAATAATCAGTCGGTTAATGTTGCTTATGTGATGCCCTGCTTGATATTAAAGTTTTCAAAAAATTCTTCCAATTGGGACTTCCGATCTTTGACTGTTGATAACGGCCATCTTGTTGAAGTTACGGTTGTCGAATTACTCTTCATATACTCAGGGCCATTGTTAAAACTTGCCGTTAACTAAAGGGAGGATTTTAACGGGCAGATAAATAGTTTTTCATTATTATAAGTGGACAATATAGTAGAAGTGGACGTTAAGCTAAATGAAGAATGATCCTACCGGTACCTTTTAAAGTTAAGTTTATGTTTGAACTTGCCATCAATATGGCAACTTTTTAACCAAATATTTAAAAAGTTAACTTTATTTTATCATTATGTTGTAATAACGGAAAGAAGTTAAAGATGACTTTAAAGTTCACTTTAGCTTAAGTTACCTTTAACTAAACCCAACTTTAACGGGAAATTGTAATAATGGCCTTCAGTCTGTTTTGCAAAAACACCATAAAGGGATTTGGCATTCAAAAATACGTGTAAATAATAAAATTGTTTTATCAAAATGCGGATCACCAAAATCGTCCTACCGAGAGGACTTGTGGTGAATAAGTCGTACGTCGACAAAATGCAAGATCGGCGTAAAAGATCCCCGCTGTCCGAACGAGTGGCAGCAGAATCAAGTGCAGTCGCCTAGAAAGTCTCCTAACTTAGGTCTGCAAGCGTACAGTCTTCATCTGATCTGGGAACAGAAGGTAAACGACACTAGATTATGGCAAGAGTTCACAGATTAGATTTTGGAAGAATATTGTGTTGCCTTATCTTATGAGAGATTGCGATTCAAAACTCAGATCAGAAAGAAACAGAACGAAATATGAAAAAAATATTTCTTTCAACGACTACCTCTCCCAGTAAAAACCCTGGGCACCAAATAATTGCCATGAAACGTTTATCATGTCGACATTACAATATAGGTCCCGTTACGTATAACTACAATTAACACACACTACATGGCTTCCGTGAGAAACTAGGCTATAGTCCTAACTAAACTCTATAATGTGCTGTCTACCGCTTAGCTTGTTAAGCAAAATTGTGGCGAGGCATTTAACACTTTCAGTAAGTCATGCTGGATGGCATGCCAAAGACAAGTATCTTAAACCAACGTGTAAAGAAAATTAATTCCATTTGGTGGGAATAAAAGCAAGTCCTCGTTATGCTTCCCTGTTCCATTTAGCTAAGTTCTCCAGGCCAAAACTTAAACTTAAAACTTGCTTTAGTAGATATGTATGTTAGCTGCTAAATAAATTAATGAACTTTTAGTGTTTTCAATAAAAATCCTTTTATTATTTTATTTTACAACTCAACTTAAAATTTCTTTGTCGAGGGATTTGCACTAATTGAATTGTAAGTAAAAGTACATGGTACGCTGAAAACTTATGACGCCGTCAAAATATACGTTTAATTCAAACATGTGTCATTGGATTAGTGAGATGTCAAATGTTGGAGCTGCCATGTCGTATACAAGTGGGTGTGCACACTACACCACCCCCTTCCAGTATCGTGGTGCGACATATATGGAAGTTGGTCCAAAAATCTGACCTTACGTGGTTTGTACTCCAACTCGGATAATTCCATAGGGATGTAAGCTGGTTTCAATCTGTCCACAGAAACGGTCCTGGACCTGGTTCCGACGAGTATTGTATAGGTTTTTGGATGTCTCTCCAGTACAGCGTAGGGGCCGTCATATGGTGCCTTCAACGGAGCACGTACGGTATCGTCCCTCAGAAAAACATGGGTGCAAAATCTCAAGTCCCTTGGAACATATACTGATTTTTTTCCGTGTTGTGTTGTCGAAATGTTGCTGGAGCTTTGTAAGAAATTCGCTCTCGTTGATATGTGCGCTAGATTCCTCTGATAGGAAGTCGCCGGGTAATCTGATTGCCTGTCCATACACCATTTCGGCTACCGATACCCCTAAGTCCTCTTTTACAGCTGTTCTTAGACCCAGCAAAACAATAGGAAGCACCTCAGTCCAATTGGTATTGGCATTGTGACATTTCAACGCTGCTTTAAGAACTCGATGCCAACGCTCTATCAGGCCATTAGCTTGGGGATGGTATGGAGTTGTTCTAATATGTTTTATGCCCAACATTTTCGAAAGGTGGTTAAAAAGGTTGTTTTCGAATTGGCGACCCTGGTCTGTCGTTATGAATTTTGTTACTCCGAAACGACTAATCCACCCATTGAGTAGTGCCTTTGCCACAGTTTCCGCCGTGATGTCCGTAACTGGAATAGCCTCGATCCATCGGGAATACCTGTCAACACATGTTAAACAGTAGCTACAGTTGTTCGACATAGGTAGCGGGCCGACCAAATCGATGTTAATATGTTCAAACCTTTTGTCTGGTACAGCGAATGTTTCCAAATGGCTTTTCGTGTGTCGTGTTACCTTGCATCGCTGACATTGTTGACAATTTTTTACTAATGTTCTTACCTCGGCTTTCATCTTGTTCCAAACGAAATTTCTAGCGATTAATTTTGTTGATGCCCTTATCCCTGGATGTGATAGTCCGTGTAATGATTCAAAGACGAGCGGTCGTAATGAACTCGGAATATATGGACGTGTTTGGCCTGTGGATGTGTCGCATATTATCTCGCCGTCGCAACCTGGTACCTTTATTTTCTGCAGGGTAAGTGAAGTAGAATTCGATTGTATGAGGTTTCGTAGCTCGGGGCATTTCGCCTGTTCCTCAAACAGTAATTTGTAATCGATAGTCGCTGGTATTCGTAATGTCTCTAAACGCGAGAGAGCGTCTGCCACAATGTTCTGTGAGCCGCTTATGTGCCGTATATTCACGCAAAATTGGCTTATGAAACTCAATTGCCTCGTTTGGCGTGGGGATAAGCGTTCCCATCTCTGTTCGAAACAATGCAGCAATGGTTTATGGTCTGTGAACACCGTAAATTGTGCGCCCTCCAAATAAAATCGAAAGTATTTAATGGCTGAGTATATAGCCATAAGCTCGCGGTCGTACGTGCTATAGCGTTGTTCCGTCGTAGTAAATTTTTTGGAGAAGAATCCTAAGGGCTGCCAATCACCATTTACTCGTTGCTGCAGAGCTGCACCCATGGCCTTGTCGGAAGCGTCTGTCATTAATGCAATGTCGGCCCCCCTACGGGGAAATGTTAATAAGGTTGTGTTTGCCAGTTCGGCCTTAATTTTCTCGAAAGCCTCTTCGGTTTCGGCGGACCACTTGAGTTTTGTCCGGTCGCGCTTTTTGCATGGACCCATCATCTTTTGTAGGGGTAGTTCTATTTCGGCCGCATGTGGTAGGAATCTTCTGTAGAAATTTATGGCACCCAGTAGGCTTCGTAAATCCTGCACCTCCACTGGCCTTTTTCGATTAATGATGGCTTCGACTTTGCGAGATATTGGTTTAATGCCATTTGCGGTTATCGTATGTCCTAAAAATTCGACTTCGGATTGGCCCAACTGACATTTCTCTATATTAATAACCAGGCCTTTTTCCCTATAAATTTCGAAAAGTTGCCGTAAGTGGGATAAATGTTCTCCCACCGATGATGATGCCACGAGCACGTCATCTAAATATGGGAAAACGAAGTCGAGGCCCTTAACCGTATCGTCCATGAAGCGTTGAAATGTTTGCGCGGCGTTCCGTAACCCAAATACCATATATTTAAATTCGAATAAGCCGAAGGGCGTTATAACTGCCGTCTTCGCTACGTCACCAGGGTTAACAGGTATGTGATGGTATGCTTTTTTGCAATCTATTACCGAAAATATTGTCTTACCATCGAGTTCACTCGTAAAATCTTGTATATGGCGTACCGGGTAATTGTCGTGTATTGTTCTGGCATTCAAAAGTCTAAAGTCGCCACAGGGCCGCCATGACCCATTAGGTTTTTTGGCCAAATGTAAGGGACTAGCCCTTTGGCTCTTCGATCGTACACAGATGCCGCGGTCCAACATGTAGTCGAACTCTTTTCTCGCAATCTCCAATTTCTCGGGTGATAATCGTCTGACCTTCTGCGCCACCGGGGGCCCCTTTGTCTCAATATAATGCTTGACTTCCGAAGGTTTCTTGGACAAAGCATGGGAATCATCTGTGAGGTCGATGTATTGTGCCAGTAGTTCATGGAAGATGCTATTTGTCTTATGTATCGTAATGACTGATGAATAGGAGTCTTTTACCATAGGTGTTGATTTCCGTATTGTTCGCCGCAAGTAATTTCATTAAAGATGGTTGTAGATGAACGTTCTTTGGTTTGGGAATTACAGATAATTCCGCCCCTGTATCGATTAAAAATTGCAATTTCGAGTTTTTATCCTTAATATAAAGACGGCGTGTATTATTGTTGTTGTGGCCCTCTTCGTTTGCCGTCGAAAACGGAGGGCTTACAAGTTTTCCGAATGTCGTGGTCGAAAGCTGCAAGGTGATCGGCACTTTGTTGCCCTTTCCCCAAATATTCGGTGATACCAACACATTTCATTTGATGGTGAACGGGACGTGCGTGAGCGTGAAAGGTTACTGCGTCGTGGTGATCGTTGTCGTTGAGGGGTCGTATGGTAGTTGCGGCTGTTCTTCTCTAGGCGATCAAATTTCTCCGTCAATTCGGCTATGGCCTTGTGCAAATTTCCGCTTTCATCGATGTTGTTGACTTTCGGTTGCTCTTGCACTTCCATCATACAATCGGCCTTTTTCGCCAGTACACTGACGTCACCCTCAACTGTTGCTAAAATTTGTTGAATTTGTATTGGCAATTGACGTAGCCACAACGATTTCAAAATTTCTGAGTCCAACTTATTGCCAGCCAGTTCTCTAATCTCACGTAGTAATATTGAAGGTTTTTTCCTTCCATAGCCAAATTGTCGAATAGACGTATAAATCGGCTGTCGTCGGACTCACAAAACTCGTCGATAAGTCTCCTTTTGAGTGTTTCGTATTTCCCAATGGCCGGAGGCATTGTTATTATATCCGATGCGCATTTTAATATCGATGAATCAATCTCTGACACCAGCGTATAATATTTCGTGTCGTCTGTAGTAATACCAGCTCGCATGAACTGTGCTTCCACCTGTAGAAACCATAGTTTGGGGTCGGGTTTCCAAAAAGGTGGTGGTTTTACAGCTACTCGGGATACTTGTGAGGACGCTGCGTTATCCTCAGCATTTACTGTGGCGTTTGCGTTAGTGTTCTGCATCGTAGCAGTCGGTGGTCACCACTTTAGTGTTTTCAATAAAAATCCCTTTATTATTTTATTTTACAACTTAACTTAAAGTTTCTTTGTCGAGGGATTTACACTAATTGAATTGTAAGTAAAAGTACATGGTACGCTGAAAACTTATGACGCCGTCAAAATATACGTTTAATTCAAACATGTGTCAGTGGATTACTGAGATGTCAAATGTTGGAGTTGCCATGTCGTATACAAGTGGGTGTGCACACTACAAACTTAAGAAAGAGCAATTAAGGCAAACAGGCTTTTTTTCACATAAAATATGATAAAATATGCTGCTTCCATTGTGGTGCCTTACTTAAGTGAACATAGTCTAGCATGTAATATATTGACTTATCAGTAGTTGAAATCCTAGCTAAGATATCGCAACAAACATATTTCTTTCTGCAACATTCTACCAGCAGCCTTCTGCTAAAACTTTGTGAGTAAAAAAATTGCCATCAAGAGTTTAAGAAGTCAGTCAGTCGCAGTAGACCTGTAGGTCACGGATAAAATTAATACAAAGAACAGTGGTGGTTGTTATTTTTGCTAAAGGGATGTAATGACCAATTAAGTAAGTAAGTAAGTACATAGGGAATTATGAGGCTTTCCACACATAGTTTAAAAAGGGAATTCTGTAAGTATTCGCTCGATTAAACAACACCAGAAACTTTCTGCCTAATTTGGGAACATCATAGAGATTCTTATAAAATTAAATACACCCATGCATACATTATTACAACCCTTCAGTAAGATTAAATTTTAGAACAAATATTGAGAGGGCTTGTGAGAAAGCTGCTCGAGTGAATGCAGAATTATCCCGCATTATGGCTAATCAGAGCAGAAGACTATTATTGGCAAAGGTTACTCAGTCGATAATGATGTATGCATCACCTGTGTGGGGATCAGCGTTGGGTATTAGAACCTGCGCTAGGGCTGCAAGATCTTTATTTCGTCTAAGCGCCCTTAGGGTTGCTGGTGGTGTCCGCACAGTTTCATGTGAGGCTATTCGTATCATATCTGGTATAACTCCAGCAAATGTTATGGCTATGGAAATGAAAAGGATATACGATAGAGTTAGTATTGTTGATAGAAAATTATCGACTTAGGAACGAAGGGAGGAAAGACAAAAGAGTTTAGACGAACGGCAGATTCAATGGGATACTGCGACGAAAGGGCGATATACACATATACTTATCAGAAATGTACAAAGTTGGGTTGAAAAGAGACACGGTCATGTTGATTTTTATAAGACACAGTTTTTGACAAGGCATGGCTGCTTCAGGGAATATCCCTGTAAATATGGCCACGCAATAAGGTCTCCTGCTCCTTCTGCAATAATGGAAGTGAAAATGCTGAGCATATTTTCTTTTATTGCGATAGATTTAGATTGGAACGCGAGTTGTTAGAGACGATGATAAATGAAAAAGTGACACCAAACAATATAGTTACGCATATGCTGAGGTCTGTTGAAGTTTGGCAATGTGTCAAAATGCTGTCTGCAAATGTGATGCAGGAATTGAGAAGGATAGAGTGAATTCGTAGGATTGAAAGGGATGGAAATCAACAGTAGTAGTCAATAGGCTAGAACTCGTCCTGTGATGAAATACTTAACGGTAGTATCATAGGACAAATAGGATCGAATCGTAGAGGTGGTTTTTTAGTGGGTTAAAGTAGCACACTACTGTTGCAGTGGCAACAGTGTCTTTCTACGATTTTTTCACCTCGAAAAAATACCTTCAGGGTTACGATCAAGCTTCTCACACCGCTTACATATGTTGTGCGTGTTCATTTTTATGCATAAGTGGTGGCCGGACCTACAGTTTAAAGTCGACTTCGAAGAACAGATTTTTATGACAATCTTTTCATGGCAATTTTATTTTACTCTCAGAGTTTTTCCCAGAAATTTTTTGTATTTCGTTTTGTTTGAGATGTCTGATCTGGGGTTTTAAACTGTGGCCTCACGTCTAATAAGCCAATGCACTATATACTAGACTAAGATGACCTTTCTTTAGTCTTTTTTTTGTAAGAGAAGCTTCGAATTTACGGAAAAATTGTGACCTACAACTAGCTTTAGTTGTTCCGATAACTTTAGCCGGTTTTTTCAACTGGGAAATTTATGTCACATATCTGATGATATGTAGCAATTAATAATGTAGGGTTCCAAGTATATTTTGAACAAAAATTTACGAAATTTTTATGACTTTATTGGTTTCAAACGAAACGATGTGAAACAATAAAAGGCGCTTAAAATATAGCCTCGTTTCCTCTAATTAATTTGAAATGTTTCTTTAAATTTAAATTTAAAAAAAATACTAAAAATGAAAAAAAAAACAGTGTAGAGGAGTAGAAATAACGAAATAAATGAAGTCATTTTATATTACTTGTCGCATTTTGTTATTTATTTGCTCCATTTGATTGCCATTGTTCTTGCGGTCGATGTCTGTCCTTCTAACCTTTTTATACTCTCTCTTGCTGTTTATTTTTTTTTTTCTTTCTTTTAAATGTCATTTCTTTTTTGGGACCTTACTTTACGATATAAATGATTGCGCTTCAGTATGGGTGGGTACGATGATAATAATTATTTAGGAACCTTTTTTCTGTCTGCTTCGGCCTTAAAATGTGTGCAGCAAATGGTAGAGGGTATGCGACAGATATTTTATTTTATTTTTTTATAGACTAGCGACCACACATTTAGATAGTGTATCTAGATATCTTTAAGATTTTTATGTCTTTTAATCAGGGTATTTGAAAAAATCAAGAAAAGAAAGGAAAGATTGTTGTTCGTTTGTTGAATTTGATTGTATTTTTTTAACAACGCTTTTACGAGCATGTTTTCCTCTTCTTTTTTTTTTGAATGAATTTGTATGAGTTTTTAATTTGTTTTCTATTATTTTTCTATTAAAAAGATGTATCTTTAAGGCATTTATTTTAAATTATGGTTATTGTTGTTGTCTAATTGATGTAATTCTAGGCTAGAAAAAGATTTCGTTTGCATTGTTATTTTTAAATAATTTGACTGAGTGTTGTTACTGGAGGAAAAGTTTTATGCCTCTATTGTTTTAGATTTCCATTGATTAATTGGTTTAAGCGTTAAACGACAGAAACACAGATTTCTATTCAAATTTTGTAATTATGTTGTAAAGATTTTTAATTTGGCTAATTAAAGCGATTTACAAGTCTCTTTGTAGTATAGTTAGTTCCCTACTTCTTCATCTAAATGGTTTGGTAAAGTAGAGTGTCTTTGAAATAAGCCCGCCCATAAGTCCGTGTCTCTTTCAATAAAGCACAGGTTTAATACAGATTATGTTCAATTCGCTGCCGCCTCAAGCTTGGGTCCCATCTTACTTACATAATAGGTTATTACGTCCCTTTTAGCCAAGATTACAACCTAATTTCGTACATTACTAATGTTGTTTGTATTAATTTTATCCGTAAGCGGCGGGATCTATTACACGATTCGACAGTCAAAATACACCCAGCTAATGACATAGTGTAGGTTGTGAGTTTTATTGAGAAGATTTTAAAATATATTTTTTTTTATTTCTCGAACCCTCCAAACGTCTTTAATTTGATAAAAACGGTATTTTTTCTTTTCACACAAAATTATTAATTACCCAAATATTTTTTAATCTATCTTCAAAATCCAAAGTTTTTTGAAAAGGGGACAGATGAGCCTTCAAAACTGTATACATAAACATATGATTCAAATTTATATGTTATGAGTTTTGATCGGTTAAAATTAGAAAATATAATTTTTTTCTTATTTTTTCAAGTTTGGCCACTCTTAATTGCAACTTAATTAAAAAATATAAAATAAGTGATAACATTCTGAAAGTGCATTATCTTGTGAAGAGATTGACACTTCGTTTGATGAAATTGGTAAAAAGTACCGTAGTTAGTATTTAAATAGTATGACAGTCGTGTTATATTTTTAATATATGTCATCTTATCAAATGAACTTTAAGTTCAAAAATTTTCAAAAGTTTTGATGGATCTTGGTTGCTTATCGCTAAATATGTCAATTCCACGTTTGCATGACTACTATAAGTCGGCTAATAGTCCTCTTTGCGCAAACATTGGCCAACATCTGATGGTCGGTCAAACGTGAAATTAGCATATTTTCCGATAAACAATCAAGGTCCATCAAAAATTCTGAAAATTTTTGAGAAAAAATATATGAAAATATATATGAAAAATATAACTCGACTGTTAGACTCTTTACGTAACAACTACTGTAATTTTTGACCGATTTGATCAAACGAAGTGGCAAGCTCTTCACAAAATAACGCACTTTCAGAATGTCATCACTTATTTCATACTTTTTAATTAAAGTTTGCTACTATGAACGGACAAACTTGAAAGAATATTAAAAAAATTCGAATTTGTAATGTTTACCTCACAAACCTGATAGCAGATTAAGTCAAGTAATATATATGTATATTGTATTAAAGGCTCATCTCCTTTCTAATAAGATTAAAATTTTGGACATCGGTTCAAATAAACAGTTTTTGTCAAATAAAACAAGTTTGGAGGGCTCAATAAATATAAAAAAATTATTTTTGAGTTCTACTCAACAAAACTTACAATCCTACAGCGTTATGGCGTTAGCTGGGTGTATTTCATTTTTTTATTTTGTCGCATAGTGTTATTTAATGGCGATTCTGAACTACAGGTTTGAGAAACTTTTTCATGACAATTTTATTTTACACTCAGAGTTTTTGCCAGAAGACCGCTGAGAGGAAGTCGACGAAAGGAATATTTTTTTGTTATTTCGTTTAGTTGGAGATGTCTGACCTCGGATTTGAACCTATCCTATCTTATACACCAACACACTACCTTCTAAACTAAGACGACTTCACGACGACTCTTAGGGCACAAAACTCTGATTGTAACTGTACAACTTAAACTCTTGGCTATGATCTCTCAGTCATGCCAATATGGATGTGGGAATTCTATTGAAATCACTTTTGCTTAGAAACTTTTGCTAGAAATGTTAATAAATTCTCTCAAGAAACCTTCATTTCGGAATTCTAAGTGCTGGCCAATGATAGAGAAAATATTTTTAGATCTCTTTTTGTTCCTCGTTCTCGTTCATTACAGCTTCTGTGGAAGTTGTAGTGAGAAAGGCTGCACCCAGAACCCAGTGTCTCGTTACAGTTGCTGCGAGGATCCTGAGTGCCACTTTGGACAGGTTGAATTAATGGTCCCACCATCAGTGATGTGAGAAACTAGGTCGTTATCCTGACTGAAGGGTTGTAACGACCAATTATGTAAGTATGTATGTGTGTATGTATGTGAATGCACGTTTTGTTCGGAAAATTTTATTCTGTAAAACAACTACTGATATTGGCTATCATCTTCCTGTCGACTCAATATGGATGTACGAATTCTATTGAATTTACTTTTGCACAGAAGCGATCGTCATTGCAGCTTGTGTGGAATTTGTGGTGAGATGTTCCACAAGCAGAGGCTAGTGTTTCATTACAACTGCTACGAGGTTCCTGAGATGGACTCTGGATAGATTTAATGCAAAATTTTATCGGTAATTATCGAGTCTCTTTGAATATACCCCACTTTTTTCGCAAACGAGTATAGTTTGTTTAAGACATCACGTGTGCATTCAAAAGCATTTTCCAGAGGCCTTTGTCTCGTTACAATTGCTACGAGGTTCCCGAGAAAAACTCTGGACATGTTTAATGCAAATTTTGTACTGTAAATATGTGATTTCTCGTCAAATTTGTTCCACGTTTTCTTTACACACGACAATAATTTGCGTAAAACACCACGTATTTAATTCAATGAGATTTTCCGCTGCATCAGCCTTTAAAAGTTCGACTCCTTTCTTGTTATGTTTGCGTAGGTATGAACACACAGAGGACAGACGACAGATAACAGAAAGCTGCCAAGTTTGGAATACACCCGTTTATATGAAAACGATTATATTGAAAGCAGAACAGAAAAAACCCAAGACAATAGACCTAAGCAGTTTCTGCCCAAATTAAACTATTTTCGATTTTTGTGAGCAGCTAAAAGCAAATTAGTGATGCCAATACAACATAAAATCATAATAAAAAACAGCTCAAAATACTTATATTATTGAAGAGAAAGAACAATTCTAAAATTAAGAAATAAAAAGCAATCCATGTATTCATAATAAATAAAATAGAATTATAGATTCAATTTTGTATCTGAATTCATTTGATAAATGTTTTGTGTGTGCGGTTTTTTCATAAGTGAGCTTATTTTTGCGCACAAAAATCGTGATAGTGACAACACTGAAAAATATACTTAAATTCAATTGTTTTGATTTTGTGTCAGTCGTTTTTTTTCTGCTCTGCTTTCAAAAAATTTAAGCAGTCGGTATACGGCAGAAATAACAGTTGGCATAATTTTCTGTCGAACTGCCGAACTGTTGTCTGTCGTCTATGTATTTATAAATTAAATAAATAAAATCTTAGATCTGGCGTACACGCTCTCTATAGGTTTCTCTGTAATAGGTGTAAACCATTATCATAAAAAGATCCAGAATCCGGCATCTACCTGCGTGTTCAAGTATCGTGTATTTAATGGACGCATTCACATTCACTCTACTTAAGAGTGGTGGTGGTGGTTGCAAGCTAAAGTTTGTAAAAAACGCCTAGTGATGAAAGCAATCATTCATGCGAAAAAATTGTATTAAAAAACAAACTACAGAACTTATATAAAGGGTCCGCCAAATAACTTTTTTTTTTGAAAATGCTTTAAAAAAAAACTACTGAATATTTTCTCAAATTTCTTTTTTTATTTGAAAGTACAATCCTTCCGGTTAATAATGGAAAATAATTTAATTCAAATGGCTGCCTCGGCTGGCCATGCAGTAGCCTACACGATCGATCCAATTTTTAAACACATTATCGATTGTGTGCAGCTGTATTTCATCAGTGGCGTCACGAATATTGTCCTTTAAAGCGTCAATTGCCTCTGGCTTGTCGGTGCAACACTTATCTTTGACGGCACCCCACAAATAATAGTCCAGCGGTGTCAGATCGCAGCTCAGAGGTGGTTATTTGGCGGACCTTTTATATTGTTACGAAAATGAAGAATCTAGGACTGGTGTTTTGCTTTTACATTGATTAACACTATAATTATAAACAAAAGCTTAAAAAACAAAACAATGCCTTAAACAAACCTGTTTACAAATTATCGTACTATAATTATAACAACAAACACCAGCATAAAAAAACAAGTAAACAAAAATATAACAACACTATAATAATAAACGTAAACAACGATGTTTACATTTATAGAGACTTCGAGAAGGCGAAGTCACGAACATTCGCCTTCAAGAACATTCATCAGACAGTTTACGTTGCCATATAAAAGGTAAGGCAAAGCAGGCAACGGTGTCAGTAAAAGTTCAGTCAGTCTTTGGTGAAGACGAGGTGTGTTTGAAGAGAGTAATCGTGGTTTGAAGATTTCCGTTACAAAGTTCTGTCTAGTAACTGTAATTGTTTATGCAAAGGTTTTAAACAGACGAATAACAAAGAAAACAATTTTTGTTGTTTACATCAAGTTGTGAACAGTGGCACACAGAATTGTAGGAATAATAAAGAATTCTAATTAAAGCTAAAGACAAATTTATTTTTATTTTCTTGGCAATCTACATGCTCATATTTTAAACGTTTTTAAAAGGTAAAAACGTAACAATATATTCGCTCCCACTCATACATACATACATAATTGGTTGTTACACCCTTCAGTCAGGATTACGACCTAGTTTCTCACACCACTTATACTGTTTATGATAAATGTATTCATGAATTTAAAGTCGACACCGAATGCCAGATTTTTTAGACAAATCTCATGGCAATTTTGTATTTACTGTCAGAGTTTCGCCGGAAATCTAATGATATTTCGTTTTGGTGGGTAAGTCTTCCCCTCCCTTATTTAATTTCATTTTATTTAAATAAAAATACGAAAAGAAATGAAATGAAATGTTTTGGTAAAAATAACTAGCTTTTCACACATGACCTTTGAATTGTTTTTTTTTCAATTTATTGCGGCACTCAAATGAATCTCTTCTGACCACTTCATGTTGTGTCTGAGTGAACTTTTCAGTTTGCCTAGTTTAAAAAGCTGTGTTGCTTTATTTATTATTTTTTATTTTTGTTTTAAAAATTTTTTTTTGGTTTCAATTGTTTTCCATTTTAATTCATTCAATTGCCATTGTCGCGTGATTTTAAAATCATTGAAATGAAAATTTTGTTCTGTTTTGTCTGTTTTTTATTTTAATTTTTTTTTTATTTTTTCCCTTTGAAATTGTTGTATGATGACCTTTGAAGTGTAATTAAAAAATAAAAATTACAAAAATTTCTGCATGAGTGCCATGTGTAACACACAGCTGATTGAAATTATTATCAAATCAATTACTAGAAGGGTGGGAAGTGTATAAAAAATATATTGAAAGTCTGTTTAAATTTTTAAGTACCAGCATTCAAAATCAAAATAAAAAATTTATCGACGGAAAAGAATATTAAAAGCTATTTTGAGTCTCAGATTTCGATTTTTAGCTCGCATTCAATCCAAGCCATTGTGTACCCATCCTTAACTGGCTACCACCAGACAAGTTAGCGAAACAAGTGGCTGCAAATCGCGGCAATGATACTGAGCATCACAAGAGCATGGAATTACAAAAGCTATTGTCACACAAAATTGTTTACACTGTACTTGACCATGCTTTTAATTTCGGATTTGCGACGCAGATAATGAGTTTCTGGTCTCAGGAAACGCCATTCAGGTTTTCATTGATAAATCGAGAACGCGCAGCAAATTTCGGATGTGAAATCTTTTCAGAATAACTGGACATTAGATTGTCCCCGCTACTACCAGATTATTGTAGTATTTTTTTAGTCTGAAATGCTGTCTATTAAAATAGCCTTGATGAGAATTCGGTATCATCGGTTAATTTTTGTGTTGTTTGCAAATATTATTATATCGCTTTGCGCAAACATTGTTCAACTTCTGGTGGTCGTTTAAACGTGAAATTGTTACATTTTGCAATAAACAATCAAGATCTATCAAAAATTCTGAAAATGTTTGAACTAAAAGTTCATTTGATAAGATGACATATATAAAAAATATAACTAGACTGTTAGACTCTTTAAATGATAACTAAGGTAATTTTTGTCAAGTGAAGTGTCAATCTTTTCACAAGATAATGCGCTTTCAGAATGTTATTACTTATTTCATATTTTTCAATTACGGTTTGCTACTATGAACTGACAAACATGAAAATATGAAAAAATTCGCATTTGCCAAGTTTTAATCATCAAAACCCATACCATTTTAAGTCAAATAATATATATATATATACAGCGTTTTAAAGGAACATCTCTCTCCTTTCTAATAAGGCTTACATTTTGGACATCGGTTTAGAAATGTTTGTGTAATCAACAAAATTGTGCGTAAAGTCCAAAAAAACAGTTTTTGTCAAATAAAACAAGATTGGAAGGTTCGAGAAAAATAAAAAAGTATTTTTGAGTTCTACTCAACTAACTGAACATCTAGGTAGTTACTCGAGTACATTTATTTTTTTGTATTTTGTCGCATAGTGTAATTAGTTATTCAGTTATTCCACCAGTCACGATTACGACGTAGTTTCTCACACTACTTATGTTGTGTATGTTAATTTTATACATGCAGGTCCCTGCCTGCAATTTAAAGTCGACTCCGGACGACAGAGTTTTGAGACACTTTTCGTGGCAATTTTGTTAACTCTTTTGTTTTTGTCTGAAATCTGCAGAGAGGAAGTCGCGGAAAAAATATTTTTTCATATTTCGTTTTGTTCTAGATGTCTGACCTGGGGTTTGGACGGTGGCCACACGTCTGATAAGCCAACACACTACCTACTGGGCTACGTCAATTTCGCTACAAGCCCGATGCACTTGTTAAAGCTGTTATCTTAGCAAACTGAAATGAATTCCTACATGAGGTTGGAGTTCCTCTACAAAGTGGCAAACACTAAATTAATTGGCCATTAACAACCTGATTAACGGATTTCGGCCTGCCGTAACACATCCTTCCAGGCGCCTCTGCTTCTTGCACGCCTGCGCTAGTTGGTCACAGCAATCGATGACAGGGCTTCCTCGATTTGGTTCTTCCAATGCAAACAAGGTAGTTCTCTTCGCCGACTTCCGCAGATCCCCGCATCAAATATCCGTCTCGCCGGAGCATTCTCCTCCATTCAAAGGACATGGCTGAGCCAGCACAGCCACTGATTGTTAATACGCTGCACAACGTCTATGTCGTTGAGGAGCTCATACAGCTCACTATTGGATCGGTCGCGGAAATAATCGCGATCTCGCACTGGACCGAAGATCTTCTGTAGGACTTTTTTCTCGAATACTCTCAAGGCTGCTGCATCAGTGCTTAATAAGGTCGATGCCTCTGCGCCACAAGGAAGCACGGGGAGGATGACTATTAGTTTTGTCGTACGAGAGAGGCAAACAAATCATCTCAAAAAACTCCTATCATTGGCAACTATAAGATGGAGTTATGAGACACCACTTGTAGAGATACCAGACAGATTAAGGCTAAATACCTGCGAAAGCTGGCATCACAAAGTTTAAATGAATTCCTGCATGAGATTGAAGTTCCTCTGCAGAGGGCCAAACACATGGGCTCACAAAAATCCCATCTATTGGCAAAATTAAGATGAGATATTGGACTTACATATAGAGACCCTAAACAGTACTAGCACATCATGGATATATGAAGAACGGAATTTGGAACGAACCTATCAAGCTTCCATTAAAGGAATCTTATAGCACTAATAACGTGATATTGGCCTCTGGATTGTCACGCCAGAAGACGGTGAATACCTCATAACAACTACAGCAGGAGCTCCAACGGCTAGGAAGAAGTGAATATCACAGAAGTTCTTTTTTGTCTTAGTTTGGCGCTTGTGAATCTGAGAAGAAGATTTCTTGAGTATCCAGAATTTAGTGACAAACCATGTCTAGCCGAGGGCGTTTTAGGAATAATATACAGCTTTTATAAGACCCTTAGGATAATTAGGAGATACAAACCAAGAGATATTCTTTGTTTCATTGAAAAATCATTTTGTACTAAGAGGTCCATTTCTAGATTAATGGGTTCTTGAACAGAAAAAAAATTGTTTAATTTGGGACGATAACAATCCTTAAGAGTTACAATTTGGCATCATCTGTGCGTATTCTTTTGAGAATTTCGCAAGCTCATCACAGTCAACGTCGAGCACTATGGGTCGACGATTTCCAACTTCTTTTGTCCTGAACCTGATCAACTGGACACCAACGATATGCGATTAACAAACCGGCCCTACTTTTCATACAACTCATGCCACATTGGAAGTTCTGTAGAAGCCATTTGGGGGCATGGTTATCTCACGAGGAAGTGATGTGAACTGCAGATCGAGTTTGCCCTTTTCTTGTGGAGTTTTCATAAGTCGCAGATGTATGTGAATAAGCCGCAAAACATAGAGGTTTCCAAAACCAACCTAACCATCCTATCGTTTCTTTTCTGCTTTATTTGTCGAAATCGTGGAAAATTTTGACAAATTATTGTTTTAAGCAAATAAAAATTTTCGATCATATCTCACACACACACTTTATTGCATTGAAATTTAAAGAGAAGAAGTGCTCAATCTATTTTTACTTGGTCTGGGGTAGTCTAAGCGATTTATTTTTTCTATGCACGTAGGAACATTTTTATTCGGGGGTTTTTATTTTATTTTTAAAATTAAATTAAAATGAATTCATTAAAATTGTTATTTTCTTTGAGTCTCATTAAAAATTTTTGATGAAATATGCCAGTCTTACGTTTTTGCTCTCAAAAAATTTCAGGATATTTTATATTTCTTTCCACTTTATTTTTATTCTTTTTTTTTTTTTTTGTTGCAGCCCCCAATTTTTTTTATCCAAAGCTGTTAAATGCCATTAAAAAATGCCAAACAGCTACCATAACCATCTGCTACTCTTTATTTATTAAATCAACTCAACCTTCTACGAACCCGTCAGCCAACCTACAGCCTATAAGCCAGCCTACATGGAATTCGGCTAACAATTTTCAAATATTCACTCACAGATGTTAACAAATGTAGTAAAAATCGCTTAGTCCTGGCACAAGTCCCTTGCCACTAATACACTAAATTGTTCATATCTGTGTCCATCAACGGACCAACGGCCAACGTACGGTTTTTATCTACCTTTTCAGCATTTCGCATCGAATCATGGAACGTGATCCCGTATATTTAAAGCCACAAGATATTTATTGCTGGTGATGAAGGAAGAGACAAAAAAAAAAGTTTTTTTTTGGGTTGCAAAAATAAAAAAGAAAAAGTAATCCTAATAGCATGCCGGTTTGATGACAGCATAAAATAAAAATCTGGTTAACAGCTAACGAGTACGTGTTGCTGTTGTCGTCTCCCTACCTGATGCCAGACACACAATATTCTTATAAGCGGGATTAACAAAAATAAGGGCTCCTGCTACAATGGCAGCATCATATGTGCATCAATGTTTGAGTATATAAGTTTACTGGTTTTTGATGTGAGGCAGCAACTGCTTTGCGAACTGTTCTCACAGTAGGTATGCGAATTGTATCAAATATGTGGCAAATAGACAGACATACATACTTCAAGCTGCGTTCATTTCAAGTTTGTTGAAATTTTATGAAATTTGATGTTATTTTTGATATAAACTCTAATAACGCGTGATAGATTTTTTTTAACAAAAATTGGATGGTTTGTGTCTTTAATACCCTAACTAGTCCCTCATTTTTTATGTCGATGGGTTCAGTGTCAGCTTGGTTGCAGACACTGTAACTTCATACTAAGATAAGTATGAAGTACTGACAACCTCAAAGCACTTGAGTTGTTAATCACAACTATGTTGACTATGAAAGCTTAAGATGAAGCGTAACTTTCCTTTAAGTCAGACGGCTTTAAACTTTAATACGTTTTAATTTAAATTAATTTTGAATAAACCAAAACTAAGCACTGTAAAGCTTCATTTACAACAATCATCTGGTTCCACTTATCTGTACCTCTTACGATTTCTGTGTGTGTTAATTTTATACATGAGTGGCAGGGACTTGCAGTTTAAAGTCGACTCCGGATGACAGATTTTTTAGACACCTTTCATGGCAATTTTGTTAACTCTCAGAGTTTTTGCAAGAGAGAAAGTCGTCGAAGATACATTACCTTACATTTCGTTTTGTTGCAGATGTCTGAACGGTGGCCACACGTCTGATAAGCCAACACACTACCTACTGGACTACGGCAACTTCACTACAAGACCGATGCACTTTCTAAAGCTGTCATCTCAGAAAATGCAAATAAATTCCTGTATGAAATTGAAGTTCCTCTACAGAGTGGTATTGGCAACGATAACATGGAGTTAGAAATACCAGGCAGATCGAGGCTAAACACTTGCTTAAGCTGGCATCACACAGTTTAAATGAAATCCTACATGGGAGCCAAACAAATGGACTCACAAAAATTCCATTCATTGGCAAAGCCAAGATGAGCTAATGGATCTACTTATAGATACCCTAGACATGGATATATGGAAATCGGAATTTGCATCCAACCTATCAAGCTTTCATTAGAGGAATCTTATAGCACTGATAACATGATATTGGCCTCTGGGTTTTTACGCCAGGAGTCGCTGAATACCTCATAACAACCTCATGAATGCCACAGAAGATCTTTTCTGTTTACGTCTGGCGCTTGGAAATCTGAGAATAAGAATTCTTAAGTACCCAGAATTTAGTGACAAACCACGTCTAGCCGAGGGCGATTTGCGAACAATTCACAGCTTTTATAAGACCCTCAGGATAATTAGGAGATACAAATCAGGAGATATTATTTCATCTCTAAAACAATTTTTTTTTTATTTGGCCTATTAATGCATGCATGTGTGGAATAAAACATCGTCTAAATATCCGCAACGACTTCTCAGAGTGTATCGCATCCAAAAAATTCAATTTTCTATGATTCTGACATATAAATAACACTGAATAGAACTGTTGACATGGGTTATGTTGGCTTTGAGGACAGCTATGGCATGTGGTCTATTAGCATACACCTGAAACTTTAGGAAACCCTACAAGAAGAAGTCTAATGTGGTTAAATGACTTGATTTCAAAGGAAAATTCGTATCACCTCTACGTGAGATGATTGTGCCTTCAAATCGCTCCTGCAGAATATCCAATCCGTCATAAGCTGTGTGGCAAGTTGAGTCATCCTGTTACTACTACATGTCCTTGCTGTATAGATCATTCAATTCGTTCCAAAAGAAGTTGGTATTCATCCACGTTTGGTGTGTGTAGCTACAGTTGGGACAACATCGTCCTCAAACAAATATCGGTCGATAATAGGCTTCGGTGAAGAATGAACATTACACAGTGATTTTTGCAATGTATTGGACACTCTTGGATAAAGTTTGTTCCATTCATCCGGAAATGGGCCTCATCAAGATGATTTTTCGACAAAAATAAGGTTCAGTTGCCAACTGCTACAGAGTCCATTCAGTGAACCCACTTCATTGTCGGTGGTTATCCAATGAGATTTGGCAAAACATATTGATTAAACAACAACTTATTTGACAGATCTAGCATCAACACGTTATCAACTGAAGAAGGTTAAGTTTTCTAAATTTAATCTTGATTTACAAATAACACCTCCTAACGCTGAAGACTGTTCACGAATTGTGTACATTTTTATAACAGTATGTATCCCAGTAACCAACAAGTTCACGTGCCATAAATAATCCAACAAAATTGCAAAAAAAAAATACAAAACAAACGTTGTGAACATAAAACATAAACATTCGCGACGGCATTGCCCAAATGCTTGACTTGGACAATCTTGTAGATGGGTCCTGACAAAGTAAATGTACGAGATTCTGTGCACCAAATATCACTAACTGCTGTATGATTGTGCAGTTAAAGCATAGGGAATGAAATCGAATGGTCAATAGAAAATTGGGGAAATGTAGAAAAATTTAAAAAATGAAAAAACTGTACAATTCCGTTACTCTGAGGGAACGTATGAATGTATGTGTCGTTTTGAACACAGCGTTAGTATTCCCCTTATTCAATAGTGTTTTTAATTTTCGAAATGTTTTGACCAGGTTTTAAATGTGTTTTGGTACATGAAATTCAAACACATTAAAACACAATATATTTGATAAAATATTAGTTGCAGCAGGGCAGTGATGGATTTGCAGAATAAAGTGAAATGATGTTCATAGTAAATTACAGTGAATAACTAGATATTTGATATAAGTTGGGTTGAAGCCAAGTGAAAGCAATTTAGTGCAACGTTAACTTTAACAATAATTTTTTTTATAAATTAGAAGTTTTCTACATAAACAATTCAACAGTTATGCTCGTCAAGTCTGCAAAATCTCATTCATATAAGATGTGCAATATGTAGGTGACCAAAAGACGAAAAAGTGGATTTGAGCGATATCCGCGCTGTTCAAGCCACACAACTCCAGAATGGCAATATATTGAGTGTTTCAACGGGATCAACCACTTTGAGCGGTTACTGAAGGAACGAACTCACATATCGAGTGCTTGAGGGCACCACAATAAAACTTACGACTATTTTCATACTTCACACTCTGAAAGGTATAAAGCGATCGTATTCTTTCGAGCTTATGCAGTTAAAAGGATTACCTGTTAAGTTAACATAATTGACAGTATTGCTAATGATAGCGATAAATTGGAAATAAAATTACAGAAAGACAAAGCTAAACCTTTGTTTTCAGAGTTTTCCTAATCCTAGCTTTTCGTTTAATGATTTCAAAACAAGTTTCCTTACGGTCGGCCGTTATTTAAAATAGGAGATATAGGGAACGAAACTTACTTCTTTTCAAATTACCAAAAAAGTGCTCTTTATAAATCGGACAAATTGGAAAAAAAGTAGGCCTATTGGAGGGAAATGGACTTAATGCTAGCCATAATTTCAAGGATTCCAAAACAGGGTCGATGACTTGCATATTTTTGATCGATGACTTGCATTGTATGGTCGATGACTTGCATTTTTTTTGGTCGATGACTTGAATTTTTTGGTCGATAATAAATATATTAGCTTCAGCTCCTATATTAACTTCGTCACCGATATCTCCGGTCCGAGGTAATGCCCGACCAATACAAAAACTGTATTGAAATCCTTGGTACCTGCACTATCCAGTCCACTAGGTCCATTTCCCCCAAAAGTCCATTTTTATTCAATTTTGACCGATTTATATGGAGAACATTTTTTTGCTCATTTGAAGAAAACAGTTAGCTTCGTCGACTAGATAGCCTGTTCCAAGTAACGTCTGACCATAACAAAACTTGTTCTGGAATCCTTGATACCATGGTTATCCCGCCCAATAAGTCCATTTCTCCCACCATTTTTTATTTATCCCGATTTATGCAGAGTATGTTTGTTGATTTTTAATCGATTTCTTTCTATATTTTTCCAAACATTTCAATTGTGTTAACTTAACAGTCTCTGTAAAGTAATATTTTAAAATTGTTTGGCGTTTAAAAATTTTTTGATATTTATTCTTCGTCTTGATTGTTGATATTGTCTTTGAAATATAATAGAAACCACAAAAATTGTGGAAAAAATATTGCCAAACAACAACAAAAGAGAACGTTGAAATGGAAAATAATTAAAGTTTAAGTGGATAAATGTAGCTGTATGAGGAGTATTTATTTGTAAGGAAGGCCGTGTGGGCTTACTTGTAAATGTTTATAAATGTGTGTTTATGTACTTATGTACGTATATAACAATTACTTCCTTACGACAATACATACAGACAGACAGTCCGACAGACATTCTTAAATTTAACCATGAAATGGTATTTCACACTTGAAATGCCTTCACTAGCATTTACTCTCTCATTCCCATTCTCACTTCCCTTACATTTCGCAATGCCAAACGCTCTGCAATGAACGTAAAGTAAGAAAAATGTGTCAGAAAAGAAGAACAAATGAATGTACCTCCTCACACTCTTAGAAAAGGATTTTTTTGTATTTCCTTTAAGCTCATTAAAATGTAAGTAAAGGAATGAAAATTAAAACGAAAATAAGCAGACACACAAAATTACTTGGAAATACACCGGGAACAGGAGACGGAAAGAATGCAACTGAAATCGAAAAATTCGTATAGCTGGAGATGGAAATGAATTAATAGACTCACAGTTCGCTTTTTTATTTTGGGCCGGAGGAAATGAAAAAATTCAAAAAAGAAAATATTTAACACAGAATAACGAAAATATTTCACATACGAGGGTTGAAGGGAAATTTTCTTAGTCAATTTGGTGTAAGGAGATACCCCTCAAACTACATAAGGTGTCGCTATAGTGTCTTCTCCAATCCTATTGCATTGATAATCTTCAGGATGCTGGATAATCCCCTGTTCAGCACCTGATATGCAATCAGGTGTTATCTTCTCGTATGCATTATTGATTAATAGGAACAAGTAATGTGTTCTGATGATTTCTTCTCAATATCACAGAATATAACTGTTAGGTTCGAGATGATCCTAATTTATAACAAACGTGTATTGTGTCTACAGTGCCATGTAAAATGTCCGGTTGCTACACACATACATACATAACAGGTCCTTACAACCCTTCAGTCGGGATTACGACCAATTACGTTGTATTTGGTAATTCTGTACGTGAGCGGAGGGACCCACACTTTAAAGTCGACTCCTATCAACAGATTTTTGAGTAACTTTTAATGGCAATTTTATTTGACACCCAGAGTATTTGCCAAAAATCTGACCTAAAGTTTGAACCGTGGCCTCACGTCTAATAAGCCAATTCACTACCTATTAGACTATGGTGACTTCATGCGGTTACTAACTTCAGATTATTCCTGGATAGTCTTATTATTTCCTTTATTCTTCATTACAACCATTTAGGATCAGGATTCCAACCTAGCCTTTCACACCACACATGATGTGGGAGATTAATTCCACACACTATTAGCGGCAGCTATATTTTAAAATCGTCTTCGAATCGCCTGACAAATTTATTTACGTCCAGGAAGACACCAAAAGAAATGTTTTTCGATTTGTTAGAGATATCTGAGCTGGAATTTGAACTACAGGCTGTTGTTTAACTGTCTACTAGACTGCAGCGACTTCTGGATAGTCTTGTTCATGACTCTAATCTTCACATATCTTTGCTTACAAAAGTTCTGATTGCCTCAAATCCATTTGGTTTGAGAATAATCTTTGCCTCTTCTTATCTTCCATTTCAAACTTTACAAACATTTGTGTCCACTCCACAGAAAGTTCTGGCTTCTTCAGCAGGGTGTATACTTTCTCTCCGCGTGCTCAATTGTTTATTCGTTACTACGAATTACTACATGCCTTGCGATCATATTGATTGTCGTTTTTAACACAGTCGTACCTTTTTCTTGTTACAGATTCGAATTTCTCAAACGATACTCATACTGCAAGAAACTGCTAGCCAAACTGCTACAACACCGTAACGAAAAGAAGAACAAAAAACTCAACTTCTTGTGGGTCAAAAAATAAAGGAAAAAACTAAAGAAAGAAATTTGTCGCATCGTTTATTAAATTTTACTTTTTAAGACTGCAGATGTTGTGTTTATTTATTTATTTAAGCATTACTTTCCTAATTATGTGGCAAAGCAAAGAAGCAGAAAATTAAAAAAAAAAATGGAATGAAATTAACAAAAACGCTAACCCTGTATCGACAACTAAATGAGGTAAATAAAGTGATGTGAACTTTACTATCGACATCGGCATCGGCAACTAGTTCAATACAAACGCAGTTTCATTAAGTGGGTCAAGAAGATGTCTTTAATATTGATTTGGCCGAACTTCAATTTCTACGTACACAAGGAGTTTGTATTTGATATACTCATACGAATAATTGTAAGTAAAATAGTGAAAGGTTTGAGGCACCGAAGGTTCCCAAAGGAACTCTTGAAGTTTACACTGATGGCACAAAGATGAGTGACAGGTTAAGCTGTGATATATTTATTAATATTAAACTTTCCTATAGGCGCCTGATCACTGCAGTGTTTTCCAAGCAGAGGTCATGGCAAATTTGAAGGTGGTCCAATGGTTGTTGATTGCCGGGGCTTGTTGAGTGAAAATCTTTTGATTTACACGGACAGCCAGTCTGCGATTAAGCCCATAATGAACGTAATTTCAATGTCCGTCCATGTCCATGAATGCCTAGGATTTCCTTGAGATATTTCGCATCATTTATAGGTAAATCTTATGGGCTCCGGGACACAGGAATATTGTTGGAAATTGCATTGCTGATTGAACGAAGCTAGCAATCTCCGATATGTTACAGGGCATAAGTATTCCGGTTGCCTCAAATAATTTCGATATTTTCCAATCGTTTTACAAAGAGGCTTTATCTCGTTGGCAGCAGGATATTACTAAACTCTGGTGGACACGTATGGACATAGAGAGAACTGACTCACTCACTCACTCTTTAAATCCATTCCTCTTACAATAGCGCTCCTTACGGGTCATTGTCCTTTTGGTAGGCATGTCAAAAGACTCGGCATTCCTACTAATGACCTCTGCAGGAACTGTGAGTCTGAGGAGGAGAAAGACACTGTCTTTCACTTCATGTGTTTAAAGCCCTGCCCTGCCCATAGGGAGGCGGAGTTTTCTGAAATCTCATTTTCTGATATCGTTGACCATGCTCTCTTATATAAATATTGCTGAAATAACAAGATTTATTTTGAACACGTGATGGTTTTCTCTAAGGAATGGTTAACCACCGTGTGGAATTAATTGGGGTAGCACAAATGGCCTAAATGCGACCTCTTTTTTCTAGGGGATCCGCTACCTAACATCACCTAACCTAAATATCTACAACCTATTCGAAAGAGAACTGTTTGTGTCTCTACTCTGTGAGACCTAAACAAAACTTTCGGAAGAGTTAAACAAGAGAATTGCTACATATGCTTTAGACTTGAATATGGTAAGATATGATAACCACTTTGCTGTTAAAGACGGGAGTAGTTAGAGATCCTTTACACAGGATCAGTTCCACAGCGTGGTTTATGATTACTTATGGAAACGAAGAGTTATCCTGTGGTTTGCTCTAGGTGAGTAGGTCCGGAATCAGTGGATAATGAATTGAAAGGATGTCGCACTAAATTTTTACTTGCATACATACATACATACATACATCCATAATTGGTCATTACAACCCTTTAGTCAGAATCACGACCCAGTTTCTCACACCATTGATGCTGTGTGTGTTAATTTTACACATGAGACGCGGGACTTGCAGTTTAAAGTCGATTTCGAGTGACAGATTTTTGAGAAACTTTTCGTGGCAATTTTATTAACTCTCTGAGTTTTTGCCAGAAATCTGCTCAGAGAAAGTCGCCGAAGAAATACTTTTTGTATTTTGTTTTTATGTCTGGCCTGGGGCTCGAACCCTGGCTCTACGTCTAATAAGCCAACACACTACCTACTAGACTACGGCGACTTCAACCTGTACATTGCCGATAATTCTTTTATTTACAATTGCTTTAATTTTTTGCTAGAAAGTCGCCGAAGAAATATTTTTTCATATTTTCGTTTTGATATCTGACGTGGGGTTTAAACCATTGCCTCAAGTCTAATAAGCCAACATACTACCTACTAGACAACGGCAACTTCACTTTACTTGCATAACCAGTGCAAAATAAATTAAAGAGCGTATCCAGTGGTCGACCGTGACCCTGTTCTTATTTTCAATTGCTTGTTTTGTCCAAAAAAAAAAAAAAAACTAAATACACGCACTCGAAAGGTTTATATTGTTGTTTTTAATACGAAATAAAAAAATTTTGTGAAGTGCGTTGCCAAATAGTAGGACAAGTACTTCAACTCTTTTCTTCTTAAAAAAATTCAAAAATTTTACGTTTTTTTCTTAAATTTCATGCTGGTACTTGTAAAAGCCAACAGGCATATACGAAAAGGTTTACGTTGAATAGGGGGAGCATCGTTTTTTGTATATTTTTTAGGTTCAAAAAATAAAAACAAAAATAAAAATTATATTTTTTGTATACGACGAGCATAATAATAACGCAGCCAATAAAAGAAATTAGGGACGACAAAAATGTTTAAAGAAAAACAAAGTATTCTCGTAAAGGACCAAAAGAAAATAAACAAGATTTTATGAAACTGTTGCTATTGTAAGAAAATAAGTAGGAAGAAACGAAGTAAATAAAGGGGGAAAAATAATAAATAATCAGCATGGACATCAAGTGGCAGTACATTTTTTTTGTCATAAGGAATGTTTTAAAAACCCAAAAATATCCAAACAATACAGGAATTTAGAGTCGGTTATAGAGGCTTTCAGATATGCTACTTTAATTCCTTTAAGTAGTTGAATATAATTAGTTCTCCATACAACATTATTGATTCCTCTAAATAAATTCAAGTACAGCCTGCAATCACATCTTGTAAATAATTTCTTTGTATACATCTCCCACCTCATCACATTCCTATAACAATACAGAGCAACAAAGCTATCTTATGTGGATTAACTCAGAAAATGAAAAATCTGAATACTGGTGTTTTGCTTTTACATCGCTTAACATTAAAATTATAAACAAAAGCTACAAAAACAAAATAATGCAGTAAAAAACCTGTTTGCAAGTTATTGTACTGCTTAATATAGCAACAAACACCAGCATAAAAGAAATGGCAAACAAGTAAACAAAAATACACAAACAACACTACAAGAATAAATGTAAACAAAATACGCAAACAATACACCCAAACCTTTTTTACGCGGTAGATACGTTCCAGTGGATACCGTGTAAAAAAAAACGCGTAAAAAAAGACAAATATTATGTATGTATGTAAGTGTATAAACAAACTGAAAATGTATACATAGATGATACATGATGCAGCAGCCTACACATGCCTATAAAATTGAATAACTTTATAAAAATGCACAGATTTAGTTCAATAGTATACACAGAGTTCTTATTTTATTTCATTTTATGATTATAAAACAATAAAGAAAAAAAACTTAAAAATTCTCTTCCATTTATAAAAATAAAATTAGTTATCAAACTCTTAAGACAATTAGGAACGGAATTATTTTCAATAAAAAATTTATTTTATTTTATTCGGAGTCAGTTTCTGATAGCAAGCGCATTCTCTTTTGCTGGGGTGGCTCAATATCAGTCTCGTCAATAGAAATACTTATTACTTCTACATCTTCACAAGCTGCTTCTGGCACTGGTTTATTTCTTTTAACAGCAAATTCTGTTATAGTGCGTTGCGATCCAACTTTGGAAAGCTCTTTATAGAGCTCTCTGTATCTAGCCATACATGTTTGTAGGTCTGATTGAAAACCGTGTTATTTCAAATTCGAGTAAAAAAAACCGTGTAAAAACAGGTTTGGGTGTACTACAATAATTAATGTAAACAACGCTGTTTACATTTATAGAGATTTCAAGAAGGCGAAGTCATGAACATTCGTCTTCAAGAACATTCGTCAGAGTGTTTACTCTGCCATATAAAAGGCAAGACAAAGCAGGCGACTGAGTTAGTGAAGTTCAGTTAGTCTTGTCTGAAGGGAGTAATCCATCTGTCGAATAATTGTCTAGTAATTGTTATTATTTATGCAAAGGGTATAAAGAGATGAATAACAAAGAAAAGCAATTGTTGTTGTTTACATTAAGTTGTGAACAGTGGCACACAGAATTGTACGAATAATAAATAATTTTAATTAAAACTAAACACAGATTTATTTTTATTTTATTTGCAATCTACGTGCTCATATTTTAACGTTCTTAAAAGTTAAAAATGTAACAGTAGTGTTCGTCAAAATCCAATCCGTATATCGAATCATCAAAACATTGTCGTGGGAAAAAGTAGAAATTACTTGGACAATTGAATGATCGATTCGCCAGTATCCAGACAACAAGATTGAAATTTCTTTCAAACATACATAGGCTGCTATTATCCATTTGTCAGTATCCAGACTCCAAGACATATATTTCTTTCAAGCGTACTTAGACTATGAAGGGCAAAATCCTGCAAAATTTGGATAGTTTGAAATAAAAGGTTCATATGATCATTGTAACTATAGTGCTCGTTGTAGATAATGATGATATTAGTCAACGCCGATGACGTCTCCATGCCTTTTTTGGAAGGCAGTAGACACCTTTGGATCTCATATAGATTGGTATCATCTCAAATTCTATAATTTTGTTTGTACACATACCCATTTATACCGAAATGATCTCATGACTGAAATTAGTTTTTCAATACGACTCAAGAGTCCATTCAGCGAACACACTTCGTGGTCAATCCCACGACATAAAAATTCCGCAAATTTTTGTCTACAATAGGTCGAATTCATATGGGCGATGCAATATTGACTGCATCGTATTTTTCTGCACAGTTACGGTTAAGGGCAATGCTTTCGGCAGATCTTGTGCTTCGTCGACTTACAAACAAATGGACACGTTTATTCACAACATTCGAGATAGTTTTCTCTGCAGAATGGTTATCGTGTGCTTTATTGGGATAAGGGTGTTGGTTGACCGTTTGCTGGGCCAGAGGACTTGAACTTATCTACTACACTAGGGATAGTCCTCTCTGTATGGATATAGCGATCGTGAAATAATCGCAGCGCGCTATAGGTTGCCCGAATAGAGCACGCATTGTTATAAAAACAATTCCATTATTTGCGCGTGTAGTTGAGTATTATACCCGTCCATGGTGATTTGACAAAACAGACTGAATAAATGACAACTTATATAACAGTCGCGCTAATCTAGTTGGTGGTGTGTTGACTTATTAGACGTTAGGCCCCTGCTCAGACATCGCCAATAAAACGAAATAAAAAAAAAATTTCTTCAGCGTGCTCCATTCAGCAGATTTCTGGCAAAAATTCTGAGTGTAAAATAAAATTGCCATGAAAGTTTCTTAAAAAAATCTGTCGTTTGGAGTCAAAATTCAACAGTAGGTCCCGGCACTCATATGTAAAATTAACACAAATAACATAAGTGTGTGAGAAGTAAAGGTTGTAATCCTGACTGAATGAGACAGATATGGCTTCAATGAAATGGCTGTTATTAGTTGTTAGGAAGCCCCTGTTGGAACATCCAATGCAAAGTTTTCTCTGTACTAGAACTTGGATTCTTAAGATAATTTCTGTGAACTAAAAGGAAACAATTCCTTCTAAATATATGAGCCTTAATACCCTCTGGCAAAGGCATCATTTTATAAGTGCGTCTTTTGAAATTATTTGCTACGAAAATGGAAATGGTGGTTTGTTTTCACATCCTTTAAATTATAAATGAAAGCTACAAAAACAAAAACAATGAAATTGTTCACATGATAAACAAGTAAACAAAAATATACCAACAAAAAAGGAAAAGAAGTATAAAAAGAGGATAAACAAGTAAACAAAAAGGCAACAACACTACAAGGACAAACGTGAGCACGATACATAAACAACAATAACGTGAACAACATGTTTACGTTTATAGAGATTTCGAGAAGGCGAAGTCATTCTCCCGCAAGAACATTCATCAGACTGTTTACCCTGCAATATAAAAGGCAAGACAAAGCAGGCAACGGAGTCAGTAAAAATTCAGTCAGTCTTGTTGGAAGACGCGGTGTTTGAAGAAAGTAATCGTGGTTTGAAGATCTCCGCCTTGTTGTTGTTTACATCAAGTTGTGAATAGTGGCACGCAGAATTGTGCGAACAATAAAGAATTTTAATTAAAACTGAACCCAAATTTATTTTAATTTTTATTTCCAATCTACGAGCTCATTTTGCAAACGTTTTTAAGATGTAAAAACGTAACATAATTTTTCCTTTAATTTTATTTCCCAATAGAATATAGTGTCTAAACAACTAGTTTTTTGGAAATATATGCACGCCTCCATAACGTTACGAGGGCAAATAATAAATGAAATCAAAATATTATTGTTGTCTCCTACATATTTCGTCCCAAAAAATTTAATAAAAAAAGAAAAAACATCTTAGAAAGGGAAATAATTTATTTAGCAAACAACGACAACAACAGAAATTCATCACCATACTTTAGTTGTCACAAAAACAGAAATAGCCAGCAGCAAGGACATCTTGCATAAATTTACTGACAGGGAAATGGCATTACAAGCAACGAAAATTGGGCGAATGTTTTAGGTGTGAGAGAGTATTTCCGCATTTACGTCAGAAGAAATTTTACTTTCTACGTTTGAAAAAAAAAAATTCGTTTGATGTTAGTATTTCCATGGAGTAGAGTAGAATCAAGAAGGAGGCAACTCTAGCCTTAAAAGAAAAACTTGTGTCGAGTTAGCTATTTTCACTGTCAAAATTATTCAAAAACAATTTAATGTTTATTAGGGTGATTGGTTGTAAACAAGTTTACCTGGAATTTAAGTACAAAGTTAATATCGCAGCATTTTCCATTGATTACATTGGGCATTAGCATGACAGATCATGGCAAGGCGGCATCTTATACTGCTTCAGCAGAAAACAAAATTCCCAACGAGTATGCATACCCATAGAGCTTATAGGTTGATAACTGCATCAATTCATGGTCAGATCTTGCTTGATGTGTCTGACATATATAACTTACAGTTGCATTTTGCCAAACCCGTTTTCCTGAGGATTCACAGTGGTTGAATAGGATTAGAATTTATTATCTTCCGAGTTCATATATCGGATCATCAAATTTGTCATCCAAGGATTACATATCTTACCAGCCATTGCCATGAGCTAGTTTTCAACCCATCGCTCAATCCAATAAGCTCCGGAGTGTTGTCCGTAGTCTAGTAGGTAGTGTGTTTTTTTATTAGAATTGAGGCCTCGGTTCAGCAGATTTCTGTCAAAAACTTTGAGAGTCAAATAAAATTGCCATGAAAAGTTTCTCAAAAATCTGTCGCTCTCAAAAATACCGGCACTCATGTATAAAATTACCGCACACAGCATCAGTGGTGTGAGAAGCTAGGACGTAATCCTAACTAAACCGTTGTCATGATCAAATATGTATGTATGTATTATGTATGTCGTCTACATGTTTCATCGTTGAAAACTTGTGATAAGATGAGGGATTGAGAAATCAGCACCAGACGAGCCAAAGTTCATCCAGGCAATCGATTGAGCCAACGAAGAACTTTCATACTCTTGTCAGTCTTGAACATCTGATAGAGGAGATGCAGTGAATACAGTCGGCACAATTTTTTTCATCATAACTTCAGTGAGTCTTATTTCAACCAACTCCGATCTGTCCAAATTCGACCATTAAGTTAAAGAATATTAACGAAAATGATGAGGTCTTTCAGATATTAGAATCCAAGGGAGGCAACTCGTTCGATCTATGCCTTCTCATGAGACTCTCTTTACGGGAAGCGTTTGCTGAGTATTAAGAAGGTGGTACGACTCATTCGATAGAGATAGACCTAGTTAGCTCCTTCTTCACTTCAACAACAACAACAATACTCTTTACTTAAGAGTGGAGTGTTGAGAAACTCCCATTTCATCATTTATTAAACCCGCAGTGACATGTTTAATTCTTTCGCGAGGGTATAAGTGTATAAAAAGCTGTTTTTGTTTTTCTTTATAAATTACACTCACACGTAAGTTAATCAGGAACAGAGTTTACGGAACAAATACATGTAAAACAGCTTTAGAAAGCTGTGTCATTATTTGTCTTGCTTATCGTAGTGGGTAATCATTTTTGCGTACTTGGTTGTTAGTTAAAGTCAAACCAAACGCCAAGCCAAAGGATAGGGTATAGATCAATAAGTTTACGAATGCAGAGAGAAAATCGAAAAGAACGGCTGGTTAAATTTTATCGAACAATGTGGAAGACCTTCAGAACTTTTAGGAAACTTGGATTACATACATGCATACATACATAATTGATCATTACTACCCTTCAATCAGAATTACGATCTAGCTTCTCACACCACTTATTTTGTTTGTGTTAATTTTATACACGATTGGCGGCACTACAGTTTAAAGTCGTCTCGGAACAACCGATTTTTTGAGAAACTTTTCATGGCAATTTTTTATTTATTCTCAGAGATTTTACCAGAAATCTGCTTAGAGGCAGTAGTCGAAGAAATATTTTTTTTCTTTCGTTTTATTCGAGTTGTGTGGTATCACGGTATCAGGTCTAAATAATCACACACTACCTAGTTGACTACGGCGCAGAGACATTAAGCACTATTAAGCACTGATGCAGCTCCTTGAGAATATTCGAGAGAAAAATCCTACGTAAGATCTTCGGTCCTGCGGTAGTTGGCGATGATTTTCGCATCAGATCCAACAATTTCGTTCGAATAGAGGAAGATGCTCCGGAGACGGGTATTAAATGCAGGGACATGCGGAAGTCGGCGAAGAGGATGACCTTGTTTGCGTTGGAGGCACCAAATGGAAGCCCTGTCATCGATTGGTGTGATCAACTGGCGAAGGCGCGTAAGAAGCAGAAAGGATTGGAAGGACGTGTTAAGGCAGGCCGAAATCCGTTAATCGGGTAACTAATACCCAATTAAGTACTTACTTAAGTAAGTAAGTCTTAGAAGTCGCCGTAGTCTAGTAGGTAGTGTGTTGGCTTATTAGACGTAAAGTCAGGGTTCGAGCCCCAGGCCAGACATCAAAACAAAATATGTACAAAAAGTATTTCTTCGGCGATTTCCTCTCAGCAGATTTCTGGCAAAAACTCTGAGAGTAAATAAAATTGCCATAAAAAGTTTCACAAAAATCTGTCGTTCGGTGTTGACTTTAGGTCCCACCACTCATGTATAAAAATTAACACACACAATATAAGTGGTGTGAGAAACTAGGACGTTGTACAATGGGTCAATTCGACCTCCGGGTACTGCACTGGTCTTAATTGACAAGTACACGTCCTCTAACCTAACCTAAGTAAGTCTTAAAGTCACGACACACAATCCGTGAAATTAAGATCTGTGGAAGTCCGAGTTCTTGTAAGAGACTAGAAATCGACAGTCTTGGAATCTAATGCACACTCTCACAGACTGCGGTGATGTTTTAAACAGATTTTTCGATTCCCACGGGTGCTGGACGATTGTTTACACAATAAATGGACCACCACACCGTGAATAATCTTTTCTGTAAGACAATTATGGTGATCATAAACTGGTTGAGACACGTTTTATGTTGGCTGAACAGAGCTCCAAAATTAAAAAAAAAAAATTATTTGTACGGGTTGTTGTATACTATTTCAGTCCACAGTGATTTGGCAAAAGAGTAACAAGTATAACAAGTAATTTAATGACTGCTATCATCAGTCACAGTTCGGCAGTCACTACCATAACAACCGCACTTCACCAGAAATACGTTTTCAAGAAGAAACTGATGCCAAATCTTCGCTTATTCCTGGTCACCTTAAATTACGTTAACTTTCCTTTGATTTTTGGCTTCCGCTTGATTGTTTTCAGAAGAAAACAATGTGTGCTCATAGAACCAGTGTGTGCTCGTTTCAGGAAAATTTACATGCACTTGAGTGAATGCCCACCAGTACGTAGTATTTCACCTTATTTAAACTCTTTTTCATCTTCTTAATACAATATGTTGTTATTGTTGTTACTATTGTTTTTTTAATCTGTTTTTGTAGGTGTTAAGAGTTATTTAAGCGTAAATTTCATAAGAAATTTAAATCATTTTCATTTGCCTTTGATAGAGCAAGAATCATTATGTGGAGTGGATGAGGAAATTAGCAAAGGTATACTCAATGTATGGGAAGTTATGTTTGGAAATTACAATAAACAGAGAGCTGAGTCATGCACCAGGATAACAAAGAATAACCTAAGGTTGGTAAGTGGTTTTTTAACAGGGCACTGTAGACTCAAAGTGCACTTATTTAGAATGGGAGCGGGGTATCCCCTCCACAAAATATGGATTGTGTGACAGTGGGAAGGAATCATGGGAACATATTCTTGAAAACTGTCAGGTATTAAAGCATACCAGAAAGGAACATCTTTTTGCATACCACGTGCTAAGCATTATTGACCTCAAGCAGCAAGTTTGTCAGGGCAATAGGCTTGGAAGACACATTATAAGTCAGGCTCCTTTTCGTGACTATAATAATATATAAATATACGTATATACAGGCCATCAGTCACGATTACAACCTAGTCTCTCACCATTCATGTTGTGTGTGTTTATTTTTTTTTTATAAATATGTGACGGGACCTACAGTTTTTATGTCCACTGCGAGCGCGAGATTTTTGAGAAAATTTTTCAATGCAGTTTCATTCGACTCAGAGTTTTTTGACAGAAGACCGCTGTGAGGAAGTCGCCGTAAGAAATTTTTTTCATATTTCGTCGTAGCCACGGTTTGAACGGTTTGAAGACGTGAGGTCACTGTCTGATAAGCCAACACACGCCCTACTAGACTACGGTCACTATCTGCCCTGATGATTGGTGTCTAAAAATTAAAGAACAGAACTGCTATGAACATACATACATAATTGGTCATTACGATCCTTCAGTCAGGATTACAACCTAGTCTCTCACATCATTCATGTTGTGTGTGTTAATTTGATTCATAAGTGGCAGTGCCTACAGTTTAATGTCGACCCAGAACGACAGATTTCATTGGGAAACTTTTCATACCAAATTTTATTTTTTCTGTCAGCGTTTTTGCCCGAAAACTGACGAGGGGAAGTTGACGTAAGAAATTTCATTTTGTCTTAAATTGCGAAGCCACGGGTTGAACCACCTGCTCTCGCCTAAGAAATCAATTCACTAGCTACTAGCCTACGGCTACTTCCTTGATTCTTTATATAATCAATTCACGCTTTTTAGTTGCCGGCTGACATGTGTAGTGAATTGATAATTCAAATGTACCAAAGTAATGAAAAGTCATTTGTTTTTCTAAAATCTTGTATTGCACACGTGCCTACGATTTGCCATGGCAGCTTAAAAATTTCAACAAAAAGGTTCAACACTTACAATTAGAAATGGTCTCAACTCCTTCCCTGACTATTGCACACCATTCATTCATTCAGTTAGTTATTCGCATGAAAAACGAGATGTAATTGTGCGTAAAATGCAAGGGTTCTCTTAAGCTAGCGGGTAGTGTCGCTGGCCATTTAGTTTTAAAACTCCACACTATTTTGTTACTCTAGTTGAGGATAGAAAAACTCTTTAACGTAAAACGTTTGACATTTAAAAACTCAAAGAGAAGAAAAAGAAACAATATTAATGGTCGCTTGTTTGCTTTTAACGGCCAATAAATATTTATTGCTTAACGGGTACTTCATCATGCTCAAGATGGAAAAAAAAAGTCACATGCAATCCGCTTAGAAGGCAAGCAAACAATTTTTGTTTTTTGTCCCAGGAAATGATGCACAATTAAAATTGTGAAAATGAGTTTTTCTAATCATTCTAGTAAAGAGCCTAATAAGCAAGCCCTTAAGCACTTATGGTCTTAATTGGGAGTCTGTGTGATAAGCTTAAGAACTTCAAATCGAAAAAAAGAAAAAAAAAATAATAAAACAGTTGAAACTGTGATCGTAGAAAAATCTTTGTAACGATCAAAACACTTGCTCGCCATCATAATGATTTAGAAAGACAAAGATTTCATAAATCTGTGGGAAACCAAAACAAAACAAAAATGATAACACAGTGGCACCCACTTAGAAATAATTTGAGTTTCGATCAATAAAAGAGAAAAAAAATTTAATTTTTACGGGGGACTGCACAAAATAATGAAAAAAGTCTTCTTTAATAATTTCCTTCGATGGTAAAGTGAAAATTTTTATAAAAAACTCATCAAAACGTTACCAATTTCTTGCAACAACCACCACTTCAGCCATTTATACCAGCTAATATCGTAGATTCCTCTTTTAAATCCATTAAATTTACAAAAACATGCACATGCACGTGTATATTGCATGGGAAATTTACTACCACTAAAACAAATAGAATCCCGATAAATTGGGAACAACTGCTGTTAGCACAATTAGCTCAACACCAGTGTTACGCCTACAGTTACTATATATCAGACAAGTGCGACAACTTGTTGTTTAGAAGGAGGTCCTTCTTCATTAGTGTCCGCTATAAGCATGAAAGCTTCGTCAGCCTTGTCATTAACTTCTGCACTCTCACAACATTTTTTTATACCGACCTGGTGAATTGCAACCAGGAGCCTATGCTGACATTTGGCCGCTGTCGACCAGTTTCATTGCATTGATTAATTCATTTTTGTCTACATATATTCGATTGTAACTGATTTCCACGAAAGTTTTGGGCCGATAAATATTATTATTGAAGTCGCCGTAGTCTAGTAGGTAGTGGGTCAGGCATCAAAACGTAAGTTGCAAAAAATATTTCTTCGGCGACTTTCTCTCGGTAAATTTCTGACAAAAACTCTGAAAGTAAATAAAAAATTGCCATGAAAAGTTTCTAAAAAATCTGTCGTTCGGAGTCAACTTTAAATTGTTGGTCCCGCCGCTCGTGTATAAAGTTAACACGCACGACATGAGTGGTGTAAGAAGCTAGGCCGACATCCTGACTGATAGGTTGTAATGGCCAATTATGTACATATGTATGTAGTCTAGAAGGTAGTGTGGTGGCTTGTTCAAATCCTAGGTCAAACATATTCAACTACACAGAATATAAAAAAAATATTTCTTTGGCGGTTTCCTCTCTGCTCAGCGGAATCGTGGTAGTCTAGTAGTATGTAGTTTGAATCCCAGCTCAGACATCTCCAACAAAACGAAAAAAAAAGAATATTTCTTCGGCAACTTCCTCACAGCAAATTTCAAGCAAAAACTCTGACAGTATAATAAATTTGTCTCAATAAGTCTCTCAAAAAAATCTGTATTTCGGAGTTGATTTTAAACTGTAGTCCCCTCCACTCATGTATGAAATGAATGCTTACCACATGGGTGATGTGAGAAACTAGATTGTAATACTGACTAAAGGTTTGTAATGACCAATCAGGTAAGTAATTAACAGGTTCGTAGAAGTTGTGTTCTTTAATTTTTAGACACCAGTCATCAGCGCAAAAGTGGCCGTAGTCTAGTAGTTAGTGTGTTGGCTTATTAGGCGTGAGGTCACCCCAGTTCGGACATCTCGAACAATAACGGATTATGAAAGAATACTTCTCCGGCGACTTCAACACAGCAATCTTCTGGCAAAAGCTCCGAGAGTAAAATAAAATTACTATGAAAAGTTTCGCAACAAAATCTGTCGTTAGGAGTCGACATTAAAATGTAGGCCCCGCCACTTACGAATAAAATTAACACACACAACTGGGGTGGTGTGAAAAGCTAAGTTGTAATTCTGGCTAGAGGCTTGTAATACCCAATCAGGTAACTAAGAAACAGCGTTGGCTTATTAGACGTGAGGATATGTTTAAACACAAGGTCAGACATCTCCAGCAAAACGAAAGATGGAGGAAAAATATTTCTTCGGCGATTTCCACACGGCAGCCTTCTGAAAGCCAAAACTATGATAAGTATCTCCAAAATCTGTCATTAGGAGTCGACTTCAAACTGTATGTCCCGCCACTCATATATAAAATCAATACACACAACATAAGTGGCGTGAGAAGCTATGTCGTAATCCTGACGGAAGGTTTGTAATGGCTAATCAGGTAAGTAATGTAAAAAACAAGAAGAATAAACTTTATAAAAAATATAAGTTATCTGGCTCTTCTCTCGATTATATACATTATTCAATAGCAAGAACTAATTACATCACTGCTAAATTTGCATATAACAACTATTTACACCGAATGAAGTCAAAAATAAAAAGCAATCCAAAGTCTTTCTACAAATTTATTCATACCAAACGCGGTACAAATACATACCCGAACTACTTAAAATTTGGTTCGCGTAGTGCTTACGACGAAATGTCGTATGATTTTTTTGCAACAACTTAGTCTTATGATATACCCCAGTCATCAAGTATTCATATTTCGTATATTGCCGCTGAAACTGTTCGAAAAAATCTGTTGTCAATACAAAGCTCACCTACCCCAGGTCCAGATGGTATACCTACTTGTATTCTTAGATATTGTTTTGAAAACCTTTCTGGTCCCCTATCGGCAATTTTCAATAAATCTATTGAACTGGATTATTTTCCAACTGCTTGGAAAAATCATTCATAATTCCATTGATTAAAGCTGGCAATAAATTGGAAGTTTCTAACTATAGAGGTATAGCAAAATTGAATGCAATTCCAAAACTCTTTTAAAAAATTGTCACTGTGATCATCAAATATTTTCAATTTTAACGGCTTTCGAAAATTATGTTCAACTTCTACTAATATCTTGGAATTAACAACTAAAGTATATGAAGGGTTCATCAACAGGCAACGAACTGATGTTTTCCATGCAGACTTCAGTAAAGCATTTGATAGAGTCAACCATGATCTTTTGCTTTATAAACTATCTTGCATGGGTTTTAGTAACAATGCAGTACGTTGGCTGAAATCTTATCTTTCTAGTAGAACCATCGGTTATTATTCATTCTAATATACTCATATATGCTGATGATGTTAAAATTTTTAATTCGCTTGATAGCATATCTGGTCAATCAACTGTTCAAAAGGATATTGATTATTTTTGTAAACTTGTTGGAGTTAAACTTTAATAAATGCAAACATACATATGTCATTTCATCGTTCATTTAAACTTGATACCTCATATAATTTTAATCACAAAATTTTGGAAAAGGTTTTAAATATAACTGATTTTGGAATCTTGTTAGATCATTAGCTTACGTTTTCTGAACAAAACATATGGTGTTTTAGGATTTACAAAGCGCTGGTCAAAGAAATTTACTGATCCCTACGTAACAAAACAATTATATATGTATATCTTTGTTCCGCACTATTCTTGAGTATGGAGCTATTATATGGGATCCACATTTTCTCATTTACGTTAACTTAATTGAATCTGTACAGAAGCGCTTTCTATTATTTTGCTTGAGAGGACTTGGATGGAACTCGTTTGTTCTCCCTTCGTATGAAAGTAGACTCGCTCTTATAAAGCTACCTATACTGAAAAGTCGAAGAATAATGCTAAGTGTCTCTTTTCTTCTGGGTTCAATACGTGGAGATGTCTATTCTGATTATTTGTTACGTAAAATTAATTTTAATGTTTCAATTAGACCTTCTCGTAATTTTAATTTATTAAATTTACAATTTCACCGCTCAGTCTATGCCAACAATGAATCCTTTCGTAAAATATGTTTAAAGTTTAATAATTTTTATCATTTAATTGATCTTTCTGAAAGCAATTATTCTTTAAAGAGAAATATTACATTGTACTTAAATCATTAAATATTAATTATATATATTGTTTGTAAATTTAAATTTAGTCTGTAAGGAACTACTATCCATAGACATAAATAAATAAATAAATAACAGTTTTGTGTTACCACTTATTTTGTAGACATGATGAACTATTTTGTTTGACCATACATACAGAATACCTATTGCATTGGGGGTTTTGTGCAACATATTTGCGTTGCAATAAATGCATATGCCCCCCATAAATTTTTAACAGCATATGTAGTTGTTTTGCTTTGCCTGCATTCTGTAAGTGGCGACAGATTCTAAACGAATTTAGTTTCAGGTCAATATATGCACAATATATACAAATGTCAACACTTTCTCCTTACTTTTTTACAAATTTCGTTAAAAGGGTTTCAATTTGTTTGTTTCTAAAATCTAAATTTGTGGACTTCAGTGTATTTAGCAGATGTTGGGGTATACAAATACGCTGTCTTAACAGAGTTTCAAGGAAGTTGCATGTTGACATATGCATGTGATTAAACAAGTGAATGAAATTGATTTCCAAATGCTTAGAAGTTGCTTAACGTAAAGAATTTTAGAAAATTTATCGATAAGTTTAAAAGGGGATTCGAAATGATAGATTCAAACGTATTGTTTAAATGTTTAAAGGGCTACAAATCAATGAATACGTTTTTGAACCTACATATATATGAACGTACAAGTAATGATGACACATTGGCGCCATATTAACAATTGACAGGACAATGTCATAAATTTTGAAAAATCCATGCAATTAAAGCTCTCTAAGGCATTCAATACAGCCACATAAATAAATATTAGGGTGGTAATAATTTCTATGTTTGCAGTTTGGTAGTTAATAGTGTTGAAGTGCTTATCGCTTAACTTTATCGCTTCTTTAGTTTTGACTTAACCTAGCCATTTATCCTAGCAAACCTATTCTAAAAATTCTATTCAAGAATTTCATGCCACCTTATTAATCCATCAGCGTTATTACACGACACTATTTATTACATACGAGTATAATTTTTAAAACAGAAGTTTAACTGACTATCTATGGTGTATGCGACGCATGCATTATGCGTTGTATTAAATAAATTTAATATTCAACATAAATTATCAAACAATGGCGATAAATTAAACAAAAATTTACTACAAAAACACAGTAGAATACCACACACAAATAGTCATAGACAGCCAGCTAGGCTGCTCATTACAAAACTACTTGAACAGTGTAAATCATTAGAGGCCAAATGAAAAATCAAAGACTCCCCCTTGCATGGCTGTATTCTAAACGAATTGATGTTTAAAAATTTTATGTTTTATGAAGGGTCACAGTACAAATTATATTAGAAAAATTTTTATGTTTTAAATACATATTGTTTTGTCTCTTAATACTCTATACCAACACCCCACTCCATCCCCCTAAAATTATTTTAAAGTATTAATTTTATTAGCTCTTGGCTAAGCACAGAAATACCACTGGGGTAAATGTACCAGGGGTACTAGTATGAAATGAACTATTTTAAATGAAAACTAGAAAAAACATTACCTTTACAATATTTTTCATTGCCGTAGTCTAATAGTGTGTTGGGTTATTGGACGTGAGACCACGGTTCAAATTCCACACGATATCTGAACGAACATTTCTTCTACGACTTTCTGGCAAAAACTCTGAAAGTAAAATAAAATTGCTTCTCAAATATCTGCATTTCGGAGCTGACTTTAAATTGTAGGCTCAGCCACTCATGTATAGAATTAACACACAACATAAGTGGTGTGAGAAGCTAGGTCGACATCCTGACTGAAAGGTTGTAATGACCAATTATATATGTATGTATACCACAAAATGGTCTCTATTTTAAGAGAGTATATGACTTCTAGATTACTACAGTAATTTTTATTACTAAGTCTCGTTGAAAGGCACTTCCCAAAATCATAGTGTCTACTTGTTCTGTTGTGGGGACAATTAAGGAGCGAAATGACAGTCTTTCGATCCATTATGTCAGGAAATCCTTTAATGAATTGCAAGTTAGATTTGTCTCCCAATTATGCTAACCATAGGATGCAAAGTTTTGGCATTCAATACCATGTGCGGCGGAATTAAATCTAACAGAGCTTCCTGGAGCTCTCTATGACAGGTTTTCATTGCTCCTGTTATACTACCCCACTTGTTTTTATACCTTGTATGACTGCACACTCTGCGGGCATCTTTTGATTGCGTTAACCCTTGTTATAGCGTTACTCGCGTATGTCTTGGAACATTGCTTGTATAAGATCTCTGCCATTCATTACAATATCATAGAAAGAAGGGATGGTATTTAGCGCCATCCTAAAGCTTACAGTGTCTGTGGCTCATTATACATTCGTTTTATTAATTCATAATACAGTCGTGTCGTTAAATGTTACCACTAATTCGCCAACATTACAAGCATTTAGCTTACCTTGGCTAATGACACTGGCAAACAAGTTGTTGGCCATTTATTTTGCATGCCACAGGCAAACAGAAATAACAATTGAGACGATATCAGGCGGTAGGTATAGAACATGCCATGTACGACCATATATGAGAGAAGTATGAGAAGCTTTAGCGAAATGCAAATGTTGGATTAACAATCCTCAAACGATTGTAATCCGTTCTAGTACGCCATGACGGAAAATGTTAAATGATGACGATTGTTAGTATTGTGACCAGAAATAAAAAACTAAACTTTTACTGGTTGAAGGCAAAAAACTAGCCACACATTCTTTTGTGTTCTCATGCAAGTATTCGTGATAGAAATTTGCATATCAGTTACTGGGTATTACTATTATCCCCATCATCATCATTATCATTATATTGTTAGGCTCTTTCGTTTGATTAGAAGATTTATGTTCCATGGGAATGTACATTTGTTTACTGCTGGAGGAGGAAGCCATCCGTAGTATTTATTTGTTAAGTAGCAAGTAAAACCATTTTTTTAAACGAAATATGAGAACTTTATTTCGGATATTACAAAAGAGACAAACGTTAACAGCTGATAAGGACCTTATTGTTGAAATAATCTCTTTTGTCAGACTACTACGGCCGTATATAGCATTCAAAAAACATGTGAAAATAATCTTCAACTATGAGGCCTATTTCCTAATAAAGAGAGCCGTAAACAAACAAAATTTTCGAATTTGAAACGAAACCAATCCACACGAGGATCAAGAGCGTCAACACATACATAATTGGCCATTTTACAACCCTTCAGTCAGGATTACGACCTTAGTTAGTAAATTTTATACATGAGTGGTGGAACGTACGGTTTAAAGATGACTCAGAACGACAGATTTTTGAGTAACTTTCTCATGGAAACTTTTTTTACTTTCATAGATTTTGCAAGATATCTGCTGAGAATCAGTCGCTGAAGAAATGTTTTTACATACTTTGTTTTGTTCTTTGATCTAATAAATCAACAAACTATCTACTGCATCCCAAAAACATCCCTGTTTAATGTGAATCTTGGGCTGACGACAACAGACGATGTTGTCGAAGACATCACTTTAAATGACGACCACTTTAGGTCGATGATTTCTAACTTCCTTTGGTGCCCTGCACCTGCACCTTCACAATATTCAACTAAACGTAGGCGACCATTGACAACGGCATGTGTTCGCTGGATAAGCACTGAAGCAATTTTTCATTTTCAACGAAAATTCCTACTCAGCGATGATATCCATTTTTTAATGAATGTATACGTGAACAAACAAAATTTCCAAATTTGGGACAATATCACTTCAGCTGATACCCAGGAGCAACTAATACATACATACATACATAATTGGTCATTACAACCATTCAGTCTGGATTACAACCTATTTTCTCACACCACTTATGTTGTGTTTTATACATGAGTGAGGGGCCTACAGTTTAAAGTAGACTCTGAACAACCGATTTTTTGAGAAACTTTTCAATGGCAATTTGTTTTTTCTTACTCTCAGAGTTGAAGTCGCCGTAGTCTAGTAGGTAGTGTGTTGGCTTATTAGATGTAAAAGCCAGGGTTCAAGCCCCAGGCTAAACATCAAGACGAAATACAAAAAGTATTTCTTCGGCGTCTTCTTCTCAGCAGATTTATGGCAAAAACTCTGAGAGTAAATAAAATTGCCATGAAAAAGTTTCTCAAAAATCTGTCGTCCGGATTCGACTTTAAACTGTAGGTTCCACCACTCATGTGGTGTGAGAAACTAGGATGTTGTAAAATGGGTCAATTCGCCCTCCGGGTACTGTACTTGTCTTAATTGACAGGTACACGTCCTCCAACCTAACCTACTCTCAGAGTTTTTGCCACAAAACTGCTGAGAAAACTGAGACGAATTATTTTTTCGTATTTCGTTTTGTTTTGGAGATGTCTGCCATGGAGTCTATGTATCACAAAAAGTCACAGACCATAAGCAACGGCGTGTGTTCGCTGCATGTGCACTGAATAAATTTTTCATTCCCAACTAAAAATCATCTTCTACGATGAGATTAATTTCTTTATGATGTGGGACAGTATATCCAGGAGCATCCCATATCCTGAAAAAGTCACAGTTTGGTGTGGATTTTGATCATGCATCACTGTCAACGGCGGACATTATTGGTCGACGATTACTAAATTCTTTTGACCTAAATTGAAGGATCTGCCCATCAATGACAAGTGGTTTCAATAGGTCGGCACTACATACCACTTTGCTTATTCCACATTGGATATTCTGTGAAATTGAATATTCGTGGTCATCTTAGGTAGAAGTGTTGTGGACTATACATTGATATCGAACCATTTGTCCCCGATTGATATTTTCATGTGCAGTTTTCTTAAGCCGCACAAGTATGTGAACAAATTACAAATTATAGCGGTCTTCATAGCTCATGCTTTCGGCCAATTTCAATCTGATTTAAAATTGAACATTGACATTTAGACACTACCACGGCTTCTTTATATTTAAACGATATCAAATACAATTAAATTATTTGAATTATAGACTTACAGAATTATGTACTTACAGAAGTACAGATGCTAAAATAAGTTTTGCAGAGATGGGATTGTATCGAAGATTTTCGAAATTATAGTGGCATAATTTTTTTTATTAAAATTGTTTTTAAGGTGACCCATGCGTATCTTTAGTGGTTTCCTTTGTTGTATTTGTAAATATTTTATCAATTTGTCAAATGTCACATGGTTGGCAACACAGAGTTACTCCTACAAAATAGACAAGTTAAGGAAAAAGAAAATATTCCTTCTGCCTCATCACGAATAATAACTATGTTGTGTATATAGTATGTACGTTACTCCAGTTACTATTTGTAGAGTAAATTAAAAATTCTATACGTGATGAAAAAGTCCCTCAAATCTTACATTACACAGATCACATGCATTTTGTTGGCGACTCCCACTTTTAGGGTTTTTTTTTGTGCTGGAAAACCATGTCAAACGCATGGCTATGTCACTGACATTGTGGAACAACAGATGTTGAAAAAAGAGTAGAATGGTTTGACTTTAGCGAAGTATTTGTGTTGATAGGAGTCACCAACAATGATGAAAATGTCATGCTGTCTCCCCATGTTCATTGCTATTTTCAAGCATTTCAACATAGGGTTTTGGAATGAAACATATTTTTTTTTTTTCGACATGTGATCGTATGAAGGACTAGAAGTAGTTTTTCTGTGTTGCTTTTCTTTTATGTTACTCTCCCCCATTATTATTAATTTCTTGGAAAGCCAATTCTATTGTAATCCTTAGATTAGATAGATATCAATAATTGATAACAAAAAATAAAAATGACATGGGTACCCTGGTAGTCTAGTGGGTAGTGTGCTGGACTATTAGCGTGAGGGTCGTGAGTTAGATTTCCACCAGAGACTCTGGTCTGTGACACTATACCGAGATATGGTCCAGTTACTCCGCTCGTATGTAATTAAATTATAATTTGTAATTGTATTGTAATTAATAAATAAATAAAAATGACAAGTGAATTCGAATCATAACAAATTTGCTCACATACCCATTCATCCCGGCCTCAGGACTGAAGATGATTTTTCAATGAAAAGCAAAGTCCGTTTTGGTGAACACAACTTTTTTCTAAGTCAGTTGCTTCAGTAGAAATTTTTACAGTTGATAGTGTAAGTTACGACACAAAATTCGCCAGGTTCTGGTCTAAGAAAAGTCGAGTCCTTATGAGCCACACGCAATCAATTGTTGCAAATTCTCCTCCAAACACTTTCTTGCATTTCGTCAACTTACGCGTTGGTAGATTGCATACAAAACCACTGGATTCGAATATTGGGAATAGTCCTCCCGCTAGTACGATTAAGACGATCGTAAAATGGGCGCACTATGCAGTATTTTTTGGTATACTTTGTTTTGAAGTTGCCGTAGCGTAGTAAGTAGGGTGTTGGCTTAGTAGATGTGTGGCTACGGTTCAAACTACAGCTCGAACATCCCGAACGAAATACGAAAAAAAATTTCGTCGAGGACATTGCCATGAAAAGTTTCTAAAAAAATGTGTCGTTCGAAGTCGACTTTAAACTGTAGGTAGGTAAATAATATTGGACAACTGGCTCTCTACGTCATATGGCGTGATTGATGCATGATTTCCTGTGCTAGTTTAGCCTAAAAAGTCAACAAAGACATGTAGAGACAAGTAGACAAGTATTCAACACAAATGCTTTACAAAAGAAAAAGTTGAAATAAAAATAACATTTCATAATAACAACATTGAATAGTAGAGCACAAAAAAAATAATACTCGTACAAATAATCAAATAAAATCACATGATGAATAAAACTAAAGTGAAGAAAGAATTTTAAAAATAAAAAAACAACAACCTACACAATGCTGATGTATGTTTACATAGCCAAGCTGCATGCTGCCATACAAATTATATGCAACTCTACTTAGACAAAAAGACGACAGCTACCTCAACTCTATCTCTGTTATCTTAAAATAAAAATCAAACATAAATAAGTAAGCATTGCACAGTAGTACTATGCTCTTAACAACACTGCCACCAACTCACTCACTCGTACGGTGAGTTGTTAAATCTAAGAAACTTTACTTCATGTTTTTCTGTTTGTATTTCAAACTGTTTTGTTGTTTATGTTCCTTTGTTGTTTGATGGTTTATTTGGTAGACATTTCTCTAATAGTTTAGCTGTCATATTCATAATAATAAGCACAAAACAATTTTTTTTTTGCTTTTTTTTTTGGACAAGATAAAGTCTTAAAATATCCAGAAGAAGGGTATACACGTGTGCTGGCGTGTGTGTAGAGTGAAAGGTAACCACTATGTAGGAAATGCTTGTGTCCGACAGTAGCTTAGCTTTCAAAAAATCTACTCAACAAATAAACATCAAAACGGCAGACATTCAAGTCTGTCCGTTTGTTTGTTTATAACTCAACTACACAAGTTTTCTATTCGAACTTGTTTTTTATGGCTAAGATTTACGAGTGATGGTTTAAAGCAATTGTTAACATCAATTTGAACAGTTTTTAGCGGTTTATGTTAGCGGTACACTACAGCAGCAGTATTTACAGCGATCGGAGACATTTTTTGACACTTGGTGTTAATGGATGTGGCCATTTCGGAATTAAATTACTATCAGCCAGCAGTCGCGTATAAAATTAACACGCACTATATTTATGTTGTCAGTCGCCGTAGTCTAGTAGGTAGTGTATCGGCTTTATTAGACGTAAGGCCAAGGTTCAAATCCCAGGTCAGATATCAGAGAAATAGTTCTTCGGTGACTTCCTCACAGTAGATTTCTGGCAAAAAACTCTGAGAGCAAATAAAATTACCATGAAAAGTTTCTCAAAAATCTGTCGTTCGGAGTCGATTTTAAACTGTATACTGTAAACTCATGTATAAAATTAACACACACAACATAAGTGGTGTGAGAAACTAGGTCGTAATCCTGACTGAAGGGTTATAATGACCAATTGTGTACGTGCATGGGTGGCGTAAGAAGCTAGGCTATAATGCTGACTAAACTGTTGCAATGACCAATTAAGTTAGTAAATCAAATGAGCGAGTCCAAAATATCACATTTTCCATAGCTCTGGCGGATAAATCTGGCAGGTTATATTGGGTTTGAAAGCCACTGTGATTTATGGTTTTTTCGCATAGACCTACGATTTAGGACACGAAAAAGTCTAATGAGGTAAAATCTATACGCGAGATAAGCATGCTCTCAAATCGCTTGTTCAAAATATTCAACATGGTATAAGTAGTCTGGCGCGTAGCGAAGTCCAATTGAAACCACATTCAAATCAAGCTAACAGAAGTTGTTTATGCATGCTCGCCTTTGACAGTGATTGTCTGTGCCAACATCATTCCCTAATAAATATGGACCGATGACGCCGCCGTCTAAAAGTCTACAAGAAGCATTGGTTTTTTCGGGATGCATTCAACATCTATGGAACTTATGTGGATTGGTTTTGTCCCAAATTGAATGATTTTGTTTGTGTTCGGTCCAAAACAGAGATCAGCAATGAGTACTCAAAAAAACGAGTAGAATCGAGTCATACTCATAATTTCTCATACTTATACGCATTCATACTTATTTTAATATGTGTCATGGAACCGCTACTCATATTCAAAATTTAAAGTACTCATCGTATTCATACTTAAAAATATGTATGGTGTTGTTGATTTCGACTCTCCCTGGCTCAACATTTACAAGAATCACATAATAAATATTATTCGCGTACGAACACTCGAATCATTTTGAGCATTATAAGTATTTTTCTAAACTTATGAATCTGAATGAGCAGGCTTATGAGTCAAACATTTTTCGAATGGTATGAGTTTGATGTCAACGTTGTACGCATGCTCATTGCAACCTGTACTTATAAATCAACGTTGTAGTGAGTATGAATGAATCAGAGGTTTTAAATTTCAAAATTGTTGACTGACTTATATTCAAAATATAATGAGTGCTTATGAGTAGGGAAAAAACGATTCATTGCTGATCTCTGGTTCAGATATTTTTCGATGAAATCCAGAGTCTATCCAGCAAACACACGTCATTGAATATGGTCGTTGACCTTCAGTTCCTGCAGGAGTTTCATTTTGTGCGATTGCAGGCCCAAGTCATGATGTACAAATAACCCAATTGTGGTCGGCTAAAGGCCAAGTTCTTGCAAAGGACGCGAAATTTTTTGCCTCGAATTCTCCTGCACATTCTCATGGACAGTGGTGATGTTTTCCACAGATCTTGAGTTTCATCGACGTGTTGGTTGATCATTTACTGAATCTTAAACTTATTCCCCATATTGTGAATAGTCTTCTTGGTAGGATGTTTATGAAGATATTAGGAAGTTAGGATAGCGGGTAGCTTGCCATTCACATGCGAGTTCACTCGGTGGCCTCTATGGCACATTGTGTTACCAGTGTAAGCCAAGCACCCGTTTGTTTGAAATAAACTGTGAGTATTTCCTATCATCTGCAATATAAGTTATCTGTAATCCATACAATGTTCGGTGATAAAAAAGATACTCTCATGTGTTATGATACACAATACACTGCATAGAGTGAATCGAACATAACCTCATTGTTTATAATCTCTAAAAAGTTGACTTGCAAAAGAAGTTTATCTCATTAAAATCAGTTTTTTTTATTCCTGTAAAATTTTTTATTTTCTTTGTAGACTCAAGTGGGTTGTTTACTTCTAAGCGTTTTAACGTTTGCCCATAATGGCTTTTTCTCAAGCGTGTATTGTTGTCGTGGACAACAACTTATTTAAAATCAAATTCAACTGCTGGTGACGTATTTTTTTATTTTATATTTATTTTATTTGTTTGTATTTAAATATTTGAACTCTTTTAGATAACACCGATAACAATGGTTTTTTAAATGAACAACTTAACTGGAGCAAAGTGGAGTTAAATTGGTAATCAAATGATTTTTATGGGAATTTAATTTGTATCGTGTTCAAACGATGGGAAATAAAACATTTGATACGAGGGAAAGATTGTAAAATCTAAAGTATGTTTACTCCAGTATAGAAGCTCATTTAGTTAAAGTTATTCTGTGGTTGGTCAAACAAGGTATACATACATGCATAAATGATTATTACAACCCTTCAATCAGATATGCGACCTATCTTCTCACACCACTAATGTTGTGCGGTACATATTTTTTTTGAAACGTTTTCGGCTAGGCCAGCACTTTCAACGTCCAGCACTGTAGGGCTGTGGTTACCAGGTTGGTTTGACCTGAGGTGAATGATCTGGACAACAACGACATGTGATTTAAACAGGACTGCGCTAATGTGTAACACAGCGCATGTTACATTAGATATTCTGTACTTTCAATTTTAGGCCAGGGTACTACTATTTGCCCTCGTTAGACATTTTCTTGTGGGGATTTTATTAAGGCCCCTGTGGGCCTCCAAACCATCATATCGCATGCCGTCGGTCATATTCAGCCTGATTTTTGTGCCAGAATCATTGAATATTGAATATTTAGGATTCATTTCACCCAGAAAAGCCATTGCGGACATTTGGCCGATTTTATATTTCACATATAAGAGCATCAATAAGTCTTTCAAATGAATACAAAAATTCCTTTCATTTAAATTTAAAGATTGTAAGCGCTTAATGAAAGATCCGTTATGAACAACATCAACCAGATTAAGCGAGGTTCACTTGAAAGTTGAGTCAATATCAGAAACTCCATAATGCTGGAGACTAGGTGGACATATGTATATGGGGTTAAAAAATTCACTTGGCCCTGTGAAAAAATACTGAATGCCCTTCATATTGCCGGTAAGGCTTTTAATTTTCGTCTATAGATGAGAAGAAAGAAGAAGATATTTAGGAACAAGAAGCTATAATATTCTTCCTTTCTTTCCCCCTTTTTTTACAAATTTTAATTAAATTTATTGTGCTTCAATTGTATGCAATATTCTAGGATGTATCCCCCGATATACAAAGTGTTACAATGTATTCCAGTTCTTTTCTTTGCATAAATATAAGGAATAAAAAATAATTTTGTAACTTATTTACTGATGCTCAAGTCTATTTTCAATCATCATCATCCTCGACAACTGCATTTTAAATTCGATTTCCTTAATGAAAACTAATTTGTTTTAATTTAACCTTTCGTTACGGGTCATAGTGTAGAGTGTTTAAATCAAACGGCAACACAGCTAAAGGAGTACTCCTACAAACTCCAGGCATTGAAGCATTCAAGCATTTATACAACGACAACAACTGTCTCCGTTTCATTGGAAAACTAAATTAGTTTTCTTATGATCACATGAAAATAAAGGAAACAAAAAATAAAAAAGAAACGGCATAGAATACGTCACTACAAAAGGGAAAACAATACAAAGGCAGTGCAAAAATTCTGTCTAAAATATATAAACACTCTAAATGCCAGGGATGCCAGATGTTTAAAAACACTGCTGGGCCAAAAATGATTATAAACACGAAATTCTTTGGACCTAAATTAAGTGATCTGGACACCAAGCACATGTAGTTTCAACAGGATAGCGCTGTGGTGCAATATCGAATATTCTGCACAAGCTATTGGAGGGCATGTTCATGACATGAGTCATGTTTGGTAAAACACATTCCCTAGAAAATTAAAATCTGGAGCTAACAAATGCTGAACTGATGGCTACAAAATGAAACAGATCTGGAGTCTATTCCGATAAACTGGCACTGAACGGCCAACGTATTTCGGGCAAAGATTTATAGTTGAAAACGGGGACCTACCTCCTACGAACTTGATCATATTGTGGAAAGTCAAGCAGCAATCAACGCGCTGGGATTCCATCTGGTCAAATCAAAGGACGTAAGGAGTTGCATGGGATCTCTACACCGTATACGTTAACACAGCACCCTCACTAATGGGTTTCAAGCAACTGTAGCATAGAGGGAAATGAAAAGGACGACGAAGTGGCACAGAACAGATTGGAGATGTCTGAGGAAGAGACAATAGAGGGGATATATAAGCTTCCATAGGAATACTTTTTCAAATTGGAAAAAACAGCATGGAATTCAACATACCCTGGGTGGTTCGACATACCTGATTGCCGAAATTCAAAACTGCTGTGTCCAACACTGGGCAGCAGGAAAACCTGGGAACTACTTAACTTCGACAAGAGAATGGTTCGCATTCTAACAGGAATTCTAAAGAGACACAGCGCTGTTGGCAGTTTTGCTGACAGGCTCGGTCTCTATCACCAGGATTATTGCAGAAGCTGCCAGGGTATAGAAGAAACGGAATCGGTACAACACCTTTTATGTGAGTGTCATGCACTTTAAGACAGTTGTCACCGGTTTTTGGGCGACAGAAAGTTTGAAGATCTGGTCATTGTAGCAAACATGCCATTAGGGGAACTGGGCGGTGTCATCCGAAACTCGGAGTGGTTCATACCCACCACTAACGGATCATGACAAGGGTTGTACAATGGGCCATATGGCCACCGAGTGAACTACCCGCTTAACGGCCTAACGTAGGCTGAACAGTGACATAAAATGTCCTCCATTGTTTCAATGGCTTCACTGAAGAGCGCTGATCCTTGTGTAACCACGATGAGATGAATATCTGTTGCTTGTAAAAATTGCCATTCTTAAATGAGCAGCAATGTTGCATTCTAGGGTTCTTAGAAAAATTACAAACATATTGAACTCAAGTCATTTAACCAATTATGGCAGGATTTCCTTTCCTCCACATAACCACGACCACCATCATGAAGCACCTTGACCAGATTTATCCATTATTTCGTCATTTTGTGGTCCAAAAATTTTTTGGAGTTTTGCCTATTTTTCTTGAAGAATGGCATCTCTAGTGTTGAGAGTCTGCGATATCTTGCAGTAACTGCTTCCCTACAAAATATCACAGATTTCTTCCACTCTATACAAGCTACTCTACTAAAGTGGCCATTAATATGCATGGAAATGGGTAGAGTATGAAAAAGGAAAACCAAGAAAGGCGACAAGTATAACAAGAAAAAAAATTTAAAAAAACAAGAAGAAGAAGAAACTAAAACAAAAGCAAAATGTATTGAAGAAATAAATAAAGACAATGACTGTTAAGAAACGGTTGAGTAAATAAATTGAAATATTGTTCAAATTGCCTTAAGCTATAAAACAACTACGACAACAACAATAACAACTGCCAGAGATGTTGCAGCACTACACTACATTAATTCTAAGAATTGTTTCCATATTTTTTTTTATTTTTTTTTCCAGCATCTTGTTAAAATGATTTCTTATGTTGCACGTATAATTTTGAATTTTTTAAATTAAAATGTAGAAAAAAACAATAACTAGTAACGAGGGGTGTCCACTAATCTCTACCCTCTAGTTTTTACTTCACTTAACTAGAAAAAGTCATGATCAAATTCACGACCAGGATTTGTTCTATGCAACATACTCTTGGTGGTGCAGGGAATATCATTGACACCTACAGCATGAAATTCTTGCGCTTCTGCGAAATAGTTTGTTCCTGACTGCTCATCATAGCTTATCGAACGCGTTATTGACAACATATTTCTCTTCATAATTCAAAGAACTTTTTCCTTTTTCCTCTCCCTACAAGATCAATACTGCAACACGCCACAACAAAAACAAAATGTAAAGCCAACCACTGTGTGTCTACCAATGTTGAAATATTCAGTACTTTGGTACTTTATTCCGTACTTTTCCATTTCAAAAATACCACAGTACCCCCACGACGCTTTTAGTACTTTTTTATTGTTACATATTTTATGTTTCGCACTTTTCTACTCTTAATACGTTCGCAACATGTTCAATGTAACGCTAAAGGTGGAGTTTAATCTTTAGTCCCGGTGAGCCAAACGTCCATGGAACGTTAGTTTTTCTATTCCATTTCATATGTGTATTAAGTGTAAATAAATATTTTTTCTACAAAAGTACCATTTGGTGCACAAAAGTACTATTTCAGTTAGGTTCAGTACCATTTCAAAATTTTAATTTTGCTACACTGGTGTCTATATACTCAATCATTGCAAGACATGTCAGTTTCTCGATCATAAATAATAATTTTTATGAACCACTCGATATGAATATTCGCGGAATATGTTCAAAAGAAACAAAATCGTACTAACGAAAAAAAGCAAAAAAAAATCAATTTTAAATGCAGCAAAAAAATGGCCTTCATAGGGTACTTAAAGGAATCTTGCTAAAAACATTATGAAATCTTATGTCAAGAAGAAAACGAGCATGTTTAACGCTCACTACGCATTAAAAATTTTTGGTACGGAGAGAAATTCAAAGAAGAAGGGTTTAAATTAGTGTTGCCTCTGTTATAGCAAAAAAAAAAAACAAGTGTCATCATTTATGTTGTGGCGTTTAGTTCAAATATTAATGCTATGGATACGCATGCATAGCTACAAGTTGGTGTTACATAAATTATTTCTGTCCTATACTCCAGAGAGAATACATTATTATTTATCGCCTTGACTTTACCAGCGCTTTTAGGGAATTTCTTGTTTTATTTTCAATTAAGACGAGTTTACTTGTTTTATTTTAATGATTGACCACAAGTACATATATTTAGTTGGTGTTGTGCTAATTAATAATGGAGTTTAGGTTTAAAAGAGAAAAATAACGATAAACTATGCTTAGAGTATGTTTTATAGTCGATTTAAGGTATACAACATGACATCAGTCAGGATAACGACCTAGCTTCTCACACCACTTTTATTCTGTGTGTGTTAATTTTATCCATAAGTGGCTGGACCTACAGTTAAAAGTCGATTACGAACGGCAGAACTTTTGAGAAACTTTTCATGTCAAAGTTTTTTTCAGAAATCTGCTGAGAGGCAGTCACCGAAGAAATACTATTTATAACTATACTTTATTTCTTTGAATACTTACAAAATAAATCTGCAACAATAGAAAGGGAGAGTCACAAAAATTCTAGGTACTTGCGGCCACCACCGCGACCAGCATCTACATAGGATTTGTCAATCATTTGCATCTACAAAATAAGCAATGATTACCATCGCAGTCACGAAGCTTACAATGCACTTGCAATTAATCGTACAACCTCCCCCACTAGCCTGCAGTAATACAAAGGACTGATTCTGTTGAGTGCACTGCTTTTATACTCTTTCCAATATGGGCTTTTCTTCATATTGATCAAAGCAAGCGCTGCTAATTCAAATTAACTTTCAATCTCAACGAAAAAGTACCCTCTATTGCAGTGTTGTATTAAACTAGTAACAGTGTTGTATCTTGAGAAAGTCACACATGCTAGTAATGTAATGGTAATCGGTAGTATAATGGCAATTGTATAAAACAAAATTTAGGCACAAATATAAATATGCTACTCTACATATTTTTTATTTAGTTTTGTTGGATATGTTTGACCTTGACCTGGGGTTTAAACCGCGCCCTCACGTCTAATAAGCCAATACACTACTTTTCTAGACTACGGCGACTTCAAAGTATGCAACACTTTATTTAAAAATCTGTCAGTTTTATTAAGTAGGCTTTCTGGATCTAATCTCCTTTTATGTAAGAGTAAAGTTTTCGCCTGTCTTTCCAAACATCGCGTTGCACTCAACAGGTCTCGTCAGCACTGTGTAAGCTCTTGTGTCAGCAAGCTCAAGTGCCATGAATTTCCACATAACCTAAGCAGAGAGTAACTCTATCTATACTCCTTGGCTTAATCCTCAGGAAGTCAGTGACATGCCTAACTATCAAGTACTGCCATGTCTTGTCCTTTGTACCTTCTATCCAACTTAAACACATCTTTCGATGTCATTGACTTCTACTGGAAATATACTCCCGAGATTCCTTATGAACTTTGAATATTTCATTCTAGGATTAAAATCACTCACTCATGTCCCAAGATCCGGTCTTAAACCAGATTACAACCCTTCACTCAGAATTACGGCCTATCTTCTCACACCACTCATGTTGTGTGTTAATTTTATACATGAGTGGTGGGACCTGCAGTTTAAACGTCGACTCCGAACGACAGATTTTTGAGAAACTTTTTATGGCAATTTTTATTTACTCTCAGAGTTTTTGCCAGAAATCTGCTGAGAGGAAGTCGATGAAAAAATATTTTTTCACATTTCGTTTTGATGTCTGACCTGGGATTTGAACCGTAGCCTTACGTCCAATAAGCCAACACACTACCTACTAGCCTACGGCGACTTCAAACAAGATCCGGTATAACAAAAATTTGTCCTTCTTTTGCAAGAGTATATATGTAGCTTCCGTAGCTAATAGGTGTGTAGTGTGTTCACTTCACTACGACGTAAGGCATGTAGCATGTGTATGTGGTTCAAATCCCAGCTCATACATCTCAAAAAAAAAAAATGAAATAAAAAAATATTTCTTCAGCTACTTCTTTTCAGCAGTTTTCTGACAAAAACTCTTAGAGTAAGAAAAAATTGCCATGAAAAGTTTCTCAAAAGATCTTCCGCTCGGAATCGACTTAAAAACTGTAGGTCATGCCACTCATGCATAAAATTAGCACACACAACATAAGTGGTGTGAGAAACTAGGTTGTAATCCAGACTGAAGGGTTGTAATGACTACTATGTATGAATATAGCTGAGGTTTTTTATCACTTATTCGCTGTGTAAGTTTTCGCAATCTATCTGGATATCAAAGGTTCTATACCCCTTCTATATAACACCCTATTTATGACCCCACGAGGCTGCCGCTATGTCAAACGAGTATTCGAATGAGTTTCTGTAAAGGCAATCTCTTAAGGTTGCATTATTTTGTTGCATGTAAAACGGTTACGGTTCATTAAAACTATATTTTCCGTTCATGTTGATCATAAATTGCCTTCAGTGTAAAATTCAACATTAAATGCCAATCGTAGCAAAGATTTTAAACCATAAAAATTTTTAATTTTGACTGTTTATGTTGTTGTTGCCGTTGTTGTATTTTCATGTTCAATACATCATTGTTAAGCGTAAATCAAATAATTTTTTTATGTTTGAGGCTCAAGTACTTTATAAAACTCAAAAGTATGTACATGAGTATATTGATTGATGTTGAATTCTTATTTGAAATGCAGAAAAAAATGTTGTTTAATTAAATGAGACCAAATAAATAACAATCGAGAGAGGGGAGGTAGAGGTTATTAAAATAACATTTATTTTAATTTTGTATGTTAGAAAGGTTTCCATAGAAAAAAGAAAAAAACCTAAATTAATTTTTAATTAAATGAAACAAATTCAGCTGAAAAATTAATTCAAAACACAGTTTCTCGGAACATATGAATCATTTCTAGGAACATGCCATATTCTGAACTTTTTTAAACAAATTTCTTTGCCAATGTCGAAATTAAATGTCAAAAGAGCAAACGATTTATCATTTAAAAATTTTTTTTGTTTTTTTTGCTCTTTTTGAAAATTAACTTTTTAATGCCTCCTCTAATTTATGTACAGCACGTGTTGGGGTCAAATTGGATAAATTGACGTATTGTTTGAAAATTGTATTTTGCTGAAGAAGTTAAGCTGCCACACAGCTCTTATGAGGTTAAATGGAAGAGAGGTAGGACCTCTGCTGGGTTCCAAGTCATGTGGGCATTCTCGCCTTTAAGCAAGCAGACCGTCTTATAAAAGGAGGCCTCCATGACGTTGATATATGTAAAGGTATACTCAATAAAAGGGAAAATAAAGAGTGACAAGGTTGCTTTTTAAATCAATCAAAACTTTAGTTGGGACATTAAAATAAGAGGAGACTTGAGTCATATTTCAGACCGCACAGATATACATACATAAGTGGTCATAAAAACCCATCGTCAGAATAACCACCTAGCTTCTCACACTACTTATATTGTGCGGATAAGGTTAATTTAGCGGGTAGCTTGCCATTCACAGGCAAGTTCACTCGGTGGCCATATGGTCAATAGTGTCAACCAGTGTGAGGTATGTCCCTTTGTCATGATCCATTAGTGGTGGGTTTGAACTTTAGTGGCACGTTCGCAATGCCCAGGTCTTAAAACGTTCTGTCATCCAAAAACCGATGAAGTCTGTTCTGAAGTCCAGACACTAGCATATAAGGTGTTTTATCGCTTACGTTTCCTATACATCATGGCAGCTACTGCAATAATCTTGGAGGGACAGACCGAGTCTTTCAGTGAAACTGCTAATTGTGTGTGTATATTATATATGGGTACGACATGAGAACGACAAATTTTTTGAAAAGCTTTGCATGACTATTTTTTTTCCTCTCAGACTTTTTGTCAGAAATCTACTGAGAGAAAGATGCCAAAGAAATACTTTTTTCATATTTCGTTTTGTTGAAAATATCAGATCTGAGGTTTGAACAGTGGCCTCACGTCTAATAAGCCAACGTACTACCTACTAGACTAAGGCGACTTCCGAGTTTATGAGGACAAATTAATTCCTGACAGTCTTTAAAATACTTCGGTGTAATGACTCACGATTTCGTCGTAGTCTAGAAAGTAGTATGTGGTTCAAATCCCAGCTTAGACATCTTAAACAATACGAAATAGGCTACTTCTGCTCAGCAGATTTCTGGCAAAAACTCTGAGAGTAGAATAAAAAAATTGCCATGAAAAAAAAATCTATCGTTCGGAGATGACATTAAACTGTAGGTCGCGCCGCTTATGAATAAAATTAAGACACTCAACATGGGTGGTGTGAGAAGCTAGGTTGTAATTCTGACTAAAGACCCGTAAGTATTACATTGAATAGATTTTAATTTAAGTATGGAAACGCTTATCGAATTGCGATACAAATATAGTCAAAGTTTAGGAGTTATCCTTAGCAGACCACCGCCTTTATTTAAAGCAAAATGTTCTTCCACCGAATTCCCCCGAAAACTATAAACCAATACAGTAAAGTATGCAAACTTAAATTGATGTTGCCCGTCTGCAGGCAATTAAATTTCTTTTTCTACCGTATATGGTACATAAAGCTTGTGTGATACATGGTTTATAATACCAACCGTAGCATCACCATCAAAATATATTTTTTATTTGTTATCACACCAAACCAGTGATAAAACAAACGTTTACCTGTATGTATAGGAACAAATATGTACTTTCAGATAATATACAGTGGCTCCATCGCATAATCGGACAAGCATTAGTCTGATGTGTATGTGCTTACAACTTAAAAAGAAAATATCAAATATATGTTTTTTTTGCTTTTATTGAAACTCTACATTACAGCCTTTCAGATTAATAAAAAAATAACAACATTTTTCATGATAACGGTAATTTTATAAAGAAAAAGAAAATTAACTCAATTTTTTGCGCTCAACGCATAATCGGACAAAGAAGAGCACCATTGCTAAAAATGACGAAAGAGAACAATTAATACTTTGTGGCATATCCTTTGTTCTCAAGAACGGTCTGTACACGTTTTGGAATTGATTTTACCAAATTGTAGCATACATCAGGTTCTATGGAGTTCCACGCTTCCAGTAAAACCGCCTTAAGCTGATTCAAAGTTTTAAATTGTTGTTGGTATACTTTTCTAGCTAATTCTTCTCAAAGATGTTCAATTACGTTGAGATCTGGGCTCTGTGCAGGAGTTTCTATAAGTTTGGGGCAATTATGGATCAACCAAAGCTTTGTCACACCCGAAGTCTGCTTGGGGACATTGTCTTGGTAAAAAGCAAAATCATTCGCAAAGCCTAATTTCTCGACACTTTACTTTAAATTTTCCTTCAAAATGTTGAGGTAGCCAAATTTGTCCATTTTACCATCAATAAAATGCAAATTGCCCACCCCAGCACTCGACATGCAGCGCCAAACCATAACAGAGCCTCCTCCATGCTTAACAGTAGCTTTCGTATTTTGAGGATTAAATTCTGCATTTGGTTTACGCCACATAAACATCTTGCCATCTGAACCAGGCAAATTGAATTTGCTCTCGTCAGTGAACAGAACCTTGGAACGAACAAAAACTATCAGCAAAAATGTATTTTAAGATATCTTTACACCAAATTACCTTATTCCAAAAATCTTCTGTTTTAAGCAAATACTCTTTAGCAAATTTTATTCTCTTGTTTTTATACTTAGGCCTAATAAATGGCTTTTTTCTGGCAACTCTACCATGATAGTTATGTATTACGAATGGTATTTAAGCAAACATCTTTTCCACTGCTGTTTTTTTAAGATATTTTTAGTCCTTAGGCATTGCGAATGATTTTACTTTTTCCCAGGACAATGATCCCAAGCACACTTCGGGTGTGACAAAGCTTTTGTTGATCCATAATTGCCCCAAACTTATAGAAACCCCTGCACAGAGCCCAGATCTCAACGTAATTGAACATCTTTGGGAAGAATTAGCTAGAAAAGTATACCAACAACAATTTAAAACTTTGAATCAGCTTAAGGCGGTTTTACTGGAAGCGTGGAACTCCATAGAACCTGATGTATGCTACAATTTGGTAAAATCAATTTCAAAACGTGTACAGACCGTTCTTGAGAACAAAGGATATGCCACAAAGTATTAATTGTTCTCTTTCGTAATTTTTAGCAATGGTGCTCTTCATTGTCCGATTATGCGTTGAGCGCAAAAAATTGAGTTAATTTTCTTTTTCTTTAATCTGAATCTTTTTTTATTAATCTGAAAGGCTGTAATGTAGAGTTTCAATAAAAGCAAAAAAAACATATATTTAATATTTTCTTTTTAAGTTGTAAGCACATACACATCAGACTAATGCTTGTCCGATTATGCGATGGAGCCACTGTATGTGACCTGGTAACTTGTGCCAAATGAACGCATCACTCATGACAAAAAAGAAAACCAATTTGAACTGAATTTGCAAATCGAAATAAAAATAAAATGGAGACGTGGTCCTTTTTACTGCAGTGCTAGTTTTAAATAATTAAATGCAATTAGCGAAATAACATTATGACAAGAGAGAAAAAATAAAATGTCATATAAAACCGAAAATAACTAACTACACAGAGTAAGACGAAGTGACAGAAATACGTCATTTTCTGGGTTTCACATCAAATGGATGGATGTAAACGCTTATCAAATGGAAATACAGATGGAGGGTATCAGATTTATATGAACACGTCTCCTATGTGCATATATACATGGCATGTATATATGTATATGTCAGTTTACACATGTATGTAGTTGTTCATATTTGTATGTTTTTGAACATATTGTTACGAAAACGAAAAATCTAGATACTGGTGTTTTGCTTTTACATCGTTTAACATTAAAATTATAAACAAAAGCTACAAAAACAAAAACAATGAACTTGTTTACAAATTATCGCTCTGCGTAATATAACAACAAACACCAGCATAAAAAATGATAAACAAGTGAACAAAAATCGGTGCCCTGGTAGTCTAGTCGCTAATGTGCTACACTATTAGCCTGAGGGTCGTGGGTTTGATTCCCACCAGAGACTCTTGTCTGTGACACTACACCGAGCATATGGTCAAAGTTACTCAGATCGCATATAATTAAATATAATTTGTAATTGTATTGTAATTAATAAATAAATAAGTGAACAAAATCACAACAACCAACACTACAAGAATAAATGTAAAAAAAAATACACAAACAACAATAATGAAACAACGATATTTACATTTATAGAGACCTCGGGAAGACGAAACCACGAACATTCGCCTTCAAGAACATTCATCAGACTGTTTACGTTGCCATATAAAAGGCAAGGCATGTCAGGCAACTGAGTTAGAAAAAGTTCAGTCAGTCTTGTATGAAGACGCGGTGTGTTTGAAGAGAGTAAACGTGGTTTAAAGATCTTCGTTACTAAGATCTGTCGAACAATTGTCTAGTAATTGTTATTGTTTATGCAAAGTGTGTAAACAGAGGAATAAAAGAAAAAGCAATTGTTTCTGTTACATCAAGTTGTGGCCAGTGGTACACAGAATTATGCGAATAATAAAGAATTTTCATTAAAACTAAACGCAGATTTAATTTTATTTTATTTGCAATCTACGCTCTCATATTTTAAACGTTTTAAAAGGTAAAAACGTAGCAATATAAAAACATACATCGAAATATTCCGAGAATAAATAAGGGCAAAGCCGTTTCCAAAAGACAAATCAAGCTTACATATTAATTGGGACTTAATTCAAAAGTTCAAAAGGTCTTTTATAAAGTGCTCTTTAAATTTAAATGAAACGAAGTATGTGCCAGATATTATCGATATTTTGTAATCGTTTGAATCATTGTTCTCTTGCCCACACGAGTACGTAATACAAAATTTTCGGAATCAAACTGAATTTGATCGATCACATGTGTTATATTGACTTGGAGGGCTTCTGTGATTTGTGGCACAAAAGAAAGTCTTGCGAGTTTAAATAGAAAAATCTAGGTGGCCAGTTCACAGCCTTTAAAACTACATTTCTTTAGTCTCTAGATCATCTAATTCAAAAAGAAATTAGTAATCATAATGACCTGGCCAACGTAGTTCTCGAGGGAATATGGAGCCATGACGCAGTCACCACAAAACCCATATCAAAAAGTAAATTTTTTGGAATATATTGGATACTTATTCGCTCGTACCAGCGATTTAATAAAACCGCACAAGACAAAATCTGATCGAGCCTTTCCACCTGGAATGATTTCAATATCCAATGTGGTATGCATTGTGCGCCAACTAGCGCTGTTCCGTTGAAATCTCATGCTGTGATAGTCCAGATCATCCACTTCAGACCTTTAGCGCTCCCTGTTGACTGTACTTAAACGTTCCCAAAAACCATACCAAACAGAGCGGTATGCACTGAACGCCTTTGGATCTCATGTTGATCGATTTTTTTCTTGCCATTGGAAGCATGTGCCTTCAACGACGCATTTTTGCCTTGTTTCAATTTCTTTAATTTAATTTTGTTATTTCAGCTAAGCTGGTGATCGCTCTGTAGTAGCAAAGGCTAGCATAATTGGGCTGCAATCTATCATTGCTTAAAAATAACGTCCTCTGAGTATTTGGTGTAGTGGTGGGGAGTCTTGTTATGAATTGATGTCATCATCAATTCGACAATTTTATTTGTTCACGTTCCCACAGACATTCATACATAATTGGTCATTACAACCCTTCAGTTAGGATTACGACCTAGTTTCTCACACCACTTATGTTGTGTGTATTAATTTAATACATGAGTGGCGGGATCTACAGTTTAAAGTCTACTCTGAACGACAAAATTTTGAGAAACTTTTTATGGTCATGTTATTTGCTCGCAGAGTTCTTGCCAGAAATTTGCTGAGAGAAAGTCGCCTAAGAAATGTTTTTCATATTCCAGGTACTTATTTATACGTTTAGGAGATAAAAACATACTTCCATTTCAACGTGGCAATCACACTCATCTCCCTGGTAATATCTATTTGGTTCCAAACGTTCCATGTACATACATACGTATGTGTGCTGTTGTTCTATTTTCTGTAATCATATATGTACGTTTGCTTGTTTATTTATTATTCCTTGAAGCTGCTGTGAATGATTTACTTCAAATACTTATAGAGTTACTTGTTATTTACATACACATTGCAAGTAAATATATCTGGAGTTATTGGTAAATAATATTACAGAAATGAACTCAGCTAGTCAATTTCATTGTCATCAAATATGCATCGCATATGTATATTCAAATATTGTCTTCTTTTGCTGTTTATGATGCTCATATACCTTCATGTACGACTGTTTGCGTATATTATGTTCAAAAGCATTCAAATCAGTATTGCCAATTGAAGCATTTGAGGTAATAAAATATTTTGTTTATGTAGAGTATTTATTCTAATAGATTTTGAATTTGAAGAGAAAGAAAGAGAGGGAGTGATAGGAAAATATATAGAGTGGGCCCTCTTTCGTTTTAAATTTGTATCACCGGTTATTTCGAATCTGGCAATACTTATGTCATTCTATTCTGTCACAAGATTCGATATATTATCACCACTGAACGTAATGAATCGATTTAGGCTTGAACAACGTTGGGATTTATTTGAAGAGAAGGGCTAACGAGATGTCAATTTTGCAAAAAAAAAAGAAATCATAATTTCGGATGAAGCTTGTTTTCATCTTGGTGGGTACGTTAATAAGCAAAACTGCCGTATTTAGGGCTCAGACCCACACTTGGTCTTACAGAAGGCAATGCACCCATTACGAGTGACTGTTTGGCGCCGCTTGTGAAGCATTGGCCAAATTTCTTTGAAAATAAGGACGACGCAATCATAACCGTCAATAGAGTCACATATTGCAACATGATATCCGAATTTTTTATACCAGTTCTTCATGGCATTGATGTGAACGTTGTTTGGTTTCACAGTATGGAAATACAGCCAGGATTACGACCTAGCTTCTCACACCACTTATGTTTTGTGCGTTAATTTTATATATGACTTACAGTTTAAAGCCGACTCCGAACGACAGGTTTTTAAGAAACTTTCCATGGCAATTTTATTTACTCTCAGAGTTTTTGTCAGAAATCTGCTGAGAGGAAGAAATATTTTTTTCTTTCGTTTTGATTTCTGACCTGGCATTACATCTAATAAGCCAACACACTTACTATTAGACTACGGCGACTTCATGCCACTGCGGCGATATCATGCTACAATCGATTTATTGCGTCAAACGTTTGGTGGTTGTTTAATCAGCCGAAATGTTGAAGTCAATTGGCAGCCAAGAAACTGCGATTTGATACCGTTGGACTATTTTCTGTGCGGCGCCGTTAAAAAAAGTGTTATGCCGACAAACCAGCGACAATTGAACATTTGAAGGCCAACATTCGTGATGCCGTTGCCGATATACGACGACATACACGCGAAAGAGTGCACATATAGATTGGTCCGATAGAATGACATACTGTGAGGCCAGCCACAGCAGCCATATGAATGAAATAATATTTCGTTTCTAAACGGAATGTACTTCACAACAAAAAAAAAAAATAAATAAAATAAATTTGGTAAAATTTCAAACCGTTTTTGTTTCATTATATTTTGAAATTTAAACTTTTAATTGGTCCACCCTTTATATTTCAAAAAAAATATTCTATAAAAACATTTGCTTAAAAACCATACAAATATATTCACATAAAGTCAGCTTTTTAGTTTAGAAGAGGACACATAATTTTCTTCTCTTTTTTTTAAATTTTAAAATATTTTTTAACCTAAATTTCTTTCAATATTTACCTGAATCTAAATTTACTTTTTGGCTACTTATCTCTTACCACACAACTGCTCGTACATGAGGCATGTATTTTTATTTTTGTTGTTCTTTTTTTCTTAATGACATGAAAGGCAGGAAAAAACAAATTTAAGAGACACCTTGCAGGTCTCTACGGCAAAGAAAAACAAACATCCATCCATCCATCCATCCAACCATTCATCTCATTTCATCTCATTTTTCTTACTTCGCTTCAGTCATTCATTATTCTACTTGTGTTACTGTGTACATACAAATATATTTGCTACTGTTGCTGTTGCATATACACCCGAGTGCATTTGTGTTTATTCTTCTTCTTCTTTACGACAAACAACAAAATCTGAAACCTTAAGCTTATTACAGAGTAAAAATGTAACAAAACTAACAAAAAACGAACGAACTGTCAACATGACAGTCAACTAAATGTTTATGAAACTGCATATGTATGCATGCACAATACATACATTATTATGAGATTGTTTGGAAAAAGATGTCACTAAGAAAAATGAAAACAGCACCTACGAGTCCATGAAATAACAGGTCTTTCATTTAGCGCTTTCATTCTTTAACTTGCAATAAAAGAAAGCATGTGATATATCTGTTGAAGTCGCCGAAGTCTAGTAGGTAGTGTGCTGGCTTAATAGATATGAGGCCTCGGTTCAAACCTCAGGTCAAACATATTTCTTCGGCAACTTTTTCTCAGCGGATTTGTGGCAAAAACTCTGAGAGTAAATAAAAAATAAGTTTCTCAGAAAATCTGTCGTTCGGAGTCGAATTTAAATTGCACGTCCCCAGCACTTGTGTTAAAAATGAACACTAACAACATAAGTGTCATGAGAAGCTAAGGTTGTAATCCTGACTGCAGGTTTGTAATGAGCAATTATGTATGTACATATTGTTACATTTTTACCTTTTAAAAACGTTTAAAATATGAGCTCGTGGATTTCAAATAAAATAAAAATAAATTTGTGTTCAGTTTTAATTAAAATTCTGTGTGCCGCTGTTCACAACTTGATGTAAACAACAACAATTGCTTTTCTTTGTTAGACCTCTGTTTATACCCTTTCCATATACAATAACAATTACTAGACAATTATTCGAAAGATCTTTGTAACAGATATCTTGAAACCACGATTATTTTCTTCCAACGCACCGCATCTTCACACAAAACTGACTAAATTTCACTCACTCAGTTGCCTGCTTTGCTTTGCCTTTTGTATGGCAAAGTACACAGTCTGATGAATGTTCTTGAAGGCGAACCTTCATGACTTCGCCTTCTCGAAATCTTTGTACATTTAAATATCGTTGTTAACATTTATTATTGTAGTGTTGTTTGTTGTATTTTTGCTTACTTGTTTACCATTTTTTATGCTGGTGTTTGTTGTTATATTAAGCAGTACGATAATTTGTAAACAGGTTTGTTTACTGCATTATTTTCTTTTTGTAGCTTGTGTTTATAATTTTAATGTTAAACGATGTAAAAGAAAAACACCAGTATCTAGATTTTTTCGTTATCGTAACAATATGCGTATATGTGAGATATCTTCGAAATTTTTCAATCGTTTGAAAAGCCTTTTTACGTCTTATGTCTGAAATATAAGTCCTACAGAAAAAGTCTAACGGGGTTAAATCGCACGATTTTGGTGGCCACTTCACATCACTTTCCATTTCCACTCACCATTCTTGCAGAATATCCAATGCGGCTTGAGCTGTGTAGCATATAAGTGTAACGGAGTTAAATTGCATGATTCCGGTGGATACTACACATTACATTCACTCATTCAATCGCTCATGTGGCATAAGCTGTGTAGCATATAACAAGTCAAATCGCAGGATCTGAGTAATCACTTCACATCGCCTTGAATCATCATAGCGCTCTTGCAGGATATCGAATTTGGCATCAGCTGTGTAGCATGTAACGCCGTCTTATTAAAACCACTTGTAGTTGGTATTCAGATCGTATAATTCAGGCCAAACGAAGTTAGGAAACTGCGTTCTATAGTGCTCACTGTTGACAGTGATAGTAGCCTGGTTCACGTTGTTTCAAAGAAATATGTACTTATGACGCCGCTCATAAAAATCCATACTAAACAATCACTTTTCGATCTCATGTGGCTTGAGATTGACGCAAATTTGACAAAAGTTTCTCAAAAATCTGTAGTTTGGAGTCAACTTGAAACTGTAGGTTCGGCCACTCATATATAAATTTAACACACACAACAAGGGTGGTGAGAGAAACTATGTTGTAATCCTGACTGAAGGGTTGTAATGGCCAATTAAGTAAGTAAGTAAGTAAGTGGATGACACGTTGTTTTATTTAAAAAAAATATTTTCTTTGGTATGTATTTGAAATTGAGAGAATTCCAAGGTAAACAAAGCATATTCATATTCAATCATTACCAAAATAATTAAGCTACAGTCAGCGTTTAATATGTACGTTACTCACGTAATGATAATTCTCGCATGTATGCAGCCCACCTTGTGTAAAGTCTAACAGTCAGCCTCTGTACTAGACTACAGTAGAATTCATTTTTGACTGACAACTGAATGATTTAATGAGTACCGAAATAAATGATCATCATGCGATAACAATTATTCCTTCTTCCTACATTGTTAGAGAATGCAAGTATATGTACAGCAAATAGCAATCACATCATGCAGGCATACATGACTGTCATTCATGAATTTTTTATGCAGCATAAGAGTTCAAATTAATAACTGGAAATACAATGGAAGATGAATATCTCATAATATAAAGAAACGAAAACAAAAAGAAGAATAAAAACTACATAGAAAAGCGAAGATTTATTGTCTCAATTCTCACTCTACAAAATGCTTGCTCGCTGTACAAAGGCATGAATAGAAACGAATATGTGACCACGCATTTTCTAATTTTATTTCTTTCTTTCAAGGAAATTTATTCTGAATATTGTAACAACAAATATGAAAGTTTTCTGTGATTGTTAACAGAAAAAAAAAGAAAAAATGACACTGCATGACATGACTTTCTTTTAATTCAACTGCCTTGAGTTCGTCGGCTTCTTTTGCTGAATTTTTTTTTTCAAAATAAGAACAAAAACCCCGAATATTACACGAAATAAAATCAAAATACCCTTGAGCAGCCGATATGGGTAAAGATTGACGGTATGCAGGACCGCTATATGAAATTTATTTGATTCCTGATCTATGCTTGAAAGGTGTTCCTTAAAAAAGAATTAATTGTTGCCAACAGGACCAAGAAATCCATTTGTTAAAGTGTTCATTATTGTTTCAAGGTCTAATTGTTAGAACTGCAAGCTAAGCTTGGGAACTTTATTAGGGAAAGTTTGTATGGAAGGCTTTTCTAGGATTTCTCTTTTACATATGGAAACTTTAAAGAAACTGTTGGGTAGGTAGCCGTCGTGTTCCAGTAGGTAGTGTGTTGGCTTATTAAATGCCTCGGTTCAAAAAATATTTCGTCGGCAACTTTCTCTCAGCAGATTTCTGGCAGAAACTCTGAGAGTAAATAAAATTGCTATGAAAAGTTTGTTAAAAATTTGTCTTTCGGAGTCGACTTTGAACTGTAAGTCCCGCCACTCATATATAAAATTAACGCACACAACATAAGTGGTCTGTGAAACTAGGTCGTTTTCCTAACTAAAGGGTTGTAATGACCAATTATGTATATATGTTGGGTAGGTAAGTTGGATGGAGTGGTAGCTTTGATACCAAAGTTTACTTGAGCACGCATAGTGGCCCATTGTGATGACACAGATAAGCGTAGTACTTGCACAAACGGAATTCCACCAAACTAATCGAAAAAGTTGGTCAGCGCAGTGGCTGCATACTAAAGGAAGACTCTCCTATGCAGACCACCTTGAAAGTTTCATAAACGAAGCTAAATCCTTGATATGAATGATAACTCCGTTTAGCTGCTCTTCGCAAGAGATTGACATTGACAAAGGAAGTGGGCAACGGTTTCCTCCTCTTCACTAAACCCACAACCTCGTCAAAAGTCGTTTGATAGGAACTGCAATCTTTCCGCGTGTCTTCCCATAACGCAATGGCTTGTAAGCAAGGCCAGTTTGATCGTGATGACACTGCGATCAAGTTTAAGTAGTTGATTGGTACGCCTCCTGTCCATTCTTGGCCAATTAAGTCTGGCAGTGGAGCAAGATTACTCACTGAACCAGGATAGGTTGGCTTCCCGAAGAATTATTGCCATTCTTTGGTCAATTTAATCGAGGTAAGGGGCATACCCAATTCGATTGGCGAGGGCGCCGGAAGAAATGTACCTGCTTTGCTGAGCTCATCGGCCTTACAGTTGCCACGCCATGTAAAACACTTAAGCGCTTAGAGGGAACGTCGAGGCAGCACGACACTGCTCTTGAGGGAAACCTTAAAGTTAATTTGTAGATTGGTTCTCTGTAGTACTATGGAACGCTGCTGTACACCTTGTTATACGGGGCTTGGTAAATCGATTAGACATTCTCTCTGTCCTTTAAAATTAAAACTATTTGTGACTAGTCATTAGGCATACCCTGTAATATAGTTAGATGGCAAGGTAGAGTGTGACCCTCTAGCAACACCAACATATTGGTAGCGTGTATAAAGAAAATAGTACGAAACTCGGTGCCATTAAACATGGTGCCATTAAAAGGCTGTAAGTTCTATCGCTCCAAGTGGTTCAGAAGTAATTCTAGAAGGATGCTCTGCAAATTACTACTGAAATCAAATGAATTAATGCCTACCACGTAAATATGTGAGATAAAGGACTTTAGAACGATTAAATCTAGTTGGTGGTACTCCATAATATTACTAATTCAGTGGTTTTTAATCGGGAAGCCAGATTGAAAAGACAAGTTAAGGTTTTTCAAGGACTAAAATAATTTTTGAGAAAAGAGACACTCTTGAAGTCGTCGTCGGCACTGTATTGGCTTGAATGAAACAAAATCTGAAAAAATATCTCTTTAGAATACTTCCACTCAAAAACTTGAGAGCAAAAACTCTGAGAGTGAACAAAATTGCCATAAAAAGTTTCTCAAAAGTCTGCCGTAGTTGTCGTCACTCATGGATAAAAGTAACACACACATCAACACTAAGACGACTTCCCCTCAGCAGATTTTTGAAGGGGAAAAAGACAACCACTCTGAGAGTAAATTAAATTTTCTTAAAAATTTTTCAATTTCATTAAACAAGATCAGACCACTCATGAACAAAATTAATATACACATCGTGGTTGTAATCCAGACTAAATGGCAGTAGTGACCAATTAAGTAAGTAAAGTTTAGTTTTATACGGATTTCAATTATCTTTGCAGAGCTTCTATATCAATTGGCCTGGTCATTATAATTACAAGCAACAACCCTTCTGGAAAATCCTAGAGCGTTACTGTTAAATAGCCAAGTGTATCCTGTTTACGGAATACCCAATTAATAATTCCTATGGAAAAGATTCTAACGGGCGTATTGTTTGAACGACTGAAGCCATTCGTCAAAACATTGATTGGGCCTTATCAGTGTGGCTTCAGACCTGCCAAGTCCACCATCGACCAGATATTCACACTACACCAAATCCTGGAAAAGACACATGAAAAACATGCCGACACACACCATCCTTTTGCAGGCTATAAGGCAGCCATCGATAGCCCCATAAGGGATCATGTTTTTGTCGCTATGTCTGAGCTCGGTATTCTTACGAAGCTGGTAAGGCTATGCAGAATGACGTTCAGCAATTCCTGCAGCTCCGTCAATGTAGAAACGGACCTCTCCAAACCTACTAATAGTCGAAATTTCAGACAAGGCGATGCCTCTTCAACTTCGTCGTGGAGAGTGCTCTGCGAAAGGCGGGAGTGCATCGCAATGGCAATATTTTTCAAAAAAGCGGCCAGGACGGTGACGAGATTGACATCATAGGGCGTACCAAGCGAGAGGTTACTTCTGCCTTAAGTGTTATTGAACGGGAGTCTACTAAGATGAGTCCGGCAGTAAATGAGGGCAAAACGAAGTATATGTTATCGACAAGCAGAAACGTGTGGCGTATTGATTCTCAGATTACGGCCGATAACTATACTTTTGATATAGTCAATGAATTTATTTATCTTGGCTCCGCCGCTACCATCAAAAAATCACACTTGCCAAAAAGTGCTACTCAATAGGCAATTGAGTAGCTGAGACACCTCTCTTGTATTACTAAACTAATACTCTACAAGACGCTCATCCCACCCGTGCTTCTTTAAGGCGCAGAGACATGGTCTCTACTAAGCACTGATGCAGCAGCCTTGAGAGTATTCGAGAGAAAAGTCCTACGTAAAATCTTCAGTCCAGTGGGAGTTGGCGATGATGTCCGCTTCCGATCCAACAGTAAGCTATATCAGCACCTAAACGACATAGACGTTGTGCAGCGTATTAACATCCAGTGGCTGCACTGGCTCAGCCATGTCGTTCGAATGGAGGAGGATGCTCCGGCGAGACGGGTATTTAATGCGGGGATCTGCGGAAGTCTGCGAAGAGGACGAGGAAATTGAGGAAGCCCTGTCATCGATTGGTGTGACCAACTGTTGTAGTCGTGCAAGAAGCACAGGCGCCTGGAAGGATGTGTTACGGCAGGCCGAAATCCGTTAATCAAGTTGTTAATGGCCAATTAAGTAAGTAAGTATGAAAAATGTACTTCTTTTTCCCTGAAATTATGTTTTAAAGCTATTCTTGAGACGAGATTTTTATTAAACTTTGTTGCGTGTTTTTTCTCTCTCTTTTTCTGATCAAAACCGTCATTTATGATAAATAAAGTGTTGATGAATTGAGAAAAATAAAATAAAATATCATGCAAACACATTTGTATAGAAATTCATAAAGAAATCAGACACAGTATTTAAATTCGGTTACGGCTGTTTAACAGACCATTTATAATGCAAATGTCACACGGCATTTATCAGAAATGAAAAGATGAAAGAGACTAACGAGACAAGAATTGAAAAGAAAAAAGAAAAACAGAAAAAAGATCATGGAAAACTGTTGCGCATGCTTAGAGAGAACAACAGCAACAACAAAAAACTGAATACAAATAAATGGATGAACTGACTGATAAAAAAACATCCATGGGTGTAATAAAGCAACAGACCTACACACATTGCATGATTGAACAGAAATTCAAATTCAAATTTTTTTAATATTTTTAAGCAAGACATGAAGTACTCAAGGGGAATGAAGAACGAAGAAAATGTTAAAAATCGAGAAAAGCATCTCTAATAGACACATTAAAGTTCATACATTGAATAGACATTGCCTTCAATCTAAAGCACCAGGTAGGCCATCTATCCGTTTAAATTTGAAGCATCTGTTATTTCGAATCTGGCACTACTTATGTCATTCTATTCTGCCACAAAATTCAGTATATTATCTCCACTGAACGTAATAAATCGATTTGTGATTGAGCAACGTGGGGATTTATTGGAATAGATGTGCCCATAATGATGTCGATTTTGCCAAAAAAAATCATATTCTCGGATGAAGCTCATTTTGATCTTGGTGAGTACGTTAATAAGCAAAATTGCCGTATTTGAGGCTCAGAAAACTCATACGTGGTGTTGCAGAAGCCAATGGCAAGCCATTAAGAGTGGCTGTTTGGTGCGGCTAGTGGAGCAATCATCTTTGGCCCATATTTCTTTGAAAGTGAGGACCCGGTCAATGGAGACACTTATCGCACCATGATAGCCGATTTTTTTGTACCCGCTACTCATGGTATTGATGAGAACGATGTTTGGTTCCAACAGGACAGTGCAACTTACCATACTTCTCATGGCACAGTGGATTTATTGCGACAAACGTTTGGTAGCTGTTTAGTTAGTCGAAATTGGCCGCTAAGAAGCTGCGATTTGACACCGTAGGTCTTTTTTCCGGGGACAATTGAGCACTTAAAGCCCAACGTTGCTAATGCCATTGTCGAGATACGACCCCATGCACTCGAAAAAGTGCACGAAAATTGTTCCAATCGAATGAGATACTGTGAGGTGCAGCCGCAGCAGCCATGTGAATGAAATAATATTTCATTTCTAGCCAGAACAGCTGTACTTCAAAACAAAAAATTAAATTTGGCATAATTTCGAACCGTGTTTGTTTAATTGCATTTTGAAATTTAAACTTTTAAATGGATCACCCTTTACAATGCTGATTCAATTAGACATACTGAAATTAAATAGTAGTCAGAAATAGAAGGGTTTGAACCAGAAGTCAGTTGTGGTAAAACTTCCCATCCACTGTTTTCCAAATAGTTTTTGGCTAGGGCTGTCTATACATAGGAGAGCTTAATAGATAATTGTAGTCACGTTTTTGAATACATTTCAGCATGTTTACCGGCCAATATTCGCGCCAAAGGAATTAATTGTTGTCTGTACGGATTTACTGTCGTAGTGTAATCCGTAATTAGTAACTCATTATGGATCACATGCTTTAAATCCCACATAATTGGTCATTTCAACCCTTTAGTCGGGATTACGAACTAGCTTCTCAAACCATTGATGTTGTGTGTGTTAATTTCACCATATGCGGCAGGATTTACCTACAGTTTAAAGTCGGTTCCGAACGCCATATATTTTTTGAAAAACTTTTCATAGCAATTTTATTTACTCTTTATTTTATTTACTGAAATGATTAACACGAACGCCATGCTAACAAGTTTGTATAGAATAAAGCCATTAGCATTGGAAGAAAAAAGTAAAACCAGGCATCGCTAAAACCTTAAGAACGAAAAAAAGGGAGCGTTGTTTCACTACAATGCGATGTGATACGGCGTGTGTTTGGCATCGCTTGGTCTAGTCTTGTCTGTTTGACAAATAATGACCAACTGACTGGTAAAACAAAGAATCGTTGAACACTGCATACGTCTTCGCTCCCTGCTATGTTTAGTTGGACATGAAATAGCATACGCCGACAAAGAAAAACTATTTTTTTGTTTTTGTTTTCTTTTTAATTTGCATTTACAGCCTTTGTAATCATATGTGACCACAAAGTGTGCAACAAATGAAAGGGAATTTTTTCTTCTTCTTCTTGTTTTGTAATGAAAACAGACGGTCATTAACGACTTAAGGGTGTAGCATTTTTGCAAAAATTACTAGACGATATAGGAGGATTTTCTTCGTTTATTTATGCAATATCAGGGCGTATAAAAGTTTTTTGAACTGGTTTTCACTTCTGTTTTCCTGATTTCACTTGGAATTCATTAGTTTTAGTTTAAAAAGAGAGAATTATTTACAACGTGTTCTAAGGACTTAAGACCATTTATTTGAGATTAATTATGTCGCCTTCTCAATATAATTACAGGAAAAGCAAATCAATTGAAATAATTTTACTCACATTACTTGGAAGCACCGGATATTTAATGAGAGGCTTCCTATCTTCAAATTTTAATAAAAGTGTGGGGTAGGTAGGTAGTTTGGAGTGGAAGCTTTGATACCAAAAGCTCACTTGAGCACGCATAACGGCCCGTTGTGATACCACGGTTAAGCTCAGTCCCAGTACTGAACAAATTTCACCGATTATATAGGAAATTGGTCAGCGTGGGAGCTGCTGTGTCATTTTTATGTCATTTTGTGTGGAATATAAACCGTAAGTAAAAAAAAAATTATTTCAAACGAAATGTCCATGCCATCAAATGTTCGTGCAGATTATACAATGTGCCATGATCTGAGTTCCACGTAGTGCTACTTGTTGTTGGTATCCAAATTAATCAATTCAGTCCAAAAGAATTTAATAATCATTGACACTAATCCCTTGATCAACGTCGTCCCCAAAGTAATGTATCAAACAGTAACTTTTTTGAAATGCAGTGGATCTCATCTTATATCGTTTCAAATTCGAAAATTTTGTTTGCTCACGTACCCATACATCCAGGAAGGGACCTCATCGCTGACCCATTTTAAATTGACCGATAAAACTGTTGCTCGATGGATCATAATAGTTGTTGTAATCGCCATAGTCTAGTTAGTGTGTTGGCTTGTTAGAAATAAGGCCACGCTTCAAACTACAGATCAAACATTTCCATCAAAAACGAAATTTGAAAAAATATTTCTTCGGCAACATTGCCAGTTTCGCATAAGAAATCGGTCGTTCGGAGTCGATTTTAAACTGTGGGTACCGCTACTCATGTATGAAAGTAGCACACGCAACATAAGGTGCTGTGAGAAACTAGTTCGTAATCCTCACTGAAAGGTTGTAATGATCAATTATGTATGTAAGGGCAGTTGTACGTGTTTACTTTTTTGTAAAAAGCATGCTGTCAGCGGCTATTTTCAATATCACAACAGTGTGAGAATGGCAATCTGTAATGGATTGAAGCAGTATTTATGCATTGCAAGATAGGTTAGGTTAGGTCGAAGTGATAGCAATGTTTACCAAAGCTCAATTGAGCACGCATAGTGGCCCGTTGTGACACCACAGGAAAGCTTAGCCCCTGTACTGAATGAATTCCACCAGATTAGAGACGAACTTGTTCAGCGCAAGGGCTGCACATTAAAAGCACGACTACCCTACGCTGGAAAACCAGCCTGAAGGTTTAATAGACGAAGCTATATCCTTGACATCAGTGGATGATAACTCCGTGAAGCTGACAAGGAATGGAGAACCAAATAACCTATATCTGCACCTCTCAGGAGATCTACACCCAAGGCAGAAATCGTTAGATGGGAGCTATCTGCGGGTCTTAATATAACGCAATCACCATGGCCACTGTGATCGAGATAATATTGTGATATATGGTTGGTGCGCCTTCTATCCATCGAGGGCTAAGTGAATCTGGCAGTGGAGCACGATTTCTCATTGGCCCAGGATAGGTTGGCGTCCCAAAAGAATTTTCGCCCAATGGCAGATTTAACAGAGGTAAGTGGCATACCGCGAAGTCGCCGTAGTCTAGTAGGTAGTGTGTTGGCTTATTAGACGCAAAAGCCTGGGTTCGAGCCCCAGGCCAGGCAACAAAGACAAAATACAAAAAGTATTTTTTTAGCGATTTCCTCTCAGTAGATTTCTGGCAAAAACTCTGAGAGTAAATAAAAATTGCCATGAAAAGTTTCTCAATAAATAAAAATCTGTCGTTCGGAGTCGACTTTAAACTGTAGGTCCCACCACTCATGTATAAAATTAACACACACAACATAAGTGGTGTGAGAAACTAGGACGTTGTACAATTTGTCAATTCGACCTCCGGGTACTGTACTTGTCTTAATTGACAAGTACACGTCCTCTAACCTAACCTAACCTAAGTGGCATACCTAAATCAATAGAAGCAACGGAAGTTGGGTTGTGAAAAGAGTGCATCAGTTCTAGCGAGCTCGTCGTTGCCTGGAATGTGACTGTGCCCAGGTATCCAGACAAATGAGACATTGAAGCGCCCAGAGAGAACGGATAGACAACGATGACATTTCACGATAAGACTTCAAAAAAAGTGCTAAGGAACTGCTTGTAGTTTTAGTCTACAAATTTCATGATCAACGCCTTTATTTGTCGTCTGGATTACTGCCAAAACCGGTTTTAAAGCATGTGCTAAAGGATTTTCTGACAGTCTGGGTTACAGAATTTCTGGCATGTACTTTGGTCAGAATTTATATATGAAGCCCTGGAATACATACATACATAGTTGCCTGACTACACATTTGTTTCAAGAAGATATTCTGAGTCGATTGGTATGGCACACAAACATTTTCATGGTGGCATAGTGTTGTTAATCCGTAAAACGTAGCATTATTATCGCATTTTATTGAACATTTTATAGATTTCTCCCACAGTAATCTGTTGACATAATGAAACTTATTTGAATTAATTAAGGAGCTTAACTTTAACTCCTATTTCCACTTCTAATAAAATTTATGTTGCTTATCTCGGACACATTAACAGCCAAATTGTTTATAAATCTTAATGAAGTTAGGTTGTGATCTTGCACAGAAGATTATCGGCACTCTGAATGAATTTAAAGGTTTTAAAATAAACAGGTTGTAGGGTGTTGTTTTCTGTTTCTATTCATACACTGAGCGTTAAAAGAAACTGTACACTGTGGATAAAATACTAACAATCACCAAACTCAAATTTTATCAGCTAAGGAGAGTGAACGAAACAATTTTGGCAATATTTAAAATCGCCAGAGCTGGTGCACTCTTTTCGTAACCCAACTTTCGCTACGTCTATGCATTTGGGTATGCCACTTACCTCGGTGAAATTAGCCATTGGGAGAAAATTCTTTCGGGATGCCAATACATGCTGGGTCAATGAGGAATCTTGCCTGACTCACTTGGCCCTCCAACCAACTACTCGGACTTCATCATAATGTCATCTCGATCACCGTGGCTATGGTCATTGCGTTATGTGAAAACCCACAGAAAGACTACAGCTCCCATCTAACGACTTCTGCCGAGGGTATAGACCGCCACTTTCTTTGTCAATGAACAGCTGTTGCAAAGTGCATATATAGGTTATTTAGCTTTCCATTCCTTGTCCGGTTCATGGAGTTATCATCCATTGTTGTCAAGGATAAAGCTTCGCTTATTAAACCCTCAGACTGCTTTTCCAGCGTAGGGTAGTCGTGCTTTTAATGTGCAGCCCTTGCGCTGACCAACTTCTTCATTGGTTTAGTGGAATTCATTCAGTAAAGGGACTAAGCTTTCGTGTGGTGTCACAATGGGCTACTATGCGTGCTCAAGTGAGCTTTGATAAACAAAGCTACCACTTCGACCTAACTTAACATATCGTGCAATGCACAAATAAAGCTTTAACCCATGACAGACTGCCATTCTTACACTGTTGTGATATTGAAGATAGCTGTTGACTGCATGCTTTTTATTAAAAAAAATAATATGTGCAACTGCCTTTACATATAAAATTGATCAATACAAACCTTCAGTCAGGATTACGATCTAGTTTTTCACACTACGGTACACACAGTTTCTTCTACGAAACTTTTCTTGGCAATTTTATTTCACTCTCAGAGTTTTCGCCAGAAATGTGCCGACAGCAGATCGCCGAAGAAATATTTTTTAAATTTCGTTTTTTGTTTCAATTTTAAAAACTAGCAATGAAACAATTTTAAAATAAAGATAAAGGTAGTTTACTAATGTATAAATTTTTTTATTGTACAGTTTCTTTTGACGCTCACTGTACAACAGATCTACAAAGTTAAACACATCTTTAACAGAGACTATCAATTGATATTGACACATGAGCATGTGTCTTGTTGTGTTATTTTGTAACTATTGTTGGCTGTCAGCGGTTGAATTTGTTTAATGTAGTCAGTTGGAACGCACACACAGTGGAGTTTGAATGCCATTCAAGACCATCAATTCATTCAAGAGTTTGAATACAAGTTGTTGTAGTAACAAACAATATTGTTGTTGTTGTTATTATTCAAATAAAAATGGGAATTATTATGGTTGCTCTATGGAGTCTATTGAGAAACACATTCATTAACTTCATATTATTTTTGTTTTATTTTTTATATCATGCGAGTATTACAACGACCACCCATATTTTTTCTAAGTGTATATTTGTATTTGAACGAGTGTTTATTATTAATAAATGGTATTAGAAGAAGGAGGGTGAGAATAATAAATAAAAGGAGATAGCAATAGGCCTTCTTGATCATTTTGAATTAAAAAGTTACATATACAAGTGCTGCCTAGAATACATAGTTATTTCGTGTTGAGAATTCTTTTCTTCAGTGAACATAAATTGTTAAACATTTTTCCTCTTGTATTTATTCAACTGTATAACGTATAATTAAACAATATTTATTGAAATAAATTAATTAAATTTTTAATACGTATGTATATTGATTAGTATTACACTTTTTGGGATAACCATGCCAGCATATCAAATGCAGCCAGCCAGCCCATCAATTAATGTCAACCAAAAATTTTATTAAATTTTAATTTTTGTTTTAAAACTTGAATAATGTATAGTCTTCAGTTTTTAGTTAAGATAAAAGACAATCGCTGGCATTCAATTTTCATAATTAAAATTAATGATATTTTATCACACTTCCTTCATACATAAGTGGCTTGGGACGGTCTGTTGAAAGCATCAACTAAAATATTTTGCTTAACAAATTATTCATAATTTAAGACAGTAAAATTTAAAGGAAATCAAATGAAAATATTTTTATTTTTTCCGGTCAGCAATAGTACATAAGAAAACATATTGAATACCCAATATAAATGAAGGGGAAGAGAACACAAAAAATGTCTGCAGCCAGTCATACCACACCACAACATAGCATACCATACCACACAATACCATACCATAGCCCGTATAAGTTACTAATCATCAACCTACACAGCTTGCTGCAGATAGCGATGGTCTGGCCAACGACGTTTTCACAGAAACATTCAGCGATGACATCGCCAGACCAAAAATTCACACCAAACAGTGACTTTTTCGGGACTCATTGGACTCTTCTGAATCTCATTTGGATTAGTATCGTCCCAAATCTCAAAGGAACATGCAGCGATGACACCGCCACACCAAAAATTCACACCAAACAGTGACTTTTCCATGATGCATTGGATGCTTCTGAATCTCATTTGGATTAGTATTGTCCTAAATTCGACCGTTTTTTATAAGGCCAACACTTAGGCGATGGACCCTTACTCATACAGGGCAATGTTTTGAAATTAGGAAAATATGTTTTGGAAGAGGCAGTAGTGTTTGTGGACATCAGATTTTAATCTTTTTTTCGTTATTACGAAAAAGGAAACGGTGTAACATCAAAATGAGCAAAAGCTACACATGCGAATACAACGAACTTGTTACAATGAAAGAAAAGGGGATAGGCAAGTAGGCGAGAATGCAACAACAAGCAATGTGAACAAAATATACAAGCAACAATGAAGTCGCTTTAGAGTTCTCTAGAAAGCGAAACCTCGAACGTTCGACTTCAAGAACCTTCATCGGACTGTTTACGTGGGCAGATAAAAAGGGAAAACAAAGCAGGCAACCAGTAGTAGTAAGAATCCAGTTGGGCTTGTGAGAAGACGCATTGCGTGTGAAAACAACAGTCGTGGTTTGAAGATCGCCGTTGTAAAGTTCTACCGAACAGTTATTGGTGCTTACGCAAGCAGAAGTTTAAAGAAGAGTAACGAACTACGCAAATTATTGTTATATACATCAAGTTGTTAACAGTAGCACATAAAATTGTGCGAACAATAAAGAATTTAATTGAAACTAAACATAAATTTATTTTTATTTTGTTTACAAGCAACGAACTCATAATTTAAACTTTTTAAAAAGGTAAAATCGTAACAATATTATAACTAGCAGGAAGAACCCCTGCAGATATTGAGTTCTACATGCGGATAGTCCGATAGTAATGCAGTGTGCAATTCACTGGCCAATCAACTACAAACAATTGTGCTCTGCGGGAAAGACGGTTGCTACGTACGAATGCATGATTCTCGGAAACAAGTTCTCTTATCTCGCTCAAGCAAAATCCATTGTAGTTGCAATGGAACAATAAAACAAAAGCCACATTGCAACCATGCTGCAATGAATCAATATGGTTGGATACCTTACCATCTTAAATAAATACCTTGGCCCTCTCCTGTAGGTGGTACAAAATAGATTTTGAGATACCAGTCCATACATGAGAATTGTATTACATTCTCATACGGATACAAATGGTGTAAATATGTATGGAAATTGTATGAAGTGAAGTATTTTTTACAGCGTCTTAAGAAACCGATACATTTGATTGATACGACCTAGCGTCTTATGCCACTTAAGTTAATTTTTTGAATGTATATGAGTGGCGGGGCCTACCGTATAAAGTCGGCACCGAACGATAGACTTTTGAGAAACCTTTCATGACAATTTTATTTGACTCTCAGAGTTTTTGACAGAAATCTGTGGAGAGAAAATTGCCGAAGAATTATTTTTTCTTATTGAACCATGGCTTTATGTCTAATAAGCCAACACATTACCTGGCGACTTCTTGAAACCCAAATCACTTACGCAAAATTCCCTGTATACTCACATTGCCTGTGGCAATGTTTTTCACAGATCTTGCGCTTCATTGATGTACTTGTATGGGCGATCTTTGACTCGACTTTATCCACCTCAATGTCAATAGCGCTCCCTGCAGAAAGATGTATAATTTTGTTTTGTAATATTGTAGTCGCCGTAGTCTAGTAGTTAGTGTGTTGGCTTATTAGACGTGGGGCCTCGGTTCAAATTGATTCCTCTTAGCGGATTTCTGGCAAAACTATGAGAGTACATGAAATTGCCATGAAAAAATTTCTCAAAAATCTGTCGGAAGGAAGACCGAGGGAGTAAAGTTTGTGGACATTAGATTTGAATCTCTTTATATTATAAGTGACATGAAAGACCTCTGCGGGAATGAAGTTCCACATGTAGGGATTGTCCGGCAGATTGTCTGTTATGCAGAGTGCGGGTCGCTACAGTCGACTACACAAATGCGGTTTCCGGCAAAAACGGTACATAAGTATACACGATTTTCGAAAAAAACCCACTTATTTCGCTCAAGTAAAATCCGTTGTAGTATGTAACACAATGCGGCGGTGTTCCAATGTATTAATAACGTACCGTATGTATACTACGATCCCTGAGAAAGCACGATATAAATCGAGAAAAATGCCTGCCAAAACCAAAAGCAATAAGTTTCGGTAGAAATGCCGTGTGCCATACCCTGTTAAATGCTTAGACAATATAACCACAACTTTGCTCGCACAAAATTGGTGGATACACCACGTACCCATACATCCAGAAATAAGCCTCATTGCTTGAGATTATTTTTCGATAAAAGTAAAGATCCCTTGCCAACTGCACATGTTGTTTGTACGGTCCTTAAATATTTTACGGTTGGAAGCGAAAATCACGTACTTAAAATTCGATTTGGAATTGGATTTCCCTGCAGTGGCAATGTTTTTGGCAGATCTTGCACTTCATTTACATACTTGTATTGAACGATTGTTTACTGAATCAATGGACTCGACTTTATCCACCACGATGTCAATAGCGCCCTCTCTGTAGGAAGATGTATAATTTTGTTTTGTAAATATGTATGTTTATAATTGTATCTGCTTGTCATCCTATTCACTCACGTTTTTGTTGCAATTTTAATAAATTTTCTATTAGCTTTCAAAGGTAACTATCCTTTAAAATTTTGCTGTTGCTGTTCGGTGTTACTAATCATTTTGCTAGACGTGACTTCAGGTGACATTTACAAATAGTTGTACATTTATTTGCATTAATATTATGAATTTAATTAGTCCCGTTATGAAGTCTCCACCACTCTCCATCGTACTTAAACAAAAATACGTTTGCAGTCATCACTGACTGCATACCATAAGTAAATGCAGAAAGAATCCTTTTTTGTATCACTCTGTGTATATGTATGTTTGTATATAACCGCCACTAATTAAGTAAATTAAACTGTTTTGGTTATAAACAAATTTTATAAACCAACACTATTTCATTTTCTCTCTTCGCTATTGCCAGTACTCCAGGCTCCATTTCTCCTATGGCCGGGTGTTTTATGAAATTGTCACATTTAATGCAGGAGTATATAAATGCTACCTGTGTTATGAGATATTTGTGTGTGTATAACCAAGTAAAATAAATATTTATGTATTTTTGAGTAATGAATGTAAATTATAATAAAAATAGAAAAAAATACATCATCAGCGTAATAGTTTTTCTCTTTTTCTCATATTACATAGAAAATTATGACACAAGAAACAAATTACTGCCACCATTAGTATACCACAGACCCATTATATGCATAGAGACACTCCTTTACAGAGCAAACGTAAGCACACACAACCATTTTTATGAAAGAAAAAAATATCAGGTGAAAGCAGTGGATGCATTTATGACTTGAATCAGCACGGAACTCAGTGTGATACTTATTTAACGTTTTTTTAAAACATAATTTTGGAAATACTATACCAGAAGCTTGATCTTTTCTGATAGTCAGGCAGATCTCTGTGGAATGTTGTGAATAACTCCAGGATTGTCAGGAAATGTCGCCGCTGCCTCGACCTTCTTTCTGGGCGCTTCAGTGGCACTTATCTGGGTCCCCGGGCGCAGTAATATTCCGGGAAACTGCAGAGCTCGTGTCCTACTTCCGGAATCCTCTTCAATCGAATTGGGGATGCCACTTTCCTCGATTAAGCTGGCTATCGTGCGGAAATTCTTTCGAGACGCCAACCTATCCTGTGTCAATGAGGAGTCCTGCTCTACCATTAGGCTCACATGGCCCTCGATGGATAGAAGGCGCACCAACCAGTTACTTGATCACAGTGGCCTTGCTTACAGGTCATTGTGTAATGGGAAGACAACCGGAAGGAATGCAGCTCCCATCCAACGACTTCTGCCGTGGGTGCAGATCCGCTGAGGAAGAGGAGACTGTTATCTACTTTCTTTGTCAATGCCCATCTCTTGCGAGGTGCAGATATAGGTTATTGGGCTCTCCAACCCTTGTCAGCTTGACGAAGCCATCGTTCATGCATTTCAAGGATATAGCTTTGTTTATCAAACTTTGGGTCTAGTTTTCAAATGTGCAGCACTTACGCTAACCAACTTCTTTTTCTTCCCTTGGTTGTACAAACCTGATTATTACAGAGACTGCGTTCACGTGTGGTGTCGCAATGGGCCGATATGCGTGCTCAAGTTGGTATCAAAGCTACCACTACAACCTAACCTATACCGGAATCTGTAATGAAGTTACAAATGACAAGAATCTTAAAGCCACGTTATATCTTTTACTATAACTCGCATGCCTGATATGCATTTAAGTCCGGTATTTGATACCTAAGAAATGTTAAACTTGCAAGTGTCCTGAAGGTCAATATGTGCGCTGTACCGTAACACACCACAATCATTCGTTGCCAATTCTATGAATCATATGAAAGTCGGTGACCTACGAACGGAAATAAAGTGTGAGGGTGCGATATTATTGACATTTTTTATTCGCTTGAAAGACCTATTATTGCCATTATATTATGAAATACAACATAGCTCCAGTGCCAATCACAACTTGTTTGGAAACCATCCGAAATATTGAATTTTCCATTACTATGGCTCATAGATTCGGCTGAATTCGACCGATGGCATGTGGTTATGTAAGTTTTAAGGTTTGCCGTTTTTAATTTTACATCGTAAGATTTTACACGCTCGTGCAGAATCTCAAATTTGTCATGAGCTGAATGACGTCGTAATATTAAAAACACTTGTTGCTGTTGAAATAATCCATTTCAGGGCAAAAAGAAGTTGTTAACCATCAATCTACAGTATTCGCCGTTGACAATGACGTCCAAACCGACATCGTTATCAAAGAAATATGGAAGCCGACAATTCAAAATCCACTCGAAATAGTGACTTTTATGAAATGCATTAAATGCTCTTCGAGCTCATGTATGTTGCTATTGTTCCAAATTTTTTAGTGTTGTTCACGTACCCAGTCATTCAGAAGTGGACCTAATCGCTGAAAACAATTTTGCAACAATTGCTCCAGAGTGCATTCAACGAATAAACGTTGTTATCTTTGGTCGTCTATTGTGATTTGATAAAACAGATTAAATAAATGACAACTAATTTGACAGATGTAGCTTCAACAAGATTGTAGCCTCAACAGCCAAACTTCCAAAATCTTAGAAGACCCGAGGGTTTAATTTGAAGATCATTGGCACGCAAAAGTCCTGTTCTAATACTATAGTATCCATACAAAACTTCTAAGAATTACTCGTCAAAGTGGTATGAAAATTATTATTGAATTAAAACGTGGATGGTGTGTGATAACAGGTTGTAATCCTGACTAAAGAGTTGCAATGCCCAATTAAGTCAGTATGTACTTGAAAGCGGCGTAATGCTGGTTTTCCCTGAAAATCTCTTGATTTACTTGGACAACCAGGCTGTGATTAAAGTCCTCAAAGAACACAGTTTCAAGGCCCGTCCATGCCCGTGAATGCAGCGGATTTCTCACAGAAATTTCGAATCAATCAATCGCAATTTTCGACATTGTTACAGGGCATAGGTATCCGATCGATTCAATTAATTTAATTTGTCCACTCGTGTTACGAGTGCTAGACTCTGCTGCTCATTTATCGTACAATAGCGGGCCACTGTTCTTTTGGTAGGTTTGGTCATTCCGATGAATGACTTCTGGAGGTGCCGTGGTTTTGGAGAAAAGGAAGAGACTGTCTTTCACCTCAGATGTCAGTGACCTACTCTTGCCATTAAGAGACGAAAATTTCTGATTTCTCATTTTCTGACATCCTTGATCAAGCTCTGTAATATAAATCAACATTTATTTTGAACTCTGTATGGTTGCCTTTAGAGAATGTTTGATACCCGGGTAGAATAGATTGTGGTGGAAGTGGAACCTTTTCCTTTAAGGGGAGTCCGCCATAAAAATTTCTCAAATGTCTTTGTTGTTAGCTTTTACTGTTTGTTGGTTAGTCATTATATTTTCCATGATACATACTTTTAAAATAATTTTTTACAATTTTATGGATGATTGTAAAAAACGAAATTCAACTCCTTTTGGAAATATTTCAACGAATTTTCTTTCACTTCCTTTTAAACCATTACTTCCAATTATGTGGTTGGCTTTTCAACGCAACGGAATGAAACTGTATAGAATTGCAATAAAGTTAACAATTAAATGAAAAAAGGGAATAAACACACCTTTTTAATTGGCTTTATTGTCGCATAATATTTCGTGTATTTTAAAGGCATACGAGGAATTTAAAAATTAATTTTTTATTATTAAACCAAAACTTAGATTGAATGAAATACTTACATACTTACGTACATAATTGGACATTACAACACTTCAGTCAGGATTACAATATAGCTTCTCATACCACTTATGTTGTGTGTGTTAATTTTATACACGAGTGGCGGGACCTACAGTTTAAAGTCGACTCCGAACGACAGATTTTTGAGAAATTTTTCATAACAATTATTTATTTACGTTTAGAGTTTTCGCCAGAAATCTATTGAGAGGCTGTTGCCGAAGAAATATTTGTTCATATATCGTTTAGTTTGAGATGTCTGACCTCGGGTTTGAACCAGCGATCAGCAATGAGTATTCAAGAAAATGAATAGATTCGAATCATACTCTAATTTCGCATTCATACTTATTTTAATTATATACTCATACTACTTGTATTCAAAGTTTAAAGTACTCATTGTACTCATACTTAACAATACGCATGATGTTGTTGATTTCGACTCTCCTTTATTCAACATTTAGACGAATCACAAAATAAGTATGATACGCGTACGAACACAATACTAAGTAGATGGTTGTGTGTTTGCTTTGTTTGCTGTCTTTGTCTTTTTCTTACTTCCCTGTCGTACACTCAGTTGACTTTAAATTAACTTAAAACCAACTATTTCTCAAGCAGTGGTGGTTGACACTTGGATTACTTTTATATGTAAATGACTAACTATTTTACCATTGCGATGTCCTAGGAAGTAGTCAATTGTCCGACTCTGCATTACTTAGCAGTTAACTTAAAGTAAACCTATTTGTAGCTAGCTATAAACTTACTACTTTTAATTAGCTTTAAGCTAGTTTTTTTAAAGCTGACTATAAGTTAGCTAAATTTTAGTGAATAAAATGTCAGTTCTTTACACGTTGGCTTTAAACTCACAATAATAAGCTATCATATTAATTATTCGAAGTCAAACAGTTTTTTTAAATTTATATTTTAATAGAAAACAAAATTTTATTCATATAAAAACAAAATAAATAAATTAATAAAATAAATAAATAAAAAAAAATAAATTAATAAATAAAATAAATTCAGTTTAATACATCACAAGCAATATTTTATACATTTGTTGATTGGTTAAATAAAGATTTTTTTCTAAACTAATTTATACATATGAAAAAAAAATTATAAATTCACGATTTACAAAAATATTTTGCACATTTGTTGATAAAAAAAAAGATAAAAAGAGTTTCTAAATATAACATTTGCAAATATTTTAATTTTTTGGATTTGTGTTTTTATTTTTAATGCACTTAGCATGAATACAACGTTTTTTTTTTATTATTTTTAATCCGTAACGCCAGTTTCTACATCATGAGAGCCGAGTGATCGACAGGCATCTGTTTAAAAAATATGTATATAAATTTTTACATGTTTTAAGACTTGGTTAAAACTTATATTTTCAAATTAGCACTTACCTGTTAAGGCGTCGTAAAAAGCAGCAGTCTTTTAAACGCTTTTTACCATGAACATCAGCCAAGTTTATGTCCATGCACAAATTTGGTGACATAATTTCCGTAAGCTTTTTTAGCAAGCGACCCTTTAATATTGTTTCACTTCACTTCAAATAAAAACAATTCAAATGTTTCGAATTTATTTATTAATTTAGTGTATTTTTTTAATTATTTTCCGCAAACAATAAATTTTTAACCAAAAATATAAAGCGAAAAGATGACACGCGGTTTTGTTTATTAATCAAACGTCTAAGACGTTAGTTATCTATATCCAACGGCGTCAAGAATTGGAGTGTTTGTATACACTTTGGTTAATGTAAATTTTGCATTGCGTAGTAGTTGGCTTTAAGTTAGTCTATACAAGCAAACTTAAAGTTAGTTTTTTTTGTAGTTAGCTACTCATTTGACGTCGGGGTAGCTACTCATTTGACGGCAGGGTTCTTTTTTTGTAAATGCAACAACAACTAAGATTAAATTTTGATGAATGATTCGAATCACTCGAATCATTTATAAGTATTTTTCTAAATTTATGAATCTAAATGAGTTGGCTTATGAATCAAACATATTTCAAATGTTGTGAGTTTGATGTCAACGTAGTACTCATACTCATTGCAACCTGTACTTATAAATCAATGTTGTGGGAGTACGAATGAATCAAAGTAGTTGAATTTGAATACTGTTGACTTACTCATACTCAAAATTTCATGAGTACTTATGAGTAGCGAAAAAACGATTCGTTGCTGATCTCTGGTTTGAACCGAAGCCACATGTCTAATAAGCCAACACACCACACACTAGACTACGGCGACTAAAATGGAAACAATTATGCGCAGAAAAAGAAATAAATTATTGACAACAGTTTAATAAAATTTCTTTTTAAACTTAAATCATTTAAACAAATTAGTTTTACATTCACTAGAGGGCAACTTTAAAAGTTTGAATGAAAAACTCAATACAAGCAAAATGTGAAATTTTATGCAGCATAAAATATCACAGCCATACGGAACTGCTGCTCGTTTGCTTGTGCCATTAGCAATTTGTTAGTGTGATATAATTAGTGCCTTCCGTTAGGGAAAATATCGTTAACAGGCGTCGGAGGTAGTGGGTCGAGAGTGGCAGTGTATCGTTATCGTTTCAAACATCAGCAACATAATTGCAAGCAATAAGGAGGAGTTGAAATTCAATGGTTTTTCCACATTCTGTTGACTTTATAGTTATTCTACGAGGTCTGTATTATTTTCCCATATTTTGAATTTTTAAGAGTTCTTCTCTGTCACTTTTTACTCAGCCCTCCAATATTTCTGTAGCATTTATAATAAGAGTATTATTGCATGTTTACTGTATGCATTTATAATGATAATTACGTGCTAAATATTTATCATAAACGAACAAATATTTGTAAAATGTTTGTAAATGTCAAAGCACTCTGAATGCAGGATGGGCTGCCTTCCAAAATGTGTTTCATAATGCCGCTGTACAAAATATATACAATGTGTTTCGAAACGTCGTCAATGTGTATTTTTAACTCAGTCAGGCATCGGCTTTATAGTTGATGCATTGTTTGGTTAATAGTAGAACTGCATACAAACTTTGACTTTAAACTGTAGGTCCCACCACTCATGTATAAAATTAACGCACGCAACATAAGTGGTGTGAGAAGCTAAGTCGGAATCCTAACTAAAGGGTTGCAATGGCCAATTATGTACGTGATGCAACAGCACTTTTGTAAATTGTTCGAAAAATTTTATTTGCATTAAAACCCTTTTTGATAATACCAAATGAAATGAGGAAAATAGCTTATGGGCAACAGGAGAGAGGTAGTAGTGTTTGTGGATACTCCAGCTAAAGAAGGAATTGCGTCTGTAATACAGTGTGCAATCCACTGGCCAACCAACCACAAACGAGTGTGCATTGCGGGAAACGTAAGAATACAAGATTTTCGGGAACAAGTCTCTTTATTTCGCTCGAGCAAAATTAGTTCTAGCAGCGATAGAATAGTGAAACGTAAACCAGCTTGCAACGATAAATCATAAATAAGCACCATTGCCCTAAATAAGCACCTTTGCCCTCTCCTGTATGCGGTCGAGAAACTTCAAAATATACATTGAGGCACCGACCCATACATCAGAGTTGTATTCCATTCTCGCAAGGATATATATGGTGTTAATATTGTTACAAATATGGAAACGGTGTACATCGTTTAAAATTAAAATAAGCAAAAGCTACACAAACAAATACAACGAACTTGTTAGAAGTAAACAAACATCAGTATGAAAGAAAAGGGGATAGGCAAGTAAACGAGAACGCAACAACAAGCAATGTGAACAAAAAACACAAACAACAATGAAGTCGCGATAGAGTTCTCTAGAAGGCGAATCTCCGAAAGTTCGACTTCAAGAACCTTCATCTGACTGATTACGTGGGCATATAGAAAGGCAAGACAAAGCAGGCAACGAAAAGGATTAAGAATTCAGTCAGTCTTGTGTGAAGACGATTTGCGTGTGAAGAGAACAGTCGTGGTTTAATGATCGCCGTTGAAAAGTTCTGCGTTGTTGTTGTCTGCGTTGTTATTGTGATTGGAATTTACTTACTTAATTGGCCATTACAAACCTTTAGTCAGGTTTACAACCTAGCTACTCAAACCTCACATGTTGTACATGTCAATTTTTAGCCATGAATGGAGGGGACCTACTATTTATTGTCGACTTCGAACGATTTTTGAAAAACTTTTCAAGGTTATTTTAATGGACATATGAGAACTAAAATGGAATCACTTTCCATTCTGTAATCGAGTTAAAACGTCTATGGGATAGGATAGTGTTTTGTTTGTTGCTTCAAATAGTATTTAAGGGTGTTGTGGATGTTGCTTTAGAAGGTATATTAAATAAAATTCAAAGCAAAATCCAAACAAAAGAGTAATTTTTCGCAATACCTTGGATTCTCTCGCATCTTATGTGGATTGAATGGTGGCCTGACAATCAGATAACATTGCTGAGTCCGGTATTTTGTACCTCCTAGTCATGTTGAATTGTATTATTTCGATGGCACAGACTTTTGCTTGGAAGATACCCGCAAGTTTCCCTATGGGCTTGAAATATTTTAACTCTGTGACCAAAAACTCTTGCTGTTGTAGCAGCAGATTCGTTCTTGATCCACAAAGAGGCACTCTTTTAAAAGAATATGCAGATTTCAAACCATATTCGACAAATTCAGAAATGGTCTTCATGGCTGAGGATGATTATCGAGGAAAATCAGAATCAGTTGTATATGGTCGTACAAGGGGATTTGTCAAAACAGACAGAATTAATGTTAACTAATCTAACAGATGTTATGAAAAGTTGCTCAAAAATCGGTCGTACGGAGTCAACTTTAAACTGTTGGTCCGCCACTAATGTATAATATTAACACACACAACATGTTGTCGTCGTAGTTTAGTAGGTAATGTGTTGGCTTATTAGAGGTAAGGCTAAGGTTGAAACCCCAGATCAGACATTAAAACGAAATATGTCAAATACAAAATATTTCTTCGGCGACTTCCTCTCAGCAGATTTTTGGCAAATACTTGGGAGAGTATATAAAAGTTGCCATAAAAAGTTTCTCAAAAATCTGTCGTATGGAGTCAACTTTAAACTATAGGTCCCGCCACTCATGCTTAAAATTAACACACACAACATAAGTGGTGTAAGAAACTAGGTCGTAATCCTGACTGAAGGATTGTAATCCTGACTGAAGGATTGTAATGAGCACATTTATAGCAAACAGATGTAGGTTCAACAAGATGGTCGTTATTAACTGTTGAAGTTCGGAAGACCCTCTTTGATTGAATTTGGCCGATGGCATGGGTTATGTTGGATTTGACTTTAGAATACCCCGCAAGGAAAAGCCTTGTAGGGGTCAAATCACAAATGGTGGTAGCGAGTTCAAATCAACTGCTCGTGAGCTGATCAAAATCTTCACGCGTGCAGAATATAAAAATTGAGATGAGTACGTGGCACCGGCCTATTGAAATCGAACGTCGTTAGCGTCCACATCATTCAATTCATTGTACCATTGACCAATAGCGCTCGCCATTGACAGGATGACAGGAAATACGAACAGATAGCGTCATTTCAAAATCCACATCAAACAATGACTGCTTCGGAAGGCTTTGGGCGCTCGGGGATCTCATGTGGCGATCGCTCGCCATTGACAGGATGTATGAGAGTTTAACTTTTTATTTAAAGTTAAACTTATTACCACTTTTTATTTAAAGGACACTGAAGTTTTAGTAGCTTTGTTCGAATTTTATTTCAAAATTTAATTCTGAATACAAGAATACTGAATACTTCTATTCGCAGCAAGGCAGTAAAAGTAAGTGACTTGAAAATATTATTCTAAATAAGAGCAAACATTAAAAGAATCAAAAAATGTGTAACAGTAATTAATTTTCTTTTTGTTCAATCTTATAACAAGTGCATATTACAGACATACTAACAAATGTATTAACATACGTACATACATTTGTATTAACGCAATGCAGAAAAACCAGTATTTTCATAATTTGCAATTATATCAATTATGATAAGAATAATACAAAATAAACAACAACAACAACATGTTAATATGCGTGAAGTATTATGTACTGTTCACACTAGCATTGAAATTGAAGATAAGCAAAATTAAATAAATGAAAGAAAAATTACGTAAATTATTAAAAAATAAAATACAAATATTATTTTATTAGAATTGATTACCAACATTCTCCCCCACTAAGGACGACAGTACTTAAACCAGGGAAGAATCAGCGTTATCATGAAGCTGAGATCTGGAACCGTTCTCATGGGCATCAAAAGAATCATTTACAGGTAGTAGTGTAATTTTTGAAATTGGACGTTTAAAGGTTTTACCGTGTGACAATAGAGTGACTACCCTTACACAATCATCTTTGCCAGGATGAACATCTTGGATGCGAGCAAGTGGCCATTCACCTGGGGAGCTACGTTCATCGAGTACCACCACTAAATCTCCAACTTTAGGGTTTTCTTTTATTTTGAGCCATTTGGGTCTAGATTGAACTCTACATAACCATTCGTTAGACCACCGTCGCCAGAAGTGCTCTTTTAGCTTTTCTACAGTCTTCCATCTATTTAGTCGATCAATGTTGACATCGAGTAAATCTTCTTCTGGTATACACAGACTAGGTTCTCCAATCAAGAAATGAGCTGGAGTAAGCGCATTGCAGTCTGTTGGCTCTGAGTTTAGAGGACATAACGGCCTTGAATTTAAACAGCTCTCGATTTGAGCTAAAAGCGTGGAAAGCTCCTCAAATGTTAAAATACGACCATGCATCAGTCTCTTTAAATGATATTTAGTAGATTTAACGCCGGCCTCCCAAAGACCACCAAAATTTGGAGAGGCTGGAGGTATAAAGTGCCATTTTGTACCATTTTTTGCCAGTCGATCAGTTATTTCATCTAGGATCGATGATTTGCTTTGATTATAAAGAATTTGTAACTCTTTATAAACAGACATATGTAACCTTTAGTTGCTACAGAATTCCTTGCAGTTGACTGCTTTATGATAATTGGACCGGCATAATCAACACCGCTGTGTTTAAATGGACGTGCCGGTTTAAGGCGAACACTTGGAAGGTTTCCCATCATCTGTTGGGCTGCCTTTGCGTTATATTTGAAACACGTTACACATTTTCGCAAGATTAGCTTAGCAATGCTTCTACTTGAAATTATCCAATACCCACGTGAGACATAAGCTTGCATTTGGATTAAACCGCCATGTAAAGTTTTTATATGTGCATCTAGAAATATTAAATAAGTTAAAGGATTTTGTTTCTTTAATAAAATTGGGTGTTTGGAACTATAATTAAGGTCAGAATTTTGAATTCTACCACCAACTCTGAGTAATTGAGAGGAATCAAAAAATGGGGACAGTTGTGCCACAGCGTTGTTTTTCATTATTCGACCCTTCTTTTGTATCTCGAAAATTTCCTGTGAAAAATCTACCTCTTGAGAAATTTTAATAATTCTTATACGAGCACGTTTAAGTTCTTCAGTTGAAAGGAACCCTGTCATCTTACCTTCAATTTGTGATTTTTTGTTGTTCTGGGTGTTGTGTTTGAAGCGAAAAATATATGCAGTGACACGTATTAGCTTACAAAACGAAGAAAATCTTGTTAATAAATCTGGATATTGTTTTATTTCTGTCACTACAGAGTGAGCATTAAAATTTGATTTGGGTGAAACTTCACTAATTTCATTATAATTTAATTTGGGTTGTTTTGGCCAGTTTTCCAATGGTTTAACTAACCATTTAGGGCCGTGCCACCATAAGTCATGTTCAACTAATTCATTCGACGATATGCCACGTGAAGCGCAGTCAGCAGGATTTTCACTTGTTGATATGTATCGCCACTGAGAAGTACGAGATCTGCGTTGAATTTCCGCAACTCTATTGCCAACATATACGGGCCACTTAGACGACTGACCACGTATCCATGAGAGCACAGTTGTGCTATCAGTCCAATAGTAAACATTTGAAATTTCTTGATCAAGTGAAGATATAATTAGATCTACGAGTTTTGTCAATAAATTTGCACCACATAATTCCATCCGTGGTATAGTTAACCGTTTAATAGGACCCACCTTAGTTTTTGCTTGAATTAAGTATATTTTTGTTTCTGAACCAGAAAGAGTTTTAGCATAGACTGCAGCAGCGTAGGCTAGTTTAGACGAGTCCGAAAAACCATGAATTTCAATTTTAGTACATTTAAATGTTCCAAGCCAACGTGGTATTTTAATATTCTCAAGATATTTTAAATTTGTACGATATTCTAACCACCCTTTTTCAATATCATCAGGGAGGCGATCATTCCATTCAACGCCAAGTAACCACAAATTTTGGAACTCAAGTTTTGCAAGAATTGTAGTAGGGGATAGCCAGCCAAGTGGATCGTATAATCTAGCTGAATCTGAGAGCAAACTTCTTTTTGTAACTATTGAAGTATTTTCAAAATTAATTTTAAAAGAGAAACAATCATCTATCGTGTTCCATTGTAGACCAAGAGCCTTCACAGTATTGGGTTGATTTAATTCAAACGTTTCAGAATTTTCTCTAAACTCTAAAGGGATCAAATCTAATAATTCCTTTGAATTTGTTGTCCATTTAGGCAGATTAAACTTTCCTTCATTGAGCAAACTGCATAACTGAGTGTGTAATTGATAGGCATCTGATAAGCTGTCAGCGCCAGAAATGACGTCATCGACGTAAGTATCAGAATTAAGAACACTGCAGGCCAATGGACATTTTTCTTTTTCATCTACTGCTAACTGTTGTAGAACTCTAATCGAAAGAAAAGGCGCGGGCGTAGTACCATAAGTAACCGTAGAAAGCTTGTAAATTGAAATCTCTTCAGAACCAATATTTCTCCATAAAATCTGTTGATATTTTCGTTGCTCTTGAACGACAAGTATTTGTCGAAACATTTTCTCTAAATCTTCCCGAAAACCAATTTTGAAACGTCTCATTTTGCAATGCAGGGCCAGGTGCTAGTTCCTCATTTAACGAAGATTGAGCAGAACGCTTACAGCTACCGTCAAAAACAACCCTTAGTTTAGTAGTAGAGCTACTTTCTCTCAATACACCATGATGAGGCAAAAAGAAACCATTTTTATCTAAATCACGAGGATAAGTACCAATCTTTTCCATATGCCCAAGACGTTCGTACTCTTCCATAAAATCCATAATTTTTATTAAGTTTACATTTTGATTCGACGTTTTTCAAGCGAGAAAGTGCAGTGTAGTCTGTATGTTCGAAAACTGGAAGCGGGAGACCCCTAAGCAGTGATTTGAATGGTAATGAAACAGTATAACGGCCAGATGAATCACGTGTAGTAGTGTTTTTAAAATGTTGCTCACATAATATTTCCTCCTCTGTTAAAGTCCTTTTTCCTCCTGCTCCCAAAATAATTGTAATTGCTTATCTAAGGAGCAAACATTAGCAGTAATAGCATGTTGATATGAGGAGTTGGGCCAGAAACTATCGATCCGAAATGTGTAAGTTGCAAGAATAAGCCGCCGTCAAATTTATGGTGCTGAGGTAATACAATATCTCCGTAAACATCTCCTCCTAACAACAGGTCAACCTCACCAGGTTTTAAAAAATGGGGATCAGCCAAAGAAAATCTATTCAAATTGGGTAACAAGTTTTCATTTATTGCCATAGTTTGATAACCCGATATCTTTGGTAACACTACAGCTTCACAAAAGATTTTAAAATTAGTTTCAGTTCTCGAATAGATTGAAAAATTAACAAATTTTCTTGAAATAGTAGGTTGCTCTCCACCTACTCCACTTATTTCAACAAAGCCCTTTTTGAAAGGTAAGTTTAATGCATCCGCAGCCTTTTTAGTTATAAATGTAGCCTGAGCACATTGATCCAGAAGAGCACGTAAAATAATTTCACCCCGCGGGGTTTTAAGAACAACACGCAGTGTAGCGAGGAGAACTTGGGGCCTTTTTATACTACTAAATATTCTACCATGATCGGCGACATGGGCAGTGATGTTATTAAACAATTGAGAAGACGAAGATGTTTGAGCATTCGTCACAGTTTCAGAGGGTTTAGATATAGTTGAACGGTCTATAAAATATTCATTGTGAACAGTGGTATGATGGTTTTGTTGACAGACTTGACAACGTGAAGTTACACGACAATTTTCATACATACATACATATTCCCTTAGTATTTATAAAATCTCGTTTCTCGGAAGATGGCATAGCAGAAAACTTAAAACATTTAAAAAGAAGATGGCGTTTATTGCAGCAAGGGCAGTTAGAATCAGAATTTGTAGAAATAGCATTTACGTAACGTCGAGAATTACTTTTGACTTTATTTGCCTGTTGTGGAGTTTTTGGTTTTAAACGAGAAACATTAGGGATTGAATCAGTCTGGTCAGAAATAGTTTTTAATGTTCGAAAAGTAGATTCCAAAAACTTAAATAAATCTTCAATTGGAGGGATTTGAGTCGATGCCTTGAGTGACTGCTCCCACTCCTTACGCGTTTGTACATCTAACTTATTTACCGTCATATAAATAAGCATAGCATGTTCTCCTTCGGTATTTACTTTTAATGTACGCAGTAGAGCGATACTAGTTCTGGTTGTATCCAAAATTGTTTGAATACTCTTTGAAGTGCCATCAGAAATAGGTATAGAAAATAACTTCTTAAAAATAGTGTCGACTATTTTCCTTTTATTATGATACCTACTTTCAAGAGCGGTCCATGCTAAAGCATAGCTTGAATCCGTTGCTTGATACTCATTCACGATATCCAACGGAGTTCCTTTACAAGAACTTTTCAAAAAACAAAATTTTTGTACACCAGTTAGGTTACAGTTATTATGTACTAGAGACACAAACATATCCTGAAAGGACATCCAAGTTAAATAATCACCATTAAAAGTTGGTAAATCAATTTTCGGTACACGAGCCTGAACCGAAAATGAATCATTTCTAGAATTAGAGGGACCAACAAAAGTGCTTGATTGAATTCCAGGAGAACTAGAGCCAGGAGTTTCCAAAATATCAAGTATTTGGCTTTTCAGAGCAAAAAATTCATCTTGAAATTGATAATATACATCGTCTTTGAAATATGGAATGTCTTCAGTATTAACGGTATTATCACGAACTACAGAACATAGTTGAGTATTTCCTTTTTTAAACTGAGCAAAATTCGATTCTATTTCATCTAAAATTGATTGTGCAAAACCATGCGTTTTATGCTCTTTTGAATTATATAACCTAGCCGTTCGCTTTAAGCTCGAAAATAAATCCTTTTGTTCTTCAATGATATGGTGAAAATCCGCCATTTTTTTCGAAACACTTTTTACCAATACTTTTATATAACAATACAAAATTTCATTTATACATACAGTTTTCCAGAAAACCACAAATTTCGGCAATAGTAACGCAGAGTTCAAACCTTAACCTTTTTATTTTATCAGGTTCCACCTTCCAAAACACCTTCCAATAGCACAACCAATAGTAGAAATTAGCCAAAGAATTCCGAAGCCAAATCCAAACTTTACAGCAACAGTTCTAAGTTAAGATATTTCAAGTCGTTCACAGTAATGAGGTTCCAAGTCGTTGCTCCAATTTCCAATCACTAAATCACCATTCTCGGGTTTCGGCACCAAATAATGTATGAGAGTTTAACTTTTTATTTAAAGTTAAACTTATTACCACTTTTTATTTAAAGGACACTGAAGTTTTAGTAGCTTTGTTCGAATTTTATTTCAAAATTTAATTCTGAATACAAGAATACTGAATACTTCCATTCGCAGTAAGGCAGTAAAAGTAAGTGACTTTAAAATATTATTCTAAATAAGAGCAAACATTAAAAGAATCAAAAAAATTTGTAACAGTAATTAATTTTCTTTTTGTTCAATCTTATAACAAGTGCATATTACAGACATACTAACAAATGTATTAACATACGTACATACATTTGTATTAACGCAATGCAGAAAAACCAGTATTTTCATAATTAGCAATTATATCAATTATGATAAGAATAATACAAAATAAATAACAACAACAACATGTTAATATGCGTGAAGTATTATGTACTGTTCACACTAGCATTGAAATTGAAGATAAGCAAAATTAAATAAATGAAAGAAAAATTACGTAAATTATTAAAAAATAAAATACAAATATTATTTTATTAGAATTGTTCACCAACACAGGATGACGCTGTTTTCAAGGAAATATGAACCGATGGCGTATTTTCAAAATCCACATCAAACAGTGACTGCTTTTGGCGCTCGGGGATTTTATATCATAAATTTATCATAAACTTTGTTTGTAAACGTACTCATACAGCAAGTGTTGAAGTTCGAAAGACCCCTCTTGGAAGATGTGATAAAAAATGAGATAGAAAGGCTTTACGACAGCTTTTGCAGTGTTATTTGAGAACGTAAAGAATTAAGCGTTTAAGGGTTACGACATCATGTAATGGCGCAGAAAACCTATATTTTTTCTTGTTGTTGTAACTTTAAAGTAAAGCAAATATTTTTTAACTCTCAACCATATACCCTGCTACTCTGCACTGTACAGAAATCTTCCATTCAATCAGGTGTAGGTTGCATGAATTGAAATTCAATAAACGTCATAGAAATAAACCATGTTGAAGGCATATTAATAAACCATTAAATAATAACAACAACAACAAATTAAACTGAAACAAAACCATTAAAGGAGAAAACAAACAATTGAATTTACTTGTCCACTGTAATACGATCGACTTTCAATGAATTTGAGTGTGAGTGAGGCATCAAACATCAGCAGCCAGCAAATCAAAAATTTAAGACAGGTTCGTGTAAAACGGTCGCCAAAAAGAATAAGTGTGAGTAGTAAGTAAGCAAAGCCTGTTCTGCATTTGGAACAAATCATTCAACATTGAAAACATTTAAGATTTATTCAGTTCCCCTATATAACCACTTATTTTAGTTTTAATAGCCTTGAAAACTATGACAAATAAAAGCTTCTGGTTTCTCAGAAACTAAAGAAATTCTGTTTAGAATTATTTGTTTCGGGTTTATTGGCAAGTGTTTTTCAATACAAAATTCAATTTCCGTTAGACACAAGATGTGATTTTACATGACACTGCGATACGTGACATTTAGGACTTCCATTCCGAAAGTCGCCATGGTCTAGTAGGAAATTCCTTACTTAATTGGCCATTAACAATCCGATCAACGGATTTCGGCCTGCCGCAATACACGCTTCCAGGCGCCTCTGGTTCCTGCGCGCCTATGCCAGTTGGTCACACCAATCGACGACAAGGCTTCTTCGATTTGATCCTTCCAACGCAGACAAGGTCGTCCTCTTCGCCGATTTTCCCGTCTCGCCTGAGCATCCTCTTCTATTCGAACGACATGGCCGAACCAGCGCAGCCACTGGAAGTTAATGCGCTGTACAAAGTCCATGTCGTTGATGAGCTCACAAAGCTCACTGTTGTTACAGATATGGAAATCATCGCCAACTCGCACTGCACCGAAGATCTTACGCAGGACTTTTTCAGTGCTTAACCCTAGAACCCTATCCATATTTTATATTGACTTTTCCTACCCTGGGTACTCGAGCACCCAGTTTTCACATGAGTTATAAATTTAGGAAAACAAGTTGCAAAATTCTTTTTTTTATATTCATGTATTTATTATTTATTTATGATTTGAACTTTAAAGAAAAAAAGAACAAAATTAGTTTTATATACATTTGGGGCACATTTTAATTTAATGCTCTCCACAGATAGGCGTTTGGCACTTGTTGCAAAAAGTCTTACTTTTTCTATCTTTCGAGGAAGGAGAGAATCTGCATCGTCCCTATTTTTGGGCAGTACCCTCTGGTCTATCAGGGTTATGTGGCGTTTTTAGCATGCCATTTATCATTTCACGAATATTTCTACTCAAAATGGGCCAATTTCTCCGCTGCTCCATATAAGGTGTTATTAGCTGTAGCGATAAAGTTTTCAAAAAAGTACGTCTATTCGGTATATTTTCTCTCTTTAATGCTTCACTTTGGTCCAACAATATTATAGAGTTAATACCAACGGTATTTAATAGCCCAAAAAATAGGCATAAGGGCCAACGACGAGTTTTACGTGATACTGAATAAGTATGACATAGTTGATCGAACGTGTCAACCCCTCCTTTTGTTTTATTATAAAAACCGATCATTTCTGGCAAAGAGACAGTTTTGTCTTTATCACGATTAATGTGCATTGATGATAATAAGTTTATAACCTTTTTGTGGCTACCTTTTGCTGGACAGTAGCCCTGCAATGTAAGGGCTCCGCTATAAGCAAATTTTGCAGAATTTTTTCAAATGAATATTTGTCTTTCATTTCTAAAGGTATTTCCTTTTTATTCTGCCTAAGCGTACCTACTAATGTTATATATTTTTCCAAAAGAGTAGTGGCTGCAGGAATTGACGTGAACCAGTTATCACAGGAATCGAGCTTGAGAAGCCTTTCAATCATATCATCAGTCAATTGCCAACGCGAACCTGCCATTACACTTGACAGTTTAACCTTAAATAATTTCACATACATAAGTATACATATACATATGTATACCAAAATAATTAAGTTTCATGTAACTAAATAATAGGAAATTACCTTCTCGATAAAAAAACAAATATAGAATGATTAGCTCGAAAAACTACCGTTTTTACTACCCTGGGTGCTCCAGAACCTATTTAAACTATTTAAACGACTTACCGCTTAAGAAGCTCTCTGAAAACTAATGAAATGTGAACAGCATGCAAATCTAGGAAAACTAACAGAATTAGAATACTGTGTTGCCAAATTTCAATGTATGACAGCACTTTAAATATTAAGCCGGGTGCCCGAGCACCCAGGGTACGCTTCTAGGGTTAATAGGATCCATGGCTCTGCGCCATAAAGAACCACGGGGAGGATGAGCGTCTTGTAGAATATTTGTTTTGTCGTACGAGAGGGGTCTCTGCTACTCAATTGTCTATTGAGGCCATACTAGCACCTGTTGGCAAGAGTTATCCTGCCCTTGATCTTCAGACTGACATCATTTTTGGTGGTAACGGCGGAGCCAAGATAAATAAATTCCTTGACTATATCGAAAGTATAGTTATCGGCCGTAATCTGAGAATCAATATGCCACACGTCTTTACTTGTCGACAACATATACTTCGTTTTGCCCCCATTTACTGCCATCATAGTATACTCCCGTTCAAGAGCACTAAAGGCAGCAGTATCATCACGCTTGGTATGCCCTATGATGTTGATGTCGTCAGCGTACGCAAGCAACTGTATGCTTTTTTGAAAAATAGTGTCATTGCGATGCATTCCCCCCTTTCGCCGAACACTCTCCATAACGAAGTTAAAGAGGCAGCATGATTTCTGCATAGCCTTATCAGCTTCGCAGGTATACCGAGATCAGATATTGCGGCAAAAACACCATCCGTTATGGGGCTATCGAAGACTGCCTTATAGTCGAAAAAAAGATGGTGTGTGTCGACTTGTTTTTCGTGTGTACTGATAAGGTCCAATCAGTGTTTTGACGAGTGGCTTCAGTCGTTCACACAATACGCCCTTGTATGCGATAGGGAGAAGGCTTATACACCCTTTTTCAGGACAGGACAGAGGGCATTGAGATTCCAATCGTTGGGCACATTTTCCTCTAGCCACATTTTGTGAATAAGCTGGTGCATGCGCCCTATCAACTCATTACTTCTGGTCTTAAACAATTCAGTAGTGAGGACATTAGTACCTGCCGCTTTATTATTTTTAAGACGCATAATCGCGACTTTGACCTCTTATTGGCTAAGCGGCGGAATCTCCACGCTGTCATCGTCGATCGGGTTCGGAACATCATCTCTAAAGGCGGTATTGTTCTTGACATCGCCTTGTAGCAGAGTAGAAAAGTGTTTCCTCCATAACCTCAGCACCCTCTGCGAATCTGTTACCAAGTTTCCGTTCTCATTTTGCAGGAAATATGTTGGCATATTAGACGTGAGGCCATGGTTCAAACCTCAGGTCAGTCATCTCCAAAAAAAAACCAAAATATGAAAAAAACTTTCTTCGGCGAATTCCTCTGAGCTTATTTCTGGTAATAATTTTGCCTTTCAACTGTAGGTCCCGCCCCTCATGTTTAAAATTAACACACACAACATAAGTTATGTAAGAATCTAGGTCTTAGAGTTGTATGTACATATGTATATATTCCGGAAAGGGAGACCGCAACAGACTCCGTACAAACATATAGTACACTGATTGCTCTAAGACGTACGGAAGCTTTGAAATCGATTGGAATATACCGGTCCCTAAGACAATCAAATTACGGTACGTAGGTAGGTTTTTCAGGCAGTGGTATCGGTAATACAGAAACCAGCGAAAATTATTGAGAACGAAAATATTCCCAAGCGGGGATAGTCAGACAGCCATCAAAGCACTGAATTCTAACGTGATGAACTCAAAGTCATTGGATAGCTTTCGCAGATACATTTGCTCATTATTAGTCAGGATTACGACTTTTGCTTCTCACACCACTTATGTTGTGTGTGTCTTAATTTTATACAGGAGTGGTGCGACCCATAATTTAAAATGGACTCCGAACAGACAAATTTTTGGGAAACTTTTCGTTGCAATTTTATTTGACTCTCAAAGTTTTTGCCAGATATTTGCTGCAATGAAGTCGCCAAAGAAAGAAGCACGCTAAGTATGGTTGTCGTTGTTATTACGGAGCATTGCATTATGAGCACGCATACGTGGTGCACTGATCATGGAAACTTCGCAAATGATTTCTGTAGAAGCTGCAGAGATGAGAAGAAAGAACCTAATATGTACTTGCCCGGTACTGCTATATGGCGGAACTTTCACGCATTTTGATTGGCAGTCTAATGCTCTCCATTGGAAGTTCTGAGTGGTTGCGGGACTTGAGGATAAATGGGAAACTAATGTAGGATCACAATGAACCCTATGTGGTTCAAACCCTAACTTAGACATCTCAAACTAAGCGAAATATGAAAAAATATTTCTTTTGGCTATTTCCTCTCAGCAACTGGAACTGGCAAAAACTCTGAGAGAAAAATAAAATTGCCATTAAAAGTTTGTCTAAAATTGGGCGACTTTAAACTGCAGGACCCGTCACTAATCTATAAAAATTAACACACACAACATGCATGATGTGAGAAACTAGGTTGTAAACCTGACTAAAAGGTTGAATGGAACAATTAAAAAATGTTCATAAATGATTTTAAGAGACTTACGAGATGCTTAAAACGATTCAAGTTAAGGTGATATGTTCTTCAAACACATTTTAATTTTAGCATGTATGTTCACCACTTGGTAACCCTAAATGGAAACCTTGTGTCTTTGTTGGCCTTCAAGATGCCTTGTCTGTCTTAGCTTGCTTTCTGCAGAAGTATTTGCTATTTATGGTACACGAGTAGATTATATTTCACTGCTGGCTTGTAAATAATTCAAAATCATTGTTGTTGTTGTCGTTATTATTATCTTTAATAACACAAGAGATTTTCATTTTCAATATCATTATTATCGTTGCGGAACAACAAAACTATTTGAAGTATGAAGTAGCAGTACACTCTCCTACTGTCATTGCTTCAAAGTTTTGATATGTTTATGGTTGTTGTCTTTGGTAACAATGAATAATACTCGACCATAAACGTGTGCCAGTACAACAACTTTAGCAGTAGAAACTATAGATGAATACATACAACATTGTTGTGCCTCTTGAAATAGAGGCAATGTATACACTTCATTAGTGTTCCCATTAGTGAGGCTGTTCATCTCATACACAAATTGACCCAAAGTACAATCCGGACTTGTTTCAAAGTTGATATTATATTACCGAAATTGTTTGCATATTATTTTCATTGTAAGTTCATGCTTTTTTATTCACATTCAATGCGAAAGATGCCAATACAAAGAAAAATTTCATTTAAATGTTGCCAATAAAATTTTAATTTTTTATGGTGAGTAGTATGGCTAAAAAAGTGAAATCTTCTTGACCTTTTTAAGTTCATTTTAGCCGAAAAATAATTAAAAAACGCCCACTTTTTTCAAGCATAAATCAATGCATGGCATTAAATAACACCAGCTGTCAGTTACACATTCAAATAAGCGCACCGCAAAGGGGATTAAGTTTCTCGTTATTTTTTTAGTTCAAAAAGGTCTTTTTTAATGGTTACTAATAAACTTAAAGTCTTAAAGCACTTAAAAAAAGATTTTTTTTTCTTGAAAAGCATAAAGTTACGTTTAATTTTTTTCTTTCTTTATTAATTTACCACAAATTTCTTGGCTATTTTTAGCAAGTGTGAGAAGTTAGGATGGCTAGGTTCTCACTTTATGCATCATTGATGATTCTATTCTGTATTTGGAGCAAAACATTCTTAATTCAAGAACAGAAAAATATTATTTCAGCCTTAATAGCCATAAAAACCATGGCAATAAAATTCTTTGTTACTCAGAATCGATACAAAATATAGCCGGAAAGCACAGGTTTTAGAATTATTGATCTCGGGTTTATTGGAAAATGTTTTTCAAACAATAAATTCAACTTCCGTTGGACATAAGTTACATGACTCTACGATACGATGCCATTTGGGACATTTATTCCGGAAAGAGAGGTCGCAAAACAGCTCCATACAAATATACATCGATCGCTTCAAATTAAACGGAAGCGTTGTTCAGGTCTATAAGTCGTCTTTCAGGAGCAGATGTCGTCAATACAGAAAGCGGCGAAAATTATTGGAAACAAAAATATTCCCAAACGGAGATAGCCCGGCGGTTACCAAAGCAGTACATTCTAACGTCACGAACTCTAAAACGCTGTACATCTATCACAGATAACTCCATTATAATGTTACGTTTTTACATTTTAAAAACGTTTAAAATATAAGCTCGTAGATTGCAAATAAAAATAAAAACAAATTCGTGTTTAGCTTAAAAAATCCTTTATTGTTCGCACTCTATTCTAGCACCACTTTTCACAACTTGATGTAAACTACAACAATTGCTTTGTTTGTTATTCCTCTGTTTACACTCTTTGCATAAATAATAACAATTACTAGTTAATTTGTTCGATATATCTTTATAACGGAGATCCTCAAACCACGATTACCTTCTTCAAACACCGCGTCTTCACACAAGACTGACTGGACTTGCACTAGCTCCGTTGCCTGCTTTGTCTTGCCTTCGCAACGTAAACAGTCTGATGAATGCTCTTGAATGCGAAGTCATTCGCCGAAATCTCTATAAATGTAAACATGTTGTTTACATTTATTCTTGCAGCGTTTGTTGTTGTATTTTTATTTACCTTCTTGCCGTGTTCGTTGTTGCATTTTTGTTTACTTGTTTCTCAGTTTTTTATGCTTGTGTTTGGTGGTATATTTTTGTTTACTTATTTATCTTTTTTGTTTACAATATTAATGTTAAACGATGTCAAAACAAAACACCATTTTCATTTTCGTAACAATATAGCAGAACGATATGATGTTCATACCATATGGGTACCAGAACACAGTGACATTCCTGGTAACAGCAGAGCAGATAAACAGGCCCGGCGTGACACAACCATTGAACTCTCTGATGAATTCTCGACTTAGGGAATCTCTCTGCAAATAGGCTTTATCAACAGTTAAAGTTTGTTAGTTCCTGTTGGAAGAATCGGTACTTACCTGTTCTAAGTCTTCAAATCTATTACGAGGATATTCAAAATTCCAAGACAATACTCGCACATTTGTCTCTTGCTACCACTTAAAGCCAATAAAGATCGGGAAACACTTGTCTACAAGGGCATATTTCCTTCGAAAGTCAAATAAGGGGTTTTTTAACTTCGTCTCTAATTTTCTTACTATAACTCCGCGAGCTATCCAGTATTTTTTTCTTTTCATATTTCTTTTCCTCCTTTCAAAGGATTACTGGTTACCGAGGCCAGTATGCAGTTATTGGTAGATTTAATGCTGTTTAGTATTTTTGGATCACCTCAACGTTATAAATTGCCATGATTATCATGCTATAGGGTATAGAATGTCGCCGTGGTCTAGTAGGTACTGTGGTGGCTTATTAGATGAAAAGCTAGGGTTCGAGACCCAGGCCAGACATCAAAATAAAATCAAAAACTATTTCTTAGGCGATTTCCTCTGAGAGTAAATAAAATTGCCATGAAAAGTTTCTCAAAAATCTGTCGTTCGGAGTCGACTTTAAACTGTAGGTCCCGCCACTCATGTATAAAACTAACACACACAACATAAGTGGTGTGAGAAACTAGGTCGTAATCCTTCTGAAGGGTTATAATGACCAATAATGTATTTATGTATGTAGGGTATAGAATGATTTGGCTTGACCCGCAAGCAAAATTCTCCCTTTTTTAAAACAAAAATTTCCCAGGCGCTTAAATATTTTCAAAACCAAATATTATTCCTCCCAAAACCAAGCCCTGATTCTCAAATCCTTTTCAAACAGCAGGCATTTCGTTAATCAAAAAAATTTAAATACGGCGCTAGTGCTGACAGTTCACATAAATGAATAAAAATTTTCCAAAAAACATTTTATGAGTCTTATAAATAAGTCCCAAAAATCTGAACGCTATGTGTTGAAGTGTTGCAAAATTACACACGCAGCATGATATTCCAGTTTGCATTTCGAATGAAACCGGGAACGTTCTGTTCAATTTTAATTCCGTAAAATCATTTTCAATTCAATAAAGTTTTAAGGAATGAAAGAAAAATAAAAAAACAAGATTTGCATTTAGTTTATAGGAAGGAAATTATTGGATCATAATGAAGTGTATAAAATGTGAAACTGAACGGCAATGTTTTCAATAACAAACAACAGAGTGTACCCAGCAGGCCACCCGCACATGTGAAACAATAAACAATTTCCGTGGAAACTGATACCCACCTTTTGTTAGTGAACACTGCTGACTACATTTACAGTGAGCGTCAAAAGAAATTGTACATTAAAAATATATATATATATATGTATATGCATTAATAAATTACCGTTATTTTTATTTTAAAATTGTTTCATTGCCCGTTTTTAAAATTGATAGCCCAATAAGGGATCGTGTTTTTACCGCAATGTCTGAGCACGGTATACCTGCGGAGCTGATAAGGCTATGTAGAATAACGTTGACCAATTCCTGCAGCTCCGTCAAGATAGAAACGGACCTCTCCGAGCCTTTTGATACCGTGCGAGGTTTCAGACAAGGCGACCCCTTATTATGCGACCTCTTCAACTTCGTCATGGATAGTGTTCTGCGAAAGGCGGGAGTGCATCGCAATGGTAATCTTTTTCAAAAAAGCGTCAGGTTGATTGCATACGCTGACGACATTGACATCATAGGGCATACAAAGCGAGATGTTACTGCTGCCTTTAGTGCTAATGAACGGGAGTCTATGCAGATGGGTCTGGCAGTAAATGAGGGCAAAACAAAGTATATGTTATCGACAAGTACAACGTGCGGTGTATTGGATCTCAGATAACGGCCGATAACTATACTCTCGTTATAGTCAAGGAATTTATTAATCTTGGTTCCACCGTTACCACCAAAAATGATGTCAGTCTGGAGATCAAGCTCGGGCACACTCTTGGCAACATGTGCTACTTTGGTCTCAATAGGCAATTGAGTAGCAGCGACCTCTCTCGTACGACAAAACCAATACTCTACAAGACACTCATCCTATCCGTACTTCTTTATGGCGCAGATTTATGGACCTTATTAAGTACTGATTGCAGCAGCCTTGAGAGTATTCGAAAGAAAAGTCCTACGTAAGATCTTCGGTCCAGTGCGAGTTGGCGATGTTTTCCGCATCCGAACCAACAGTCATATGTATGAGATCCTCAATGACATAGACATATTATATCCAGCGGCTGCGCTGGTTCGGCCATGTTCGAATGGAGGAGGATGCTCCGTCGAGACGAGTATTTGATGCAGAGGTCTGCGAAAGCCGGCGAAGAGCACGACCTTGTTTGCGTCGGAAGGACCAAATCGAGGAAGCCCTGTCATCGATTGGTGTGACTAACTGGCGTAGGCGCGCAAGAAGCAGAGGCGGCTGAAAAGATGTGTTAAGGCAGGCTTAATGTGTTAATCCAGTTTTTAATAGCCAATTAAGTAAGTAAGTAAGTAGAATCTTATCCAAAGTGTACAGTTTCGTTTGACGCTCACTGTATGTTATACGAGTATACGTTTATATTTATATACGTTTATATTTGTTCCCATAATAATGTGAACATAGCTGATTAGCATACGCTTGGACAAAGTATTTAATGGCCAAAATCCTTAGAATACCAGCAACATCAATTGCAAAAGCAAAACTAAAAATTCTACACCCAAAACTTTGTGTGCTTAAAATGCTTGACAGTGATGGTCATCTTCACTACCAATAACATCAAAGTTTGTACAAACACCACAATCATTCCGACACGTTGGTTTTGAATTCCAAATATCCGCTTATGAAGGTTGTTGTTTCTACTTGATTTAGAGGTTTTCGTGCGAACACTTTTGAAGTTCAACAGCCAAGGAACAGTTCCTTAAAGACAAACAAAAAAAAACCGTAGTCATAAATTAAAAGAAAATCAATTGAGTTTTGTACAACCAAAAAATAATTTTATTTTCATTTACCACTCGAAAAACAGGAAAGTACGAAGGATGTCTGATTAGTGTAAAACTGGACTTTCGTTTGACTCTGAACATTTTCTTTGTTAACTCTATATATCCATTCTAAGTAATGCTGACTACTACTGCTATAAGTAGGTTTTTGTAGTGCCCTTGTAATCTTCTCCTGTTATAGTCGAACTTAGTATTACTTTTCACACGACTTCCTGGCCTTGACATATAGCAGCAGAATGAAATAATCGCAGATAGCATATGTTTTCAAATTCTATGTTCGAGCTGTAATTTTCTCAATACGAAACCATCGACCGATGTCCGAGCGAAAGCCGGTCAAAAAGAAGATGTTGGATGTCACTACCTTCTCCTTACCTATCAGCAAGGAAATAGGAAAAGAAGTCGTTGTAGTATAGTAGGCAATGTGAGGTCTAGTAGGTAGTGTGTTGGCTTATTAGACGTAAGGCCTCGGTTCAAACTCCAGGTCAGGCATCTAAACGAAATATGACAAAATATTAATTCGACGACTTTCTCTCAGAGTTTTTGCCAGAAATCTGCTGAGATTGCCATGAAAAGTTTCTCAAAAATTTGTCTTTTGGAGTCGACTTTAAACTGTAGGTCCCACCACTCATGTATAAAAATTAACGTACACAACATAAGTGGTGTGAGAAACTAGGTCGTGATCCTGACTAAAAGATTGTAATTACCAATTATGTATGTACATATCGAGCCGTAACCGCAAAAATATCTCAAGCGACAAAAACGAAATTTTACATGGGAAGGTTTTTATTATTTATTTCTTGTGCAAATTAAGTTAGAAAATTAAACTTTTTTCTGTTATAAATTCATAACGGTACAGAGTGTGACCCTGAAATTTTTATAGATGATGCAAATGATGCCAATGAATTTATTTATTACAAAAAGCGATATTTGAAAAATATGTCGCTTGAGATATTTTTGCGGTTATGGCTCGATATGTGTAGGCTTACTAGACAAGACCCCGTGGTTCGACTACTAGCAAAAACTCTGAAGATAAAATAAAATTGCCATGAAAAATTTCTCAGAAATCTTTCGTTCGTAGTCGACTAAAAACTGTAGGTCCCACACCACTCATGTATAAAATAACACACACAACACGAGTGGTGTGAGAAGATAGGTTGTAATCCTGACTAAAGGGTTGTAATAAGCACTTAAGTACGTAAGTAAGTAGGAATTTTTTTTTTTTTTTTTTTTTTTTTTTTTTTTCACGCCGAGGAGGGGTAAATGTACCTAACCGCACCATAGAGGAAGTCGTCACATCCTCCGTGTGTGGGGCCCTCACCCACTAAATCCCCCCCTCGTCTCATGGACTTGTTGTGCCCACTCCGGAACTACGGTGGTATTACTTCGGAGTGGAGTCCCTTTGGCTCTTTGGCCCCTGCATGTTCATATCCGCGTCCGGATTGCGTGTTGAAAGTTGGAGAGACATCTAAGCGTCTCCACTATTCCTTTCCTCCAGATCCTTGCTTCGAATTTCGATAGACACGTGTGCCAGTTTCATCTAGTCCGGCGTGCCCACATGTTCTGCAGCCTCAAGATCCCTCTTCTTCAGTTTTAGAATCCTCTCCACGTAATTCGCCACTGAGGTCCAATTTTCTCTACTCGCGATCATAACCCCGACAATGTTACCGGGCGTGATCGTGCCAACTATCGACGTCAGTGCAGAGCGATAGCTCTGCCAGCGTGCACACTCGAAAACGGTGTGCTCTGCGTCATCAATTATCTCCCCTTCCTCGTAAAGACAGTAAGGTGAGGCGGTCTTTCCCATTCTGTGCAGATATTTCCTAAAATATCCGTGACCCGATAACATCTGTGTAACGTAGTAATTTACCTCTCCAAATTTCCGACCAATCCATGGCCTTATGTCTGGAATAAGTCTCGCCGTCCATCTTCCTCTATCTTCTTCGTTCCATCGTTGTTGCCATTTTGAAATGGTGTTTTCCCTGAAATGAGCGGTTATGTGACTCCCAGCCGATTTCGCCTTATAGATCTCCATCCGCTCCGCTGCCAGCAGATCCACAGGAATAATACACGCTATCACCACTACGGCTGGAGCGGATACCGTACGATATGCCGACGCGATACGCAATGCAGCCGTTCTCTGTACCGCTACCAGTGCGTTTGTCCGCTTCTTAACATTCAGTGTTTCAGCCCAAATTTCGCTCCCATAAAGCATAATGCTGTTTCCGACCTCCATCAGGAGTCTCCGTCTCGCCGGTAGCGGGCCTCCAATGTTCGCCATTAATCTACTGAGCTGTCCAACGATCCTCTGGGCCTTGTTAGCCGAGTACTGGATCTGATGTGAAAATGTTAGTCTGGGATCCAGCCTTATTCCCAGGTATTTCACCGAGCTCTTGGTCATAATTACTCCGTCTCCTATGCTCATGTCCACCTGCAAAGGGATATGACGACCAGTGATCAGCAGTAATTCCGTTTTGTGCATGGCCAGATCCAGGCCGTGGGCATCCAGCCATGTTTTCGTTCTCAGCATGACACGTCTCAGTTTTCGTTGTGCCTCTTCCGTGTTCCTGGCCGTGATAACAGCTGCAATATCATCTGCGTATCCAACCAAAAAAGTTCCATCTGGCATATCCTCTTTCAGAATTCCATCGTAGTTGACGTTCCATAGGTCGGGGCCGAGTATCGATCCCTGTGCCGCTCCTGATGTTATATGTTTCACCCTTGGGCCCGAGCTTGTGTTATACACCAGCTGTCTGCTACTCAGATAACTACTTATCATGGCCAAGATGTAGTGTGGCACCGAGAAATTGTACTCCAAAGCATTTAATACGTCGCTCCATCTAAGGCTGTTGAACGCATTTTTAACGTCCAGAGTCGCAAGCAGTACCACAGGCCTCGAAGATTTGCTCCCTCGTTGTGTTACCCTGGCCGCTTCAGTCACCTCTCTCAAGGCACCGATTGTAGACCGACCGGGTCGAAATCCATATTGTCTAGCAGACAGTCCGCCACTATTCTCAATCGCGGCAGCAAGCCGAGGCTTCAAAAGCCTCTCGAGCAGCTTTCCCGCCGTATCCAGCATGCACAGTGGCCTGTAGGCGGATGGGTCCTCTGGATCGCCCTTTCCCTTATTTATCAAGACTAGCCGTTGTCTCTTCCATATTTCGGGGAAAATACACTCTCTCAGGCACGCGTTGTACATTCCCAGTAGGAATTGCGGTCTCTGATCGGCAATCTCCCGTATTACCTCAGGCGGGATGCCATCGGGCCCCGGTGCCTTACCGGGTTTCAATCCGACTGCAGCTGCTTTCAGCTCCTCCGCGGAAAATGGCAAAGGTTCTGTATTGCGCGTATTCCGTCGTCGTTCGTTCGCCGGTTCATGAGTAGGGAATAGTGTATCCACTATATTTCTCATTACTCGTTCGTCCATAATTTCCATTGGTTTCCTTCTGTTTAGTTTGTCCATTACAATTTTGTATCCAAGTCCGTAAGGGTTTACGTTTACGTCGTCGCGTAGTTCCTGAAATGCCTGATTTTTCTTTCGCGATATAGCCTTCTTCAGAGTCTTCTTTGCCTCCTTATATGCCCGCATTTCGTCAGCAGCTGGTCCATCGGGTCTGGCTCTAGTGTACCTCCGTCGTAGTCGTAGGCACTCTCGCCTGAGTGCTGCGATATTGTCGTCCCACCAGTACACTGCCTTCCTTCTGATATTCGGAAGTTTTCGCAAGGGCATTGCCTTTTTACATCCGCGTCTTATTATCTCCATGGTTTGTTCCACTCTTGTCCTCGCATCGTCCGAGAGTTCAACTCTGCTACACAGTCTATCCACTTCCAAGAGTAGCCGATTCGCATTTAATTTCCGTGAATCCCAGATTCGATTATTCGTGGTGTAATTGTCCTCCTCAAGTCTATTCCTTGGAGCAAAGGTGTACGATATGTACTGGTGATCACTGCCCGTATATATTTCCAAGACCCTCCACTCCTTGACTCTGTGGTACATGCTCTCCGAGACCATAGTTATATCAGGGATGGTGCCCTCGCAGCCTGGTCGTCTGAAGGTAGCTACGCTCCCCTCATTCGCGAAGACCAGGCCGGTTCGAGCTGCCATCTCTACAATTCGCCTGCGCCTAAGTAAGTAGGAATAGAATTTAGAAAAATTAATACAATTATGTTTACAAACGATTTCGCGTCGCTCACAACAACTTGGCCTTTCACTGGGCTCAAATTGACGAATTTTGAGTCGTGACTTGAACCTACACCCGTAAAAAATTATACTTCCTTAGAATCTGAAAGTAAACGATCATAAACAAAGTCGTACGTTCTCTAAACGGGCTCTAAAGCAGTTAGCAAACGACTATAATTTTCATTAAGAAATCATCTTCAGTAATGAGTCCCATTCCTGTAAAAATGGGTACGAGAATTAACAAAATTGTCTAATTTGGCACGATTCCAATTCAAAAGGGATCCAAGAGCATCCAATGAATCACTATTTGATATGCATTTTGTGTTGGCGGCATCGTTGGCCCATATTTCTTTGAGAACAAAGTTGACTAGGCAATCGATGTCAACGGGGAGTTCTATAGGATGATAATTATCAACTTCTTTTGGACTGAATTGGATCGTCTGGCAACCTACAGCATAAGGTTTTTACAAGATGACTGTCTAATGGCACACAACTCAATCCATTTTTGATACTTTGCACGAAAGATTTGAGGGTTTGATCATCTCATGTAGAGGATACATTCTAAGTCGAAAAAGTGTGTTTTGAGTTATGAGCTCTCAAAGTTTTCACGCCACATACGACCATATGTGTATTCTAAGGAGATTTTTCCCTATAACTTCGGAACGGATCGGCGCATCTTAACCAAATTTTGACAGTATTTAAGTTAGAGAACGTTGAATGCAAGAACATTAAAAACGTATACTTAGAACGTTATAGAATGGAGGCGTCGATATGTGAACTTAGCAAAGAAATCGTGTAATTTAACTTTTTCTTGTGGGGTTTTCTTATGTCGCAACTTCTTGAGAATAAGCTACAAGCCTCAAGAAATAAGACTCGAGTACCATTGTGCTCAAAGCCTTAATATCTCACTGCAAGCGATCCAATTTGGCCTTATTTATGTGCCATGAGCCATGGAAATTTGAACATTTTAAATGCGTTCTACATAGGGAAGCCGTGGCGGGTATTCGAACAATGTTTGAAGTTATTGTAGTTTAGTAGAAGCCCAGTTCAGTCATCTTCAACAAAACGAAATATGAAAAAATATTTCTTTGGCGACCGCCTCTCAGCAAATTTCTGGCAAAAATTATGCGAGTAAATAAAAAATTGCCATGAAAAAAAAAATCAAAATCTATTGTTTGGAATCGACTTTAAATTGCAAATCCCGCCACTCATTTATAAAGTCAACACACACAACATGAGTAGTGCGAGAAGCTAGGTTGTAATCCTAGCTGAAGGGTTGTAATGACAAATCAAGTAAGTATGTATGTGGGAACGTGAGTAAATAAAATTACCATGTAAAGTTTATCAAAAAATCTGTCATTCGGGGTCGACTTTAAACTATAGGTCCCGCCACTCATGTATGAATTAACGCACACAACTTAAGTGGTGCCAGAAGCTAGGTTGTAATCCTAGCTGAAGGGTTGTTATGACCAATTATGTATGTATGTGAATATATTCTACGCAGAATAGTCTTTCAAATGAAGAAAAAGTTCCATTTATACATCACACGCTTTACAACCCTATAAAATGTAGTTGGTGTTGCCAAATAATTGTTAACGAATGGTATACACCTATAGTGGAATTTAATCATTCTCTGAATGTCTAATTATTATGTTTATCCACGTGCTTGGAAAGTTGTGAAAATAATCCAAAATCCTTGGTAAATATTTGTCAAAAGAAATCAGAAATTCAAACTTTGTCTTGTCACCAGGATTGTTTATCTTCAAGTGTGTCTTAATTGTGTTGCCGGATGAAACATCTTAAAGTCTGAAAAGCTGATGATAAAAACAATTTCCAACCATTATGTTGTTGTTGTAATACGATTTGGTTACGCAAGTTATAAGCCACTGAGTAAACAAATTCTTTCACACTCTTCTTGATTTTCTTATCGTTTTCAACAATTTTACATCATTCTAGTGGTTAAGTCTTAATGGAATCACAGAAATCCGGGGGCGTTTTAGAAAAGCCCATTTTAAATATTTTTTTTATTAGTTTTCTTAAGAGTGTTTATTTTTAATCTTTATTTGGTTTTATTTTCTTTTTATTTATTTTTATTACATATTTTGTTTCCATTTGATTTCACTGTCACTTCTGTTGTTTTACCAGGTGCACAATATTTTTTTAACACCTGATAACAAAAAAAGTGTGACATTTTACGCTTTTGAAATGGTTTAGTTCTCGTTGTGTGACAAATTTCTCAAAAAAATAAAAAATAAAATAAAAAAAAAATTCAAATCGTAGAGCGTGGGGAGTCTAAATGAATTATGTGAGTAATTATTTGAATTTTAGTAACAAGTTTTATGGCTACAAACTTCTGGAAATCAAGTTGTTTTAAACATTTATAGGAACTTAAAAAAAAAAGAAATTCATTTTAACCGATCTCACAAGAATATGGGAAAAATTAATCATTCATCAGACCAGACCCCATGTTTCAACCTCCAACTCAGACATCTTGCACGAAATGAAAAAAATATTTCTTTCAGCGACTTGCTCTCAACAGACTTCGTGCAATTACTCTGAGTGGTAAATAAAATTGCCATGAAAAGTTTTTTAAAAATCTGTCGTTCGAAATCGGCATGAAACTGTTGTATAAAGTTAACACACACAACATGATTGATGTGAGAACCTAGGTTTTATTCCTGACTAGGTAGGAGTGGTACTTTGATACCAGAAGCTCGCTTAAGCAAGCGTAGCGACCCGTTGTGACGCCACAGGTGAACGCAGGCTCTGTACTGACCAAGTTCCTCCAAACCAGAGAAGAAGAAGAAATTGGTCAGCATACGGGCTGCACATTTAAAGCACGACTATCCCACGCTGGAAAGCCAGCCCGAAAATCTGATAAACGATGCTATATCCTTGACATCAATGGATGATAGCACCGTTAAGCCGAGAAGAATTGGAGAGCCAAATAACATAAATCTTCACCTCGCAAGAGATGGACATTGAAAAAGAAAGTGGATAACAGTCTCCTCTTCCTCAGAGGATCTGCACCCACGGCAGAAGTCGTACCCATTACACAATGACTTGTAATCATGGCCACAGTGATCGAGACGATGTTACGACCAAGTCCAAGTAACTGGTTGGTGCGCCTTCTATCTATTGAGGGCCAAGTGAGCCTAGCCGTATAGCAGGACTCCTCATTGACCCAGGATACGTTAGTGTCTCGAAAGAATTTCTCCAAGTTGATTGAAGAGGATTCCGGAAGTAGTGCACCAGCCCTGGTGAGCTCGTCGGCTCTGCTGTTTCCCGGAATATTACTGTGCCCGGGAACCCAGATAATTGTGACACCGAAGCGCCCAGAAAGAAGGTCGAGACAGCGGCGACATTTGCTATCGATCCTGGAGTTATTCACAACGTTCGACAGAGATCTTATGGCAGCCTGACTACCAGAAAAGATCGAGATGCAGGTGAAAGGAACACCGTTGATGAGGATCCATTTAACAGCACGCTATGTGGACCCAATGCCTGAAAATAATCCGGCAGCCGGCAGGAAATGTTCAAGTTCAGTTTCCCAGAGTAGACCCCGGTGCCAACTCTACTACCGAGTTTAGAGCCATCGGTGTATACATCCAGGAGTTCAGGGCGGACTAATTTTGTATTAAAAAAATTTTCGTATGTGATAGAGCCTTACTTAAGGGGGAAGAGAGGTAAACTCAGTAATTTGGATACAATATTCAGTGGCATTAACTGTTGATATAAAGGAGATGCATTGAGAACAAGCCTCAGATAATAGTGTGGTATTAAACGAGGCCAAATGCATGTATAAAATCACTAAACTATGCACATGACATCTGAGAACTCTCATACAGTTTATATGGTATTCAATTCAATTATTCTGACCTGAACAAAGGCCTAATGTTTAATAAGCCAATACACTACCTACTAGACTATGCCGACTTCATTCACACTTAAAAATCGGTGGGAGAAATATGCCACTGTGTGTGATGTTCGGGCAAGCGATCGCTACAATCTTCATCCTCAGCAATGTGATCCATTGCTGGAAAACTTTTCGAATTTTGGATACTGCCAATAAACATGAGATCCTAGATTGTCCAATGCATCCCGATAAACTCACCGTCTGATGAGTATTTCGGGTTGCGGGCATCATCGTTCCATGCTTCTTTGAGAACGACGTCACTGTCAACAGGGACTACTGTCAGTAATTGATTCCCAACCATCTTTTCGTCTGAAGTGAATGATCTGGACACCGACGACAAGTGGTTTCAATAGGACGGCGCTACATGCCACACACCGCTTATATCATTTTGGATATTCATTCTGCACGAACACCATCTCACATGGTTGTAATATTAACTAGCCCCCGAATTCGTGCGATTCGATACCTTTAGACTTTTTCTAGTGGGGTTTCTTACCTTAAAGGTGCATAAGAATAAGCTACAAACCACAGGGGTCCCTTAAAACTAACAAAATGCATTCTTTCGTGTAATTTTTTTTTAAACGTCATTAATGGATGAAGTGATGACCCCTATTCTTGAAGTGAATTGTGTTGGAAAACAGGAAAGGAAAGGAACTCGGAGAAAGTATTTGACAATTTTTTTTAATGTCCAATATATAATACTGACGAAGGTATTTTTTTTCGAGAATTGCTTTTTGTAGTAATAATTCTCACTTTATTTTTCTATTGTGAGTAATCATATGAAAAATCTAGATACTGGTGTTTTGCTTTTATATCGTTCAGCATTAAAAATATAAACAAAAGCTACAAAAACAAAACAATGAACTTGTGTACAAATTATCGCACTGCTTAATATAACAACAAACCCCCGGATTAAAAACTGGCAAACAAGTGAACAAAGATATATCAACAACACTACAATAATAAACGTAAACAACGATGTTAACATTTATAGAGATTTCGAGAAGGCGAAGTCATGAACATTCGTCTTCAAAAAAATCATTATACTGTTTACTTTGCCATTTAAAAGGCCTGAGTTGTTGAAGTTCAGTCAGTCTAGTTTGAATACGCGGCATGTTTGAAGACAGTAATCGTGGTTTGAAGATCTCCGCTACAAAGATCAGTCGAATAATTGTCTAGTAATTGTTATTGTTTATGCAAAGGATATAAACAGAACAAACAATTGTTGTTGTTGTTTATATAAAGTTGTGAAAAGTGGCACACAGAATTGTACGATTAATAAAGAATTTTAACTAAAACTAAACACAGATTTATTTTTATTGTATTTGCAATATACGACCTCATATTTTAAACGTTTTTAAAAGGTAAAAACGCAACAATATATAATATTAGAAAAACAATTAGACAATCACAAACACCCAGAGCCTCTGGTGTTGAAGTATAGCGAACTACCAGTAAGGCTATCGGTATACCAAAAAATAAATTTCAGTCTGATTTATTCACCAGAGTCATAGAAAATACGATACTACGAATGCGCTCCTGCCAGGGGGCATTTGAACTATCTTGTAGTCCAGACATAATTATATCAATAGATCTGTGAAACGAATAAAAAATTGAATTCTTGTTAAGCTTTTCAGGTTTTATATTGGTTTCTATTTACCGTTTCATATGAGTTTAAAGTTACAATCGACAAGAATAAAATTCAGTATCTGTTTTAAATATGCTGTCGTCTATCGCCTCGAATAATCATATCAGTGTGCACGTCAACATATTTTTATTTTGTTTTTTGAACTCACACAAGTCTTAAGGTATACAGGACCTTCCTTGTAACGGGGGGATTTTTTAGCTATTATCTTTTTGGCAACACTGGTTTAAACAGCTCACGCATGTTTCGTGTTTTGTTTCACTGTCAAACATCTTCAGTCTTGGTCTATAATTTAACCATGAATCGTCTTACAAACGAACAACGCTTGCAAATCATTGAATTTTATATCAAAATGCATGCTCTGTTAAGAAAGTTCATCGCGCGCTTCTTCCATTTTATGGTCAGTTTAATCGACCCACTGAAGCGGCTATTCGGGCTATTGTGACTAAGTTTCGCACCAAATTTACATTGTTGGACATTAAACCACCAACACAGCTGTATCGCAGCTGTATCGCAGCTGTATCGGCCAGTGTTAATGATGACCATCAATTATCGATTCGTCGCCGTTCGCAGCAATTGGGCCTCTGTTATTTAACAACGTGGAAAATTTTGTGGAAGGAGTTAGGTGTGAAGCCTTTCAAAATACAGCTGGTGCAAGAATTGAAGCCGAACGATCTACCGCAACGCAGAATTTTTGGTGAATGGGCTCTTGAAAAGTTGCCCGAAGATCCACTTCTTTATCGAAAAATTGTGTTCAGTGACGAACCTAATTTTTGGCTCAATGGATACGTAAATAAGCAGAATTGTCGATTTTGGAGTGAAGATCAGCCAGAAGCATTGCAAAAGCTACCAATGCATCCAGAAAAAGTCACAGTTTGGTGCGGTTTATGGGCTGGTGGCATCATTGGACCGTACTTCTTCAAAGATGCTGCGAATCGTAACGTAACTGTGAATAGTGAGCGCTACCGTGAGATAATATCCAACGTTTTTGGATTGACTTATGACAGGCGAGTTCGGTGAACATTTTATTTCACGTTCGGGACCGGTCAATTGGCCGCCTACATCGTGCGATTTAACGCCTTTAGACTATTTTTTGTGGGGCTAAGCTCATGCCTATACAGACAAGCCCGCTTCAATTTACGCATTGGAAGACAACATTGAAGCATTTATTCGTGAGATACCGGCCGAAACGTTGGAAAAAGTATGCCAAAATTGGACAACACGGATGGACCATTTGAGGCGCAGTCGCGGTCAAAATTTGCATGAAATAATCTTCAAACATTATATTATATGGACAGTACCATCGATTCAAATAAAGAGTTCATGCATTTTTCTGAATTTTATGTGTTTTTTTTTGAAAAATTTTCCTATAGCTCTTAAAAAATCACCCATTATAAAAAAAAAACTCATAAATTATGTTGTAAGTTAAGCATTGAGTCTCTTGTACGCTGCTATGAATGAATAGCACTAAAAAGTTACGCAGAACTAAAAAAAAAATTGAGAATGAAAGAAAAAAGACAACGAATTTTAATATGTTTATCATGAATAAGGAATACAATACTCCACTACATGTTATGGATGACATTATAAAGTCAACATTGTCGTCAGTCGACGGACACCTCATTTCGTTATTCGATTCGTTTGCCTCTCTGGCTGGCATGTATGACGTTATCCCTGTCATCAGTGAAGTAGTTTTCTTAAGGTGCCTGCCTTTTCTTATCGCACTTCAATGCATTCTGTTTATTTCTTTATACGCTTTTGTTTTTTTTCTGTTTCGCGAAACAATGGCGTTAAATAAAGTTATCACTGACGGTGTTGCAGTTTTTTCGTTTTGGCAGTTTTTAAAGAAAAGAAGATTTCTTTAGTTTCACTGTGATCCTTGTCTCTTAAGAGAAAATGAAATTTGATTGTGTACCCCATATATTAAACTGCATGAATCGGGAGTTGAGTTGTTGCTTTTGGTATTACATGTATTCTTTACTTAGTGGCAAGTAATTCAAATTCAAACTTGCTTTACTTCACTCACCTTATGCAAGCCTGTCTGCATTTTTTATTTAATTTTTTTTTTGACATACAACGGTGTATGTAGACTTTTTCCTTCGACTATATTAATGCTCCTGCATTATCGTTGGTGATATTTGTTTATTCACTTGGTAACGGCATTCCTTTAAACGTGTAGAAAATGTTACACAGTTTTTTTTTTTTTTTTGTTAACCTAACGTTAACGGTTAACATGCAAAGAGTGTACACGAATACTCCTTTACAAAACGACATTGAATATCACATGCAAATATTAAGTCTATTTTATCGGAACGCAGCTGCAAGCTTGATCTATTTTATGATCGCCGTAATTGTCCTAACGAGCGAAATGTGGTGCAAAGCGCTGTATAAATCTGGTTCAGTAAACGATCGACCAATACCTGTACACCGAAGAAATGCAAGATCTGTTTCGCTTTTAAGTAAAAACAACTGCGTAAGCCTATAAGTACTGTGAATATTAAGCTCTTAGGGTATCTAAAGCTTAAACTCTTTGCAACATAATTGCCTCTCTTAAGCATTTTGTCTGCCCTGGTATATAAAACACACCAAACCGCATGCAAAATTTTTACACTTAATGCCGTCCTCGAAACCAGACGCAATAGCGCCTAATGGTATTACGCTACGCAGGAAGTATTTTGTTGACAGTTAATGTCATCAACACTGTTTTGCTCTTTTTTTTTAAGTGCAGCTACAATCAAAGAATATGGATATAAACTTTATATCCATATATATATATTTATATTATAAAGAATGCGCATCATGTAGAAGTAAAATTTCTTATGGCGGGTCGCAACATCACGACCCGCTCTCACCAAATTTTTTTTTTAAATCATTTCTAGATGAGGGGAGAGGAAGACAGAAGGAAAATGAACACAAACAAAGAGCGTAATAATGTGTTGCTCTCATCGTACGTATGTACATGTGTATGTATTCTTGTGTTTTTTAATTTAGTTGTCGATCAGACTGCGACAAGAATACATGTGCTGCGGATGCTTTATCATTTTGTTTCAGAATAACACTCGAAGAATATTTTGTGTTAAAAATGTTCTATGTCATTAGCTGGGCGTATTTTATTTTGTCCCATAGTATATTTTTTTTAAATGCTTTGTAATGCTCGTTTTTTTTTCTTTTAATAAAAAATGGTTTTTTATTCTTTTTATTTATCTAAAAAACATGGCCTAATTTTTAAGCCAAATACGGATAGCTTCATGTTCTTTTAATAATAAAATCGACTTTTTATTTTGTTTTTATTTATCTAAAATTATTAAGCCAAAAATAGACAGCTTTACATATGTATGTTGATGAAATGAAAGTAAAAAAAGAGCATATTACTAACACTTTTATATGGCTGTAAATAAATAAATTCTCTCAACTTATTTTCTCTCTCTCACTCACTAATCCATAACCATAGGCATGTGTTAACCTAGAGGAAAATTGTTAGTAATAATTTCAAGTCTACTTATTAACCCAATGATATGTATATGTGATCGGAAAATATAGAAAAATTGTACTGCATTAAATCCCTAAAGACACGGTATTTAACTTGGCAAGTATTCTTCCAAAAATCGAAATCATTTCTCATTGATATTAGTGAATACTACTGTGATATTTCTTTGGGTGTAAATTGAAATCAGAAAAAAGCGACATGAACCTTATTCTTTAAAAGCTGAGACGATTTTTGCGCTCTTTTTAACGAACATTCTTTATGTTCGTGTCCTATGTGTGTAAAAAGCCGAATATGTTCTTACCCTGAGGGACATTGGTGCGACGTCTGTTTTTAACACCAGAAAAATAAATAAAAAGTGGCAAACAACAAAAACGCACGATGAGAACAACGCATGATGAGAACAACGCATTGTTACGCTCTTGGTTTCTGTAACCTTCCCTTCTATCTTTCCCCCCGCGTCGTGAAACATTTTTGAAAAATATTCCAAAATATGTTGAAATGCACATTCTATATACTTTATTTTCTTTGCTACAATGCATTCTCTGTTGCATTCTATAAAAAAAGAAAAAGTTGTTGATTGTCGCTGGCAGCTAACTGAACACTTCTAGGTGAGAATGTGTTAAGAAATTACGCTGTGTATGGTTTTATAACGCAAAAGAGAGAGAAAGAGAGAGTGAATAAAAACAAAATGGTAAACCATTAATATGGGCTGACCGAACAAAGGATGATAAAGTTCAACAACAACAACAGCAGTAGCTACAATGATGAAATTAATCAGTAATAAAAAAAATAACGTCATCAATATCATCAACTTTGGTTTTCTGCTTCAAAATACCGAAAAAAAGACAACAATAGTATGTCAACGATAACGCAAAATAATGGTGACCAATAAAGAAAAGGGAACGAGTACATAAAAATGATGAACAGTTAGTTGTGCTTGACTATTGAAAACCCTACAATACCCTTCATTAGTATACAAGTTAGTATACAACACTTATAATTGATTTTCATCGAACACCGCAGAATAATTAGGGGTAGGGTACCTTGGAAGCTTAATGGCTAGTGTCCAAGCAGATGGCAAGAGTCGTAATTTCAATTCTCACAAGAGATTCTGTTCTCTAACACAATATCAAGCATAAGGTCTCAGTTATTTGTAATCGAATTTACAATTAAAAAATAAAATAAAGAACAGACGTTTAGACCCAACACGTCAACGTACGACAAGGTCTTTGATCGTAGAAGGGATTATGCTCAAATATTGTATATAAGCAGAGGTCAGTCTACCAAAATGAAGATTTGGCCTAATAAAGGAACTAAATAGGGCTCACAATAAAGTCTTAGGCTGTCCAAATATCTGTTTAGGCATGCTTGTGACTTCAAATGCATGATAGTGACTTCAACTGCATGATTGTGACTTTAACTGCATGATAGGGACTTCAACTATATGATTGTCATTTCAACTGCATGATTTTGACTTCAACTGCATAATAGGGACTTCAACTATATGATTATTACTTCAACTGCATGATAGTGACTTCATGGTTGTAACTTCAACTGCATGATTGTGACTTCAAGCTTCTTCCTTTTGCTACATCGTAATCTCTGCGGTTTACACTTTATATGAAATCGTTTTGCATGAGTGTCAATGACACTCGCCAACAACATTTAGGGTTTAAGAAGACTTTCAGTGCGTGGCATTATTCATTTCTGTTCACATTTTCTGCGTTATCTTGTTTGTACCCAAAGTTAACATTAAATAGTTTGCCTGGTCAACATAGTCAATTAAAATGTAGAAAGTTTTTCTGCATGTTGTGCCATATCTGGTTAGTTCATATGCTCTTCAGTTATCTGGAATGTACGTATTACCAGAGACAGCTGAATTTTGTGCTGCTCAAGCTAGAGATCATTTCATGGAAACATAGAGCTGTTACAGCTGCCTAACTTTCCGAAAGTATGCTAATATATCTCATGATATTAAGATCGTTACTGGGCGTCTTTTGACTGGTTATAGAAGGACTTGAACTTGGAACTTTTTATGCGAGAACATTACCTAATTGGACATTACACCCTCTTTGTCAGCTTTACGACGTAGCTTCTCACACCACTAATGGGCAATGTCTTAATTTTATTTGTTAATGGCCTTATCTAGAACAGATTTGCTCAACTTTTCATGCCAATTTTAATTGACTCCCAGAATTTTTTCTAGAAGATTGCTAAGAAGAAGTCTCCAGAAAATTTGCCATATATGTTCGAAATGTCTGAGACGGGATTTGAACTGTGGACTCCCGTATAATACGCCATCACACTACCTACTAGACTACAGCGACATCTAACCATTACTAATTCCATATTAGTCAACCAACCTTCTTTTTAACCTTCTTGCCTGTTGAAAGAAATGAACCCTTCTTCCTTCTTTATTAAACGGCAATATACTGACTTCAAGAGAAAGGACTCATTCAACTAAAAACAAAAAGTACTTTCAAAAGCACTGAAGTCTTTAGTTTCTCTAGTCTATAGTATGTTGGTTTATTAGACGTGAGGCCATGGTTCAAAGTCCAGGTCAGACATCTCCTACAAAACGAAATATGAAAACATTTCAGCGGCGACTTCCTCTCAACAGATTTCTGGCACAAATAAAATCAATAATGCCATGGAAAGTTTCTCAAAAAAAAAAAAAAAAATTGTCGTCTGGAGTCAACTTTAAACTGTAAGTCCCATCACGCACGTATAAAATTAATACGCACAACATGGGTGGTGTGAGAAACTAGGTCGCAATCCTGGTTGAAGGGCTAATTATGTATGTATGATTGCTAAAAAGAAATTTCCGGAAAATGTTTCGTTTCTTAGATATATTTGAGACTACGGCAACTGCTAAGCACTACTATTTCTATAATAATCAACATAACTATACATATATATGTACATACATAATTAGTCATTACAACTTTCAGTCAGCATTACGACCTAGTTTCTCACACCACTTATGTTATGTGTGTTAATTTTATACATGAGTAGCGGGAACTACTGTTTAAAGTCAACTCCGAACGACAGATTTTTGAGAAGCTTTTCATGGCAATTTTTTATTTACCCTTTGAGCTTTTGCCAGAAATCTGCAGGGAGAATTCGCCGAAGAAATACTCTTTGTATTTCGTTTTGAAGTCTGACCTGGGGCCTGAACCCTGGCTTTACGTCTAATAAGCCTACACACTACCTACTAGACTACGGCGACTTCTTGACTATACTAACCTTATTCTTTACCTTTTTGTCCTTTCAAAGAAGACAACATAACTTTCGCTTTTATTAAACGATGATCTTTCTAGCACAAGGACTCATAGTCTATGGTTCTTCCTCTAACAAAAGCAAAAACTCCGTTCAATTACATTAAGCATACGTAAGATGTCTGGTGCTTACCAAACAAATCTTGCAACATATATTGCCGATCTTAGTATAGCGGCCACATCAACATCCATAAAAAATTAAAAACAAAATTTAAAAAAAAATAAAAAAAATTAAAGTAAACATCATCAACCATGATGATGGCGTTGACAATGACAGCTACAACAAGGAAAATCGGTTAGTCAATGGTGTAGACTTGGAATCCTACATTGTATACGTGTACGTTTTACCAACAACTAACCACGAGTAGATGCAATAAGCTTTGCAACACAAAAAAAAAATAACAAAATTAATAAAAAAAATAAATATAAACGAAACGACCGAACGATATCCATTTCATTATAATTTACTGCACTTTGTAAATTGTTGTGGTCAATTAATGTCAGCGTGTTACCATAAAAGAGAAAAAATTCTTAAACTCTACTACCAATAGTTTTAGTGTCCTCAAAGTGTTTCCTTTAAGGTTTGGTTGATGTTGTTTGCCGTACAACATGTTGTAATACAAAACAATATTGCCAATATATTGTAAATATTAATAAATAATGTTGCAACATTTTCAACATTTTTACATGAATTTTATTTAAAACATATGAATTCTGCATAAAGGAAATTTACTACATACAACATGTAAGGAATGCATATAAATTTGGAGTGGGGAGGTTGTAATTGGGAACATATTTTTATTTAAAATTACAAGCCTAATGGGAACATAGTTAAACATTTAAAGTTATTGGAACGGCAATATTTAGGGTGAAGAATTCTGATTTCATTTGATCCAATTTTACTCTTTTAAAAACCGTTTCTCTTGAGAATCCAATTCCATCAATATGTTCGTCATGACATTTATTAAGAGGAACATACATAAATAATTGCTCAGTCTGGATTACGACCTAGCTTCTCACACCACTTAAGTTGTGTGTATTAATTTTATACATGAGCGGGGTGCCCTACAGTTTAAAGTCGACTCCGAACGACAGATTTTTTAGCAACCTTTAATGGTAATTTTATTTACTTTTAGAGATTTTGCCAGAAATCTGCTAAGAGGAAGTCGCCGAAGAAATGTTTTATTATTTTCGTTTTGTTGTCTGACCTGACGTTTGAACCGCAGCCTTACGTCTAATAAGCCGACACACTATCTACTAGATTACGACGACTTCAAGGGGAATACTGGAACTTGGATCTAAAATTTTTCATGGCTCTACGATTGAACTCAAGAAATAATTAATAAATGATGAAACCACACTAGAATATACATTTGAGGATAACAAACTGTGTTGGCATTCGAGGCCAGTAAAGTGAAAGAGCCATCATAAATCATTTAAAGCTAAAAAAAGTTTCCAAACTATCTGAAGACACTTTGAAAAAGTAACTTTGTTTGAAAATTCCCTTTAATGATCAACATACTGGAACCTTGGGAACAAGCAATTTGTGCAATTATTGAACTATGCATGGTACATCCGCTTAGTCCAATTTTGACATATTTTTTCCAACGTTTCGGCCGGTATCTCACGAATAAATGATTCAATGTTGTCTTCCAATGCGTCAATTGAAGCGGGCTTGTCTGTATAGACATGAGCTTTAACATACCCCACAAAAAATAGTGTAAAGGCGTTAAATCGCACGATCTAGGCGGCCAATTGACCGGTCCCGAACGTGAAATAAAATGTTCACCGAATTCGCTTCTCAATAAGTCCATTGTTACGCGTGCTGTGTGGCATGTGGCACCGTCTTGTTGAAACCACATGTCATGCAAGTCAAGCTCTTGCATTTTGGGCAAAAAAAAAGTTGGACATCATCTCACGGTAGCGCTCACCATTCACAGTTACGTTACGATTCGCAGCATCTTTGAAGAAGTACGGTCCAATGATGCCACCAGCCCATGAACCGCACCAAACTGTGACTTTTTCTGAATGCATTGGTAGCTTTTGCAATGCTTCTGGCTGATCTTCACTCCAAAATCGACAATTCTGCTTATTTACGTATCCATTGAGCCAAAAATGAGCCTCGTCGCTGAACACAATTTTTCGATAAAGAAGTGGATCTTCGGCCAACTTTCCAAGAGCCCATTTACCTAAAATTCTGCGTTGCGGTAGGTCGTTCGGCTTTAATTCTTGCATAAGCTGTATTTTGATAGGCTTCACACCTAAATCCTTCCGCAAAATTTTCCACGTTGTTGAGTAACAGAGGCCCAATAGCTACGAACCGCGACGAATCGATAATTGATGGTCATCATTAACACTGGCCGATACAGCTGCGATATTTTCTTCAGTTCGAACTCTACGTAAGTGTGTTTGTGGTTTAATGTCCAACAATGTAAATTTGTTGCGAAATTTAGTCACAATAGCCCGAATAGCCGCTTCAGTGGGTCGATTTAACTGACCATAAAATTAAAGTAGCGCGCGATGAACTTTCTTAACAGAGCACGCATTTTGATAATAAAATTCAATGATTTGCAAGCATTGTTCGTTTGTAAAACGATTCATGGTTAAATTATAGACCAAACTGAAGATGTTTGACAGTGAAACAAAACACGAAACGTGCGTGAGCTGTTTAAACCAGTGTTGCCAAAAAGATAATAGCTAAAAAATCACCCGCTATAACCGCTGTGGCACGCAGTCTTGAAGACAACACTGAAATATTGATTTCTTGTCACCCTCAACTCGTTTGTCCTGAATCTTGGCTTAAGAATTTTTTGCCTACAACTTCAGCTCTTATAAGAATTGCAGCCCGACCGCCTTCGATTGCGTGGCGTCACTGATAATTGCGATCATTTAAACTGAGAGAAAATAATCATTTTTATTCATTCATTATCTTCTTCAAGTACAGACTGGCTTTCTGAATTTTCGGCTTCCTTGTCGGTTCCTCTTTAAGATCGGAGTTGTGTTTTCTCAGGATATGCGCAATCCATCGCGATTTATTTGCGAGAATTTCCTTAATTATAGAAACTTGGTAGGGTTTTTAACATAAGAAATATGTACTGTCACGAACAGATATTGGAAAGTAACTACATATTAGAGATATCAACTGCATTCAAGCGTTTAAAACGGCTATTGACAGTACATTCCAAACATGATCTGACTAATCCCAGTAGCCTTTGAATGTATTTTTCTTTAAATATTTAATTGGAGGTTATCGCACTAAGATACTGTTCCAAAGTTAGGGATATGAATGACATTCGTTCACGTTGATTCGTGAATGACATGATTTGCTGCTTTAGCCGCCGTTAGTAAATTCACGTATGTCGAGACTTCATGAGCTAGTTTGCTAGGTTAGGTTAGGTTAGAGGACGTGTACTTGCCAATTAATACAAGTACAGTACACGGAGGTCGAATTGACCCATTGTACAACGTCCTAGTTTCTCACACCACTTATGTTGTATGTGTTAATTTTATACATGAGTGGTGGGACCTACAGTTTAAAGTCGACTCCGAACGACAGATTTTTATTTATTGAGAAACTTTTCATGGCAATTTTTATTTACTCTCAGAGTTTTTGCCAGAAATCTACTGAGAGGAAGTCGCCGAAAAAATACTTTTTGTATTTTGTCTTTGATGCCTGGCCTGGGGCTCGAACCCAGGCTTTTGCGTCTAATAAGCTAACACAATACCTATTAGACTACGGCGACTTCAAAAGTTTGCTATCAATGGCTAAATAAATGGCAACACTGTGCTCATTGATAGCTATTCACCAAAAATTATCGGAAGTACTCTCGCCTAAGTGCGATTAGACTGATAAGTGCTTTTAGGACAATATCTGAAGAAGCGGACTATTATTGGCAAAGACCATGCCGATAGACATATTGGTGAATGAACTGAGACGTCTTGAGGTCTCATGGCAAGCTGCGGCTATAAAAACGGAAAAGCGATGGATTTCCATGTACAAATGACCTTCACGACTGGAAGACAGTTTGAAGAGAACGAGGACATCTCACCTTATATCCCTAATACGATACTGTATGGCATACGGCATGTTATTCCATGAATTTGTTAGGAGAAGGGTTTGGCAAGCAGTGGATCTCATGCCATGGGGCATGAAGTTGAGTTGAATTTCTACGTGACCCAGTCCTTTACCCGGCATGGTTTCAGAAAAAAAAAATACATAGATTTGGATGCCCTAACTGTGTGGATGCCGATGAACTTTTGAAACATATTCCCCTATGCTAGATGACCCAGAGAAATAAAATCAGCTTATAAATACAAAATATTCTATGGGACCAGTACAGTCAACGTATACATACATACATAATTTGCCATTAAAACCCTTTAGCCAGGATTACGACATTTATTTAGCGCATGTTAATTTTATACATGACTGGAGGGAACTACAGTACGAAAGTTTTTTTTTTTTTTAAGAAACTTTTTCATGGCCTCATGTCTAATAAGCCAACACACTACCTACTAGACTACGTTGATTGTAGTCTAAAGCTGATGTTATAATGGTATTCCAACCGTTGGAGATACAGACGCAGAATTTGAGAGAACTTTAAAGCTAACCAGCCTTTAAAAGCTGTTATCTACCTGCAGCTTCGCGGAGAAAGAATGGTTAACTGATATATAGTAGTGGATGGGAAACATATGTAAGTGTCTTAGGAATAATCGCCAGGTTAGAACAAAAATATATTAAAAAAGAAGTTGGAGTATCACCTAGAAACCTTTTTATGCTGCAACCCCTAGGGAATATATTGTCCAATGCGGCCAAGGTTGTATAGAATAAATTAACGGAATATAGGGTGATATTCAAGTCCTTATTACATTACCAACGACTGCTTTCAACAATGAATTTAAAACAATCAATTTCAGTTCACCATGATAAAATCAACACCCAACATGTCCTTACAACTGCAAAACTTTTTAAACCACAGAAGCCCAAAATAATTACTGTGAACAAGACAAGAAGGTGATTAAATGCGAAAAAATTTATGTGAACTGTGAAGAAAAACAAAAAAGAGAAGTTAAGTAAGAAAAATTAATGAAAAAATAAACAATAATTATAAACACTATAAAATTATATACATTTATATATTCCTGGACATACTATATGTTCGTGGAATAATTTATTATGAAGTACGGCAAAAAAAGTTCACTTTAACATAAATTCCGGTTTTAACAAACCGAACTTTAATATTATTCTTTTAGCGGGTTTTAGGTTGTTTATGTCTGGCAATTAACATAATGACAGTCTTGTTAACATTATGAACAGATCTGAACGTGTTTAAATAAAGAAAAAAAATAAAAAAACGTTTTAATACTGCAATAAAAAGCTGCCAATAGTGGTATGTCCTATGTGTGGTTAAATTATAATCGCATGTGCAGAGTAAATGATGTTTAAGAAAAATTCTCTACACTAGTCGACAACTCAAAATTACTTTCTTTAACAAGGTCATGTGTCCCATTTAGAGATGAGCTTTCAATTAAAAATAATAGGTTGGATGGTATCTTTGATACCAAATCTGTTGAAAATTGTTTCAGAATTAAATTCTGTTGGCCTCTAATTGTCGAGACACTATCATTTGATACAAGTTGACCTCTGTGTCCACTTTTAATTGGACTTCGTTTGGTATTCTTTCCTTATGGAATTATACACTAAGCACGCCCAATGGAGTCACCTTAGTCTAGTACGTAGTGTGTTGGCTTATTAGACGCAAGGCCACGGTTCAAACCCCAGGTCAGACATCAAAACGAAAATATTAAACCATTTCTTCGGCGACTTCCTCTCAGCAGATTTCTGGCAATAACTCTAAGAGTAAATAAAATTGCCATGAAAAGGTTTTCTGTCGTTCGGAGTCGACTTTAAACAGTATGTCTCGCCACTCATATATAAAATTAACGCACACAACATGAGCGGTGTGAGAACCTAGGCCGTAAACCTGACTGATGGGTTGTAATGGCCAATTATGTATGTATGTACGCCTTATCAAGCACACAGAGTATCGAGTGATTTGCGGTGACGAGCAAGGCAAAGAGCATTCCGTACAGCTGAAAAAGGTTGAAAACCAAATTTTGAAACATTGGTTGATCAAGATTCCAGAAGAGCTTACACAATCAGTGGCCAAGACTCAAGCAGCCATTTCAAAGCGTTTAAAAGCAACAGAATTCATTCAAAAGCATGGAAATTGAATGAAACTTCAACTGAAGGTTTGACACGTTGAAAGACAATTATGCAGGTCTAGTAAAATGCCTTCATTACGACAACAAGAAGCATAAGAGCCCATATGTGGAGGGCGAAAAATGAGCTGAATTTACAGCCAAGCAGAATATTTATGGCGCAAAGGTAATGCTCTGTATTTGGTGATCCATTATGAGCTTCTAAAAGTAGTTCAGACCATGCCCTAAGCCCCGTACATGCAGCAATTATTTTGTTCGAAGTGAGAATACGTTGAAAGTTCCATTAAAACTAGGCCACTATTTTTTTTTTATCATGACTGCACTCGATCTCATATTGCGGATCGAGTCAAAAAGCATTTGGAAAACAGGTCTAGACGACCTTGCTCCTTCTAACTACCGTTTATTTCGATTAATACAGGTCCTCATACGATTCATTTCAAAGCAAAGTATCAAAAATTGGCTTGATTTGTTCATTTCCTTAAAAACAAGCGGTTTGCTTGGAATCAGAGATCAGCAATGAGTCTTCAAAAAGATGAGTAGAATCGAATCATACTCATAATTTCTAATACTTATGTACATATACGCATTTATAGAAGTCGCCGTGGTCTAGTAGGAAATGTGTTGGCTTCTTAGACGTTAGGTCTTGGTTCAAACCATGCTCAGGCATCTCCAACTAAACGAAATATGAAAAAATATTTCTTCTGCTACTTCCTCTCAACAGATTTCTGGCTAAAGCACTGAGAGTAAAAAAAATTGGCATGAAAATTTTCCAAAAAAAAACTGTCGTCCGGAGTCGACTTTAAACTGTAGTTCCCGCTACTCATGTATAAAAATTAACACACACAACATAAGTGGTGTGAGAAGCTAGGTCGTAATCGTGACTAAAGAGTTATAATGACCAATTAAGAAGAAAAATTGACAATTTGCTGGCACATATTTATTCCATCTTTCATGCAATTTGTGAATCCCAAGGCAATAAAACTGCTTGTATACGCATTCATACTTATCTTAATATCATGCAACCTCTACTCATATTCAAAGTTTGAAGTACTCATAATACTCATACTTAACAACGCGTATGATGATGTTGATATCTGTTGATATCGACTCTCCATAACTCAACATATACACGAATCACAAAATAAGTATGATACGCGTGCGAACACTAAAATACTCACTAAATGGTTGTGTGTTTGTTTTGCTTGCTGTCTCTGTCTTTTTTGCTTATGTGTCTTTTTTCTTTTTTTGTAAAAGCAACAACAACTAAGACTGTACGCATTTCGATGAATGATTAGAGTTACTCGAATCATTTATGAGTATTATAAGTATTTTTCTAAATTTATGAATCTGAATGAGTAGGCGTATGAATCAAACATATTTGGTATGATTTCGATGTCAACGTTGTATGCATACTCATTGCAACCTGTACTTATAAATCAATGTGGTAGTGAGTACGAATGAATCAGAGTAGTTATATTGCAATATTGTTGACTCACTTATATTCAAAATTTGATGAGTGCTTATGAGTAGAGAAAAATCCATTCATTGCTGATCTCTGGTCGAAATGAAAAAATGCCCCAAATGGTGAAAAGCAATCGCAGCATCTGAGGTACAATACTTTGAATTACGGAATGAACAAGTTGCCAAAAGGTGGCAAACAGTTATAGCTTCTGTTGGACAATACTTTTTATTACATTTTTTTTTCAAATAAAATTATCTTAATTACGGATTTATTTCCAAAATTATATATATATATATATTATAAATTACTATCAGAATAAATGGATGTTAATATTCGATATTATTAACCGAGTATATGATACTCTGGCCTCTGAAAATAATTTATGAATGCTTCACCTGATACAATTTGGCCTCATTTTCCTTTAGCGATAAATACCAGGCATTGTATTAATAAATTGAAATTTGAGAGTTCTATGCCACATAGAGATTTTCTTTCTTTATTAATTATCGATAACATTGTTATTTAGTGACAATCTATTAATTTTACTTAATTGCGTTAATTTTACAAATTTGATTTTTATTTTCCCATCATACGGACATGCTATGAAAAATACAATAAAAATAAAGAAAAAAACCCCACATAAAATATCGATTTTTAACAGAAAATCGAAACAAATCAACCAATTTGTTCGTATTATTAATACAACAACTCACTAATTGTGAAACTAAAAACTTGTATCCCTAAGAAGCGCTCTTTTCTCACCTTTACATTTGAGTAATTTGCTTTAAAGGTGCTGTATTCCAATGCTTTTGTTGTTTCTTGTACCTGATAATATCTTAATGGTTCTTCCACTTGCTTTTGATGTCACATCAAAATATGTTTTCCATAATTTCTGACACATGATGACATGTTTGTTGCTTGTTTTCGGAGTTTTTTTTCTTTTTTCACTCAGTTGTCTTATGCAAATGAGTTTAATAACGGCATGTGTGTGGTCTAAACGATCAAAATATTATAAAAGACAAGTCAAAACAGAAGACGCTTTAAAGAAATAAAACAGTTGACCAATACTAATTTTACAGTCTTTAAATAATTATGGGCATGGAGGCAATAAAATTCCAGTCGAATGGCATGTTTTAAGCCATACATGCTAATATAAACATATTTTTTCTTAGAAACTTTTGTTGTTAAAGTTTAACCTCTACACTGATGGGACTATTTTGGGACGTTGAAATCATTAATTATTAGTACGCCATTGGGGCCAAACACAGGCTAATTAAAAAAAATCAAAATTCTCAAACGTACGGAGAATCAAATATGGCATGATTGTGTTGCGCGGAACAGCTTCTGTTTAAAATCACATGTCCTTGGCCAAAAGAAGTTGGTAATCATTGATCTATTATGCTCGTTATCGTTCTCAAACCCACATTGACCGATGACGCCACAAGTCCAAAATCTACTCCAAACAGTGATTTTTTCAAATGCATTAAACGATTTTGGGCTTCATGTTGATTGGAATCGGTTCAAATTTCCGAATTTTGTTTCTTTACATACCCATTTATCCAGACTGGGTTCTTTCCGATGAAGATGATTTTTCGATGAAATTTAGGGTCTGTTGCCAACTTCTCCAAAGCTTATTTAGCGAAGTTATGTCATTGTTTATGGTCGTCTAGGGTAATTTGGCAAAACAGCCGGAATAAATGACAAATAAGATGACCGTTAACAACTGCCAAAGTTCGGAAGTTTCTCTTAGAAGACGCTATATATACAAGGCCATATTGGTAAGTAAAGTTGTTGGGTAAAATTTCTAAATAAGTATACATTTACCTTTTTTTACCTTTTAAAAACATGTAAAATATGAGCTCGTAAAATGCAAATAAGAATAAAAATAAACTTGTGTTTAGTTTTAAGTAAATTCTTTATTGTTCGCATAATTCTGTGTGCCACTGTTTACAACTTGATGTAAACAACAACACTCTTTTGCGTAACCAACAACAATTACTAGTCAATTTGTTCGACAGATCTTTACAAAGGAGATCTTCAAACCACGATTACTCTCTTCAAACACACCGCGTCTTCACACAAGAGTGACTGAACTTTTACTAACTCAGTTGCCTGCTATGCCTTGCCTTTTATATGGCAAAGTAAACAGTCTGATGAATGCTCTTGAAGGCGGATGAGTTCGACTTTTCTAAATCTGTATAAATATAAACATGTGTTTATATTATTGTTGTTTGTGTATTTTGTTTACGTTTGTTCTTGCAGTGTTGTTTTTGCGTTTTTATTTACTTATTTATCCCTTTTTTATACTGGTTTTTGTTGGTATATTTTTGTTCACTTGTTTAGCATGTAAACAAGTTCATTGTTTTTGTTTTTGTAGCTTTTGTTTACAACTTAGACGATGTGAGAGCAAAACACCATTTCCATTTTCGTAACAATACTTTACTTGCCGAAAAACAACTCATCATTGCTTATCATTGATTTATCTACTAAATAAATAGCACAATCATACATCAGCCAGCATTCTGTGCATTACCTCAAGTGCTTCTGTGTTCTGAGAACTAAAAAGAAAGAAAATTTACCATTTTGTAACTTAAAATTAAATTCAATTAAATCTTATTCATAATTCGGAATCATTCTTAATTTTTTTACATTTTTTATTGGAAATATTTTTTAAACTTGAAAGATATTGTTACGAAAATGGAAATGGTGTTACATCGTTTAACATTAAAATGTTTATATACACATAATTGGCCATTACAACCCTTAAGTCAGGATTACGGCCTAGTTACTCACGCCATTTATGTTTTGTGTGTTAATTTTATACATGAGTGGTGGGACCTACAGTTTAAAGTCGACTCCGAACGACAGATTTTTGAGAAACTTTTCATGGCAATTTCATTTTTTGTGTAAACAAAATACACAAACAACCATAATGTAAACAACATGTTATTTGCAGTCTACGAACTCGTATTCTAAACGTTTTTAAAAGGATAAAAACGTAACAATATCATGACTTTTTCAGTTCAATTTTTGCAAATTTACACTAAAAGAAAAAAGTGAACACACCAAGGTGTATGCTAATTGTTACGTTTTTTCATATTCGATTTTTCTTCAAACGTTCTTAATTAAAAATGCCTTTAACAACGCTTTAATATCCTTTTCAATTCGAAAAAAAAAATCAGCGGGTAAAGAGTCTACATACAGTGGTGTAAGTAGACTTTTTTCTTTGACTGTAAATACAAACTGTCCATGTTTAATCAAAACAAAAAAATCAAATGAAATCAGAGGATGAAAGCACTATCAATACAATGACGCACAGAGAAGTCCTGTGTTTGATATTTGGTACCTCACAGAATACGACAGAAACGAACAGAACAGGACACAATTCGCAATACGAATATGAATACGATAACCAAATACGAAATGAGTGTTCTGAGTGAATGTTGATTTTATTTAAATTGAACTTTAAACATCATTTGGCACTAGCCCTTTCAGTGTAATGAATCCTACTTTTGAATTTCGAGTCACATCAGGTTACCCAGTTGAGGCTGTTCATAAGGCATAAACGTTGATGACGGCGTCAAAAACTCTATGATTTTTTATTTTTGCTGTTGCATTTGTGTGCTGTCATCAAGCTTATGTTCCTCATTTTTTCTTTTGATTTTATTCTGAAGACATTTTTACCATCATTTCTGTATGTATGCCAAGGTAAGTTTATCGGACAGACGTACATATTGTTGATCGAGTGTTGCTTTACTGTATGAGTACACACGCAAGTTGTTTGTAAGCTGAAAAGGTACGGAGCTCTTGATGATATTTTAATTTCATTTACTTTTCATTATGATTTCCTTATTAATTTTATTCCTCATATTCTGTACCATGCATGTCTGATATTCTGTTATACTTTTAATGCTTTTTTCTGTCTATTTACAGACGTTTTGTTATATTTTTTTTGCAACTTTTTATTCTCCTCTGTTCATCCTCTTTCCTATTTGCAATGTTTCATTTACAAAGTATGCAGAACATAATGAGAATTTGTAAACAGTTTTTAAATACTGAGAAATACAATAATTTTTTAAATATATGTTTTCAATAAATTTTAAAAAATTCCGTCATTTGATTTCAAAATTTTCGCAACTAATAATATTGTTACGTTTTTACCTTTTAAGATCGTTTAAAATATGAGCTCATAGATTGCAAATAAAATAAAAATAAATTTGTGTTAAGTTTTAATTAAAATTCTTTATAATTCGCACAATTCTGTGTACGAATGTTCACAACTAGATGTAAACAACAACAATTTTTTGTTATTCCTCTGTTTATACCCATTGCTTAACCCTTATGTCAACAGATACATACCCGGGTATGTTTTGTGTTTCTAAATCGCCGTATCTCAGGAAGTAATAACTGTATTAACCTGAAATTTCATGATATCCTCACTAGTAGTGTTTATTCCTAGACTTGAGTAAAAATGGCGGATGGGGGTAAAAGATGTGGCCATTTTTTGATTCATATTCCTTACGTCAACAGTTGCATACCTGGGTATGTATAATGAAATATATGAAAATATTTTGATATTTGTTGTTTATTGAATTGAATTTACACGTTCTTAATAATAAGATTATAATGCGACATTATAGGAAGACATAAAAATATATTAAATGCTAATTTTTCTTAAATGCCTTGCAGGATTTGCTGGTTGGCCGACGTTTCGTACATAAGTGGCAATTACCTTTTACTTTCATTCTACCAGTGCTGTCGGGTTCTTCAATAGCGTTGCGTGTTGAAAATATTTTTGTAACATGTTTATTTTTATCTCTGTTTTCTCTTTCCGTCTTTACCAGTTGTTCGCTGAGGCTGTGTAGGAACATTCTGCGGCGGCTTGTGGAAGCTTTCAACATTGGGTTATTCGCAACGTAAATTATGGGCTACGATGTCTAGTATATTGTAGAATAAAGCCAAGGGCTATCTATTTGTTCGTCGGCTTGTTCAATATTCTATCCATATTATCGACGCCACCTTTATATTTATTGTAATCTAAGATCTAGAGTGGCGTTTTCTTTGGACCTTGCACTTCGTATGAATAATGCAAGAAGTATAACCGACTTATTTTTTTTTTGGTTGTGAGAGCACAAGGTAATATTGTTACTGAAACAAAGTGTAGTTAACTCTAGTTCCCGCCCTTTAGATAAAGTGAAATATAGTCGTACTAACACTCGTCTTCTGTTCACTGTACCTAATATTGATAAACTGCTGTCCATCATTAAACTTTTCGCTACGTTATAAGTTGTGAAGAAATTATCACAAACAATATTCCGTCCACTTCCACGTTTGGACCTGCTACGTAATTGCTGCGTAGATTATCATTCAGTATTAAAAATTAGTCCGTTATGCTGCGTCCAAAGCTGCGGCTTTGTCGCTTTTTCACGCTGTTGACGTGTGTTTCCGTTATCGAAAAGTATAAACGTTTTATATAAGTCTTTAGTATGTACGTAACCAGAGTGCCTTACACCACCCAACAAGTAAGTAAAACCAAATAAACACAAAAATAAGCTTAGCAACAAGAGAGATTCCATATAAAATGTATAAACATACCCGGGTATGCTTCTGTTGACGTAAGTATAATTTTTTATCTGTTGACATAAAGGTTAAACAATAACAATTACTAGGTAATTATTCGACAGATCTTTGTAACGGAGATCTCTAAACCAAGATTACCGTCTTCAAACACACCGCGTTTTAACACAAGACTGACTGAACTTCACTCACTCACTCGTCTACTTTGCCTTGCCTTTTATATGGCAGAGTAAATAGTTTGATGAATGTTCTCAAGATCTCTACAAATGTAAACATCGTTGTTTTATTATTGTTTGCATTTATTCTTGTAGTATGTGTTGGTGTATCTTTGCTTACTTGTTTAGCATTTTTTTTATTCTGGTGTTTGTTGTTATATTACGCAGTGGGATAATTTGTAAACAAGTTCATTGTATTGTTTTTTGTAACTTTTGTTTATAATTTTAATGTTAAACGATGTAAAAGCAAAACACCAGTATCTAGATTTATTTCATTTTCGTAACAATATTTTCTGTATACAACTTTACGCAGCGTCACCTGCAATATCATCAGTCATAAACGATATATTTTTAGTACAATGTTTGCGACATAGCAATCAAAAATTGAGGAAATTAAATAATGCTCGATGTTAGGGTATAAGATAACCGGGAAATCTATGTTTAAATATTCTATACATCATGACCACCGACGAATTTTAACGCGAATATCTCAAACAAAACTATTATACCGACTCTTGGGTTTAGTTTAGCGATTCATATTGTGTTTTCAACAGGGTTTTGGAACTTTATGTCTTTACCCAGTCTGTTTTGAATGGAAAGGCATTCAACAAAATTAATATTCTGTTCCAACGGGGTCGTTTTGAACTTTGAAAGTTAATAACGGTCATCTTTTTAAAGCTATATTTGTAAAATAGTTGTCATTTATTTAGTCTGTTTTAGTCAATTCACCATGAATGGATAAAGCATTTAACAACACTTGCCAATAAAATAAAATAAAATTGTTTCATTAAAATTGGTGCTTTATTTGGTTAACTTACCGCGCGTTGCGGCTTTTTAAAATCGTCATAATCGTCCTACTGATTGGCCTATTGGTAATGCGGTGGATAAATTCGAGTCCACTGATTCGACTTAAGTCTGTAAGCGTACAAAATTCAACTGACACCGTAAATGGGACTAAACAACCAAAGATAACGACGTGTGTTCGAAGAGAGGACTCTGGTGTAGTGGGCAATTGATCCTAATTTTCCTCAAAATATCATCTTCAGCGATGGGGCCTATTTCTAAATAAATGGCTACGTAAACGTATAAACACCACTGGTATTGTATGTGTTAATTTTATACATGTGTAGAGGAACCTACAATTTAAAATCGATCCCGAACGATCCATGGCAAAGTCTCCGAAGAAATAATTTTTTATATTTTCATTTTGACGTCTGACATATGATTTGAACCGAGACCTCACGTCGAATAAGCCAACAGAATACCTACTAGACTACGGCGACTTCGAATTATAGTCGTTGCCAATTCAAATACGATGTAAGAGCAGCCAATGCATTCCGAAAAAGTCACTGTTTAGTGTGAATTTTGGGCAGGCGACGTCATTGGTTCATATTTCCTTCACAACCACGTTGTCCAGGTTATCACTGTCAACGGCGAACATTATAGGTCGATTATTACCAAATTACTGTGGCCTGAACTCGATGGTCTGGACATCAACGATATGCGGTTTGTGCTATATGCCACTTATCTCATGCGACATTGAATATTCTGCATGAAAGATTAGAGGATATTAGGATCCCACGTGAAGGTAAGTAAACTGGCAACCGAGTTCAAGCGGTTTAACTACGTTCGATTTTCTTTTGTGGGGTTTTTTAAGTCGTAGATCCTCAAACCATAGTTGTTTTCAAAGCCAGCCCAAACAACCTACGCCATCGGTCATATCCAGCTTAATGTATGAGTCAGCGCAATGGAAAATTAGACAGACCTTTTACAAACCTTATAATCCACATCAAGAAGTCTTTCAAACAAATGTTATCACACATGTTTAGTTTTATTTAAATTTAAAGACAAAAAGTGCTTTATGAAAAGCTTCTTACAGGCGTATTGTGTTGAACGACTGAAGCCACTCGTCAAAACGCTGATTGAATTGCGGTTTCAAACCTGCCAATTTCACTATCGACCAGATCCTCACATTACGCCAAATGCTAGAAAAGACCCACTAAAAACAAGTCGACACACTCCACCTTTTTGTCGATTATAAGGCAGCCTTCGATAGCCGCATAAAGGATCGTGTTTTTGCCTCAATGTCCGAGCTCGGTATACCTGCGGAGCTGATAAGGCTATGCAGAATGACGTTGAGCAATTCCAGCAGCTCCGTCAAGGTAAGAACGAACCTATTAATACCGTGCGAGGTTTCAGATAAGGCGAAAGGCCTTATCATGCGACCTTTTCCACTTCGTCATGGAGAGTGTTCTGCGGAAGGCAGGAGTGCATCGCATTGGCACTATTTTTAAAAAAAAGCGTTCAGCTGCTTGCATACGCTGACGACATTGACATCATAGGGCGTACCAAGCGAGATGTCACTGCTGCCTTTAGTGGTATTGAACAATAGTCTAGTAAGATGGGTCCGGCAGTAAATGAGGGCAAAACAAAGTATATGTTATCGACAAGTAGAGACGCGCGGCGTATTGATTCTCAGATTACTGCCGATAACTATACTTTTGATACGGTCAAGGAATTCATATATCTTGGCTCCGCCGTTACCACCAAAAATGATGTCAGTCTAGAGATCAAGCGCAATATCACTCTTGCCAACAGGTGCTACTATGGTCTCATTAGGCAATTGAGTAGCAGAGACCTCTCTCGTACGACAAAACTAATACTCTACAAGACGCTCATCATACCCGTGTTTCTTTATGGCGCAGAGGAATGGACCGTATTAAGTACAGATGCAGCGGCCTTGAGAGTGTTCAAGAGAAAAACTACGCAAGATTTTCGATCCAGTGCGAGTTGGCGATGATTTCCGTATCCGATACAACAGTGAGCTGTATGAGTTCCTCAACGACATAGACGTTGTACAGCGTATTAAAATCCAGCGGCTGCGCTGTAGGAGAATGCTCCGGCGAGACGGGTATTTGATGCGGGGATCTGCGGAAGTCAGCGATGAGAACTACCTTGTATGCATTGGAAGGACCAACTGCCGTAGGCCCACAAGAAGCAGAGGCGCCTGGAACGATGTGTTGCGGCAGGCCGAAGTCCGTTAATCGGGTTGTTATTGGCCAATTAAGTAAATAAGTAAGCGCTTTATGAAAGACGCGACAACCGATCGATATGAATTTGGAATATGTGTACTTCACAATTGTTAAAGCAGAACTGACGTTTACAAAATTTATAGCATCTTTCAAAAAAGTAATCGCTTTTGTGCTATATTGTATGGATTTTATCGATTTTACGGGGGTCCCTTATTTTATTTAATTTACTGGCAACTCTATTTTCTTGTGCAGTTATAAATTGTATGTGTCTTCTGTGTGTGTTTATTAAAACGTACGACTAAAAATATAACATTTTTATGCTGATTTCTTTAGTTTTGTGAATGTTTTATAATTACACGCAAATACTATGCAGTATCCATATACATACATACAGTGGACAGCAAAAGTCTTAGTAGGCAAAATATATTTTGACAAAGAAATTCCACACAAGCTTAATCCTCTTGCACAAAGTCCAATATGGCTTAAAGAGAGTATTTAGGAGATAATTTGAAAGAGCGGTTATGTAATCGCTAAACCTCAAACAAAAGTCAACCGAAAATCTTGCTCATGGTGCCATAAGAAAACACTAAACAAAACTTGTATATTCAATTCCAAATGGGTTAAATGGAGTGCTTGACCTTAAGGGATGTTCTACTAAATACGATGGATAACATTTTCATAAATTAGGGCTTTGCATTTTAAATTTACTCAGGGTTCTGCTTGGGGGTGCCTATGGAGTCATGTTAAACCTTCCTTATTTTTCTCTTGTTTTATAAAAATACATTAAAAAAGTGTTTGTTTTATAATAAAACAATAATTACATAAATATATAAACTAGAAATTTTTATAGAAACTTTTGGCTAAAGTTCATGAAATTGCTAAAATATATTGCCGTACAAAGTCTTTTGCTGTCCACTGTAGCTCCTTTTGTAGTTTCATATGTCGACAGAAGATTAACGCAAATATTTTTGCATCATTAATCAGTAAATAATTTTGTTTTAATATTTAACGATGGCAATAAGAAAAATGGAAGCAAATCTGTGTACAGTGTACTAATGCAAGAAAGCGAAAACGTAAATAAATAATTCTGTCTATTCATTCTTAATGATGACAATTAAGGCAAAAATTTTATATATAAATTTATTCATTTTTTTCAGTTTTATTAAGATGTTATATTTGCTAAAATGCATACTATAGTTATGTTAATGAGATGCAAGTCTAGCACGATGTAAATCAGCAGCCGCCATGTCAAAATTCAATGACTGTCAGCTCCTCCCTTAACGATGCCATAGATATTACCAGTAAACTCTATGATTTTGGGAAATACATCGTAACAATAATGACCATTCTATGGTATGTGGATGGCTCACAAACAAATATATTGTTACGCAAATGGAAATGGTGTTTTGCTTTTACATCGTTTAACATTAAAATTATGAACAAAAGCTACAAAAAACAAAAGTAATTAACTTGTTTACATGATAAACAAGTAAACAAAAATATACCAACAAAACACCAGCATAAAAACAAGGTGATAAACAAGTAAACAAAAATGTAACAACAAAAAACTGCAAGAATAAATGTAAACAGAAATACAACAACAACAAATGTAAACAACATGTTTACATTTATAGAAATTTCGAGAACGTGAACTCATTTGCCTTCAAGATCTTTCATCAGACTGTTCACCCTGCGATATAAAAGGCAAGACAAAGCAGGCAATGGAGTTAGTAAAAATTCAGTCAGTCTTGTGTGAAGTCACGTGGTTTGAAGATCTCCGTTATAAAGATCTGTTAAACAAGGGACTAGTAATTGTTAGTGTTTATGCAAAAGAGTTCAAAGAGGAATAACAAACAAAGTAATTGTTGTTGTTTACATCAAGTTGTGAACAGTGGCACACTGAATTGTGCGAATAATAAAGAATTTTAATTAAAACTAGACACAGATTTATTTTCAATCTACGAGCTCATATTTTAAACGTTTTTGAAAGGTAAAAACGTAACAATACATATAGTAGGACAATACCGGAGTGAAACATTCAGAGGACCTACAGTTTAAAGTCTATTCCAAACGAAAGATTTTTGAGAAACTTTTTCAACACAATTTAATTTTTTACCCTCAGAGCTTTTATCAGAAATCTTCTGAGAGGAAGTAAGCAATTTTTTTATTTCGTTTTGTTGGAGATGCCTGACCTGGGGTTTGAACCGTCGCCTCACGTCTAACAAATCAACACATTACGTAAAAGACTACGTACTAGACTTCTAACATTTCTTTGATTGAATAGATTCGACATGTTACGGTCCAATAATATAAAATTTGGCACGGATAAGTAATTTTCCATCGCTGTTCTGATAATTGTGAATAAACTGTGAATACCCTTACATAAGTACGAATACATAGTGCAACATAATTCTATGGAATGAACCTAAATAAACATGTAAATTTAACAACATTGAAATCATATGTATGTATGTTCAAACATATGTGTGGTATATACGTTTCATTATCATTAAAATTCTAACTATGATTGATTTTTAATGGATAATTTGATTGGTATTAATTTTTTTATTTATTTAAATAATAAAAAACAATAAAAAATAACAACAAAATTGTTATTGGACTTAACAAGGTCTACACAAATGTCCAAATGATATCAATAAATATTCATTTTGAAGACTTTTCTGTCAAAAGACAATACGTTTATAATGGCGATACAATATGTAGAACAATGCGTGTTCGTTTTTATAACAGCTTGTCTATTTTCTTGTCAGTATTGATTGTGTCTGTACTGTTAGAAATGATTTATAAACTGAACCAAATGCATATGAACATAATAATGGTTGGTAAATGGCTCAAGGTACGCTCTGATTATTTTCCATGAAGTGTAGCAATAGGCATTTGAATCATTTGTCGCTACTGAGAGGTTAACGCCGTTTTTACTTCATTTGCCCAGAATAATGGTGTGAGTAGCCAGGTTGTAATCTTGACTAAAGCATTGTAAAGCCCAATAAAGTAGGTGGAGTAGGTTGTTCCTTCTTCCTTTTTGATTTAAAATTATGGATTGGAAAATTTGATTTCAATTTTCAGGAAAACTCGCTCGTGTAACTGTAAGGATAACTTAAAGTGTTCGTTGTGAAAGCTGTTTCATACATCAAACTGAATTTGACTGATGGCATGGATTATGTTGGCTATAAGAACTTCAGCGGTTTCTGATGTATTTGAATTTATCTTCGACTTAAGAAAACTTACATAAATACATACACACATAATTGGCCATTACAACCCTTTAGTGTGGATTACAACCTAGCTTCTCACACCACTTATGTTGTGTGTGTTAAGTTTACATATGAGTGGCGGAACAACTCCGAATAATATATTTTTTTAAGAAGTTTTAATTGACCCTCAAAGTTTGTGCCTGAAATATGCTGCGAGGAAGTCGTTGAAGAAATATATTTTCGTATTTCATTTCATTAGAGATGTCTGACATGGGGTTTGATACGTGGCCTCATGTCTAGCGGTAACTACAGAAAAGAAAACTCCAAAAGAAAAAGTCTAACGAAGTCAAATCGCTCGTGCAGAATATTCAATATGGCATAAGCTGTGTGACATTTAGCGCCAGTCTGTTGGAACCCTAAATCATGGGTGTCCATATCATCCAATTTAGGCCAAAATGAAGTGCTTGCGTTGAAAACGTTGCTCTTAAAAAAATATGAACTGATAAAGCCGCCAGACCAAAATTATACCCAAATATTAATTGGACTCGTTTTAATTTTGATAATTCTGTTCAATCACGTATCCATTCGCCGAGAAATGGGTCTCATAGCTTAAGATAATTTTTCCATTTACATATATTTTACGAAATATTTTTTTTGCTACTCATAAGCACTCATGAAGTTTTGAGTATAAGTGAGTCAACCATATTGAAATTTAACTACTCTGAATCGTTCGTACTCACTACAACGTTAATATATAAGTACAGGTTGCAATGAGTATGCGTACATCAAACTCATACCATTCGAAATATTTTTGATTCATAAGTCTACTCATTTAGATTCATAACTTTAGAAAAATACTTAACTTCCAGTGACTCGTATCATTCATCAAAAGCTACTGTCTCTAGTTATTGTTGCATTTACACAAAAAAAAAACCATAAGCACAAAAGACAAAGATAGCACGCAGAGCAAACACACAACCATTTAGTGAGTATTTTAGTGTTCGCACACGATTCATACTTATTTTGTGATTCTTGTAAATGTTGAGTCATGGAGAGTCAATATCAACAACATCACACGTGTTGTTAAGTACGAATATTTTGAATATTTCAAACTTTGAATATGAGTAATATGAGTATGATATGAAAAAAGGTATGAATGCGTATTAGTATCAGAAATTATGAGTATGGTTCGATTCTGCTCATCGTTTTGAATACTCATTTCTGGTCTTTACAGCGCCAGTGAATTCTAATAACTATGTAACTGCGTAATTGTGGGTTAAAATTCGCAAATTATGGAGCCGTACATATGGAGTAAGTACCTCTACTAATTTCTTTTTTATTAACTTTTAATATCACAGTCTATTGTCTACAGCGTTACCGCTGGAATTTTTTAAGAAGTCGCACAAAAAGGGGATTTTTGGAAAAAAAAGTCGCACATAAAGGGTATTTTGACAGTAAAAAGGGGCAACATTTTTAAAAGAAAAGAAAATGAACTAATACAGATAAAAAAAAATTTTATTGGATTTTGTAATGTACATTAACAAACATATAATAAGTTTATTTTTCAATAATTTTTCCAATTTTTTATAATAGAAACAAATTTTTAGCCAAAAATTAATAAGCCTAAACAAAAATTTTAATTTTTTTAAAATTATTTTTTCTTTTTTATTTCTAGCTTTAAAATGTAATTTCATTCAAATTTATGAACGTTAGGACATTTAAATTTCAAAAATTAAAAAAAGCATTTTTAAAATTATAAAAATTCCATTAAATAAAACTTTTTTTTGCTAACCCACTATATAATAATACAAAACACAAAACAAAACTATTATTATAACTAAAAAACAGTTCATTAAAAATAAATAAAAAATTATACAAAATTGCCTATTTTGTAACAAATTAAAAAAAATAAATAAAAATATAATATATATTTTAAAATAAGAAAAAAAACAATTCAAAATTTTACAAAATTACTAATTTTGTAATAAATTAAAAGATATGAAGTTAATAAGGTACATACATTTCAAATAATTACGCTAAGGTATGATAAGACTTAGAGTACATAGTATTTGGAAAATTTTCGAATTAAACAAACTGAGATCAAAAAGTTAAACATAAATACTAATTTTGTTACAACGGTTCATTTTAGAAGTAAATAGAAACATTTTGTAATAAGTTAAATATGATATATAGTTTTACATTTTATATTATATTATTTATCTATATGTCATAATATATCATAATTTTATGAAAAAATATATCATAATGGAGGCACATGTTTTATAACTTTATTGTTCAGGCGTGGAAAATAAAACTTCTGAAATTTAGATTTTTTTTCAAAAGAAAACAACAAAAATAATCAAATTACACAAACTAGTTTATAGATTATTTAATAGACTAGACAATAGAATAGTTTTTAAGTTATTTAATACACCAGTCCATAGACTAGTAGTAGTCTATAAAATAGTCGATCGAATAAACCATTGACTAATACAGTTGATTAATTCATGGTCTATGTAAAAAACTAGTCCAAATGCTATTTAAAAGACCACAGAAGTCGATAGACTGGTCAATATATTATATCATATACTGGTATAATTATTTACTACTCTATAGACTACTATATATGTGGACTGGTCTACTGAACCAGTTTTTTAAATAGTCTATGAACTGGTCTACTAGTCTTTGAACTGGTGTATTAAATAACCTATAAATCTACAATATTTTGACTAATCTATTAACAAGTCCATAAACTATCCTGTGTAATTTATTCGCAGTTCTATAAAATAGATATTTCTCAATGTCAAAAAGGACTATATTACTTAATTTTCCATGCTTGTTTTGGTTTATATATTTTACAAAATGAGTTTTAATATATTTATTTATTTATTTATTAATTACAATACAATTACAAATTATATCCTAATTATATACGAGCGAAGTAACTTGACTATGTGCTCGGTGTGGTGTCACAGACCAGAGTCTCTGGTGGAAATCGAACCCACGACCCTCACGCTAATAGTCTAGCACACTACCCACTAGACTACCAGGGCACCCTGAGTTTTAATATATATTTCACAGTTATATTAGTATATTTACAATCGATTAAAAAATTTTTTTGATATATTACTTCTGTACTTTTTTATAAGTTCATCGTCAGGCACCCAATTTTCCAAAAAAAAAATGTAATTAAAAGAAAAAATACTTTTTCTAAAAAAGGGGAAAAATGGTCAAAAATCTTGAAAAGTGTCAGATTTAGTTCATTTTAGTAAGGGGGCACAAAAAGTGGCGGGGTCGCTGAAAAAGTGTCAAATTGCGACTATAGACGCTCAACGGTAACGCTGATTGTCTATTGCAAATACTAACTTCATTAACTTTTAATATGTGTATGAATATATTTGCATTGGCCATTGACCATCAGTAAGCATGTGTATAATTGGAATTTAAGTTAAATCGTATAATAATATTTATTTTTAATTGCATTTATTTATTCATACTTTTTTCCCTCTCAATACTAGACAAATATAAAATAAACAAAAAAAACATAATAAATAATATGCCCCCAATACAATACAGAAAAGTGTTAATAAAATATAATCAATTAAAATATTTTCTATGAAATAATTTATTATTATAAAATAAATCAGTTTTATGAAGGAGTTTGAGTAAATTTTAATTATATTTACGCTTTTTTCCGGCTGCAGTACTACAATTGTAGTTGCATATACATGCATACGTTTATAATATGAAATTAAGGAGACTAATTTAAAAATTTAAATTAACATTCCAAATTAATTAAATTAAATTGCATAGGGTTTTGTTTTCGGTATTTAAATTGAATGAAATAATCATAATAACAACAATATTAGCATCAATATTTAATGCACACACACACATACAAACAGCACACACACAGGCTAAAATTATGTATCATAATTATGAAAAAAAATAATGTTGGTCCTTCCAAAAGGGCCTTTCGAATTTTGCGAGTTCATAACGGCCATATTAACGAAGTCGCATAGTCTAGTAGATATTGTGTTGGCTTCAAGAAGTGAGACCACAGTTCAAACTACAGGGCAGACATATCTAGCAAAAAGAAATATAAAAAAATATTTCCTCGGTGACTTCCCTTCAGCAGATTTCTGGCTAAAATAAAATAAAATAAAATTACCATGAAATGTTTCTCAAAAATTTGTCTGTCGGTGTCGTCTTTAAAGTATAGGTCTCGCCACTCAAATGACAAATCACACACATAACATAAGTTGTGTGAGGAGCTAAGTTGTAATCCTTACTGAAGACTTGTAATGTCCAATTATATATATATCAGAGATCAGCAATGAGTATTCAAACAGATGAGTAGAATCTCATCATACTCCTTAGTTTAATATCATGGAATCTCTACTCATATTCAGAGTTTGAAGTACTCATCATATTCATACTTACTAAGACGTATGATGTTGTGGATTTCGACTCTCCTTTACTCAACATTTACAAGAATCACAAAATAAGTATGATTCGCGTACGAACACTAAAATACTCACTAAATGATTGTGTGTTTGCTATGCTTGCTGCTCTGACTTTTTTGCTTATGTGCCTTTTCTCTTTTTTTGTAAATGCAACAACAACCAAGACTGTTAATTTTGATGAATGATTCGAATTACTCGAATCATTTATAAGCATTAGAAGTATTTTTCTAAAGTTATGAATCTAAATGATTGGGCTTATGAATCAAACATATTTCGAAAGGTATGAGTTTGATGTTTGCACTCATACTCATTGTACTCATACTTATAAATCAACGTTGTAGTGAGTACGAATGAATCAGAGTAGTTAAATTTCAATATTCTTGACTAACTTATATTCAAGATTTCAAGAGAGCTTCTGAGTAGCGGAAACACGATTCATTGCTGATATCTGGTACATAAGTATGTATCTGATAACGGCCATCTTCTTGAAGTACCAACTGTCACATTAGCTGTCATTTATTCAGTCTACTTTTGTTAAACCACCAACACATGCACATGCATAATGAAATTGTTTTATCGAAATGGGTACTCTATTCGGACAAAGTATCATGCGCTTCGCCGATTTTACAATCGTAAAAATCGTCGTACCCAGACGTCTATTGGCAATGTGGTGGGTAATATCGAGTCCACTTAGTCAGATGAAGATCGGCCAACATCTGTACGTCGACGAAATGCAACATCTGCCGTAAACATCGTACGTCATTGTCCGTGAGAGAGTGCCGGAGAATTCGAGGCAAACGATTTCAAGTCACTTACAAAACCTCCGCTTTTCGCGGACCACAACTTGCCGAACTTTGCGTTGTGACTTGGGTCTGCATCAATACAAAATTCAACTGACCAAGAAACTGAAAGTAAACAATGGTAGACAATGGCATGCGTTCGCAAATAAGCTCTGAGGCAGTTGGTGACTGAGATTAATTTTGCTTGAAAAATCATCATTACTGATTAGCCCCATTTCTGCATAATGGGTACATAAACAAAGAAAATTCTGGAATTTGGAACGATACAAACCCATATAAGATGCAAGAGTGTCCAATGCATTCCGAAAAAGTCACGTTTCCCTGTGTTTTTTAAACTGTTCTAGTCTGCAGTGCATAGTTCATTGAACAACATTAGTAAGGGCATTACCATCAACAGCAATTACTCTGGGTCAATGATTACCAACTTCTTTGGCCTGAATTGAATGAAAATATGAGCACGTAGATTGCAAATAAAATAAAAATAAATTGATGTCTGGGTTTAATTACAATTCTTTATTACTCGCACAATTCTGTGTGCCACTGTTCAAAACTTGATGTATACAACAACAACTCCTTTGTTTGTCATTCCTCTGTTTACACAGTTTGCATAAAAGATAACAATTACTAGACAATTGTTCGATAGATCTTTGTAACGGAGATCTTCAAATCACGATTACTCCTTTAAAATGCACCGTGTCTTTACACAAGACTGAATTTTTGCTAACTCAGTTGCCTGCTTTGCCTTGCCTTTTATATGGCATGGTAAATAGACTGATGAATGTTCTTGGAGGCGAATGTTCGTGGTTTTGCCATCTCGAGATCTATATAAATGTAAACATCGTTGTTTAATTACTGTTTATTTATTTTTATTTTTTATTTATTTATTTTATTTGATTTATAATGATCTACATAGCACAACAAGATACTAAATCTTATAAGTGACAGTGCTATGTTTACAATCAATAAGGTATAAAAAATTAACATTAATTAAATATAAAAAATTAGAGAAAGTTAATTTATGTATATAAATATTAAATTAAATTAAGAAGGTAAAGTATAAAAATAATAATAATAATAATAATAAGAATAATAATAATAATTATAATAAGAATAATAATAATAATTATAAAGATAATAATAACAATAATAATGATGACCTAAAAAATTAAATCACAAAATTTACAAATATGAGAGTAAAATTTTAATTATGAAAATAATTTAAATAACTCCTTTTTGAACGCGTTTGCATTGCCCAGATTTTGGATGTTATTTGGTAAGGAATTCCAAAGACTAATGGTGTGTATAAAGAACTGTCGCTGAGACAGAAGAGTTGTTTGTGTATTTTGTTTACATTTATTCTTGTAGTGTTTGTTGTTGTGTTTTTGATTACTTGTTTACCATTTTTTATGCTGGTGTTTGTTGTTGTATTTTTGTGTACTTGTTTACTATTTTTATGCGGGTGTTTGTTGCTATACTGCGCAGTGCGGTAATTTGTAAAAAACTTCATTGTTTCAGTTTTTGTAGACTTTGTTTATAATTTTAATGTTAAATGATGTAAAAGCAAAACACCAGTATCTAGATTTTTCCATTTTCGTAACAATATGGACACGAACGACATATGGTTTCAACAGGACAATGCATTAGGTATTCTGCACCAGCTATTAAAGGGCATGGACATCTTACTTGAAGGTGATATGAATTTACTGCGATTTGACCCCGTTGAACTTCCCCTGTGGCATTTTTTTAAGCCGCGGGTATATGCGAATTAGCTGAAGATGATCTCTCGCAATGAAATTTGTATTCTACTCTGAAATAAATCCCGTAAAAAAGTATTAATTTTCAGTGTTTTTGGCATACGTTTTTGTGTTCAATTCTACAGTTTATGTAATAAAATTTATTTATGCTTACATGCACCATAAGCATATATTGTAGCATTTATTTTGTTTTTATTTTTTGTTTTTTTTTTTCAAATCACGTCATGGAATATAACGAAAACCCAAAACACAAAAAAAAAACAGCATATGATACCATTTATAATTTAGTAGAAAGTGATAAATGAGTTCGTTCCATAAAATTGATGATATTGCGGCAAATAGATTCTATTTATAAGTAATCAACACAATTATTGGGTGTACATGTATAAACAAAACATGAATAAATAACAACGCCAACCCCAAAGATACATGGATTGTGGAATTTACAAAATACTCTACAGTTTGTATGACAGCAGCAATACAATAAAAATAAATTCTCATGGTTTATACACACCAAACAACAGATGATTCCTGTGTTTACGTAACTTAAAAAACCATTTGAAAATTTTCTCTTCCCAAATCGAAAACTTTCCAAGCCTGGTAGTTCATCCACGCTCATCTCATCGAAATATATTTTAATTGGTTGGATGGTCCATTGCTTTGAATACACACAAAATGATTCATGAATTTTTGTTTGTAAATCTATAACGAAAAGGCAAGAATTTTTGCGCATATTTATCGATAATTCTTGTTCTGAATTCAAATGTATTTTGTTCTGCATGCATTGCATGGCGTTTCCTTTCACAATCCCTACAATCAATGCAATTTTCATTACATTTAACACGAGTGTTATCAGCATGATTGCCTAACAAACAGTAAATAGACGGACATGTTGCAACATGCTCGATGTGGTGAGGCCAAATTAGTTTTTTATAACCTGCACTGACATTAATGATAAATCAACACGTTTGTTACACTATTTCTAGCGAAAACAAACATTTATGGGGACAAAGTACCTCATTGTAGTCGTCTTAGTCTAGTGAGTAGTGTGTTGCCTTACTAGATAAGCAGTCTTATAGCAAAAGCTCTGGTAGTAAAGCCCATTGCCATGAAAAGGCTTCTCAAATCTGTATTTAAGATTCAAATTTAAACTGTCGATCTCACCATGTTTGGTGTGAGAAGCCAGGACGTAATCCTGACGAAGGGCTAGTTATGGCCAATAATGAACGTCTGTATGTAAATAAATTATTCAGTAGAGTGATTGCAAACGACGTTCAATGATTATGTACTTCTTTTGGTCCAATTGAAGTGATCTGGATAGCAATGACTTGTGGTTTCAACAGGCCGGCACAGAGCCCAGGATAACTCACGCCACAAAGTAGATTCTGTTCGAGGGATTTGAAGGCATAGTAATCTCACGTAGAAATAATGTGAACTCGCCACCAAGATCATGAGATTTAGGTTAGGTTAGGTTAGAGGACGTGTACTGTCAATTAAGACAAGTACCTGGCCTGGGGCTCGAACCCTGGCTTTACGTCTAATAAGACTTCGTGAGATTTGATTCCATCAACATTTTTCTTGTCGGGTTTTCTGAAGTCGTATACGTATGCGAATACACCACAAAACACAGCCGTCCTCAAAGCCAGTTTAGTCCATGTAATCGGTCAAATTCAGCCAGATTTATGCGCCAAAGTTATGGAAAATTACCCAGAGAAGATACAGCCGACATTTCAGTAAAGTTATATTGCCTACATAAGGGAATTAATAGGCCTATGATAGAAATAGCAAATTTCAACAATAACTCTCGCACACTTTGTTTTATTTACAATTAAAGATAGGAAGCGCTTAATGACTGACGTCATCATAGTCTAATAGGTAGTGTGTTGGTTTATAAGACCTGAGACTACAGTTAAATCCCCAGGTCAGATATATTTCTTCGGCGACTTCCTCTCAGCTGTCTTCTGAATAAAACTCTGGGATTAAATACAAATTGCCATTAAAATTTTCTCAAAAATTTCTCGCTCGGAGTCGACTTTAAACTGTAGGTCTGGTCGCCAATCAGAAAAAAAAATTACACTCCTAACCTAAGTGGAGTGAGAAGCTAGTTTGTAGTCCCAACTGAAAAGTTGTAAAGACCAATTATGTATTTGTATGCAAAATAGAATACACTAGCAATGCCATAATGACCACAATGTCCTTGCAAGAAAGGCAGAGTGGTAGAAATGTAGAAACACAAAGTAATATAGCATCGGGTGTCCAACAGGAATTTTTGAACTTTGATAACAACCAACTAGATGTCTGTTTATTCAGTCTGTCTTAAACACACATTGTTTTCTATGGGCGTTCGCCATCATTTTCTGGGTCAATTGAATTTTATAAAGCTCAAGTCACTGGGGGTAGTGTGATCATGGCGGTCATGGTGTGGGCAAAGTATCCTGTACGTTGCCCGAACGGAATAGAAATTTTGATGAGACAATTAAATTTTTGCAGGGCATTGTAGAATGATACAACCGTCCATGGAGGTTTGTATGAAACTGCTGGGTAAATGACACATTTGCTTTGACACATTTGGTTTCAACAAGATATTCGTTATCAATTGATAAATTTCGGATATCAATTTTGGTAGACTTCATATATTATGTGGGCATCAGTTCGTTTTTATTTTTAAATTTTATTCTGTGTGCTCTCGGTGACCTGAGGAAGATAAATATTGGAAGTTTATACCAAGTACAACGCAGCTTCTCAAATACTATCTTAGAAAACATTATCAGCGTGATGCTTAGGGTTTAAATCAATCTTCCTGCTAATATTTAGACTCTTAAGGTTTAATTGAAAGGGATCCTTTGAGATTAAAGCGTGACAAGCGAACTCTGTTAGTTGATTAATATGTCGTCAATGTATTTTCCAATCGAACTACCAGCAGATTACTTAACATGTACTTCAGATCAGTTAGAGTTTAGCTGAGAGGCCTAATAATATTTAAAATTTTTTGACACACCGTAAAGAATACTTTAAAAGAGGACTTCTTGGGGCCTTTTATAATGTCTGCGATATATTGCGTATTCCTGTAGTCTCTTTTCAGACAAAAAAAATATATTTTCCACATTTGACAAATCCAGGGCTTACTTAGATATGTAGTCACCGTAGTCTATTAGCTAGTGTGTTGGCTTATTAGATGTGAGGTTACACAACTAAAGGAAATATGAACATATATTTAGCCGGCGACTACCTCTCAGCAGATTTCTGGCAAAAACTCTGAGTGTAAGTAAAAAATTGGCATGAAAAAGATTCCCAAAAATCTATCATTCATATCACTCATGTATAAAAAATTAATGCGCACAACATAAGTGGTATGAGAAGCTAGGCCGTAATCCTGACGGAAGGTTGTAATGACCTATGCGACAAAATAAAAAAAATTAAATACACCCAGCTAATGACATAGTGTAGTCTATGAGTTTTATTGAGTAGAACTCAAAAATATTTTTTTTATATTTCTTGAATCCTCCAAACTTGTTTTATTTGACAAAGACTGTTTTTTTTTACTTTACGTACAAATTTATTTATTTCACAAAAATTTCTGCACCGATGTCCAAAATTTTAACCTTATTAGAAAGCAGAGGGATGTGCCTTTTGAACGATATACATATATTGTGAACAACCTTGTCACAGGGAATTCAAGACCGCCTATATACATATGTATATATATGTATATATTATTTGATATATTAATATGCTATGAGGTTCGATGAGGTAAACTTGACAAATGCGAATTTTTTTCATATTTCTTCAAGATTGTCCGTTCATAGTAGCAAACTTTAATTAAAAAATATGAAATAAGTGATGACATTCCGAAAGTGTGTTATTTTGTGAAGAGCTTGACACTTCGTTTGATCAAATCGGATAAAATTTACCGTAGTTATTATTTAAAGAGCCTAACAGGCGAGTTATATTTTTCATATATGTCTCCTTATCAAATGAACTTTCAGTTCAAAAATTTTTAAAAGTTTGGTGGATCTTGATTGTTTATCCGAAGATGTGTCAATTTTACGTTTGCGCGAAACTTTGGAAAGTATTAAATGCATCGAAATACACATATGAAAAGAATATTATTTGAAAACAATTGGGCAATTCACACGACTTTGTATCGTGTATGTTGTATTGAATACATTTGTTTGTTTGTGAACGCTTAATGCTATGCTGTATTGTGTATCTCGTGGCATTCAAACAATTTGATAGCCCGAAACCAACACAACTTTTTAAAAACATATGAAAACATATACACATTTTTTTCATTCACACATTTTGATAGCACGAAACCAATACAACTTCCAAAAACATATGAAAAAAATGTGTATAAGTGTATCGGATTTTTATATGAAAAATATCAACAACAATCATACACTGTTGTATGTTCTTCCAACAATACAATGAATACAACGATACAACGGCTTGTGTGAATTGGACAAATATTTATGTACGAGTGTATGGCACAGTTTTCTGTTCAGTAACATAAATAATTATATTCTTCTAAAAAAAAGAAAAATATAGTTTTACATGTGATCACAAGTAGTATGTTTATGGGGTTTCGGGGGCACTTATTCCATACAAAATTTGGTGCATGCATAGCTGTAAAAGAGTAAAAACATTGTAGAATTGTGAAATGAATTGGGTGCGGTCGGTCTTTTGGTTTGTAACATGTATTATGAAAAGGTAATGCTTTTTAATGTGTATGTGTGTGTGTGTGTTAAAATTTGGGAGAATGCATATCTGGAAAAGAATTAAATCATTTTAATTTTCAATTTTTCCATACAAATTTGGAATCATACCTGCTTATTCTTGTTCATTTTATTTGTATTGCTTTTCAAACGAATGGTTGGACGGACAGAATGAGTGTGTGCACGTTTCCTCATCTACATCCCAGAGTACAAGTAGACTGTAATGTGAAAATGTATATACGTATGTACGAATGTTTGGACGGACAGAATGAGTGTGTGCGTAACATGTAATGTGTATGATCGTTTTTAATAGTAAATTATCTTCAATGTTGAAAAAATAGAAAAGGGATCTACACCTATATAGTTGTTGTGTGTTTTTTATTTTTTTTTTTGTATATTTAATTAGAAGGATCTTTAATTTTAAATGTGATAAGAAAGGGTAGGTTGGTTGTGGGGTTACTTTTTATTTTTTGTGTGATTTAATTTGAAGGATCTTTAATTTTAAATGTGATAAGAAAGAGTAGGTTGGTTGTGTCTTTTTATTTTTGTATGATTTAATTAGAAGGATCTGCAATTTTAAATTGATAAGAAATTCTTGTCACGTACAGCTCATGATCAAATGTAGAAGAAATAGTAAACGGATGTACACCTGCAAGATAGTTTTCTAGGAATAATAGATTCTTATCGCAGTTTAGTGTATACAGGATGAACACCTGCATAATAAATAACAAATTCTTGTCAAGTATTGCTCATAATCAAAAGTTGAAGTAATAGAAATATAAACATAAGAAAGGGTAGAGGTTGGTTGTACGTGTTGATTTTTTTTTTTTTTTTTTTTGTCATTTATTATACAATTTCTTTATTGAAAATTATAATTTATTGAAAACACAGTTTTTACATTTAGTAAGATTATAAAAATTAATTATATTTTTAACTTCATTTTCAACTTGATATAGTCTATGTTTATAAAATATACAGGGGCAGGTGTCAGGACCGCATGTACTGTTTTCATTCGACCATTCACAATCCTCGAAATGTTCACCATGTCTATTTTTTATTCTCTTCAGGTTGCCAACATACTCCAGTTGTGTTTGTATATTGATGAGTTTAGTTTTATCCTCATCAGAAATTATGCGCGAGAATGATTTTAGAAAGTTGTATATTTCCTTTAAAATCATTGTGTGTTAATCCACTGCTACTGTAGGCTCATGTGTAGAGTTTTTGAATAATCTTTTATGTTGATGGTTTTAATATTTATATGATTTAAGATCGCTCGTAAAAGATAACTACTATCGTCTTTATGGTTATGTATTTCATCACCGGTGTCTATATCCCTCTCGTGTTTGGGATAGTACTGAGAACAGTAGTTGTTAAGGTAGATATTTATATTTTAATCTCTTCTATACAATAAGATGTATACGCAGTAATGTCAAAAAAAAAACTACAATGTTAGTCAATAAACCAAATTTACTCTTTTTATACCCACGCAAATTTTAAAATTGCATAATCTTGTGAAATTAAAAGAATATTTTTTTTTTTTTTTTTATTACTTTTTTATTTATATAACATATAAAATATACAGAGTTACATATACATTTACAATATTTTCTTTACTTCATTTGTAAGAGGTACATATTCAAACATTCTATCATGTATAATTAAACAATATGCAGATGTGTTAAGTGGTATGTTTCGTTGTCTTCAATTCGATTCGTATATCAATAGGTCCAGTTTTTACGGCTTCATTTTGATGTGTTACATCTAGAACAATTATTGGTGCAATTGTCTTAAAACTATCTCGTTTTAGTAAGGGTTGCGAGGGGCGTGAATAATAACTTTCTTGAAATCTTGAGTACATATGATATAGTAGAGCGAACCGATTTCTATCAAATTTAAGATTTAAATCATCGTAGGGATACGACTCTGCGTTGAGATGAACTTTAACATCGGATAGATTACAATGTATAAATTTGTTAGAGTTGTCTCGAAATGCTATTAACAGAAATCGAGGTCTTTCACTTTCACGAGCAAGCTTAACATTCCATAATATTGTATTGCTTTCGGGAAGAGAGGGGTAATAATACATATCCCAACTTCTAAACGATATATTCAAAGGTCGACGACTGTTGATAGTTTTATACATTTCCAATTTATAGGCATCAGCAAGTTGAACATGTGGTACTTTCCATGTTATATTTAAAATCGATAGCTTACATTTTTCACTTGATATATTTGATTTAAAGACTTGAGAATCATCTTTAGATCGTAGAAGAATTAATTCGTGTTTGGAATTAACTATTATCTTATTGAAATCTTCAGCAAATCCGAGTAACATTTTTAATGGAACACAAAAATTAAAGCTTCCAGTAATAAGCGAAAGATCAGATTCACCATTGATTGGTGACCATCCTGCATTTACTAGTGCATCACTTTCGAATTGATTTAATGAAATATAGTTCTTAATGTCCGTTGTTATACCCAGATGACGTGTACGATCAATTTCTACACCATTTATCTCATAACGAATTTCATCGAACAGATAGGCCATACAGTTGTTAAGGAGTTTTAATGATGGAGAGACTGTAGAATCGTCTTTTGTTGCAAATCCTTCTATGTATAGAAAACTTTCACTTGGTAGAACTAATAAATCTTGGTTTTGAATTGATATACGAATTTCATCGTTATTCTTAAATGATTGTAGATATGATGTATAACTATGATAGTCTTTTTTGATGATTGAATTATCAAAGTTTGGTTGTTGTAGTATGTTAATTATACTCATTTTTGTTTTAGTTTAAAACCAAGTTGTTTTAGAAATTCACGATTGTGTCTACTGAGATTCTCTGTCCTCTGTTTTTGTATATTTTTTATTTTTTTTATTTGTGATAATTTCTTAAAATCTTCAGTTCTTGTTGCTGTTTTTATAGCTGGAGCTGAGTATAACGTTTTCGGTTGCGATACTGATAATGAATTGTTGTTGTCGTTGCTGTAGGAATTGTTTTTACTATCGAATATAATCATTCCTTCAGAGGTTTCAAATGTAATCTAATAGTTATTTTTTCTCCACGAAAATTAATAAGGTTTCCGTCCTGGTCGGTTACTTTTAGAACAATGGTGTTAATTGATCTAGTGTTAACTGGTAAATAAATGACGTTTGCTGGTGCTTCTAGCCAGGTAGCCAGGACTCACGTTAAGCGAAAATTGATGTAGAGTGTGAGCAGAAGCGTTATTTATATAGGATCCACTGACAATATTACACTCAATTAAAATAGTGTTTATTTTTGTAATATCTATTGTTTTGTCTGATTTATGCTCTTCATCAGGCTTTAGAACTCTCTTACTAAATCCAAGCAGCGTTCCAATTGATCTTTCTTTATCGAAAAATATCGTATCAGTTGAGCTCTCTATGTAAGTTTGTAGTGTGTTATAATTTGATTGAATTTTAAGTTTTCCTTTTACACTCAATTTTTTATATTTTCTAATTAAAAAATCAGCTAAGTTTGAAAATTCATATGATCCCACAGGAATTTCTATAATATGGTTACCAATATGAAACAAATTGTTCTCATAATCAATATTCGGAATTGAGTGATATGTATCAAAACTTATTAGACCGCAAACATAGTTTGATTCAAGCACAATGGGTGGAAAATAGTCGGTAACTAGTTTTGATGTATATGTTATGTTATGGACATCTTAACGTATACCTTGCGAATGAATAATTTTCAAATATTACACTGTTTTTTATACTGATGTTGATGACGATGCTGATGTATTATTTGAATTTATCCATGAAGTGTGATTTGATGAAAATCCCAACCATTTAACATACAACATATTTCCTCTCCTCTTTAATACTTTTTCAACTAAATATGTTTGAGTGTATTTTGTTTTCAAAAGTTCATATTCATAAAATCCGCCTTTAATTTCACTACCACGATAGTCTTCTAAAATGTAAGTATTGGGATTTGTATTCCTTATATTTTTGATTTTGAAGATTTTTGTAGTCCAATTTGGTGTATATCCTTTTTAAATACATGTTTATATTTGCTTATACGAACATGATCACCAATTTTAATCTTAGGTCTCCTAAAAACCTTTAAGTTATTATAGACGGTATCCAAAAGAGTTTTTTCATTGAAAGAGTTCACTTCATTTGGTCTCATTTTAATTGTTCTATGAAGTGTATTATTATATTTATCGATTAGTTCTTGATATATGTTTATCCATTTGTAAGTTCCTTGAAAGCTAAACTCTTTCCACATCATCCCTTTCAATGTTCTATTAAATCGTTCAACTATTGATGCTTTCAAAGAACTATATGTTGAATAGTGATTAATTTTATGAGATTGCATTAAATGTTGAAATTGATTATTAAAGAACTCTCTACCATCATCGGTTTGCAGGTTTTTCGGTTTTCGCTTTGATGTATCGAGTACACTTTTCATAGCAGCCGTTATGTTCTGTGCACCTTTATTTTTAACGGCAACAGCCCAGGCTTTTTTTGAAAAAGTATCTATAACTGTTAGAAGATAACGATACCCATTATTATATGTTTCATAGCTTCCCATTTCTACTAGATCAGCTTGCCATAAATCATCAATTCCCTTCACTACAACTCGTCTTCTTTTGAAATTTTTTCTAGCTTGTTTATGTAATTCTTCTACTATTTGTCTTTTGTCTGCATTCAAATCCATATTATTTATGTGTTTTTTTTTTTTTTTTTGTCTTGAGCCGGAGGTGGGAATCTTCGAAAGACACTTTTGTTCCAACAAAAGAGTGCACGATTCACCATCACTGGTGCCTACGTACTAAACCCACCCCCTACACACTTCAACCACTCTCCCCCCGCGGGACTGCCGTAAGGTATTACTTCGCGGAGGGCTGGTTAGCTTGAAAGCTTTATCACGTTAATTCAAATTTCGCCTCCGTTCCTCCAGTCTTCGGAGTACTATCAAAACTTCAGCCATTCTCTGGCTATATTGACTCCATAGAATCCTACAGTTCAACAGCTCTTCCATTAGCCGGTTTGGTTCCAAATTCGTTTCTCCCGGCCATCTAAATCTGGGACAGCATATTAGAATATGCTCCGCATCTTCCTCCTCGTCTACACAGTTTGGGCATATAAGAGAAGTGTCATGACCAAATCTGTGCAGGTACTTCCTGAAGCACCCATGACCAGTTAGGAACTGGGTCACGTAGTAATTCAACTCGCAATGTTCGTTCTTCATCCAAAGGGTTACATCAGGGACAAGGCGAAATGTCCATCTTCCCTTTAGACTGTTCTCCCATCGTGACTGCCATTTGTGCATGGAAGTCCTTCGTTCCTCCGCTTTTATAGCCGATATTTGTCCCGAGTACTCGAGACGGCGAAGGTATATCCTTCTCATCTCATCCGCCAGTATATCTATTGGTATTGTCTTTGCCAATACCAAAACTGCTTCATCAGACACTGTCCTGAAGCCACTTATCCGTCTAATCGCGCTTAGACGATACACCGAGGACAGTATCCTCCTCGTCGTCCCCACTGAGAGTGCCTCCGACCATATTGGGCAAGCATACAGCATTATCGACGTTACTACCGACGAAATTATTCTCCTTTTAAATAGACCTGGTCCTCCAATATTTGGCATCATCCTCGCCAGTGCTCCCTGTGTTACAGATGCTTTTTCACCGATGTATTTCACGTGCTCCTTGAAGTTCAACCTGTCGTCGATAATCACTCCCAGGTATTTTATCGCCCTCTTCGATTCGATCCTTGTGCCTCCAACGGTCAATTCCATCTTCTCCACTATCTTCCGGCCGCTTATCAAGACGGCCTCCGTTTTATGTGCAGCAAGTGTCAAACCTGCCTCATCCAGCCATGCTCCAACATTTCGAATCGCTGTGTTCGTTTTCTCCTCTATTTCTCCTACCGTTTTAGCTACCGAGACTATGGCAATGTCATCTGCAAAGCCCACAATTGTAGTCCCGCTTGGCAATCGCAGCCGAAGTACTCCATCGTACATAATGTTCCATAGTAGTGGCCCAAGTACGGAGCCCTGAGGGACTCCCGACGTCACTACGTATTCCTGCTCTCCTTCATCCGTTAGGTATATTAGCTTCCTGTCCTGAAAGTAATTATTCAGAATCTCCATTAAGTATGGCGGCGTAGCCATGTTAAAGAGGGCTCTCATAATACGCCCCCAATTCGCCGAGTTGAACGCGTTTTTAACGTCAAGTGTGACAACCGCGCAGTACTCCTTGGTGCCAAATCTCCATCTTTCGCCTTGTATTGCATCTCTTGCAATGTCGACCACCCTCCTTATCGCGTCAACAGTGGACCGTCCTTTCCTAAATCCGTATTGCAGGTCCGAGAGAGCTCCTCCAGCCTCGGCACATGACAGTAGTCGATTGTATATTATCCTCTCCAGTATTTTTCCCATCGCGTCAAGTAGGCAGATGGGCCGATACGACGATGGTTCCCCTGGCGGTTTACCAGGTTTTGGAATGAGAACCAATTTCTGCTTCTTCCACCTACGTGGAAAAACACCCTCGACGAAGCACTCGTGGAACACCTAGCCGCCTTAAGTGCCCTATTCGGGATTCCATCCGGCCCCGGTGTTTTCCTATCTCCTATTCCAGTGCATGCTGCTAGTACCTCCTCTCCTGTTACCTCGGGTATGGTATGGATGGCCTCCGGCTCCCTACTTATAAAAGTGTAGGGCTGGCCACGTGGGAATAATGTACCAATGATCTCCCGTAGCAAAACTGGACAACCTAGTTTAGGCTGTTCTCGAGCACCGATTCTCTTGCAGACGACTTTGTACGCCGTCCCAAAAGGATTGATGTCAGCTTCCTGGCATATCCGCTGAAAGGATAGTTTCTTGCTCCTTTTAATGGCTCTTCTAAGTTGACGCCTTAGATCCTCATATGAAGCCCGTTCGACTTCCCATGTCGGTCTTCCTCTCGTGCGCTGGGCCCGTCTTCTCGCCCTAAAGCACGCAGACCGCAGTCTTCGAATCTCGTCATTCCACCAGTAGCAGGGGGAACGTCCCCTGCACACAGTTCTCCTAGGCATAGCAGCATCACATGCAGTGTTGAGCCTTTCGTATACGCCGCTCACTAATTCCTCGACCGTGCTGCCAGTCGTATGAAAAGACGACAACATCAATCTATACGTCTCCTCGTCAAAGCGGGAGTCCTTCCATTTAGGCCCCGTAAACGTCGGCAATCCGTTTCCTCTCGTGTTGCGCCCAGTAACCGTCATCACGATTGCCTGATGGTCACTATTCGTGAAGTCCTCAGTTAGCCTCCATGCGGTCCGCGAAACAAGGCCATCGCTCACAAACGACAAATCTATTATGGAGCTCGATCCAGCTCTCCTAAATGTGCTTCCTCTTCCGTCATTCATCAGCGCCACAGGAAGGGAAGCGAATGTTTCCAAGAGGCAGCGACCCCTGGCGTTAGTATATCTACTACCCCATTCGGTCGCCCAAGCATTAAAATCCCCTCCAATAATAACGGGGGTGTTCAGGCGCACGTGTGACGCCAGCCTCTCCAGCATATGTTGGAACTCATCCATTGACCACCTCGGGGGGGCGTAACAGCTGTAGACGAAAACTCCCTTAATCCTGGCCATAACAAAACCAATGTCCCGCGCATAGGTTTGCTGGAAGGGTAATGAACCACAAGTCCATATAGCCACAGTACTAGATCCGTCCGTGATCCAAGTACTATTCCTCGGTACCCTATAAGGTTCACTTATGATTGCGACATCGATATTCTCCTCCTTTACTCTCTGGACCAGTAGGTCCTGGGCTGCTTCGCAATGGTTCAAATTAATTTGTATTAACCTCATCTCCTAGATCGTGATTTAAGCGCACGTTGAAACTGCGGACAATTCCTACTCCCCGCGATATGTTTGGCGAACTTTGGGTTGTCCACTTTGCAGAACATGCAGAGTGGTTCCCGTTCGCAATTCCCAGCAATATGACCATCCTGTCCACACTTGCGGCATGTTCCCGAGCGGTCAACTTTACTCTCGCACAGGCGGGCTATATGTCCAAACTGCAAGCATCGGAAGCATTTCGTCGGAATGTTCCTTTCCCGAATCCTGCATATGACCCAGCCGATCCTAATTCTACCTTCTTTCAGAAGAATAGCTGCAGCGTCTGCATTAAGGCTCACTGTGGCCGTTTGCGTTCCACCATATGCTCTCCTGAGACCAACTATGTCGGCAAGAGCGAAGCTCTCAAGACCTGGAATGTTCTGTATTGCATTATATACATCTTCCTTCTCCGTGATCTCATCAATGTCCTTTATCTCAATTGTCCTCCTCTCTTTTAGAGTGCGGACAGTCGCGCATTCCCCTAGGAGCTCTCCAATGGCCCCTCTGAAGTCCTCCGTTCGCTCGCCGTTCTTGCCGAGCTGAAGTAATAGCTCTCCTTTGACAGTTCTCCGAATTTTCGTAACGTTTTCACCTAATTTGCAAAGCTTAGGGTCCGTTTTAACCCTCCTCAAAATGTCAGCATACGATGTGTCATCCCTCGTTGCTATCATTATTGCATCAGGTTTTGTTTTCCTCTCCTGCGGTTTCTTTTCCTTCTTTTTCCTTTTAGTGACTTTTTGCCACCCTGGTTCTCCAGTTGATTCCTGAGTGTTTACCTGCCGACCCAGAGTCGTCTCAGTAGTCGTCTTTGCCAAAGCTTTTGGTGCAGGATTTGGAGTTCTCCTCTTTGCTTCGGGAGTCTCAACAGTATCCTCCTGTCTCCTCTTCCCCTCATGATTTCTCATCCAGGGCGAAGTCTGTGTTGCAGAACTGCTGCAACCCTTCTCATTGATTGACTGCCCCCTCAACTCAGCTGCGTACAGGTCGTATAGGGTCTTAATAGAGTCAATTGCATCTCTCATTGGTTGGTGGATTGATCTCCTCTTTCCATCCTCCATCATATCAACTAAGCTCTTAATTTGGTCTCCGAGTTGACCAAAAACCCCGCTGGTCGATGCCGTCGGGTTGCTTCGCGTTGGTTCCGACTCCGATGCCGCCAATCCTGAATATTCTCCATTCAATGGGGATCTCGGAGTCCTCGTACTCTGACCGAACGGGTTCATTTCCCGATTCCGCACAGGAGATCTCAGAATCCTTGAGCTCTGCCCGAAAGCGTTCAGCTCCAAGGTATTCATATCATTCGTCGTCTTATTTGTAGGTTTATTTTTGTTACTATTCATTTCATTTGGGCCCCAACTCCCGGCCGCTATCCTAATCCATCGTTGTAGTCGTCACGAAAGACCCCGTGGTTATCTATGCACAAGCAGGGAGGCCACGCGAGGGTTGACACATAACCTTATGGGAATACGTGTTCAGAGCCAGGTCGACGTAAACCAGGGATTCACATCTGGTCCTACAACACCAACTTAACGGTGATAAATCAGGAACGTACCGACAGACTTGCCATCATTTTAACGGGGCGGGGGCAATGACAGCATTAGCCCGACAGCCATTTCAGCCAGCTATCACACCGCCTACTAAAGTGCCGGAATACTGCCATCGTCAGCCTATGTCACCAATTCAAATCCATTTTCCGGTATACCATAATTAGAACCTTACCGGGCTCGGTTCTAATGCCCCAATCAAGGGCGTCGTAGTTCGCCGCTTCGGTGGAACTGAGGGAACCACGGAGTCGTTACTCTCCTATTTTCCCATCTCTTGAGGGAACCCCCTGTGGGATGATGCCTAGTTAATGGCGGCATCGATTCGCCATGTCGCAGATAACGTCTTCGGTCACTTGTACCTTTTTGTAGTACGCCTCCGTATCTGCCGCTCTTGGTCGGGGACTGCTTATTGGTTATTCGCAGCTAGCCTACCTGGGATAGGCCGTTCAGTTATCCGCCACCTACTGACCCCCATGGTAGCCCGAAGCTAAGCCCCATGATATTATTTATGTGTGATGATATTATTTATGTGTGTATGTGTGTGTGTGTGTGTGTGTGTATATAAGTATATTTTATTCGATTTTTAGTTTTTCCTTTGAGTGAATGATTTGAATAGATATTCTTCAATATGATTTAACCTTTGATTATAGATATTAATTCTCTTTAAAACTTCTATTTCAATTTTCTTGAAAGCTTCGTTAAACACTTTCATTTCACCTTCAATTTTATTGAATTTCTCTGTAATTTTATTTCTGTATTCAATATTTCCATTATAGTTTTCCTGCTTAGAATCTATTATTGCCTTCTCAACATAGTTATCAAGGGCTTTTCAAGTTTCTCCATATAGTCTTTTATTTTCTCAATTTTTACAGATTGTTCGCTAACTTTGTTTTTAACATCATTACTCATTATTTCTTGATTGTGTATAATTGAAGTATTAACATTATCTTCGAATACTTTCATTTCATTGTCATGTTTTAGATAAACATTTTCAATCTCGCTTTTTAAATTGTTTATTTGATCAACTAGATCATCATATATTTGTGTTATATATTTTTCGATTACAATATTTTTGTTTTTATGGTTATATTTATTAAAACTTTCTCCAAATTTATTAATATAAGACATCTCTTTCACTCTTCTAATAAATTATGTTAGATTCTTTAAGTTCTTCGAAAATAGAGATTATTTCGTTTTGATTATTGTTGTGGCCAGCACCTTCCGATGGGAGAAGTAAACGTAGTCTGTCAACTAATTCATTAGGATCATCCCAATATATATAGTTTGATTTCCGATTATCTAGTGATTTTAGCAATAATCCACTGCCTTTTGTTGAAATGTTTGTTGTTGTTTTGAATAAATGTTTAATTATTCGTATATATTTGAAGGCTCGTGTTCCTTTCACTTGTTCATTAGCTTCATAACGACGTCTACGTGCATTGGTATGAATTAAAATCTCTTTATATTTCTTTAAATCATTTTTAGAATAATGGAGAGGTTTTTTATGAAATACTAGTTCAAATAATCCAGGCGTCATTTTCAATTTCATGTTTCCAATCTGCATAGTATTATCTCCATTAAATATTAATTTTTCTTTGCCATATCTCCAACTTCCGTCTTCACCTTGATTAAAACCATAAATTTTATCCAATTGTTTATTATCAATAAGTAATTGAATATTTTCAAATAATGGAGAGCTTTTCGTTAGCTTTAAACTTTGTTTTCTTTTCAAGTTTTTGATACATGTACTTGATACAGGTCTATTATGACCATAGTTTTGTTCATCATCATTATCATCAGTTGAAATATTTTCATACTGAAAATCGTTATTATCACCGTTTACATCATCGTAATCATCGTCATCATCAATAGTGTTGTCTATATCCTTATGCTTATGTTCAAGTTTTCCGATGATTTTATTATCATCATTTACATCATCATAATCATCCTCGCCATCAAAAGTGTTGTCTATATACATATCCTTATGTTTATCTTCAAGTTTTCCGATGATTTTTTAAGTGGTTTTGTTATTGGTTGAAAGCTATCTTCTAATAAATTAACTCTATCTATTTGATTCAGTTTAATATTTTTTAACTTTTCCTTCAGAACAGCTCTTGTCTTTACAAGATCTTCTAACATTTTATTATGATCATTTTTAGACATTATAATAATTTTTTTAATTGATTTTGATTTGGTTATGATCTGCTTGCAATCTGCTCAGGATCTGCTTTATATCTGGTTATGATCTGCTTGCTATCTGCTCACGAACTGCTTTATATCTGGTTACGATCTGCTTGCTATCTGCTAATGAACTGCTTGCTATCTGCTAATGAACTGCTTTTCATCTGGTTGCGATCTGCTTGCTATCTGGTTATGATCTGTTTGCTATCTGCTCACGAACTGCTTTATATCTGGTTACGATTTGCTTTATATCTGTTTACGATCTGCTTGCTATCTAATATCAAATAACATATCATAGTGGTATGAAACTATCAAATCCTTTTCGATAACGTCCTTTATTTATTAAATCATCCTTGCTTACAACAAGAAATCCATATTTATCTTTCCAAAACTCACTGCAAAGGTCAACAAATTGTTTAAAAGTCATATCACCAATAACATGATCATTATATATATGTTTTAAATTCATTTCATCCTGTTTAAATATTATAATCATATTTGCATTATCACGTATTAGATGTTTTGGAATTTTAGTATATGTTTGACCCAGATAAAAGCAATCAATGAATTTGTGTCTTCCCATACAGAAGTAATCTCTTATACTATTTTGTTTCTCACAAATAACATCATCGAATATTATTATATAATGTGGATAAGCTTTTGCTGGACTTAGAACTTCTTCATTTTCCGAAAACGTAAATAGATTAATTTCTTTTATCGGTTTAATTAATTTTCTTAGATAACAATATTTTGGTTGATATAATGATTTCGAGTATACATAGATGATTTTAAATCTCAATCCGTTAGGACTTTCAATTAGACTTATCATCACATTAGTTTTACCACAATTCGATGGTCCCACTATCAATGCACGAATCGAATTCGGTAATAATGTGTTGTGTACAACTGTTTTATCTCTTGATTGAGATGATTCATCAATATTTCTTATAATAATTTGCTTTGCTTGTTTAACTAGCTTCATGTTGAATGACATACTGAAACTGTGATCGCATAAATTGGTGTATATATAGGTCTTGATTTCAGATATTTTTGCGAAGAGGTATAAAAGTAACGAAAAAATATGTATATAATCTACAGTCAAAATAAAAGCCCAGTCAGTGTAAGATGAGAAGAGGACTTGTAAACAACTTAATAAATAAATTACCTGTTGAATTACATCTGCCTGGTTATCAGTTTTGTGGACCTGGTACAAAACTTGAAAAACGTTTAGCAAGAGGAGATAAGGGTATAAATTTATTAGACGCAGCTTGCAGAGAGCTCGATATTGCATATTCACAATCAAAAGATATAGACACAAGACATCAAGCAGATAAAATATTAGCTGAAAAAGCCTGGCAACGAGTTAAATCTAAAGATAGTGATATTAAAGAACGTGCTAACGCGTGGTTTGTAAAAAACGCTATGAAAGCTAAAGTGAAATTTGGATTAGGTTTGAAGGAGCAGAGACATAAGAAAAGAAAGAATTCAAAAAGAATGAGAAAAGGAAAAATGAATAAGTGTAATAAGAAATTATTCACAGCTACTGTGAGAAAAACTTTAAACCAATTGAAAGAACAGAAACCCCTTGATATAAATGATGCTGTTAAAATAGCAAAAAAGGCTATTCATTCAAATTTTAAAGGGAAAAAGCGAGCAGACATTATAATACCGAGAGTTATACCTGTACCGAAAATTGGAGGATTTCTTCCACTTATTCCCGTACTAACAGCATTGTCAGCGCTTGGTGGTTTGGCAAGTGGAGGATCCGCTATTGTCAAAGCAGTAAATGCTATCAAAAATGGAAAATAACAATTGGCTGAAGCTAACCGTCATAATAGATATATGGAATCAATTGCAATGGGTAAAGGGTTGTACCTCAAACCATATAAAACTGGATATGGTCTCTACTATAATCCAGCTCCAAAAAACTATTAGATAACCTTCCCAATCGCCCATTAACAGATTTGGATTTGAATAAATATGGAAGACATCTCAAACACTTTAGGGGTGTTTTCATGCGTGATTCTTTACCTAAAAAACCATTCAAACAAGAATGCGGCATTGTTAATTTAGATGATACAAATGGTATGGGAACACATTGGGTAGCATATTATAAAAACCACAACTATAAAGAATACTTTAATAGCTTTGGAAACTTACAACCACCACTTGAGATTGTCAACTACTTAAAATTTCCTATTGAATATAATTATGAACGAAAACAAAAATTTAATACATTTAATTGTGGGCACTTGTGTTTAAAATTTTTATTCAATAAATATGAATTGAAATGAAATGAAAAATTGTTTAATTTATATACATATAATATATTCTTTTTATTAATTCGTATTATTTTGTACATTATATTCCTTATAAACTACTTAATCTATATATTTACATTTAAAAACATTTCATCATTATCGTCTTGCATAAATTCTCCATATATATTTACATTTAAAAACATTTCATCATTATCGTCTTGCATAAATTCTCTATATGAATTTAAATTTGATGATGATGAGGTTGATGGAGAATTTATTTTATAATGTCCCCAGGCGTAAGTGTCAACATTATTTTCACATATAAATCTCTTATCGTCTAAATAACTTAAAGTTAATTTACTTATATATTGTGTATATACTTGATGAATCTTAGATCTAAACACATACATAGAATCATGATACAGCTTTTTCTCTAGTAGACATTTTCTAAAATCATTAATACTTAGTCTAGATGTTACACTATTTTTAACGCCTTTAATTTTTTTTATTTCTTTGTCTACTCTATCTATTTTGACGGAATACATTTTAGCTCGTAAACCAATGAATTCCTTAATAATTTTTCCATTGCATTCATCTTTCATCATTCCCAATACTTTTTTATTCATTAAGGGGAAATTATATGGATTGTCTTTTGAATAAGCAGATGTATCGAAATGTGAGGGAATATCATTACTAATATCATCATACATATCATTTGTTTTCACATCATATATAAATGAATCGGTATCCATATAGGAGAGATTAATATTATCAAGATATTTTGGCTTCATATAATTGTAATGAAAATTATACATTTTCCATTTCGATAGTTCTAGAACAGAAAAACCAATATAAATGGGTTTATTATATTCTGTTCGCACTCTACTCATTTCAACGGCAACCATTTCTTCAGTAATTTCAATACAACTATGAAAATTTGGTTTCGCAATTAGTGATCTGGCTCCTAATCGTTTTCTTCTATTTTCCCACCCAATTACTATTTTGATGTCTTTTCTCTTATCCACATTTTCCATAGTCTTACCATAAACCGCATTATTGAGTAATTTGAAAAAGTTTTGTTCAAATGTGTTTTTAGCCAATGTTCTATGATGGTTATTTACATCAATATATTTTTTTAACCAATTCGATTGATTAAATTGCAGAACTCTATGAATTTTCTTCAAAATTAATCCATGTTGAATACATTGTTGAAGATTGCGGTAATGTATTATGTAATTCTTTTTGTCATTTAAGTCTGTTATTAGTTTTCTATGTTTCATATTCTCAATTTTCTTATTTTCTGCACAGAATGGAAAATCACTATGACGATCGTGCAATACAGTTGGATATTCCAAATCTACTTCTAAAATATAACCAAATTCTGAATATTCTTCTACAGTAGTTACATTGAAGTCGTTACAGTTGTCAAGCCATTTAAAATTTTTATAGGGGAGATATTGAGACATTGCATAACCATATAAATTATTTACATCTAAATACATAAGATAATTTGATTCTTTTGTTGAATCATAGTCACTAACGTATTTATTATTAGCTGTCACATGTCGCTTACTGCATTGAACAATGCCTCCCCTAATACCCCGCATAACGAAATTGTACATATTGATATCCGTCAATAATTCCAACTCAATTTCAGTTGTTTTCAACATTGCATCCCAGGATAAACCTGGTGTAGTATAATATTGACAGGGGTCTAAATTGTAAATGTTTTTACAAACCTTACGGAAATTTTTAAATACATCACAAAGCAATAGGACATCAACTTTTAAATATAATAGAAGATAATCTAAAAGTTTCTTACATTTGAATGTATTCCAAACTTTTTCAGCGTGTTCGTAATCGTCTTCACTACACGACTCATTAGTAAGTTTATTAAAGAAGCATGATCGGGGTGGTAGTACTATTTCTTCAAGACGGTTGACTGAATCTAGATAGTCATATGGAAAGACACCTTTACGTTTCATTAAACTAAATTCATTGGGAGTTTGATAACTTGATTTTACTGTCAACATATCATTAGCTGACAAATATTGATCGAATATATTCTTGTGCTGAACGGACGTGTTCAATATAGTGCTCCGATAATTTGTGAATTTAATGGGCCTTTCGTAATACCTTTAATACTTGTTTTGTTTACCTTGGTTTTTTTTTCGAATTGATGTTGTGAATTCTAATAAAATCTAATTAGTTTCAATGTTAAACAATTGATTTTAATTAAAATCTAACAAACAAAATCAAAAAAAAATAGAAAAAAAAAACAACAACAATCTCAAAAATAACAAAAAAACAATTTCAAAAATATAAAAGTTCCAAGCAACTTACAGTGTACAACAACAATTTATAATCCTTAAATTTTAAATGTCGCAAAAAATCTACCTAAGGTTGAACAGTTAAAATACACCAACAAGTTTTTACATCCAACAAGTAATTATTATTGCAAAAGTATATTTCAAATAAAAGAAAATTAAAAACTGTAAACAAACAACAACAAATCCAACCTAGTAACAAAACTTTCTTGCGAGATAAAATACACTAAAATTAATAAAAAAAATCTACCTCTCGGTGACCTTGCTTATCTTATAAATACACAATAACATTACACCATACAAAAACAATAGACAACAAAATAAAAACCAGAGTAAGCAAATTAAGACATATCAGCTGTTTTGATTTCAATCACTGCTTGTGAAAGTGCTGCCAAGTTTTTTTGTGTTTATTAATTGAGTATTGGCAGTTAATTTTAAACTTAATTTTAAACTTAATTTCAAACACAAACCAATCTTTCCGATGTACAACCTGAGAAAAGATAAAAAAATTGGCAAAAACAATAGTAACAAGTCAAAAACCAAAAATAACAATAACAAAACAAAAATGCAAGCAGTTGATATTACTGAAAACCGTCCAGCAAATAGAGCTGAATTGCCCAACACCCCTGCCAATAAACGCCTAACTGACATCCATCAAATGCATGGGACAAGCTCTTCTCGGTCTTCACTGCTTGACTCGCCTTTCAAACTTTTAAATTGCATGGACAGCAGGTTTGAAAAATTCACGGAACAAATTCTGCGGACCATTGATCAAAAATTTAAAGAATTCAAGGAGGAGTTAATTAGTGATTTGCGCGAGAAATATAGTATAATTGAAAATAAATTATCGAATATCACTGAAAGAATTACCATTCTCGAGGACAAAGCTGTTGAAGTAGTCAAGATGCGCGAGGAAATTAGTGACCTAAAAACAAAATTAAGGCAACAAGAGAATCACCCGGTTTCGTCGGAGCTTAGGATCAATGAAATCCCGTACACTCAGGACGAGAACCTACAGGAAATATTTTGTAAAATTTGCAACACCATAAACACACCTGTGCCGAACATTCAATCAATCTATCGTCTAAGGAATCTCAATAACAAGCATAGGGAGAACTCCAAAGATGCCGCAATTATTGTAAAACTATGGTCTGCGTATGATAGGAATTTCTTTTTGAAATCCATGGCGAACTTCAGGAAGCTACACAGTGGTTTTGTCTTCCGCCTTAGAAATATTGGCCTGACATCAGAAGAAAAGTTCTATGTTAATGAGAACTTAACACAGACTAATTTTAAAACATTGAGCGCAGCAATTCGCCTCAAAAAGAAAAAAATGTTATCCTCTGCGTTCTCTATGCGGGGTTGTGTTTACGTCAAAAAGAATATGAATGATGACCTCATACTAATAGATGATGTAGACAGCCTTAATAAGTTATTTCCTGGCCATGCTGTTTGAACTCCCAAAACTTCACTTGATTTTTATCGACCTAATTATCCTCAATAGCAATTTAATTAATACATTCTTCCTCTACAACTTTGTGTCATGTATGTATAACTCCATTATATTTGAACGCTTAAATATTACGATTTCTGCTTTAGATCTAATTATTGAATGCATTGCCAAAAATTTCGTACCATTTCATGAATTCTACCGGTTCTAATTCCAGAGACTGTGTGTATAACATGATAAGAGTCCTTGCGAAACAAAGGGCAGGTCTCAACATTGTCCACATAAACGCTCAGAGCCTAAATAATAAGATTGATGAATTTAGGTACTTATTTGTGGCAGCAGGTATTGACGTTATTTGCGTCTCTGAGACTTGGTTACCCTTGGATGTTCAGGATACAGTTTTTAATTTACAGGGCTTTAAACTTTTCCGATCAGATAGGAGAATCTTGGTTAATGGTAATGCGACCAGGGCCAGGGGTGGTGGAGTTGCGATTTATGTTCGTAATGGTATACTTTGTAAGGAAAAATTATTAAATCACATTGGGAGCGAGATTGAATATTTGTTTCTGGAAATCTCAACAGGCGATGGTCCGAAACTTCTTCTTGGTTGTGTATATAGACCGAACTCTAGTTTAAATTTTAATCCTTTTATTTCAACTCTTGAGGATATTACCATTCGATATGATGACATAGTTATTGTAGGTGACTTTAACAATAACCTTCTACTTGATAATCCCCTTATTGGACCAATGCTCTCACTTCACCTCAGCCCTGTAAATGTGTCAACACCTACACATTTCCACTCAACATCCAGTAGCTTGATAGACCTTATATTTGTGAATCACATTGACAGGGTATTGTTATATGACCAAATTTCTGCTTCCTGCTTCTCCAACCATGACCTTCTCTTCCTTAATTATAATTTGTCCGTAACTCGTCCCGTGGACAAATATATTACGTATCGTGATTTTGGAAACATTGATTATGCAACTCTGAATATTGAACTGGATAGCGTATCTTGGGACCAGGTATACACACTGGGTAATGCGAATGACCAATTATCGTTTATTCAGGACAGAGTGCGTTTGCTCTATGACAGGTGCGTTCCTGTCAAAACCAAGCACATCAAACCTAAACAACAGCCCTGGTTTAATGCGGAAATAAAAGCACTCATTGAGAGGAGGGATAGTGCTTACAGGAGATGGAAGAGGTTTAGGACGGATGATTTCAAAGCTTTACATAGATTTACACGGATGGAAGTTACCAGGAGCATAAGAACTGCAAAAAGATTGTATTATGGCGGAAAGTTTTCTAATGCTATGGACAACAAGTCTAAATGGAATGTAATTCGTGAAATAGGAATAGGCCGAAAATGTCCAAAGGCTGATATTGATGTGGATGTGGACAAGCTTAATGACCAGTTTGTAAATTCTAGGGTCCCAAGGTCTAATGGTGACTTGTATGATGACCTCTGTTGTGTTCCACCACAGTATTCCTTTAGCTTTCGTTGCGTAAATCAGTTTGAGGTTTTGGAATGTATTTCAGAGGTAAAATCAAATGCAGTTGGTTCTGATGATTTGCATCCTTTATTCTTGAAGGCTCTGACTCCTAAACTTTTGCCTTACTACACTTACTTGTTCAATACAGTTCTGACTAAGTCTTCTTTTCCTGAAAGTTGGAAACTGGCTAAAATCCTTCCCATTCCCAAAACTAATTGTGAGTTCAGGCCAATTGCAATCCTTCCTTTTTTATCCAAGGTATTGGAGAATATCATGGCCAGACAAATCGATGAATATCTGAGGGGCCACAATTTCTTAACGGTTAATCAGTCGGGCTTCATGAAAGGTAGGAGTTGTACTACCGCTCTGGTAAATGTAGTTGAGGAACTTAGGTCGGAACTTGATGGGAATAGTGTGGCGTTCTTGGTTCTGCTTGATTACTCTAAGGCTTTTGATACAGTCGATCATGCGGTTCTATTGAAAAAGCTCCGAAAACTGTTTTATTTCTCCGAAACTGCCTGTAATCTAATTTATTCTTATTTGACGAACAGATTTCAGAAGGTTCATTTCAATGGCAATGTTTCGGATCCACTTACTATTAGTAGAGGTGTTCCCCAGGGGTCTATACTTGGACCTTTGCTGTTTTGCATGTACATAAATGATCTACCTGATGTTTTGGTTAACTGTAATGTTCACATGTATGCTGACGATGTGCAGCTTTACACATATACTCCAAGGGAGAATATTTATTCTTGTTTGGACTACATTAATCGTGACTTAGCAAGGATTGACGGATGGGCCTCGGCCAATGGACTATGTATCAATCCTTCTAAGTCTAAATGTATTACACTTTCGAGAACAAACGGATCATTTGTCATACCTGAATTGAGTATCAGGGGAAATAAAATTGAATTTGTCAGGTCGGCTACTAATCTGGGTATTGTCTTTAATGACAAATTATCGTGGTCTACCCATATAAGTGTCATTGTTGGCAGAATTTATGGCATGCTTCGAAATTTGTGGGCTGTCATTGATTCAACTCCTTTTGTCATTCGCATGCAACTTGCTAAAACTTACTTGATTCCGGTACTTTTATATGGATGTGAGATATACGCAAATTGCAGTTATGATGACAACCAGAAACTTAACCTGGCGTACAATAACATAGCCAGGTATGTTTTCCTTAAGGGGCGTCGGGATCACATTTCTTATTTAGCTTACCTGATTCTTGGTATCAAATTTGATAATCTCCTGAAAATTAGATGCCTCCTTCTACTTCATAAAATAATTTACACGAAACAGCCGAAGTATCTATATTGTAAAATTAAGTTTGCTAGATCCCACCGGGGTGTGGGGATTATACAGCAACGATTCAGGACTCTTCTGTCTCAGCGACAGTTCTTTATACACACCATTAGTCTTTGGAATTCCTTACCAAATAACATCCAAAATCTGGGCAATGCAAACGCGTTCAAAAAGGAGTTATTTAAATTATTTTCATAATTAAAATTTTACTCTCATATTTGTAAATTTTGTGATTTAATTTTTTCGGTCATCATTATTATTGTTATTATTATCATTATAATTATTATTATTATTCTTATTATTATTATTATTATTATTTTTATACTTTACCTTCTTAATTTAATTTAATATTTATATACATAAATTAACTTTCTCTAATTTTTTATATTTAATTAATGTTAATTTTTTATACCTTATTGATTGTAAACATAGCACTGTCACTTATAAGATTTAGTATCTTGTTGTGCTATGTAGATCATTATAAATCAAATAAAATAAATAAATAAACGGTCAAATATCCCGCTAGTTTTTCCAAACTTGATGGCATAAACCGACAAGAATCTAGAAAACGTAGTTCTATAGTATTTTTTTATCTACATTAATCTTCTTCGATATAGATACATATAGTTCTTTGTTTAAGGGGATTACATTTATATCACCTTCAATAGAAGAAAGTTCTCTTACGAACAAATGACAATCATATGATGATAGATTATGAAAGAATATAGGAATAAAATTTGCTATTTGATACTCTAAATTACATTTGTTATGTGCCGGTCCTCTATATTCACCTGTTAAGTGACAATGATCAGCTACTCGATCTACATGAGATAAGAATTTTTTGCAAATGTGACAAACTGTATCCTCTTTCTGTCTAATCTGTTGAGAAGGTGTTAAGGTATTCATTGGTTTCACGATACTTAAATAATTAACATATAAATCTGTACAATCTTTAACTAAATTTACAAAGAAATGTTTTGGTGCATCATCACCACTGTACATGCTAAATTTATCTAAACTACTGTTAAATGAACATTTGATGTAATAACTATAAGCAAATGGAATATGTTTTTGTATTGACTTGACATTTGCTGAATTTTGAATATTAATAGTCTCTAGAATACACTCAAAATCAGCGTAGACTACAAAAGGTACATCCATTTGCTTTTTGTAATTTTTAAAACTTACGATATTATTGTCTACAGAGGGCATTTTAGTTACGATTTTGTTGCACTCATCTTTATGTTTGATCAGCGCCGTTTCACTATAAAAATGTATTAAACATGTATTACATATATGTATCTTACATTTATGTTTTGTTTGTTGAGTTTTTATTAATCTGTAATTAAATGGAAAGTAAAACAATTTTATATTAATATCATTTTTTTAACACAAAATTATTATTGATTTACCTTGAAATATTTTTAATCCATACGTAATGGAATCTCTCACCATCTTCTAATAATAATAAATTAACGTGCTTAGCTTTTTCATTTATACTGGAGTAGTAGGGTCCGACTATATGATTGTCATCATTCAACCAAAACACGTTCACGCTAATATCGGGATTTTTCATTTCAAAATCTTTAATTTTATTTGTTGGTAGCGGAAAAGTCAAGTATTCAAAATTTAAAACAATACCATTTTCCAACGTGATAATATCATCACTAATGTTATTAATTTTATATGATGTGGTTTTTTTAGAACTGTCATTAACAGGATACAATGCTGATATTATTGCCCACTTGAAACAATACTCATCGTTATTTTGAACATTAATGCAGGCAAACTTTCTCTGTATTGGGGTTGGTAGAGGGATATACTGCGAACCTTTTATACACTGGTATTTATTTATATTAATTTCGATCCGTAATATTTGTATTAATGTCCATCCGCTGTCACGTTCCTGGAATTCACTCATTTTTTAACAATAACATTGCATTGTGTTTTGTAAATATTGAGGAGATCATCTGTAGTTTATGATGACAGATTAATTATAACCATCTTCGTCTGATGCGATTTTATTTCAATATAACATAAATTCTCCTCTTCTTTAACTAACATGTATTCACAAAATATCTCCAGATTGAATTTTATATTATCATGTTTTTGGATCATATGATTTAACAGCTTAGCCACTTTGAATTTAATTCCCGATAAAAAGTTCTCAGGTATTAAATTCGTTTCATCATTATTCTCAATAACATATGTGATAATTCTATTATTAAACACTGATCTTACACATTTTACTTCATCATCATCATTAGCATCATTATCATTTCGAACTTTGTTAGCACAATTAAATTTATGTGCATTTGTTCGAATGTGATAGTGCCAATTCGTCTTTGGAATACGTTGATTACACTCGGTACAATTAACTGTATCAAATAGTTCTCCTCCCTCTCCAATCTTTGAATGTGTTAAAATGTGTTGATTATAATTTAACTGGTTTGAGAAATATTTTTTGCATGGTATGCATTTTATTGATGTGGATGGTCCATCATGACATAATCTAATATGTCTTCTTAATGATCTATTAAACTTGAATTCTTTAAGACAAAATTCACAAGTAAAACTAGCCATTTTTTTTATTTTATTTCTTATTTTAAGTTTTAAATATGAAAACACAACTCGCTATCAATTTCTAGCACAAGAATGACTTCTAAGTCCTTAAAAACAAGTCTATTTATACTCTGGGATGTAGATGATTAAAAGTAGACGGACTCATTCTGTCCGTCCAATCATTCGTTTGAAAAGTAGTACAAATAAAATGAACATGCACAATCATGTTTCTATTTAGGTATACAAAAAAAACTATCACGCAGGTGTACATCCTGTTTACAAAAAAAAAAAAAAAAAAAAAAAATTCAACACGTACAACCAACCTACCCTTTCTTATGTTTATATTTCTATTTCTTCAACTTTTGATTATGAGCAATACTTGACAAGAATTTGTTATTTATTATGCAGGTGTTCATCCTGTATACACTAAACTGCAATAAGAATCTATTATTCCTAGAAAACTATCTTGCAGGTGTACATCCGTTTACTATTTCTTCTACATTTGATCATGAGCTGTACGTGACAAGAATTTCTTATCAATTTAAAATTGCAGATCCTTCTAATTAAATCATACAAAAATAAAAAGACACGACCAACCTACTCTTTCTTATTACATTTAAAATTAAAGATCCTTCTAATTAAATATACAAAAAAAAATAAAAAACACACAACAACTATATAGGTGTAGATCCCTTTTATATTTTTTCAGCATTGAGTATGATAATACGTGCCAAGAATTTGTTATCATCTTAAAAATACAGATCCTTCAAATTAAATCACACAAAAAATAAAAAATAACCGCACAACCAACTTACCCTTTCTTATCACATTTAAAATTAAAGATCCTTCTAATTAAATATACAAAAAAAAAAATAAAAAACACACAACAACTATATAGGTGTAGATCCCTTTTCTATTTTTTCAACATTGAAGAGAATTTACTATTAAAAAACGATCATACACATTACATGTTACGCACACACTCATTCTGTCCGTCCAAACATTCGTACATACGTATATACATTTTCACATTACAGTCTACTTGTACTCTGGGATGTAGATGAGGAAACGTGCACACACTCATTCTGTCCGTCCAACCATTCGTTTGAAAAGCAATACAAATAAAATGAACAAGAATAAGCAGGTATGATTCCAAATTTGTATGGAAAAATTGAAAATTAAAATGATTTAATTCTTTTCCAGATATGCATTCTCCCAAATTTTAACACACACACACACATACACATTAAAAAGCATTACCTTTTCATAATACATGTTACAAACCAAAAGACCGACCGCACCCAATTCATTTCACAATTCTACAATGTTTTTACTCTTTTACAGCTATGCATGCACCAAATTTTGTATGGAATAAGTGCCCCCGAAACCCCATAAACATACTACTATCACATATTCAAAAAGTATTTAAGACTTTTCAGAAGCAAAATCAGGCGTTGCAGGCTGATGGCTGCAATAAAATCAAAATCAAATGAAACTTTATATTAGTACTTACATACATACATACACAATTGGTCATTTAAACGTTTCCGTCAGGATTACGACCTAACTTCTCATACTATTTATATTGTGTGTGTTAATTTTATACATGAGTGGCAGGTCTTTTCATGGCAATTTTTTACTTACACTCAGAGCTTTAGTCAGAAATCTGCTGAGAGGTAGTCACCGGAGAAATATAAGTTCATATTTCGTTCAGTTGCAGTTGTCTAACCTTTAGTTTAAATTGTGGCCTCACATCTAATAAGCCAGCACACTAGCTACTAAACTACAGCGACTACATATTGAAGTAAGTCCTGGATTTGTTAAATGTGAAAATTATATTTTTTTGTCTGAAAAGAGTCTACAGGAATACGTAGAAAATCTCAGACATTATAAAAGTTCCTAAGAAGTCCTCATTTAAAGTATCATTTAAGGCGTGTCAAAAAGATTTTTTTAATGTTATTAGGCCTCTCAGCTAAACTCTAACTGATCTGAAGAACATGTTAAGTAATCTGTTCGTTGTTCGATTGGAAAATACATTGACAACGTATTAATCAACTAACAGAGTTCGGTTAGAACCCTTTAATCTCAAAGAATCCCTTTCAGTAAACCTTAAGAGTCTAAATATTATCAGGAGGATTGATTTAAACCCCAAGGATCACGCTGCTAATGCTTTCGAATATAGTATTTCAGGAGCTGCGTTGTACTTGGTATAAACTTCCAATATCTATCTTCTTCAGGTCACCAAGAGCACGCAGAATAAAATTTAAAAATAAAACCCAACAGATGCCCACATAATATATGAAGTCTACCGAAAATGATATCCGATATTTGTCAGTTGATAAAATAGATCAGCAATTAATCGTTTTTTCGCTAGTCATAAGCACTCACGAAATTTTGAATATAAGTGAGTCACCATATTGAAATTTAACTACTCTGATTCATTCGTACTCATTACGACGTTAATTTATTAGTACAGGTTGCAGTGAGTATGAGTACAACATTGACATCAAACTCATACCATTCGAACTATGTTTGATTCAAAAGCCTACTCCTTCAGATTCATAACTTTAGAAAAATGCTTATAACACTTATAATAATGATTCAAGTGACTCGAATCATTCATCAAAATTTACAGTTTTAGTTGTTGTTGCATTTACAAAAAAGACGAAGACAACAAGCAAAGCAATCATAACATAATTCTAGTTGGTGTTTTAGTGTTCGTACGCGAATCATATGCTGCTCAAGTGAGCTCTTTGATATCAGAGATACCACTTGGACCTAACCTAACCTAACGCGAATCATACTTATTTTGTGATTCTTGTAAATGTTGAGTTATGGAGAGTCGAAATCAACAATATCATACGTGTTTTCAAGTATGAATATGAAGAGTTCTTCAAACATTGAATATGAGTAGAGGTTCCATGATATTAAAATAAGTATGAATGCGTATGAGTATTACAAATTATGGATATGATTCGGTTCTACTCATCTTTTTGAATACTCAATTCTGATCTCTGATTGATAACGACTATCTTGTTGAAACCAAATGTGTCAAACCAAATGCGTCAAAGCAAATGTGTCATTTACTCAGCAATTTCGCACAAACCTCCACGGACGGTTATATCATTATAGAATGCCCTGCAAAAATCTAAATGTTTCATACAAATTTCTGGTCTGTTCGGGCAGCATACAGGGCACTTTGCCCATACTACGATCGCTATAATCAAACTACCCCCAGTGACTTGGGCTGTAAAAAATTTAATAGACCCAGCAACTGAAACTGCCATAGAAAACAATGTATGTTTAAAACAAACTGAATAAAAAGACAACTAGTTGGCTGTTATCAAAATTAAAAAATTCCTGTTGGGCATCCGATTCTATATTACTTTGTGTATCTGAATTCCTACCAATCTGTCTTTCTTACAAGGACATTGTGGTCATTATGGCATTGCTGGTGTATTTTATTTTGCATACAAATACATAATTGGTCATTACAACTTTTCAGTCAGGACTACAAACTAGCTTCTCATTCCACTTAGGTTATGTGTGTAAATTTTTTCCATGAGTGGCGGGACCTATGGTTTTAAAGACGACACCAAACGAAAGATTTTTGAGAAACATTTCCCGCGCAATTTTTATTAACTCTCGGATTTTTTGCAGGAAATTTGCTGAGAGGAAGTCACCCAAGAAAACTTTTGGTATTTTTCGTTTTGTTGGAGATGTCTAACCAGGGGTTTGAACCGTGGCCTCATGTCTAATAACCCTACATACTACCTACTAGACTACGGCAACTTTGGACAAGGCATTATGCATTAAATCGTTTAATCGTTTCTGTCGTGTGTTTTATCGACATTTGCAGTTGTTTAATTTTTACAACCAGGCCAACAATGTTGGTTGTTTGGATTTTTACGACTATTTGTTGCTACATTCATTATTTATGATTTAAATAAATATAAAAATAGAAAATAAAAATGATATTTTTTAAGTTTTATTCATATACCATACTCTGGAGATAATAATCCACAATCATATAAACAATACGAAATGTATGAACGCACATACATATGTATGTATGTATGAATAAATAAAGTGATATAAAAAATGAATGAAAGAAAAATGTTTTATTTTTCAAAATATTTTAATAAAAATAATGCTTCAACTTAGTTCGTTATGTTATTAAATTTATAAAATAGAAATGCAACGTAATATTTTAAAAAGAGTCTAAATATGATAGTTTCGTATTCTAAATGAAATATATCTTTACATTAATTCCAGTAATAATATTTACAGGTTCAAATATAATATTTTTAAGTAACAAACATAGGCTCAAATGTATTTTATGAACAGGCAAAATAATTTATTACAAAACCAGACATATTTAAATAAAATCTGTGAGTTGCCAAAAGACCACTAGAAAATCATTTTTTCAAAACCCATTATATAATTTAACCCATTCGCTGCCAAGCCTAAATTATATGAAGTCATTCCCATTGCCATTTATATTTTGAGTGTTATTGTCTATTTATGCGTGAAAGATCGTTCTCTATAAGAAATAAAGTACTATTTTTGTAAAAAAATTTATTTGTAGTATTTTTCAAGTTTTTTACATATTTGTTATGTTTGTGGCAAAAAAATTGCTAATTCAAAAGCCTACATGTTATAATATATTTAAAGTAGGACGAGTATACTCGTCTTGGCAGTGCGGGATACCCTGTCAAAGATGAGTATACTCGTCCTTGGCAGCGAATGGGTTAAAATCCTTCGCAAATTTATTACAATATAAAGCATATTAATGTGCAAATTTAAAAATATGCATGCAAAATTCAAATGGCAATTTTAATTATTTTTTTACATATTACATAAATAATTGCTCAGTACAGCCCTTCAGATTACGACCTAACACAGCAACCAGACCTATAGTTTAAAGTCGCTTTAGAACGGCAGATTTTTAAGAAACTTTTCATGGCAATTTTATCAGAGTTTTTTCCAAAAATCCACTAAGAGGAAGTCGCCGAAAGAAATATTTTCTCTTATTTAATTTTGTTGGGGATGTCTCGCCTGGAGTTTTAACCGTGGCCTCAGGTCTCATAAGCCAACACACTACCTGCTAGACAACAGCGACTAGAGTAACATGGAATACTAAACGAATATTGGGTTTTTACGATAATAAGCTGGATTTGAGAAGACCCCAAGAGATTTCAAAGATGGCAGTAAAGGTCTAAACCAGCTTATACTTGGAGAATATACAAATTGAAACAGTTTCCTCAGAAGTGGATTTAATTGTGCAATAAAGATGGAAGAGTTTATTGTGGCCCTTCGCCACAATATCAAACAATTCTCGCTTCTTTGGAAAATTCCAGAGTGACGATGCGTGGTTTCGTAATCGAATGATTTACTTTTAAAAGTTGTATTCTATGTACATTTTGTCGGTCATAATAGATAGGCTTAGGGTCTCCCAACAAAGGCTTTAGAATTTGAACAGTCATTTTGAGGGCCCATCTGTCAAATTAGTTGCCATTTATGAAATCTGCCGGGCCAAATCACTAAATAAGCACAGATATGAAACACAGACTACTACGTGCGTTCTCCTAATTTTCATCGAAAAATCATCCCCAGCGATAAAGCCGAAACCTGAATGAATGGGACGGCAAATAAACAAAATTTTAGAATTTACGACCATTCTCATTCACATGATATCTAAGAGCATCTAATACATTCCGATAAAGTCATTGTTAGGAGTGGGTTTTAGGCCGGGGGTGTCATCGATTCATATTTCTTTAAGAACAACGTTTGATAATATGTGGTTTCAACAGAATGCCGCTATGTGTCACTCAGCTTATACCACATTGGATATTCTACACGAGCGATTTGAGTGTATGATCATCTCACGTAGAGGTGATGTGTATTGGCTGGCGAGATGATGTGAATTGACCCTTAAAACTCTTTTTTGTAAGATTATCTTAAGTCGCTAGTATATGCACAGCTCTCCTCCATGCCAGGATTACTACCTAACTTTCTCACAACACTTATGTTGTGTGTGTTAATTGTATACATGGGTGGCGGAACCTACAGTTCAAATTCGACTTCGAACATTTCGTGTTAATTTTATTAGAGTTTTTTTCCAGGAGACTGTTGAGTAGAAGCCGATAAAAGAATATTTTTTCATATTTTCTTATGTTGGAGATGACTGAACTGGGATTTGAACAGTGGCTTCATGTCTAATAAGCCAGCACACTACCTACGAGACTACGGTCACAACAAATTACATCTAATTATTATGAGTGTAGTGAACACATGGTCGTTACAGTGTAACACAAAATAGTCTCTGCTAGACAAAGAAGCCACTCATAGCTACACTAGCGCACTATTGTCTAGACTACCAGGCCGCTAATTTGATATTGTAATTTGAAGATTTCCACAAAATTGTCGAATTTGTTTCGATACCAATCCATTTGAGATCCAAGAGCATCTAATGCATCCAAAAAAAGTCACTGTTTGGTGTAGATTTAGTGCTGGCGGCATCATCGGTTCACATTTCTTTGGTCAAACCATTACTGTTAACGGAGAGCACCAACTGACTAACTTTGAATAAATTTACATTTACATTGTGCAAGAATGTACAGTTATACACCTCGTATAAGTAACATTAATCACAGTGCGTACAGGTTGCTCATATCACCCAATGTAGACTTAGCGTCACAGTTACAAAAACACCCTATAGAAGAACTCCGGCTGAATTACATTTTATACGTCTTTTTTGTATTTAAGTGCCATGTTCTGTCATATGTTTCATGTTTTTTTTTGCTTTCTATTTCAATTATATTCATTATAGGATTCATTATAGAATTTTAAAATATTGTTGCGAAAATGGAAAAATCTAGATACTCGTGTTTTGCTTTTACATCGTTTAACATTAAAATTATAAACAAAAGCCAAAAACAAAACGATGAACGATGTTTAGAAATTATCGCAAACACCAGCATAAAAAATAAACAAGTAAACAAAAATACAACGACAAACACTATAAGGATAAACGTAAACAAAACACACACTAAACGATAATGAAACAACGATGTTTACGTTTATAGAGATTTCGAGAAGGAGAAGGCATGAACATTCGCCTTCAAGAACATTCATCAGACTGTTTATGTTTCCATATAAAAGGCAAGGCAAAGTAGGCAACGACTCAGTAGAAGTTCAGTCAGTCTAGTGTGAAGACGCGGTGTATTTGAAGAGAATAATCATGGATTGAAGATGTCCGTTACAAAGATCTGTCGAACAATTGACTAGAAATTGTTATTGTTTAAGCAAAAGAGAACAAAAAGGAATAACAACGGTAGCAATTGTTGCTGTTTACATCAAGTTGTGAACAGTGGCACACAGAAAAGTGCGTATAATAAAGAATTTTTATTAAAACTAAACACAAATTTATTTTTATTTGCAATCTACGAGCTCATATTTTAAACGTTTTTAAAAGGTAAAAACGTAACAATATTTTTCATATTCGATCAAACTTAATGGTAGGCCGGTCGGATTAATGGAAGGAAAAAGAATTAAAAATATTTCGTACGAAAAGTGGTGGAAAACATGTGCCAAACAAGTGCTTACTAAGACATTATAAATGCTAACTTTAGCTAAATAGATCAGATCTAGAGATATATTGAAGATGATACTTCATAGGCATCTTTAAGACATAAAAGGCAAAAAATACTTTCCTACACTTGACAAAATTTTAAATAAAAAATCCATAACTCTTGGTTAAAAGAAATAGATGTAATGTTAAATAAATGGAAAAGAAGAATGTAGTCGCCGTAGTCTCGTACGTAGTGTTTTGGCATATTAGACATGACGCCTCGGTTCAAACCCCAGGTCAAACATCTCCTACAAAACGAAATACGAAAAAATATTTCTTCAGCGACTGTCTCTGAACAGATTTCTGGCAATAACATTCTCAAAAATCTGTCGTTCAGAGTCGACTTTAAACTGCAGGTCCCGCCACTCATAAATAAGATTAGTGTATGCAACATAAGCGTTGCGAGAAGCCAGGTTGTAATCCTGACTGCAGAGTTGTAATGACCAATTATTATATCAGCAGTGAATCGTTTTTTCGCTACTTATAAGCACTCGTGAAATTTTGAATATAAGTGCGTCAATAATATTGAAATTTGACTGCACTGATTCATTCGTACTCACTACAACATTGAGTGCAATGAGTATGCGTAAAACGTTGACCTCACACTCATACCATACGAAATATGTTTGATTCATAAGCCTAATCATTTAGATTAATAACTTTAGAAAAATAGTTATAATACTTATAAATGATTCGAGTCACTCGAATCATTCATCAACATTCATTTGCAGTTTTAGTTATTGTTACATTTACAAAAAAAGAATAAAGCCACATAAGCAAAAAAGACAGAGCAGCACCAAGCAGAGGAAACACACAACCTTCTAGTGAGTAGTTTAGTGTTCGTACGCGAATCATACTTATTTTGCGATTCGTGTATATGTTGAGTTATGGAGTGTCGAAATCAACAACATCATACGTGTTGTTAAGTATGAGTATGATGAGTACTTCAAACTTTGAATATGAGTAGAGCTTCCATGACATTAAAATAAGTATGAATGCGTATAAGTATCAGAAATTATGAGCATGAATCGATTCTACTCATCTTTTTGAATACTCATTACTGATCTCTGGTATGTATGCATGTATGTATGTGAAGAAGGAAACCACAAATTTTAAAATTATCTGCGCCACATCAACGGCACCAAACTGCTGAGCCGAACACATAATATTCTTTTGAACTAACTGCACTAAACTTTAATTCAAATAAAATAAAATTCACACACTGTGTTTAATTTCTATAATATAATATATAATATACGTTTTAATAATTAAACAATTTTAGTAGAAATTTATTGACATTAACATACAAAAAATAAATATAAGCAGCCCTACACAATTGCTTCACCAAAGATAGGCTTGTATATATACATTATCTGAGCACTCTAATGTAATAATTGAGTGTTTAACTATTAATGCTGCTGGTAAGTAAATGGTTATTGGGCCACAGTTAATTAAGAGTCTACTAAAAGCAATTGTAAGAAATACAAGAAATCATCTGTAATCATGTTTTGTATTAAACGGGAAATACGAACGTTTAAAGCATAGTATCGGTTAATTTCTGAAGCAAAAGAAACAAAAATTAAATCAAATTCAGTTTAAAACATTTAAAAGAAAAATAAATTAAAAACCACAGTTTTAGTGCATACATACGTGCATTTCTACGTTCTGTATTACACTCCCTAGAGGTACTTAGATCATTAGATTTGCGGACGATATTGCCCTGGTGATAAAGGGAAAACGTATGGATGAATTGGTGAGAACGTGTAACACTGCGGTTGGCATGGCCAGAAGCTGGATAACGGGAATAGGTCTGAAACTTGCTGATCACTTGTGAGTAGTAGGAAGAGGATGGAATTTATTACCATAACAGTGGGCGACCAGCACATAACATCAAAGCAGGCAATTAAGTATCTGGGAGTAATGATTGACAATAGGCTCACTTTTAGGGAACACCTGTCGTACATCGGTGGAAAATGTGCGGCGACGACATGTGCACTTGCCCGAATAATGCCTAGTCTAGGAGGCCCAAAACAGGATAAGAGACTGATACTGATGAAGGTAGTGACATCGATCGCTATATATGCAGCCCCTATATTGGCAGAGGCTATGGATAAGAGGACATATAGAGAAGCGGCCTGCAGGAGATCCGCTCTCAGGGTAATTTCTATCTTTCACATGGTGTCTACTGATGCAGCATTGGTGATTGCGGGGATGATGCCTCATGGCTGATGATGGATATGAATAGATGGCAGCAAGACTGCTCCAATTCCACTAAGGGAAGATAGACCTACAGACTCATAAGAAGTATAGGCGAATGGACCAAAAGGAAACACAGCCAGGTGAACTTCCACCTGACACAGTTCCTTACCGGCCATGGATGTTATAGAGCATATCTCTAAAAGTATGGTCATGACATGGATGAAGCATGTACTGAATGCCGAAATGAAAGGGAAACGGCGGAGCATGTTTTCTTTACTTGCCCACGATATGATGATCAACGAAATTGCCTGGAGAGGGCAATAGAATATCAGATAACGCGCGATAACGTGGTTAACCTGATGTTAACCTCATATGACAATTGGAACGCAGTATGTGTTTTCGCAAGGAAGGCATATCATGCCGATAGCTGGAATGCTAATGTAACGCCAATCATCAAAAAAAGATGTGAACTACCTTTCAATAGCAATATGTTCGTCACTTTCCAAGTTTACATAATTGATGATAAGGAACAAACTTGTAAAAATCTAAAGTCCAACAACTTGATCATTAAGAGGCGGTAAGGTGTCCGTAAAGTTTGTTCTACTTGTGACATGTTAAAGTTACTTTCAGAAAGGTAGCAGAACGCCTTTTTGTTATCATTTATTTAAACTGTCAATTAAGATGTTAAGCACCACCTGGGATGTTGCACAAGTGAATGCAACAAATGCCGTCATTGATAAATAATCGACGACAAACACAAAAAATCTCCAAAGAAAACATAATTTTAAACGTTAAAAAAGCAAAGACATTAAATCAATTTTGTTGTCAGCACACACAGGAATATGGAAGACAAAAAATGTAACAAAAATTTCATACAAAAAAAAGTACCAGCAAATAAAAGTATTTTCATGCATTTGATAACTTGAGTGGTTGGATGCAACATGATAATGTTAAAAGCACCATAAGAAAAAATGTTGAAATAAAAAACTAAAAATAAAAAGAAGAACAGCACAGAATACAGAAATTAAAAACTGCAACAGCAACAATCGTATTGTCAATGTGAGACAACAGCAACAGAACATCGAAGACAAAAAAATTGGAAGAAAATATGCCAACAGGACAAAGAGAAGTCAACTGACGGCAAGCCGTAACTGCTTTTGACTTGTGTATGATGTTTGCAGTTGATGTTGCAAAAAGCATACAATTGTTTTGACTTGTTTTAGGTTTTAGGCATTTAGCCAAAAAACCATCCAAAAATAAGAAGAAATAAAATGGTATTCAACAGATATAGCAAAAAAAAAAATTCAACAAAAAATGTTTTGAAAAAAATCAATTTTAAAGGTTTTAATCAAACTGGTCAAAACACGATCGGTATGTCAGAATGTTGACAGGCAATCATGGTTTTCGATAAGTTTGGCCCACAGGCAGCACGCAAAAAAAGGGATTTTGTAAAACTGAAAGTGAAATGATTGGATAAAATGGCCCAAGCGTTTATTATTCAATACTAAAATCACTCGCGGCTAAGCCAATGTGCAGTAGAGTAAAGCACTCTTTCTTAGTTCTAAGACAGTGCAAAATAATTGGAGAGAAATCGAATGAAAATTTAATCAATGAAAAGAAGTCATATTGCGTATGCTGCCAGCATATCGGATGTGTCCCTATTTCTAAATAACCAATAAACACCTTAACCACCATTCTTCCTTTGAAGAGGAAATCAATTCAAAACAAAAACCTATCCTAAAATAATACATAGAGATTTCTAAACAGAGAATGTGACATGGAGTTTGGCAACTATTTGGCAACAGTGAACAGCAAAAGTTTTAGTACCCCAATATATTTTGAAAAAAAACAGATCCCACAGGTTTAATACTCTTGCACAAAGTCCCGATATGACTTCAAGATGGTATTTAGGAGATCACTTGAAAGAACGGTTAAGTAATCGCTAAACCTCAAACAAAAGTCAACCAAAAAACTTGCTCATGGCGCCACCAGAAAACACTAAACAAAACTTGTATACTCAATTAAAATGGGTTAAATACAGTGCTTGACGCTAAGCGATATTCTACTAAATACAAGCGATAACATTGTCGTATATTAGGCCTTTGAATTTTAAATTTACTCAGAATTTTCTTTGGGGGTACCTATGCAGTCATCTGAAACTTTTCCTTATTTTTCTCTTGTTTTATGAAAAACGTTAAAAAATTGTTTGTTTTATAATAAAACAGAAATAAATTGATTGGAGTACTAAGACTTTTGTTGTCCACTATAGACGTGGTAAGCATTCTTTATTTTTTTTTTTTTTTTTTTTGGGTGACAACTCTTTGGAAAAACTAATTGTATGGATTGTATGTATATATTACCACTATATAGTCTTACTTAGCTTGTTGCCTCATTAAGTAGGTAGTATAATGACCTGCAACACAATACAAGGAGTGTCCCACATCTTTAGATAGTTTATTCCATGCACATGATGAAGAGGCTATCAAGCAATGGATTTATATTCATTTGTTCCGACTGCTAACAATCACACTTTAAACTGTTTAGTGAATCTATTGTCACGAGATTACAGAAACAAATCCTACGATGCCATTACCAGGTGGTAGTACACAATCTTTTCTCGCCGCTAAGTGAATTCACAGATGTGAAAAATTTCTCAAACAATCTATTGTTTGGAGTTGACTTCAAACTGTAGATCCCGTCACTCATGGATAAAATTAACACATTCCCAACACGGGTGGTGTAAGAAGCTAGGTTGTAGTTCTAAATGAAGGTTTGGTTTCTAAATGAATTGGTCATTAATTAAGTTGTTGGCAATGGCAAAATAGATTGAATAATAACTAATTGGACGGGTTTGGTTTTAATAAGACTTTTTGCTTACCACAAAACAGTTTCAGAGACCAGTGAAACAACAGATATCTGATGGCCATGACTTGTAGTTGTGAATGGAATTATGTCAGGGGTTCTGATGGGCAGTTTCCGCAGTCTAGTAGGCAGTGTGTTGGCTTATTTGACGTGAGGCCTCGCTTCAAACCCAGATCAGACAGATCCAACTAAACGAAATATGAAAAAATATTTCTTCGGCGATTTATTCTCAGCAGTTTTCTGAAGTCGTCGTATTCTAGTATGTAGTGTGTTGGCTTCTTAGACGTAAAGCCAGGGTTCAAGCCCCAGGCCAGACATCAAAACAAAATACAAAAAGTATTTCTTCGGCGACTTTCTCTCGGAAAATTTCTGGCAAAAACTCTGAGAGTAAATAAAATTGCCATGAAAAGTTTCTCAGAAATCTGTCGTTCGGAGTCGACTTTAAACTGTAGGTCCCACCACTCATGTATAAAATTAAGACACACAACATAAGTGGTGTGAGAAACTAGGTCGAAATCCTGACTGAAGGGTTGTAATGACCAATTATGTATATATGTATGTATGTATGTACGAAGTTTTCTGACAAAAACTCTGAAAGTAAATAAAAAATCTCCAAGAAAATTTTCTTAAAAATCTGTCGTTCGGTGTCGACTTTAAACTATTGGTCCTGGCACTCATACGTCGTGTCAGAAACTAGGTCGTAATCCTGACTAAAGGGTTGTAATAACCAAATATGCATGTACCTATCAGACATCAGCGATGAGTATTCAAAAAGATGAGTAGAATCGAATCATACTCATAATTTCTGATACTTATACGCATTCATACTTATTTTAATGTAATGGAAGCTCTACTCATATTCATAAGTTTGAAGTACTCATCATACTCATATTTATCAGCACGTATGATTGTTGATTTCAATTCTCCATGACTCAACACGTACACGAATCACAAAATGAGTATGATTCGAGTGCGAACACTAAACTACTCACTAAATAGTTGTGTGTTTGCTCTGCTTGCTGCTCTGACTTTTTTGCTTATGTGTCTTTTTTCTTTTTTTTTTTTAAATGCGAGAACAACTAAGACTGTAAATTTTGATGAATGATTCGATTCACTCGAATCGTTTGTGAGTATTATAAATATTTTTCTAAAGTTGCGAATCTGAACGAGTAGGCTTATGAATCAAACATAGTTCGAATGGTATGAGTTTGATGTCAGCCTTGTATGCATACTCATTATAACCTATACTTATAAATCAACGTTGTAGTGAGTGCAAACGAATCAAAGTAGTTAAATTTCAATATTCTTGACTCACTTATATTTAAAATTTCATGTGTGCTGATCTCATAACATAGATATATAATTGGTCATTACAACCCTTCAGTCAGGATTACGACCTAGTTTCTCACACCACTTATGTTGTGTGTGTGGTGGGACCTACAGTTTAAAGTCGACTCCGAACGACAGATTTTTGAGAAACTTTTCATGGCTATTTTATTTACTCTCAGTGTTATTTCCAGAAATCTGCTGAGAAGTCGCCGAAGAAATACTTTTTGTATTTTTGTTTTGATGTCTGGCCTGGCGCTCGAAACCTGGCTTTACGTCTAAAAAGTGAACACACTACCTACTACACTACGGCGACTTCATACTGATCTCTGGTACGTATATTCTGACAGGTGTTTAAAACATAGCTCTGTTATACAATAAACAAGTTCAGAGAGTAATCAAAAATCTTATTGAACTTCACTGGTAGTTGTACTTACTAATTCTGCTGTGTAATACACCCCCTATAATTAAATCCTTAACTTGTGTAAAAATCACGCCACAATAAAAGAATTTTTTTTGCTCAATTAAGATCAACGGTTTTGCTTCGTAAAAAAAACAAAAGAATTTCGTTAAATTGCAATTGTATTGCCTGCAAAAGAGTGTCCGGGCTGAGTGCCAGCAATTTATTTTAACACCATTTAACGTTTCTCTTACATTCTTGAGGCATTTCTGCCTTGTTTCTGTTGTTGAAATTTTCTCATCCTTCGTTTGTTTTCATTTGTAAATAATCACTGTACAGTACACAACAATTATCCGATGGTAGTGTGGTAACAATACAATGCAACAGCCGCAAACAAATCAGCATCAATCAAAACCATCGTTTAGCCAATGTTTTACAGGCTGTCTTATAGGCTGAGAGAGAGAAAGAGAGAGAAAACGATTTCGAAAACCCTTTTCACTTGGAGTAGCTATAGCGATACCAACTGGTATTTTATTGTTTGTAAGAACGCTACAGTTTGTAATGAATTTCAAACAGAAATAAAATCTTAAATCCTACATAACGGTCAGCATTCAAGCATATGCACTGATAATCATGTATTTAACTAACCATAGTATGAGTATTTTTTATTTATTTTTTTTTTTTTATTTATTTGATTTATAATGATCTACATAGCACAACAAGATACTAAATCTTATAAGTGACAGTGCTATGTTTACAATCAATAAGGTATAAAAAATTAACATTAATTAAATATAAAAAATTAGAGAAAGTTAATTTATGTATATAAATATTAAATTAAATTAAGAAGGTAAAGTATAAAAATAATAATAATAATAATAATAAGAATAATAATAATAATTATAATGATAATAATAACAATAATAATGATGACCTAAAAAATTAAATCACAAAATTTACAAATATGAGAGTAAAATTTTAATTATGAAAATAATTTAAATAACTCCTTTTTGAACGCGTTTGCATTGCCCAGATTTTGGATGTTATTTGGTAAGGAATTCCAAAGACTAATGGTGTGTATAAAGAACTGTCGCTGAGACAGAAGAGTCCTGAATCGTTGCTGTATAATCCCCACACCCCGGTGGGATCTAGCAAACTTAATTTTACAATATAGATACTTCGGCTGTTTCGTGTAAATTATTTTATGAAGTAGAAGGAGGCATCTAATTTTCAGGAGATTATCAAATTTGATACCAAGAATCAGGTAAGCTAAATGAGAAATGTGATCCCGACGCCCCTTAAGGAAAACATACCTGGCTATGTTATTGTACGCCAGGTTAAGTTTCTGGTTGTCATCATAACTGCAATTTGCGTATATCTCACATCCATATAAAAGTACCGGAATCAAGTAAGTTTTAGCAAGTTGCATGCGAATGACAAAAGGAGTTGAATCAATGACAGCCCACAAATTTCGAAGCATGCCATAAATTCTGCCAACAATGACACTTATATGGGTAGACCACGATAATTTGTCATTAAAGACAATACCCAGATTAGTAGCCGACCTGACAAATTCAATTTTATTTCCTCTGATACTCAATTCAGGTATGACAAATGATCCGTTTGTTCTCGAAAGTGTAATACATTTAGACTTAGAAGGATTGATACATAGTCCATTGGCCGAGGCCCATCCGTCAATCCTTGCTAAGTCACGATTAATGTAGTCCAAACAAGAATAAATATTCTCCCTTGGAGTATATGTGTAAAGCTGCACATCGTCAGCATACATGTGAACATTACAGTTAACCAAAACATCAGGTAGATCATTTATGTACATGCAAAACAGCAAAGGTCCAAGTATAGACCCCTGGGGAACACCTCTACTAATAGTAAGTGGATCCGAAACATTGCCATTGAAATGAACCTTCTGAAATCTGTTCGTCAAATAAGAATAAATTAGATTACAGGCAGTTTCGGAGAAATAAAACAGTTTTCGGAGCTTTTTCAATAGAACCGCATGATCGACTGTATCAAAAGCCTTAGAGTAATCAAGCAGAACCAAGAACGCCACACTATTCCCATCAAGTTCCGACCTAAGTTCCTCAACTACATTTACCAGAGCGGTAGTACAACTCCTACCTTTCATGAAGCCCGACTGATTAACCGTTAAGAAATTGTGGCCCCTCAGATATTCATCGATTTGTCTGGCCATGATATTCTCCAATACCTTGGATAAAAAAGGAAGGATTGCAATTGGCCTGAACTCACAATTAGTTTTGGGAATGGGAAGGATTTTAGCCAGTTTCCAACTTTCAGGAAAAGAAGACTTAGTCAGAACTGTATTGAACAAGTAAGTGTAGTAAGGCAAAAGTTTAGGAGTCAGAGCCTTCAAGAATAAAGGATGCAAATCATCAGAACCAACTGCATTTGATTTTACCTCTGAAATACATTCCAAAACCTCAAACTGATTTACGCAACGAAAGCTAAAGGAATACTGTGGTGGAACACAACAGAGGTCATCATACAAGTCACCATTAGACCTTGGGACCCTAGAATTTACGAACTGGTCATTAAGCTTGTCCACATCCACATCAATATCAGCCTTTGGACATTTTCGGCCTATTCCTATTTCACGAATTACATTCCATTTAGACTTGTTGTCCATAGCATTAGAAAACTTTCCACCATAATACAATCTTTTTGCAGTTCTTATGCTCCTGGTAACTTCCATCCGTGTAAATCTATGTAAAGCTTTCAAATCATCCGTCCTAAACCTCTTCCATCTCCTGTAAGCACTATCCCTCCTCTCAATAAGTGCTTTTATATCCGCATTAAACCAGGGCTGTTGTTTAGGTTTGATGTGCTTGGTTTTGACAGGAACGCACCTGTCATAGAGCAAACGCACTCTGTCCTGAATAAACGATAATTGGTCATTCGCATTACCCAGTGTGTATACCTGGTCCCAAGATACGCTATCCAGTTCAATATTCAGAGTTGCATAATCAATGTTTCCAAAATCACGATACGTAATATATTTGTCCACGGGACGAGTTACGGACAAATTATAATTAAGGAAGAGAAGGTCATGGTTGGAGAAGCAGGAAGCAGAAATTTGGTCATATAACAATACCCTGTCAATGTGATTCACAAATATAAGGTCTATCAAGCTACTGGATGTTGAGTGGAAATGTGTAGGTGTTGACACATTTACAGGGCTGAGGTGAAGTGAGAGCATTGGTCCAATAAGGGGATTATCAAGTAGAAGGTTATTGTTAAAGTCACCTACAATAACTATGTCATCATATCGAATGGTAATATCCTCAAGAGTTGAAATAAAAGGATCAAAATTTAAACTAGAGTTCGGTCTATATACACAACCAAGAAGAAGTTTCGGACCATCGCCTGTTGAGATTTCCAGAAACAAATATTCAATCTCGCTCCCAATGTGATTTAATAATTTATCCTTACAAAGTATACCATTACGAACATAAATCGCAACTCCACCACCCCTGGCCCTGGTCGCATTACCATTAACCAAGATTCTCCTATCTGATCGGAAAAGTTTAAAGCCCTGTAAATTAAAAACTGTATCCTGAACATCCAAGGGTAACCAAGTCTCAGAGACGCAAATAACGTCAATACCTGCTGCCACAAATAAGTACCTAAATTCATCAATCTTATTATTTAGGCTCTGAGCGTTTATGTGGACAATGTTGAGACCTGCCCTTTGTTTCGCAAGGACTCTTATCATGTTATACACACAGTCTCTGGAATTAGAACCGGTAGAATTCATGAAATGGTACGAAATTTTTGGCAATGCATTCAATAATTAGATCTAAAGCAGAAATCGTAATATTTAAGCGTTCAAATATAATGGAGTTATACATACATGACACAAAGTTGTAGAGGAAGAATGTATTAATTAAATTGCTATTGAGGATAATTAGGTCGATAAAAATCAAGTGAAGTTTTGGGAGTTCAAACAGCATGGCCAGGAAATAACTTATTAAGGCTGTCTACATCATCTATTAGTATGAGGTCATCATTCATATTCTTTTTGACGTAAACACAACCCCGCATAGAGAACGCAGAGGATAACATTTTTTTCTTTTTGAGGCGAATTGCTGCGCTCAATGTTTTAAAATTAGTCTGTGTTAAGTTCTCATTAACATAGAACTTTTCTTCTGATGTCAGGCCAATATTTCTAAGGCGGAAGACAAAACCACTGTGTAGCTTCCTGAAGTTCGCCATGGATTTCAAAAAGAAATTCCTATCATACGCAGACCATAGTTTTACAATAATTGCGGCATCTTTGGAGTTCTCCCTATGCTTGTTATTGAGATTCCTTAGACGATAGATTGATTGAATGTTCGGCACAGGTGTGTTTATGGTGTTGCAAATTTTACAAAATATTTCCTGTAGGTTCTCGTCCTGAGTGTACGGGATTTCATTGATCCTAAGCTCCGACGAAACCGGGTGATTCTCTTGTTGCCTTAATTTTGTTTTTAGGTCACTAATTTCCTCGCGCATCTTGACTACTTCAACAGCTTTGTCCTCGAGAATGGTAATTCTTTCAGTGATATTCGATAATTTATTTTCAATTATACTATATTTCTCGCGCAAATCACTAATTAACTCCTCCTTGAATTCTTTAAATTTTTGATCAATGGTCCGCAGAATTTGTTCCGTGAATTTTTCAAACCTGCTGTCCATGCAATTTAAAAGTTTGAAAGGCGAGTCAAGCAGTGAAGACCGAGAAGAGCTTGTCCCATGCATTTGATGGATGTCAGTTAGGCGTTTATTGGCAGGGGTGTTGGGCAATTCAGCTCTATTTGCTGGACGGTTTTCAGTAATATCAACTGCTTGCATTTTTGTTTTGTTATTGTTATTTTTGGTTTTTGACTTGTTACTATTGTTTTTGCCAATTTTTTTATCTTTTCTCAGGTTGTACATCGGAAAGATTGGTTTGTGTTTGAAATTAAGTTTAAAATTAAGTTTAAAATTAACTGCCAATACTCAATTAATAAACACAAAAAAACTTGGCAGCACTTTCACAAGCAGTGATTGAAATCAAAACAGCTGATATGTCTTAATTTGCTTACTCTGGTTTTTATTTTGTTGTCTATTGTTTTTGTATGGTGTAATGTTATTGTGTATTTATAAGATAAGCAAGGTCACCGAGAGGTATATTTTTTTTTTTATTAATTTTAGTGTATTTTATCTCGCAAGAAAGTTTTGTTACTAGGTTGGATTTGTTGTTGTTTGTTTACAGTTTTTAATTTTCTTTTATTTGAAATATACTTTTGCAATAATAATTACTTGTTGGATGTAAAAACTTGTTGGTGTATTTTAACTGTTCAACCTTAGGTAGATTTTTTGCGACATTTAAAATTTAAGGATTATAAATTGTTGTTGTACACTGTAAGTTGCTTGGAACTTTTATATTTTTGAAATTGTTTTTTTGTTATTTTTGAGATTGTTGTTGTTTTTTTTTTTTTCTATTGTTTTTTGATTTTGTTTGTTAGATTTTAATTAAAATCAATTGTTTAACATTGAAACTAATTAGATTTTATTAGAATTCACAACATCAATTCGAAAAAAAAAACCAAGGTAAACAAAACAAGTATTAAAGGTATTACGAAAGGCCCATTAAATTCACAAATTATCGGAGCACTATATTGAACACGTCCGTTCAGCACAAGAATATAAATAAATATAAATATATAAATATATTAGTATCCTTCTTTTGTTTCTCCCTAACCTTGCGTAGCTTAAGATGGTTTCTATAATAATTTTTACACATTTCTAGACTCCAAACCCTTGCTTCTACTTAGAGTGGTACTGCAGTTGCTATTACCATCCAGCAACTCGTGAAAATTTTCTTTGTTTTTTAATCTGATGCTGTTGCTTTTGTTGTTCCTGCCACAGCGCGAAGGAATCAATAATTTATTAAAAACGATTATTAACGCTCTTGTTTGCGCGTTGGAGGCAATTTGCTGCCCAGCCTGTTTGACTGCCGTACATCCAGCCCAGTTGTGGTGTTGGTTACTGCTACATTGCAGCATAATAAGGCTTTTTTTGTGTTGCGTTGTTTAAAGTAAAAATACGGTGCTATTGCTTGGCTGCTAGTATTTGCATAAAATTTTTAATATTGTAGAGTAGAAGAGACGGGTTTAACTTAAGTTTTAAGATGTTAAAATTTGATCATACATAGGCTTGTTATAATTTTATTATTTTTTTTTTTGTAAAATTAAGGCCCTTAGGGTATTTAAGCTGTTAAATTTTATATATTAAAAAAGTGGTTCAGAATGTTTGCTGATAAGAGTGCTGTAGTTACGAAAATAGTATGAAGCAAATTATTGCGTACGGTGAACTAGTTAAATATGCAAGTTTCGCAATGGTAAGCAGGTAAATCGTAAACCACAGCATTTCTCAAAGCCAATTTATACGGTGTTCAGATATGCACCTTTATTGAGTAAATCGCAATAAACGCCGTTATTGATCTCAATATTTCATATAAAGTTTCAATTAATTATTGCGCAATAAATACGCAAATTGTTATAATATTGAGTAAAAATTAAAATGCAACACTGTCATAAGTAGGTTCAGTGCGCATATTACAATTATCCGAACACTTTCTGTTGATATTTGACAATTCAAATGTCAGCAACGACAAACAAAAAAAAAAAAAACAAAAAAAAACAATATAAAAGCAATGTTGTTGAAACAACCATCTGTTTTGTTTACCAGCTGTCAAATGAATATTGAATCAGCATCTGAACTGCGTATATTAGTATGTCTGAATACTTAATAGATTGTACTCAATAAACCAAATATTTACTCAATAAAAATGCATATCTGAACATAGTATAAGCCATGCCGACACCCAAATTCAATCTGATTTATATGCCAGAGTCATAGAAACCTGTTTACTTCGGAAGAACGTCCTCCACAGAAGCCATAATAAACATTTGAACGTGGATATCTTCGACACAAAAGGGCCTCATTAGTGCTTTAATACGAATTAAAAATTTCGATAAAAGGAAGCGCTTAAAATTAGACCAATACATACATAAATACGTAATTGGTCATTACAACCCTTCAGTCAGGTTTACGACCTTGTTTCTCATACCACTTATGTTGTGTGCGTTAAGTTTTGTACATGAGTGGCAGCACCTACAGTTTAAAGTCGACTCCGAACGACAGATTTTTGAGAAACTTTTTAATGGCATTTTCTATTTACTCTCAGAGTTTTTGCCAGAAATCTGATGAGAGGAAGTCGCCGAAGAAATATTTTGTCATATTTCGTTTTGATAAAGATGGCTGATCTGCGGTTTGAACCGAGGCCTCACGTCTAATAAGCCAACACACTACCTACTAAACCACGCGATATATAAATACACACGTGATTTGTCATTACAACCCTTCAGCCAAGATTACAACCCAGTTTCTCATATCACTTATGCTGTGTGTGTTAATTTTATACATGAGTAGAGGGTCCTAATGTTTAAAATTGACTCAAAACAACATATTTTTTGGGAAACGTGTTAATGTCAATTTTATTTCACTATCAGAGTTTTTACTAGAAATCTGCTGAAAGGAAGTCTCCGAAGAAATATTTTTTTTATTTTGTTTTGTTGGAAATCGGAATGCTGTCTGTGATTTATCAGTCTGAGGATGTATACAAAAAATAATTATTTAAACCCGAGATTTCAGTTTCGCTAGTCAACAGCGAATCAAATTTTATTATTTTCTGTAAGAGTAACATTTCTGAACTGGCCGGTAGGTAGTTTAACTGGTAGCTTGCTGTTCACAGGCAAGTTCATTCGGTGGCCCATATGACCCATTGTGATACTCAGTGTGAGGAAAGCCCCCTTGTCATGATCCGTTTGTGGTGGGTTTGAACCATCCCGAGCTCTTGGTGCAACAGACCAGTTCCCTTAGTGTCACGTTCGCCACCATGTACAGATCTTCAAACGTTCTGTCACTCAAAAACCAATGACGCCTTTCTGATGCGATGACGTCTGTTAAATAGTGTCTAACAGTGTCTTGTTAGATTTCATACTAGAATGCTAACCGTTCCCTTGTTGAACTCAAGCAGTTCCCTGGTTCTCCCGCAGAAGGTATGTTGGACCACCCACGGTTTGTTGAATTTCATGCTGCCGTAGTCTAGTAGATAGTGTGTTGCCTTATTAGATGTAGGGCCACGGTTTAATCCCAGGCCAGACATCAAAAGGAAAATATGAAAATATTTCTTCGGCGACATCCTCTCAGCAGATTTCTGGCAAAAACTCTGAGCGCAAATAAAATTGCCATTAAAAAGTTTCTCAAAAATCTGTCGTTCTTAGTCGACTTTAAACTGTAGGTCCCGCCACTCATGTATACAAATTAATGCACACAACATAAGTGGTGTGAGAAGCTAGGTCGTAATCCTGACTGAAGGGTTGTAATGACCAATTATGTATGTATGTTATGTATTCTTGTAGAGGCTCATATATACCCTCCATAGGCTCCTGATTAGACATATCCGATCCCTTTTCTGAGTATCAAAAAAATAAATATTCTCACAGTTATGGCCGCCGTTTTAAAATTATTTTCACCTTTTGCTACACGGTTATGACTGAGTGAATGTATATGCTTCAATACATAGCTTCTCTTTGTTTTAACTTTAATCGTTTTTTCTTTATTCTTTTTTGTTTGACTCGTATCTTGTCCTTTATCTGAAGTCATTTATTTTATTTGTCTTTACTTTAGCGAGGCCAAGCTGCTGCATTCACTGACAGTGTAAAAGGGAATGTGAATGAATGAAAGAAAAGTTATTGATGACATGGTTTTAATAGCGTATTTAACCTTCTTGCATTGAAAAGTAATTCATCACATATTTTTAATGCAAATAAATTACATATTTATGTACTTCAATTATTAATTTAAATATGACGTCCATTGAATACACATACAAACTGAAAAAGAAAACAAGACACTTGCAGAGAAGAAAGTAAAATTATTGAAGGAAAACAAAGAAATTAACGAAACGATAAACTTTTTTCTTTTTGAGTTCAATTGTAAATTAAAATAAAAATTATTGCCTGACCGACCAACGAGAAAAGTAAGAAAAAGTGTAAAATAATTACAGATGAGCATCAGCAATCAATAACATGAATGAACATTGAATAATGAACTTTTATTGTCATAGGCTTTTGCAAATACTAACATACAGTGTAGGTCAAAAGGCAAACCACACCTAAAACCTTCAGAAAGCTGAATGGCTTCACTGTACTAATTACACTGTCCTGCAAAATAAAAAAAAAATAAATACACCCAGCTAATTACATAGTATAGATTGTGAGTTTTGCTGAGTAGAACTCAAAAATATTTTTTTATATTTCTTCAAACCTCCAGACTTGTTTTATTTGACAAAAACTGTTTTTTGGACTTTATGCACAAATTTATTGATTACACAAACATTTCTAAACCGATGTCCAAAATTTAAACCTTATTAGAAAGGAGAGGGATCTGCCTTTAAAACCATATACATATATGTATTATCTGACTTAATATGCTATGAGGTTTGAAAAGGTAAACTTGACAAATGCGAATTTTTTTCATATTTTTTCAAGTTTGCCCGTTCATAGTAGCAAACTTTAATTAAAAAATTAGAAATAATTGGTCATATTCTGAAAGCGCATTATCTTGTGAAGAGACTGACACTGCGATTGATCAAATCGGACAAAAATTGCCGTAGTTTTATTTAAAGAGCCTAACAGTCAAATTAAACTTTTCATATGTATATATTTTTTCAAATGAGCTAGTAGATCAAAAATTTTCAGACATCAAACGTTTGACCTAATAAATCGATTGTGGCATGAGATATGTGGTAAGTTGTATCATCCTGGTGAAACCAAACATCGTTCACATCAATACCATGAAGAGTGAGTACAAAAAAATCGGTTATCATGGTGCGATAGGTGTCTCTATTGACAGTTATGGCGGAGCCGTCCTCATTTTCAAAGAAATATGAGTCAATTGTGCCTATGTTCCACAAGCCGTAATGGGTGCATTGGCTTCTGTAAGACCACGTGTAGACTTTCTGAACCCCAAATACGGCAATTTTGCTTATTATTGCACCCATCAAGATGGAAATGAGCTTCATCCGAAAAGATGATTTTTTTTGGCAAAATCGACAACATCGTGCAGTTTCTCGTTGCCCCATCTAGCGAAGCGAAAACGGATGGTCATAGAGCTTCATCTCTTAAAGCAATTGAACTTTATAAGTCGCCATACCTAGATCTTTTCGCAAAATTCGACGTAAATTTTGCGTGAAATATTCAATTCTTGAAAACGATGACGAGTTGATGTTGATGGATACTCACGCACACACTCAGCAAAAGCTTCGATATTTTCGGGTGTATGTGTTGAACGAGCACACTCATGTTTTGGCGCATCTACAATGAAACCAGTTTTACGAACTTTAGCAATAAATTTACGTACACTGGGCACTGTTGGTCTTTCTCCGATCAATTGTCATTGTTTTGGAAATATTTTTCCAATAAATCCCAACGTTGCTCAAGCCTAAATCGTTTCATTAGCTTCGATGGAGATAATATACTGAATTTTGTGACAGAATAGAATGACACAAGTATTGTCAGATTCGTAATTCAAATTTACACGGATAGATGGCTTATTTAAGCGAGTTTAGGTGTACTTTGTAGTAATCCAAAAGGAATTTCGAAATACTCTTCGTTGGCAAAATAATACTGGCACTATAGGTTTAAAACCTGTGTGCCCGATTCAATCTGAAGAAGAAAAACAAAAGATGTTTACTTATTGTATTCCTTTTCGTCTTCAATTTACTGCCATTGCATGAGAGTCGCTTTTATTGCCACTCTCCCATATACCATTCTTGCCATTTTTGAATATTATTCACATGCAAATATTATTACTATTGTAATGCTAAGCATGATAAATGAATTTTTATTGCATTTTCAACTATAATTTGAACAAAACAAATATTGTTTTAACATCAGACAAAAGGAGAAGAGAAAAAATAAATGTAGTAAGGAATGGAAAAATAAAAATGCTGAATAATGCAAGTCTTCAGAAAAATGTAGACATTCATTTGACTTCTCCTTCCTGTGCACAAAAAAGAACGTTTGTTTATTTGTTTATTTGAAAGGAATTTTTATTTCAACTCTCTCTCTCTATGTATCTAGGTGTAAGCATTATTGCTGTGGCACTTTGAAGGCAGTTTAAAGGAAAAAAAATGTCTTATTTTTTGTAAAAGCAAAATATGAATGAATACGGCAATAATAGGATTTTTTAAGAAATTATTGTCTTTAAACTTTTCAAAACTTTCTCTTCTTTCTTTCTTTTCACCATAAAAGGGGGGGGGGGTTAAAAAATCCTTAATTCTATGTGGATTATGTCTCTATAGTGAGTTCCATACGCCCATTTGATACACGTACCATGTACCCTCCATACAATAGAGCTACATACACTTCTCTAACTCTCAAAAGAGTCTTCAGGTACAAGAGTTGCGTTTATAGATGCTATATAGATTATCTTTTCAACACATATACTATTTTTCATACGTTTTAACCTTTTTCAGTTGCATTACAATTGCGCTATTGCTTCCCATCAAATACAGTTAAACATCAACGAGCTAGAGATATGGACCAGAGATCAGCAATGAATCGTTTTTTCGCTACTGATAAGCACTCATGAAATTTTGAATATAAATGAGTCAACAATATTGAAATTTAATTACTCTGATTCATTCGTACTCACTACAACGTTGATTTATAAGTATGAGTACAATGAGTATGAGTACAAAATTGACATCAAACTCATACCATTCGAAATATGTTTGATTCATAAGGCCACTCATTCAGATTTCTAACTTTAGAAAAATACTTATAATATTTATAACTGATTCGAGTGGTTCGAATCGTTCATCAAAATTTACAGTCTTAGTTGTTGTTGCATTTACAAAAAAGAAAAAAAAAATAAGACAGCAAGCAGAGCTAACACTTAATCTTCTAGTGAGTATTTTAGGCGAATCATACTTATTTTAGGATTCTTGTAAATGTTGAGTTATGGAGAGTCGAAATCCATAACATAAGACGTGTTGTTAAGTATGAATATGATGAGTACTTCAAACTTTTAATATGAGTAGTATGAGTATGATATTAAAACAAGTATTAATTCGTATTAGTATCAGAAATTATGAGTATGATTCGTTTCTACTCATTTTTTGAATACTTATTGCTGATCTCTCAAAAGAGTCTTCAGGTACAAGTCAACGAGCTAGAGACATGGCCACAAAAATGAAAGATTGCTGTCAAAGCGAGCAAATCTACTCATTTTCTGTTCACACTGCATAGAAACACATTCCACCTAAATACATACTGTTACGTTTTTACCTTTTAAAAACGTTTAAAATATGAGTTCGTATATTGTAAATAAGATAAAAATAAATTTGTGTTCCGTTTTATTCAAATGCTTTATTATTCGCATAATTGTGTGTGCCACTGTTCACAACTATACGTATATAACAAAAATTGCTTTGTTTGCTATTCCCCTGTTTACACTCTTTGCATAAACAGTAACAATTACTAGAGAATTGTTCGACAGACCTTTGTAACGGAGATCTTCGAACTACGATTACTCTCTTTAAATACAACGCATCTTCACACAAGGCTGATTGAACTTTTACTGACTCCGTTGCCAGTATCTAGATTTTTCCAATTTCATAATAATATTTACATAATATACATAATTGATCACAACAACCCTTCAATCAGGATTACGAACGACCTTCTCACACCACTTATGTTGTTTGTATTAATGTTATACATGAGTGGCGGGACCTGCAGTTTGAAGTCGACTCCGAATGACAGATTTTTTGAGAAACTTTTCATTGCAATTTTAAAAATAAAATAATAATTGGTTATAAAAAAATAGATAGGACTATTTAAAAACCATAAAAATAAAAAGCAATTCGTAGGAATTAAATTGTATAAAAAATAATTTGAAATTTGAAATAAAATCTAGTTTTATTAAAAATTAAAAAAAAAACAAAAACAAAAGTAAATAAATAAACAAAAATGGCTGACTGCAGTAAATGCAGAACAGCAATAAGAGGAGAAAGTGGAATCAGGTGCAGTGGAGTGTGTGAGAAGGTGTATCACCTGTCAAAGAAATGCGCAGGAATAGACCAATATTCGGCTAAAATAATGGATGAGAATAATTTTGTTAGATTCATGTGCGACGACTGCTTGATATATATACAAAACATTGATTTGGTGTTAAAAGGAGTTCAAGATGAGGTGCACAAAAATAAACAACACTTAGTGGAATACAAACACGAATTTAAAGCCGCACTTAAAGAAAACGAAAATGAAATTAAAAGTTTACTATAAGCAATTGAAAAAAGATATGCGGAAAGGATAAATAAAATGATTAAAATTCAGAAATCGAGTGAGAAAAATGTTGAGGAAATTAAAAAATTGATTGGTAATATTAACGAAGTAGAAAACAGCAACAAACAATTTTGCAAATCAATAGAGAAACAGAACGAGAACGTATGTAAAGAAATTAAGAAAGTTATAAATGAAAACTGTAAACAAGTTACAAAAACAACTTATGCAGACACAGTAAAAAATAAAGGGTTGCCGAGTGCAAATAGAAATTTAGCAATAATTGTGAAACCCAAGGAAAAACAATCAATTATAAAAACAAAGGAGGAATTGAATAAAGTAAGCCCAGATAATTTAAAAATAGTAAATGTGGAAAGTAGAAGAAGTGGAGCAATTGTTATTCAAAGTGAGAATACTGAGGAAAGAGAAAAGATTAAAAATGCAATTCAGGAGAAAATATCTACACAGTACGAGGTCAAAATCCCAAACCGGAATGAGTTGAATATAAAAATTATTGCATGTTTAATGTGAGATTAAAAGTAGATAATGAGGCCTATGAGAAAATTATGGAAGACGGAAAATTAAATATTGGATGGGAAAGATGTAGAGTGTATGACGGGACTGAAGTCGTTCAATGTATGAAGTGCAGAGGATACAATCATTTAGCGAGAGACTGTAAAAACCATGAAATATGTCTGAAATGTCATGGACAACATAGAACAGTAAACTGTGAAAGTCAGGAAAAAATAATGAAGTGCATTAATTGCTCCAACGTAAATAGTAGGCTAAACATGGGTTTAGATGAGAAACATTTTACAAATGATAGAATGTGTCCCGTATATCAACATAAGTTAAAGATCAAAATGTGAAATATAGGCTTAACGATATAACAATTAGAAGAAATACGTGCAGTATATACAAATGTACAGGGTCTTATTAATAATTATAATCAAGTTGAAGTGATTGCGTTGACAGAATATCCCGATTTTCTAATATTGTCTGAAACACACTTGACCAAAAACATAGAAGAAAAGGAAATTTCATTACATGGTTATGATAACATATGTTCGTTATCTACGTCATCTAGAACAGGAGGAGTTATTCTATATTTAAAAGGCACTGGAATGTTACAAAGGCTATTGAGAAAAATGACGATTTAAAATATTGGATGTTATTCTGCAATGCAACTTATGACAAGTACGATATTATAATTGGTGCAATATATAGATCGCCCAGCTATAGCGAGTCCGAATTCTGTGATATATTTGAGCAAACAATTGAGGAAATCTGTGATAATGACTGTGATATTTTGATTGCCGGAGATTTTAATATAGACTGGAAGAAAAACTCTTTATATAGAAATAGAATTAGAAGTATAATTAATGATAATGGCCTTAGACAATTAGTTAATGAATACACTCGTGTGACGAGAGATTCAAGCACTATAATAGATTACGTGATAACTAATAATTATGAGATAACATCAGAAAACTGTAAGAAGAACAAAATTTCTGACCATGAGACTATTAACATATCATTAGCGGGAAAGGGCAAAATGAACAACGAGGCAAAGACCATAAATGTATTTAGATACGATAGGTATACGTTTAGTGCAACAATGATCAGGGACACCATGAAATATGACGATTGCAAGGATTTGAATCAAAATGTTAATTTATTCGATAGCGACCTGAAGAGTGCAATACAAAGATTAACAATTAGAAAACAGATACATTTGAATAATAAAGTTAATAGATGGTACAACACAGAATTGCAGGCAATGAAGAGAGAGAAAATAATAAAATATTTCAGAGCTAAAATTGAGAATTCTAGTCAGGCTTGGGCTGAATATAAAATAATTAGGAATCGATACAAGGTACAGATTGAAAATAGTAAGAATAGTTACATAAATACGAAAATTGACAATGCATGTACACAGAGGCAAATGTGGAAACAGATTAAAACCCTGGTACTTAATAGGAAAGAAAATTTAACTAAGTCTGTGATATTTGACCAGGTGGAATATAGTGATAACTGTGATATAGTAAATAAGTTTAACACATTTTTTATTAATAGTATAAGTACCATAAGACAGTCGATTGATAAAGTTCAATATGTTAGTCAGATAACGTGTGAACCGAACAATTTATTTAAATTTCGTAGGATAGGCATTGCAGAACTTGAGAACATTGTGAAACAGATGAAGAATAAGCCTGACCATGAAAGTGTCTCAAATAAAATTATAATTGATAATTGGAATATAATAGGAAATGTTTTGCTAAGAATAATTAATACATCATTGGAGACAGGTATATTTCCAGAAAATTGGAAAAGATCAATGATAACACCGATTGAAAAGGTGCCCAAGACAAGAAAATGTGAGGAATTTCGACCCATAAATACACTTAAGGTATGTGAAAAAATATTGGAAAAAGTAGTCAAGATACAACTTGAGTAGTTTATTGAGGATCATGGTATATTATCTGAACAACAATCAGGTTTCCGGAAAAAACATTCATGCGAAACTACAATGAATTATGTTATAAGCGAATGGAAGGCCGTAGAAAAGGAAAATAGAATGATGGCAATATTTCTTGATTTTAAAAGAGCGTTCGAGACTATTGATAGGGATATCATGCTAAAGAAACTTTATATGTATGGAATAAGGGAAATTGAATTAGAATGGTTCAAGTCATATCTTGAAAACAGAACGCAAACGAAAAAATTGAATAATACTGTGTCTGAGGAAGCGATTAATAATTTCGGAGTACCGCAAGGTTCAATATTAGGTGCTTTATTGTTTATATTATATATAAATGATATGCCAAAAGTATTGGAAAGATGCAAAATTGTTTTGTACGCTGATGACACTCTTATATATACGGTGACAAATAGCGATAGGGAATGCCAGGATAACATGAAATACGATGTTCAGAAAATAAATGAATGGCTTAAAATGAATAAATTGAAATTGAATGAAAACAAGACAAAAATAATGGAAATAAACATGAACTCTGACGAAGTATTTAAAATAAATGATTCTGTAATAGAAAAGGTTGAGCATATAAAATACCTAGGTTTTATAATTGACAGAAAACTAAACTTAAACGAACACATCGATTATACATGTAAGAAAATTGGCAAGAAAATTGGCTTCCTGAAGAGAATTAGAAAGAGAATTTCAAAATCTACAGCACTATTTATAACTATTTATATTATATATATATTATATTATATATATATATATATATTTATAACTATTTATAACACCATAATTAAACCGCACTTCGCACTATATTGTATACATGCAGTACCGCAATTCAACTTACAAGAATGCAGAAACTTCAAAATAGAGCTATGAGGGTAATATTAAAATGTGATCGGTATACACATATAAATACAATGCTCCACGATCTGAAATGGATGAATATAAAACAAAGATTACAGTTTAACACCTTAATGTTTGTTAAGAAAATGAAGAATGGGGACGCGCCTAAATACCTATGCGAGCAGATTAAATATGTTGGAGAAAGCCAACCTTATATGCTGAGGAATGCGGACGACTTTCGAATTCAAAGAGTGAAGTCAACCCAGATGCAGAAAACGTTGTTTTATAAAGGACTACAGCTATACAATTTATTACCAACAAATATTAAAAATGAATTAAATGAAAATATTTTTAAACGAAAATGTATAAATTTTGTATTATTTAATGTTTTGTAATAATTTTGTTTAATTTGAAAATTTAAAGTATTTTAATACTTATAATAATAAAAAAAAAAAAAAAAAAAAAAGGATTTTTATAAATAAAATAATTTTAAAATTAAAAAAACGTTAAAATTAAATTTTTTGCGCTTTTGTACGTCTTTCTAACTGAGGCCTACCAAATATGATGGCAATCTGTCAAATTAGTTTTAATTTACTCGGTCAGTTTTGCCAAAGCATTCTGAAGGGATATGGCATTAAATAAAACATTCTGTTCTATTCGGTCTATGAGTTTTGCCCATTTTGCGATCAACACAAACGTCCTATCGAAGAGACAATTCTCAGAATGTGGTCTATCGATAAATATCTGTAGGTCGGTAAACCACAATTTTACGAATTCTGGATAGTGATTTGTTCCTACACCAGTAGAAAATTGCAATGACCCAGGAACTGAACGTCAACTTTTAAAGTCAACTACACGTTTTTTCTGAATAACGTCTGAAGTTGTTAACAACTAACGAGGTTTATTTCTGTATGAAAGTGTACGTCAACAAATGAGAAAATTTGCAATGATCCCAATCCTTATGAGATTCAAGATAGTGCAATACATACCGAAAAAATTTATTGTTTGATGCGGACCAGAGATCAGCAATGATTATTCAAAAACATGAGTAAAATCGAATCATATCATAATTTCTGATACTTATACGCATTCAACTTATTTTAATATTATACTCATACTACACATATTCAAAGTTTGAAGACTCATCATACTCATACTTAACTACACGCATGATGTTGTTGATTTCGAGTCTCAATGACTCAACATTTACAAGAATCACAAAATAAGTTTGATTCGCGTACGAACACTAAAATAATCACTAGAAGCTTGTGTTTTTGCTTATTCGTCTTTTTTTGTAAATGCAATAAAAACTAAAGCTGTAAATTTTGATGAACGATTCGAACCACTCGAATCATTTATAAATATTATAAGTATTTTTCTAAAGTTAGAAATCTGAATGAGTGGCCTTATGAATCAAACATATTTCGAATGGTATGAGTTTGATGTCAATGTTGTACTCATACTTATAAATCAACTCTGTAGTGAGTAGGCATGAATCAGAGTAGTTAAATTGCAATGTTGTTGACTCACTTATATTCAAAATTTCATGAGTGCTTATGAGTAGGGAAAAAACGATTCATTGCTGATCTCTGGTGCGGATCTTTGATACCATTACTGTCAATGGCAAGCAGTATAGGCGTGAATTGAATAATTTGTACAACAAGAAGTGATTAGAATAGTACGGCGTTTTGTGTCACGCAGCTCAAGCCACATTGGATATTCTGCACGAGCTATTTGAGAGCATGCTCATCTCACGTGAAGGTAATTTGGATTGGCAATCGAAATCTTACGATTTGGTAAGACTTTTTTGGAAGTTTTCTGAAGCCGCTAGAATTTATAGTCATGCTAATAAGTCATAAACTACTGAGGTCCCTGAAACTGACATAACCTATCAGCTAATTTCAGAGTAGCGAAGCCATGGCGGACATTTGAACGATGCTATATACCACACATAATGGCATCAATAGATCTTTAAAATGAAAAAAAATTTCTTACATATATTGTGTTTTATTCAAAGATAGTAACCTTCTAATAAAGGATCCGTTATATATGAAATGATATGTAGAGCTTGTAGTCTCGAAAATTTATTTGAATTTTCTGCAGGACTGTATCAGATGCTACATACATCCTTGTGAATTTCTTGCCAATCTTTTCATTTCGTATAAAACAATGGTTCGTAATATATTTGATGGTCTCCTCTGAATCATATTTATTCTAACACAGTTTTCCCAAAGCTAGATGCTGTATGTCCATATTGGTTTCAATACTGTTCCTAATCTTTGAAATACGGCTTCACTTTCAAATACGACTGAGTGAAATATTTGTGTATATAGGTGGAGTGGCCGTAGGCTTGTAAATAGAGCGTTGACTTATTAGACGTGAGGCCGTGGTTCAAACCGAAACCCAGACATCTCGAACTAAACGAAATACGAAAAGCAATATTTTTTCGGCGCCTTAGTTCCAGCAAATTTCTGGCAAAAACTTTGAGTTAAAAAAAATTGTCATGAAAAGTTTCTCCAAAAAATTTGTCGTTCAAAGTTGACTTTAAACTCTAGGTCGCGCCACTCATGTATAAAATTAACGGACACAACATAAGTGGTGTGAGAAACTAGGTAGTAATTCTGACTGAAGGTTGTGCAGTGAAAAATTCCAAGTTTTTAAATTATACCACCATTAATAGTACACTATATACATATAACACATAATGAATTTTATTGTATTCCCGTGAAATACACTTTGGTACACTGCTAAACTATTTTATGGCCAAAACTATTATGAGAGATAATAAAGAAAAAATATTATTTTGCCAAATATTTTCCATTTGAGCAACAGCATCATCATTATAAATCAATAAATATTGAATTTTTATTCAATTTTATAAATTATTTGACATGCTAATTGTAAAAAAAAACAATAAAAAAGAAATATATAATGATAGACAATTTGAACATACATATCTAATGCACCGTCAATACAATCAATACGATAGATATTTGAGAAACTTTTCATGGCAATTTTTTATTTTGCACACAGATTTTTTGCCAGAAATCTGCTGAAAGGAAGTCGAAAAATAGACTGCGGTTTGTACCGTGGTCTCATGTCTAATGAGACAACACACTACCTACTAGACTACGGCAACTTCAAGAGGAATGGACTGCAAGAAGTTAAGGAAGTTTATACAAGTTATAGGCGATGGCTGAGGTGTATTTGGATAAGTACGGAACCCTTTGTTGGTCTCCTCTCCTTCAACTCACATTGTGGAAGAAAATTCTATAGCCGCCTGTGATGTCTTAGTTAGAAAAGACCTATAAACATTTTATAAGACATGTGTTGATAATCACTCCGCGCAATTTTAATCGTATACACCAAAAAGTGTCCACCCTTAGCTTCTATTACATCTGTAGTCATCCAATATAAATCAGAACACTAGTGCCAGTCCATGTGTAGGGTTGAATGTGTAACATAATTGCACATCTTTGAATCACAAATAGAGTTGTAAAGTGTCTGTTGTAGCTTAAATTAGACCGCACTTACCACTAAGCCAGCCAGGCAAACAAATAATATGCACAGCAAAACTACCAACTAACCAGCAGTCATGCGGCCAACAGATCAAAACCAAAAATGAAACAGAGAGTGGAGCTCAACACAAGAATTCAAAAGAAAAAAAATTTAAGATGTTTGTATGTGTGTGTCTGCGTAGCATATTATAGTTTTACCATGGTTTTCAATTTCATGGAGTTACTTTTATTGGCAATATTTGCATGACACAAGCATGGATTTTATAACATTAGCAGACATACGAGTATGTCGAAGACAGAAATGTTTATCATATATATGTGCAAGCATTTCCAATCTGTTTTTAATTTACATTACATACGTATGAGATTTTATTACATGAACGTAAAGTAAGAATTAAGTTGTCTACGGGAAATAAATAGAAGCATAAATAGCCTGTAAATGTGTTACATTTTGTATCATTTCCAAGGAAAAGAGTAAAATACATGAGAATGAGAATATAATGTCTAGTTTAGTGGCGTAAAAATGACACTTTATGATACTAATTATGCACACATAAGACATAAAGCTGCTTAAAATATGATGCCGGCATATAAATTTGTAGAGGACAGGAAGAATTTTGCTTCATAACATAATATTTTAAAATTTATAAGATCTTTTCTTTTAGCGTTTTCTAGTTTTAAATTGAAATAAAACAATAACACAAAGTGTGTTTGAGGTATCGAAGAACATTTTTTATTCGTTCGAAGACCTATTGATACCATTATCTGTGGGATAAAACACCATTCAAAACAACGAAACGGCTTCTCTGAGTAGACCCCAATCGAAATGAACAATTTTCCAAGACTCTGGCACATAAATCCAACTAAATTTGATCGATGGAATGGGTTGTGTTGACTATGAGCACCGCTGTGGCTGATGGCTTATCTCATACACATACGACTTCAGAAAATTCCACAAAGAAAACTCTGTCGGGGTTAAATGGCATAATCTTGATGGTCAGCTGACATCAAATCCACGTATTGGACTGCAACTTCTTCGGGACGCTTTGATCTCATGTGGATTGCTATCCTCCGATAATTCAATAGTTTTGTTTGTTTACATATCCATTCATCCAGAAACGGGCCTCTTGGTTGAAGATAAGTCATGGTCCGTTGCCAACTTCTCCAGAGCCCCATTCAGTGAACTAGGTAGTTCTCTGTAGTCGTTTACTCTCAGTCCTTTGGACAATTGAATTTTGTACAAGTGGTGGCCTAAGTCGCGACTCAATATTCGTTGCATAAAACGTAGGCACGTGGAGAGACTGTAGTTACATGCAATTACTTGCGTCCAGAGTGTTGATAAGTTGAGAAGCAAGAGAATATGCAGGTTTGGAGCTCGGCCCAAGTCTAATAAGACAATACACTACCTACCACACTACGGCGACTTCAAAAACCCCTTACATACATTGATTGACCATAACAACCCTTTAGTCAGGATTACAACCATCTTCTTACACCACTTATGTTGTGTACGTTATTTTTTACACATGCGTGGCAGGACCTACAGTTTAAAGTCGACTCTGAATGACAGATTTTATTTGGGAAACTTTTCAAGACAATTTCTTTTTACTCTCAGAGTTTTTGCCAGAAATCTGCTGAGAAGAAATCGCCGTAAAAATAATTTTTTTTTCAATTTGTTGGAGATGTCTAGGATGCGGTTTGAACCACGGCCTCACGTCTAATAAGCCAATGCACTGCCTACTAGACTACGGCGACTTCAAAATCCTTTATTCATATGTAATTTCGATCGGCATTGATTTTTAACGAGCCTTTATAAATGTATTCCATAACACATAAATATCAGGAGCACATAGGCAACATCTTTCTATGAAAATTGTTTTTAAAATCATTTTAACAACTTCTTCAGCTTCAGTCACTTACAAAGCTTAAATTATGGCTTCTACTGTATTTTTTAAAACCACATGAGCTACACCTCTAACTAGGTAAGCCGTATTAACAAATGTATTGCAATTAACATTGTCTGGAATTGTACAGTGTGCGCTGTTTAATATCCAACAATACGTCAACAACTTTCAACAGTTCACGGTATTAGTAAAAGAAAAAATACCATATAATTACAGGCGCTTTAGGTAAACTCTCTCTTTTCTATTCGAGTTCAAATACAAAACAAAGTTTGTCATTTACAAATTTTATCGCATGCAATATATTTTGTAAAGCGATATAAGGTTTTTAGGATGTGTATAGGATGTGGTGTATGGTATGAAAAAAACTACAGCGGACGGACGGACTTTGACAAGTCGATATGCAAATTTTGTGTGTCAGTCCTTTTGCAGTTTATAGTTTAGGGCATCATCCACAAACTAGAGCAATTACGTTGAATGAAATTGCGCATACAGTGGAGGAATATTTCTTTCTATTTTAGGAGTTAACAGTGGTGAATGTATGTGTGTGTCTATGCGTTGTGTTTCGGAGTCCAATTAGTCCACTGAATAATTTAAAGCAGGAAATAGAAACGGTGTGCTATAGAGTTTTATCATGGAATTTCTTATCACGCGTTATTAATTATCGATGAAGTGGCAGCATTTTATTTATTTCAGCAACATTTTCTATATGAATTGGGTAATAAATAGGTTTTTATGTGGAAACTTGACAGCTGCATGCTACTGCAAAGGCCAACGAAATGTTGACCATTAACAATGAACACACTGTGTATATAGTGCTTGTGTTGTTGTGTTTAATGCAAGAAAACAATTTGAAAACTCCGACATTGTAAAACTAAGCTACTTTAATTTTAGTCCAATAGAAATATAAGAAAATTCAAAAATTTTTGTTTAATTTTAAGCAAAGAAAAGAAATGAGCCTCATAGCTGAAGACAATGTTTCGATAAAAATTGGGTTCAGTTGCTGAATGCACCAGTCCCAAATCAAAGAACACATTGCCCAGAGCATGGTGCAAGGTTCTCCAAGTTGAGGTCAAGTTCTTGTGAGCGATATGAAGTCAATTGCCTCGGAGTCTCCTTCTTACGGGGTGAGAGTGTTGTTCGATGGTTTATTGAATCAGTGGATTATAATTTATTGACGAGATTTCGTTTGATCAAACCAGACTTAATAAATTACAACTAATTTAACAGATGTAACTTCAACGAGATGATCGTCCAATTTCTGAACACCCTGTTGAAAGACTCGTTATAAGATTAAAAATAAAATAAATAACTATGAAGCTTTTTCAATGAATGCAGTCACCTAGAACTGGTAACTGCTGCAAGCATTTAAGGCTGGAGCTTCATTATAAAATGGATGACAAGTGCTGCATTATGTAGGTGGTATTGAATTATGGAATTGCCTTGGTACACCCCCCGGTAGGAATGGGTTGAAAATAGATGGTAGACTAGAACTGAGGGTTTCAGGTTTAGTTTTATAGACCAGATGACAACAAAGCAATGTATTTCAGTCGGCGTTGTTTGAGTCGTCCTAGTCTAGTAGGTAGAGTGTTAGCTTATTAGACGTGAGGCTACGTTTCAAACCCCAGGTAATATATCTCCAATAAAACGAAATATGAAAAAATATTTCTTTGGCGACTTCTTATCAGCAGATTTCTGGAAAAAACTCTGAGAGTAAATGAAGTTGCTATGAAAAGTTTCTAAAAAAATCTGTCGTGCGGAGTCGACTCTAAACTGTTGGTCCCGCCACTCACTTTAAATTAACATACACAACATAATGATGATAGAAACTAGGTCATAATCCTGACTAAAGGGTTGTAATGACCAGTTATGTATGTATGTACTTATGTTGTTTGCCTTGTAGAAGGCACTTAACCTCGCTTTTTCCACTGGAAGTTCTTATGTAATTTTTGTTGATAGTCAAGCGTCTTTGAAAGCGATTGTGTCTGTATGGCAGATAATTTGTGAATGGAAGAACTCTATCAAAATTTTAAAACAAATCGTATTAGTTTGCGTCAGGTTATTGAAAAGCGATCAGGATAATTAACAGATCAATACAATGGGCACCATGGCATCGGTTAGTATACTAGCCATTAGTGTACACGAAGTCTGCTTATGTACTTAAGCTGCAGTTAAAGAAATTTCTTAGCGCTTACTTAATTGGTCATTTCAACATTTTAGTGAGGATTACAACTTAGTTTCTTACATCACTAATGTTGTGTGCTTTAATTTTTGTCCAAACTTACAGTTCAAACTTAAGTGGGCGGCAGTTTTACGAAAATATAAATGGCGTTACATCGTTTAACATTAAAATGATAAACAAAAGTTACAAAAACAATAACAATTTGTTCTGTTTGCTATTATTCTTTACAATACGACGTAAACAGTGTGATGCATGATCTTGCATCGTTGTTTCATTGTTGTTTGTGTATTTAGTTTAAATTTATTCTGGTAATGTTTGTTGTTGCTTTATGTTTACTTGTTTATCTCTTTTTTATACTGATGTTGTTGCAATATTTTTGTTTATTTGTTGATCATGTAAACAAGTCCTTTGTTTTTGTTTTTGTAGCTGTAGTTTATCATTTTAATGTTAACCGATGTAACACCATTTCCATTTTCGTAACAATAAGCTCCGAACGACAGAATTTATTGATAAACTTTTCATGGCACTTCTTATCTTCTCTCAGGGTTTTTTGATAGAAATCTGCTGAGGTGAAGTCGCCGTGGTAATATTTTTCCCATTTCGTTTTGTTATTCGCTCTCGCGTAATAAGCCAACAGAATACCAACTAGAGGACATCAACGTCAGGAAACCAAATAAATAAATTGAATAAATTTATTTGTTTGTGAACGCTCAATGCTTTGCTGTATTGTGTATCTCGTGGCATTCAAACAATTTGATAGCCCGAAACCAACACCACTTTTTAAAAACATATGAAAACATATAATTTTTTTCATTCCCAAAATTTGATAGCATACAATCAATACAACTTTTAAAAACATATGGAAAAAATGTGTATAAGTGTATCGGATTTTTATATGAAAAATATCAACAACAATCATACACCGTTGTATGTTCTTCCAACAATACAATGTTTTTGTAGCTTTCGTATTTGGGTGTAGCATATTTAAAGTGTAACACATTTTAAGTGTAACATATTTTAAATGTAGCATATTTTCTTTATTAGTTTTTATCTGACATTTTTTCGCACAATTTTAATGACACTTTTTGTATATTTCCCTACATTGTTTTTATAGAAAAAAATAATTTATTTTTATTATTGCCACCCATATCAAACAGATTTCTACAATTTGTATGTGTGTTGCACTATGCTGCTTCTGTTTTTCGCGCTGAACATATTTTTTATGCTCTTTTTTAGCAAACACATAAAAAATAAAGAATGAAAAACGAAAAACATTATTTTTATGAATATAAGAAGTCATAAATTTGGACATTTTTTATGATTGCAAATTGCAAAGTTTCTTTATAAGAATTTATCACGTTAAGTTCCCCCCTATAAACTTATTAAGTCTTTTCAAACACTAAAAATGCAAATTAGGCGAGTGTATGTGTGGGGGCGGTAAGAGATAATTGTCAACATGAAGTAAAATAAAGCAAAAGATCTAATTACCCACCACTAATGGGGCTGAATGTTAAGAGTTATTTTACGATTTCTAGTGAAATATACATAAAACTTATGAATAATTGGCGGAATTAACGAGAAAAAAGAAATTTTTTATGATTTTATTAAGGAAACAAAAACAAAATGTGCAAAATAACAACCATAACTCCTCGTGCCGCTTAGAGCAGCATGGGTGGTGAAAAATGTAAATGAAGGCGTATTTGATCCAATATTTTATGATTTTTGAAAAGAAAACGTATTTTATAATGACCAGAGAAAGGAAAACCAGAAAATTATGGATTAGGTAGGTTAGAATAGGATAGGCTGAAAATATCGTAGTATTACAGACTTAAATTACTTAAGTGGTCATTACAACCATTTAGTTAGGATCGCATTAGTTAGGATCAGAACCTAGCTTCTCGCACCACCTCTGTTGTATGCTTATTTTTAATTTTAAAGTGGCTGGACCTTCAGTTGACAGCAATTAAATTTATTCTGAGAGTTTTTTTCCAGAAGACTGTTGAGCAGAAGTCTCCAAAAGACATAATTTTTCATATTTCGTTAGGTTTGAGATGCCTTAGCTGGGGTGTGAACCACTGGCTTTCCTCAAATAAGCCAAAGCACTATCTACTGGACTTCACTGACTACTAGACTACTCGAAGCGGTATTATTATGAGTAAAATGGGAATACAGGGGTTTCACCTTGAATTACTAGGTATTCTCATTGCTGCCAACAATTCTTAACCGTTTAACCGTTTTCGTGCCGCATTTATTTGTTACGGAAATCGCAATTTTCAGTGTAAAAATATGTCAGTGTTAACATAGTGATACGGAATCTATTTGATGTCAGATGGTTGCATCGATTTCCCTGGAAAAAAGATAATGAGCGATCCTAAACTAACGACATTTTATAACTAAACATTCTGATACGGTGCTGAAATTCAACGCAAAAGGTTATGTTTATGTAAAAAATCAGAAATTAATTTTTAACGATCTCCAGCTAATATAAGATTAACTTAGCCTAGGACTACAAAGAAAACTCCATGAGTTTGATATCGTGGTCACAATAATTGTAGACTCCTAGAACTAATTCATACATACATAATTTGATCATTACAACCTTCTAGTTAGGATAACAACCTATCTTCTCAATCCATCTACGTTGTGTGTGTTACTTTTATACATGAGTGGCGGAGACCTACAGCTTAAAATCGACTCCGAAGGACAGATTATTGAGACGCTTTTCATGACATATTTATTTTCTTTCGCAGAGTTTTTGCCAGAAATCGGCTGAGAGGAAGTCGGCGAAGAAGTATTTTTCATATTTCGTTTTGATATCTGACCAGGGGTTTGAACAGTTGCTTCACATCTAATAAGTTAACGCACTACCTACTAGACTGCTACCAATCAGAATATAATACTTAACAATCTCCAGCTAATATAAGCTAAACCTAACCTAAGCAATACGAAGAAAATTCCATGAGTTTGATGTCGTACTCACAAAAAATTATTCCTTTATCCTTCCGAGTCCTTTTGGTCATTTTCTTCTCTTTCAAATCGTTTCTTAAAGTGTTATATTAGTCATCATCAACCTATTATACTTTAATTGGTATACAAATGGTGGAGAAGGGTTTATTTCTCACAAGAATGTGAAATGTGGCAGAGGTGGGTCATAGCCAGCTGTAGTATTTATGCACATATTGCTAACCATACGCGGCCTAGCATTTCCAATTTTTGTTTTTTTTCTCTTTTTTGTTATCAAATAAGCATGACTAACCGCAAAATTCAATACCAAATACAGTCTGGATATGCTGGCTACAGTCATTACGCCAGATTACATTGCCTTAGCGGAGTTTAAAGCAATACTGCGACACTGTCAAATGTCAATAGGCAACCAATAACAATAAAAATTATTTCCAATTAAATGAAATGATTATCAGTAAACATTTGGAAAAAATAAAAAATAAAAATTGAATACATTCATCGGTTTTATTGTCTATAAATGGCAGTGCGAATATCAAAGTTAAACGGCAACAAATAAAATAAATTTTCTTTGCATATTCGCTGCATATTTGTACTGATAGTCTGTGTACCATTTATTGTTTTAATAAATAACGTGTGTATAATATAATCTACATGCACTCGTATTGCATACTGATCTACATATATATTTATGTGCATAAAAATTATTTAAAATGTTATATTTTTTATTTTTTAATTGCAATTGAAATAAAAGAAATTATTTACTTTGAATCATTATTTGTTTCATTATTTAAACAAAAAAAAAAAAACGCATTCAACCCATAGCCTACTAAGCACTAAACTATCAGGCCTTCCAACTCAAATCTTTTTCCTTTTTGTGATTCACTACATGCACATGTTACGTTTATGATTTGAATGTATGTTTATGTCTGATAAAAAAACAATTTTTAATATGAATTATGATATGCGAGCATTAAATTTCTTTATTTTCAGGACTTGTATACAGTGAGCGTCAAAGGAAACTGTACACATACATAATTTCATAATTGGTCATTACAACCCTTCAGTCAGGTTCAAGACCTAATTTCTCACACCACTTATGTTGCGTGTGTTAATTTTATGCATGAGTGATGGGACATACAGTATAAAGTCGACTCCGAACGACAGATTTTTGAGAAACTTTTCATGACAATTTTATTTAGTCTCAGAGTTTTTGCCAGAAATATGCTGAAAGGAAATTGCCGAAGAAATACTTTTTGTATTTTGTCTTTTGATGTCTGGCCTGGGGCTTGAACCCTGGCTTTACATCTAATAACCCAACACACTACCTACTAGACTACGGCGACTTCTTAATGGATTAACGGACTTCAGCCTGTCTTAACACATCCTTCCAGCCACCTCTGCTTCTTGCGCGCCTACGCCAGTTGGTCACACCAATTGATGACAAGCCTTCCTCGACTTGGTTCTACCAACGCAAACAAGGTCATCCTCTTCGCCGACTTCCGCAGATCCTCGCATAAAATACCCGACTCGTCCGAGCATCCTCATCTAGCAGCCGCTGGATATTAATACGCTGCACAATGTCTATGTAGTTGAGGAGCTCGGATGCAGAAATCATCGCCAACACGCACTGGACCGAAAATCTTACGTAGGACTTTCCTCTCGAATACTCTCAACGCTGCTGCATCAGTGATTAATAGGGTCCATGCCTCTGCGCCATAAAGAAGCACGGGTAGGATGAGCACCTTGTAGAGTATTAGTTTTGTCGTACGATAGGGGTCTCCGCTATTCAATTGCTTATTGTATAGTAGCAAAAGTGAACCTGCGCTTGATCTCCAGAGTGACATAATGTTTGGTGGTAACGGCAGAGCCAAGATAAATAAATTCCTTGACTGTATCAAAAGTATAGTTATCGGCCGTAATCTGATTATCAATACGCCGCATGTCTACACTTGTCGATAACATTTACTTCGTATTGCCCTCATTTACTGCCAGACCCATCTTGGTAGACTCCCGTTCAATAGCACTAAAGGCAGCAGTAAAATCTCACTTAGTACGCCCTATGATGACAAAGTCGTCAGAGTACGCAAGCAACTGGATGCCTTTTTTAAAAATAGTGCCATTGCAATGCACTCCCGCCTTCCGCAGAACACTCTCCATGACGAAGATGAAGAGGTCGCATGATAAGGGATCGTCTTGTCTGACACCTTGCACGGTATTAAAAAATTAGGAGTGGCAATGGCCCAGGTTGACGGAGCTGCAGGAATTGCTCAACGTCATTCTGCATAGCCTTATCAGCTTCGCAGGTATACCGAACTCAGACGCTGCGGCAAAAACACGAATCCCTTATGGGGCTATCGAAGACTGCCTTATAGTCGACAAAAAGATGATGTGTGTCGACTTGTTTTGCGCGGGTCTTTTCCAGCATTTGAAACAAGTGAAGATCTGGATAAAATTCTAACAATCACCAAACTCAACTTGTTTACCACTTAAGGAGAGTGCCCGAAAAATTTTTACAATATTTTGAAATTTTTTTGTTTCAATTTTAAAAACTGGTAATGAATTAATTTTAAAATAAAAATAACGGTAATTTTTTAATGTATATGTATATATTTTTTAACATACAGTTCCTTTTGATGCGCACTGTATATATGTAAGTACCACAAGGCAATATACTCCAAACAAATTTAATTAATTAGACTCACATTACACCACAGCATTTGGCTCATATGAAACGAATTTCCTTGGGACACGCCTTGAAAGTTATTTTTGGAAATAAATCAACTCGAAAAGGAAAAAAGAAGAAAACTCGTATGCTTTTACATGTTTTACCAGGACAACAGACATCAAAAAGTTCGTTGTAAATACATGCCACAATTTTCCTTTTTTGTTTTTTTTTTTATGTCATTAACAAATGTTGCAAAATAATATAAAAAACTCCGGAAAGAACGTTAAGAACATTAAAGCTTGTAATTGTAACTCATATTGTAATAGTTAGACAAACTTAAGTAAAATTACTCTGTTACGAAAACAGAATTTTTTTTCTCTCTTGCGTAGGGTTACGGAATGATTTTTTATCACATTCAGTCTATAATTTTTGGTTTGTGACTTAAAATTCAATTATTATAATATTTGCAAGATTACGAAATAATTTATGTGATTCAATTATTTACCTCACTGTACATTGATGGTCCAACATCAATTATAAGTATTTGAAGGAGGCATTTAACTTATTCGCCAGACTTCATAATTTTAAAACTAATCAAGACTGTAACGTTGATACTTGGAGGAGAAATAAAACAGTAGTAGTCATTAACGGTAATTATACGGATTAGGTTGTAATCGTTCAACTATTTCAACAGTCGCCCACAACTATGTAACAATAGACGTCTATATTCATGAAACATACAGTGATGGTTTTATAATTAGCATATCCTTCTAAAAGATCCTTATATAGTACCAAACCAAGATGAAATATTTTTCAAAATACTGTTACGAAAATGGAAATGGTGTTTCGTTTAACATTGAAATTATTAGCAAAAGTATCAAAAACAATGAAATTGTTTACATGTTAAACAATAAACAAAAATATACCAACAAACGCCGGTATTAAAAAGGGGATAAACAAGTAAACAAAAATGCAACCACAAATATTACAATAATAAATGTAAACAAAATACACAAACAACAATGAAACAACGATGTTTACATTTATAGAGATCTCAAGAAGGCGAAGCCACTTAAAGAAATTCATCGGACTGTTTACGTTGCCATATAAAAGGCAAGGCAAAGCAGGCAACAAGTGGAGTAAAATTTCAGTTAGCCTTGTGTGAAGACGCGGTGCCTTTAAAGGGAGTAACCTTGGTCTCCGTTACAAAGATCTGTCGAACAATTGTCTAGTATCTGTTATTGTTTATGCAAAAAGAGTGCAAAGAGTAATAACAAACAGAATTCTAAACGAAAAAAATCCTGGGTTAACCCGGGACAACTGTCAACATACATACTACATACATCATTCGCCTAGCCTCTCTTACCACTAATGTTGTGTGTGTTAGTTTTATACAAGAGTGGTGGCGGAACCTGCAGTTTAAAGTCGATTTCGAATGACAGCTTTTTGAGAAACTTTTCATGGCAAGTTTGTTTTACTCTCAAGAGTTTTTGTCAGAAATCTGCTGCGAGAAAGACGCCGAAAGAAATATTTTTTTATTATTTAGTTTTCTTTTTTTTTGGAAATGTCTGATCTGGGGGCTTGAACCGAGGCCTCATGTCTAATAAGCCAACACACTAAACTACGGGCACATCCATTAATTTCGCTTGCAAAACCAATTCGATTCGCCAGGAAAACAATGTAGTGTATCTGGTGGAATCAGAAAGAGCTCTTTAAATCTAGTGACACTGTTAATACAGATCACTGCTGGTAACAAATAATCAATTTAAACCATGCGTTGATGGAAAAACTTCCTGATTGAACCGCATGGTATAGTCAGTTAATTTTACAACATAGCGATGCACCTGCACAGAAAGTATAATCGCTTCAGAATATAATCAAAACATTAGGCTGGGACATATGTGTTCCTGTTGTCATTAAAGTACCATTGTCCCAACTTCCCATTGATTGAAAAACGAACAGATTAGACTGCATGGCATAGTAAGGTGATTAAGAAAAATGACAACGCATCTGCACACAAAACAAAATCAGTTCAGGATACCATCAAATGCTTAGGCTGGAACCTGTTAACCCATCACCAGTCTTGTCTTCGTTCGACTACATTTTGTTTTCATTTTTGAGACACGCATTGTCTGAGCAGGACTTCGATTTCCATGACGAAGTCGAAAATTGGTTGACTAATTTCTTTGCTTCAAAACACAAATAGTTTTATTGCCATGGAATCCACAAATTGCTAGAATATTGGAATAAATGTGTAGCCGCCCGCAATGCCCAATTTTTTCAATCAAATTTTTTTTACTTTCCAATTGAAGTCGTCATAGTGTATTAGGAAGTGTGTTGACTTATTAGTTATAAAGCCTCGGTTCAAATCCCAGTTCTGACATCAATAAAACGAAATAAAAAAAATATTTCTATCCTGGCAAAAACTCTAATAAAATCGTTTTGAAAAGTTTCTCTAAAAATCTGTTGTTCGGAGGTCTCGCCTCTCTTGCAAAAATTTAATGCACACAACATGGGTGGTGTGAAAAGCTGTTTGTTGTAGGAACTCTTCTCCTTAATAGCGTTGGCTTAAGATGGATTATCATTGCCGATAAATCCTCTGTAATCTGTGTCGTTTCCTGCTCATATCCCACTAAAGTATTTGAAATAGTAAATATTGTTACGTTTTTACCTTTTAAAAACATTTAAAATACGAGTTCGTTGATTGCAAATAAAATAAAAATAAATTTGTGAAACTAAACACATCGTCGGACTGTTTACGTTGCCATATAAAAGGCAAGGCAAAGCAGGCAACAAGTGGAGTAAAATTTCAGTTAGCCTTGTGTGAAGACGCGGTGCCTTTAAAGGGAGTAACCTTGGTCTCCGTTACAAAGATCTGTCGAACAATTGTCTAGTATCTGTTATTGTTTATGCAAAAAGAGTGCAAAGAGTAATAACAAACAGAATTCTAAACGAAAAAAATCCTGGGTTAACCCGGGACAACTGTCAACATACATACTACATACATCATTCGCCTAGCCTCTCTTACCACTAATGTTGTGTGTGTTAGTTTTATACAAGAGTGGTGGCGGAACCTGCAGTTTAAAGTCGATTTCGAATGACAGCTTTTTGAGAAACTTTTCATGGCAAGTTTGTTTTACTCTCAAGAGTTTTTGTCAGAAATCTGCTGCGAGAAAGACGCCGAAAGAAATATTTTTTTATTATTTAGTTTTCTTTTTTTTTGGAAATGTCTGATCTGGGGGCTTGAACCGAGGCCTCATGTCTAATAAGCCAACACACTAAACTACGGGCACATCCATTAATTTCGCTTGCAAAACCAATTCGATTCGCCAGGAAAACAATGTAGTGTATCTGGTGGAATCAGAAAGAGCTCTTTAAATCTAGTGACACTGTTAATACAGATCACTGCTGGTAACAAATAATCAATTTAAACCATGCGTTGATGGAAAAACTTCCTGATTGAACCGCATGGTATAGTCAGTTAATTTTACAACATAGCGATGCACCTGCACAGAAAGTATAATCGCTTCAGAATATAATCAAAACATTAGGCTGGGACATATGTGTTCCTGTTGTCATTAAAGTACCATTGTCCCAACTTCCCATTGATTGAAAAACGAACAGATTAGACTGCATGGCATAGTAAGGTGATTAAGAAAAATGACAACGCATCTGCACACAAAACAAAATCAGTTCAGGATACCATCAAATGCTTAGGCTGGAACCTGTTAACCCATCACCAGTCTTGTCTTCGTTCGACTACATTTTGTTTTCATTTTTGAGACACGCATTGTCTGAGCAGGACTTCGATTTCCATGACGAAGTCGAAAATTGGTTGACTAATTTCTTTGCTTCAAAACACAAATAGTTTTATTGCCATGGAATCCACAAATTGCTAGAATATTGGAATAAATGTGTAGCCGCCCGCAATGCCCAATTTTTTCAATCAAATTTTTTTTACTTTCCAATTGAAGTCGTCATAGTGTATTAGGAAGTGTGTTGACTTATTAGTTATAAAGCCTCGGTTCAAATCCCAGTTCTGACATCAATAAAACGAAATAAAAAAAATATTTCTATCCTGGCAAAAACTCTAATAAAATCGTTTTGAAAAGTTTCTCTAAAAATCTGTTGTTCGGAGGTCTCGCCTCTCTTGCAAAAATTTAATGCACACAACATGGGTGGTGTGAAAAGCTGTTTGTTGTAGGAACTCTTCTCCTTAATAGCGTTGGCTTAAGATGGATTATCATTGCCGATAAATCCTCTGTAATCTGTGTCGTTTCCTGCTCATATCCCACTAAAGTATTTGAAATAGTAAATATTGTTACGTTTTTACCTTTTAAAAACATTTAAAATACGAGTTCGTTGATTGCAAATAAAATAAAAATAAATTTGTGTTTAGTTTCTATTAAATTCTTAATTATTTATTTATTATTTTGTGTGCCACTGTTACAACTTGTTGATACAACAACAATTGGCTTAGTTCGTTATTCTTCTTTGCACTTCTGTTTTCGTAAGCACTAACAACTGTTCGGCAGATCTTTACAACGGCGATCTTCAAACCACGGCTGTTCTCTTCACACGCAACGCGTCTTCACCCAAGACTGACTTAATTCTTACTGCTCGTTGCTTGCTTTGTCTTGCCTTTTTATATGCCCACGTAAACAGTCCGATGAAGGTTCTTGAAGTCGAACGTTTGTGGTTTCGCCTTCTCGATAACTCTATCGCGACTTCATTGTTATTTTTGTATTTTGTTCACATTGCTTGTTGTTCTCGCTCACTTGTCTATCCCCTTTTCTTTCATTTCATACTGGTGTTGTTGGTTTACTTGTAACAAGTTCTTTGTATTTGCTTGTGTAGCTTTTGTTTACCATTTTAATGTTAAACGATGCTAAACCGTTTCCATTTTCGTAACAATATTTTTAAACAAAGGATGAAAAACTAATTAAAATTAATGGAACATTTCCAAATTTTGTCTTTTCGGTATTTTTATACCCATTTCTTCTTTTATTTAATTGTTATTGCCCTCTTAATAATTAATCTTGAAACAATTGTGTGTCTTTAGTTGAAATCTTCCTTCCAATTAAGTTGCCATTAATTTGAATAAAACCCCACCATTTGGCATGATGCCGCCTCTTTACTGGCGGATTTTCTTGAATCTTTTCTTCCTTAAATGCATTCCACACAAAGATTTTAATAAATGCCCGAACATTTCAAGAGTGCATGGATGTGTGTGCATTTATGCATTTAAAGCTTATCTTATATATAAAAATGAATGTGTGTTTATTTGTTTGTGGGTTTGCTGTTTGTTTGAAGTCTATAGCTAAACGGCTGGACCGATTCTCTAGAAATTTTAACAGTACCTCCCTGTATGTCTGGAGGAAGCTATAGGCTACTTTTTATTTTAAAATTTTAAGTAGGCGAGGTGTCACGCCTAAATACCCATTAAGTATTTAATGTCGCATATCTCATAAACTGCAACAGCTAGAGTCCTCAAATTTTGTATGGACGACTTTGACGTATATATGAACAAAATGGGCGGATTGGCTATAGTCGGCGTATCACCTTCCATAGTTTACATATATAAAAATGAATGTTTGTTTGTATGTACTAAACTAAACTGTAAACTATGCATTTGATCATGATATGATCTTTAGCAAAGTTGTTGCGCATGAGCCCTGGAAGGTTTCTAAGTTGGTATGACCAATTTCCGACAGGTGGCGCTACAGAAAATTATTCAAAATTAATTAAATCGTAAACTGTGTATTTTTTAACAAAGTTATTGCGCACGAGTCGACGGAGGTTGGTGTCATTAATTTCCGATGGATGGCGTCACTGAAAATTATTCAAAATTAATGACAAGGAATTGGTCGACCTGCACCTCAAGCACGGAAGAAAAGAGCATTACGAGCTTCAGAATCAAACGAGCATTGAGACTGGAAAATCTTCGAGTATATGCCGCTGAGACCCGTTCGCTTGAACCACTTGAACAACTTGAAGTGAGATTAGAAACTGACCGAATGCGTACTACTCAGACCCGTTCATCTGAATCATCAGGACAACGGGAAACAAAATCAATAAAATGATTCAAAATTAATTGGACATTTGTGTAATGTCTTCCCTTCAAATTTATTTTAGTTGGCGCAGCAACACGCGCAGGGTGCAGCCAGTATAATATAATTTACAAGCATTTAAACACAAAGATGGGTTGTGTGAATGCCTGCCTATATATACAATAGTATGATTATACAGATTCAAATTGTATACAGAATATCATTAATTAACAAGAAATAGCTGCTGCTCTGGCAAAGGATGTATGTACACATATGGCCAACATAATAAGTACACTCAATATATTATTGTTAAAGGCTCGTAGATTAAAAGAAAAAACGAATACTAATTTATTTTATTATAACATTTGAAATAAAATAAATACTAAAACAATAACAAAAAAACAAAAATTAAATTCAGTCTTTATCGAAAAGTAAGAAATTAATAAAAAACCATTGGACAAAATAATAAGTACATTTAGTTAAAATAAAGAAAAAAGTAAAAAATCTAATTTTTCCTCAAAATTGGCTGAATTTCGTTAAAAGCGTACTCGCTTCCACCTTTATTTTCAATTTTGTTGGTTCTTTTTGGCACATTGGCAATAAGCTTCCTGCAGGTTTCTACTGGTATTTCATACCAAGTTTTTTGAACAAAATTCCACTACTGATCCTTATTTTTTAAAACCTCCTTTCGAATTCCTTGTTTCAACTCTCCCCAAAGATTTTCGATTGGATTTAAGTCCGGAAATTGGCTTGGCCAGTCAAAAAGCTCAACATTATTATCGTGGAACCAATCCTTTACCAACGGATCGTTATTCCGCTAAGAGGCATACTTTCCTTAGTATAGGTCAACATCGTGTTTTCCAAGATATCTTTGTAGTGGAATCTTGTCATACATACATACATACATACATAATTGGTCATTACAACCCTTCAGGTAGGATTACGACCTAGTTTCTCACACCACTCATGTTCTGTACGTTAATTTTTATACATGAGTGCCGGGATCTACAGTTTAAAGTCAACTCCGAACGACAGATTTTTTAGAAACTTTTCATGGCAATTTTATTTACTCTCAGAGTTTTTGCCAGAAATCTGCTGAGATGAAGTCGCCGAAGAAATACTTTTTTTTGTTTTGATGTCTGGCCTGGGGCTCGAACCCTGGCTTTACGTCTAATAAGCCGACACACTACCTACTAGACTACGGCAACTGGAATCTGGTCATACATAGTGCCGGTAATTCGATGTATCGGACCTACACCGTACCACGAGAAACAAACCCAAACCATAATATTGCCGCCTCCGTGCTTGACCGTCTTTTGCGTAAAGCGAATATGGAATTCCTTACCCTTACGATGACGAACATTCCGGCCATATTCATTTCCAAATAAATTAATCTTTTTTCATTGCTCCACAAAATGTTTCGCCATTTTTTATTACCGTCTGTTCCGGACTAATTGGAATGATTTCTTGTATACGCCAATCTAGCTTTTAAATTTTTTTGGCTATCCGTCCTGGCAAATGTGCTTCTTGTAGTCCATGACGAAATGTTCGCAATGAAATTACATTTCCAATTTCTGCTAAAACCGCTCTTAAAGACACAAACGGGTCCTTCTTCGGCAGTGGATACGAATATCTACTACTTTTGAAGTTTTTTGGGTCTTCCGCGAGCTTCTACGGGGTTTTAAAGCTTTAAAGCATTTTGTATAAAAATAAAGCGGCCGATTCATAGTTTTTGCTATAGAACGAAGACTTTGGCCACTTCCTCTTGGTCTTGGAACAATTTTTCGGTTTGGTTTTACTTTTAAAGGCATTATCATATTGATGTTATTTAAACCAAAAATATATATAAGCAGGTATACTTCTTTTTTCGACCATATATGTATGTATGTACATATACATAACTACATCTGTCACTCTGCCTATGCATGCAAATGACATGCAGAAGCATACATAATTTGCATAATTTATTTGGTGGTCATTTTACAATTTCTGCAAAACGAAATGAAAGAAAGGAAAAGGTAAGATGGTATATAGCAGTCAGTCTCATAATATAAGCGACTATTTTATTGTCGACAATTATGCAATAAAAATTTAAAATGAAATGAATGAAACGTAATTAATTTGAATGGAACAGTGAATGGAATTGCTTTTGTAGTGCGTATGCTCTTGCAGATTACGAGTAAAAGGTAATGAATGTACAAACAAACATCTTAAATATGTTATACATTTTTAAATACTGCTACTGGGGTTATTATTTGCCGTTTTCAAATTCAAAGAATACTCATCACAATGAATTGTATGAAGAATAGTTCATGAGTATGGAGAATGAATTGTGATGAATGTTAGGTACCGTAGTAGGTAGTGTGTTGGCTTATTAGACTTAAGGCCTCGGTTCAAATTCCAGGTCAGCCATCAAAACGAATATAAAAAAGAAAAATATTTTCTTCGGCGGCTTCCTCTCAGCAGATTTCTAGCAAAAACTCTGGAAGCCATTAATACAACTTCCCGTTAAAGTTGGGTTTAGTTAAAGGTATCTTTAGCTAAAGTGAACTTTAAAGTCACCTTTAACTTCTTTTTGTTATTACAAGCTATAGATGAAGTTAAATATTTCTAAAATATGGTAGTGCCGGAGCAATGTCGATAACACCGCCCAATCAAACAAGATTTTTTTAAACACAGTGGCAACGACGGGCTTCGTTTTTTGTTGTATATGCTCATTTTGTTTATATTTCAAATTGTCATTGAAAATAATATATAACGTGGCAAGTTCAAACATAAACTTAACTTTAAAAGTTACCGGTTGAATGATCAGCCGTTTAGCTTTACGCTCACTTCAAACTAATTGTCAATTTATAATGATGAAAAATAATTTATCTGCCCGTTAAAATCTTCCATTTAGTTAACGGCAAGTTGTAATAATGGCCCTAAAAGTAAATAAAATTGCCATGTAAAGTTTCTCAAAAATCTGTCGTTCGGAGTCGACTTTAAACTATAGACCTATTGGGAAGTCGACTCCGAGTTCCCGTACTGACAGACTTCCCCAAACTAATTGAAGAAGTTGGTTAGCGCAGAAGCTGCCCAAATTCTTCCTGTTCTCTTATTTCAAGAATACTTAGCTTAAAATTTAAGCTGATTATGATTGTACAAATTTATAGACCTTGTCACCCACCAAGGTTCTTTAGTTTAGGTTACGTGGTGTCTACGAAACCCAGCAATTTACTTACACCGATGGTATCAGACTTTAACTTTCTAACTTGGAAGTGAAACTCATGCATTTACCATGATTTTATGGGAAGTATAGTTTAATGTGGTAGTCGCCATAGTCTAGTAGGTAGTGTGTTAACTTCTTAGACGTGAGCTTACGGTTCAAGCCCCAGGGCAGACATCTCCAACAAAACCTAATATGAAGAAATTTCTGGCGACTTCCAATTAGCACATTTTGTGCAAAAAACCCTGAGTGTAGCATAAAATTGCCATAAAAATTTCTCAAAAATCTATCGTTCGGAGACGACTTTAAACAGTTGGTCCCGCCAGTCATGTATAAAATTAAAACACACAACATAAGTGGTGGAAGAAACTAGGTCGTAATCGTGACTGAAAGGTTGTAATGACCAATTATGTATGTGTGTATGTATAATTTTATGGGTTCCATTAAGCTAAGGTTCATCAAAATACAGATCCAGACAGCTCTTATGAAATCTGAATGGTAAACAGTCGTCTTATCTAATAATTGTAACCCTTTTTAGTCGCTTTGCACCATCAAAAGCAATTTTGCATCATTTCTTCTAACAGTAGCATGAGGTCCTAATATAAAGGCCCCGCCTATTTGAATTTAAATATAACCGAGTGTGTTTAAACTATCAGCGAAAGACCTATTGATGCCACTATATGTGGAATATAACATATCCGCCAAGGACTCCCATATGTGAAAAGCATTCCAAATGTAAATTCCATAAATCAGGCTGAATTTGTCTGAATGGCATAAGTTATGTTGGTTTTAAAGGCCATTGTGGATAATTCGCATATACCTGCGACTTAAGAAAACCAAACATAATGAGGTCTAACGGTGTCAAATTGTACTATAGGTCGCCAATTCACTTCACTTACATTTGAGATGAACATGCCCTCAAATCACTCATGAAGCATATTGAATGTCGCATAGGCACTGTTGTAAATAGCACAGTCCTGTCGCCGTCCTGGCGTCGCCTGGCTAACGCCTTTCTCAAAGGCCAATGCCAATGACAATGTTAAGCTGAATAAAAAAGAAAAAGTCGTTCACATAGAACTATGAATCGATGACTCCGCCAGCCCAAAATGCACACTTAATATTGAGTTATTCAGGATGCATTGTAAGCTTTCAGATCTTAGGGGACATGGTCTCAAATTTGATAATTTTATCTGCTCACTCATCCAGAAATGGGCATTCTCGCTGAAAACGTTTTTTTAATGAAAATTTTGATCTGTTACCAACTTCTCTCCTGCCAATTCAGCGAACACACATAGTTTGTTATGGTTGTTTGCCCTTAGTCCTCGAGTCAATTGAATTTTGTACGGCTGCAAGCCAAAGACGCATCACAAAATTCGCTAAGTTGTTGCCAGCGAAAGGATGAGTTCTTATGAGCCCCCACAAAATCGAACGTCTGGGATTATTTCGCACAGTCTTATGGCAGCCGTGAAGTTTTCATCAGATCTTCGAAATTGACTGCGTGGGAGTCTCCTAAAAACTCTTATAAGCAGCGGCTATATATTCGACTGATCTTTCATTTTTTCTGTCTCTGACATATTGCTAGATTTGTAAAAACCGTTCAGTGCTTAATGGTCGTAGGTCGCCTTGTCCAAAACCTTGTATTAATATGAGTAAGTTCCTCTATGGACACTATGGGTTGAAAATACTGTTACGTTTTTACCTTTTAAAAACGTTTAAAATATGAGCACGTAGATTGCAAATGAAATAAAAATAAATTTGGATTTAGTTTTAATTAAAATTATTTATTATTCCTACACTTCTGTGTGCCACTGTTTACAATTTTATGTATACAACAACAATTGTTTTGTTTCCTATTCCTCTGTTTCCAAGCTTTGCATAAACAATAACAATTACTAGACTGATCTTTGTAACGGAGATCTTCAAACCACGATTACTCTCTTCAAACACACCGCGTCTTCACACAAGGCTGACTGAACTTTTACTAACTCCGTCACCTGCTTTACCTTGATTTTTATAGCAACGTAAACAGTCTGATAAATGCTCTTGAAGGCGAATGTTCGTGGCTTCACCTTCTCGCGATCTCTATAAATGTAAACATCGTTGTTTCATACTTGTAATATTTGTTATTGTATTTTTGTTTGCCATTTTTTATGATGATGTTTTCTGGTATATTTTGTTTACTTGTTTATGATGTAAACAAGTTCATTGTTTTTGTAGCTTTTGTTTATCATTTTAATGTTAAACGATGTAACACCATTTCCATTTTCGTAACAATAAGGTGGTAGTCAACGATCTACAGTGCTCGCCATTGACAGTGACGTTCTCATAGAAATATGAACCGAAGAACCGCCAGACTAAAATTCACACCGAGCAGTTACTTTTTCGGTATACATTCGCCTGTTTTGAATCTCATGTGGATTGATTGATGAAGATGATTTTTCTATAAAATTGAGGTTGAGTTGCCTACTGCTCCAGAGTATATTCAGCGAACATAAGTCGATGTCTGTAGTGGTATATCGTGACTTGTTAAAGCAGACTGAATATGTAACAACTAGTGGAGTCCCTTCGCAGACTAACTTCTTCAATGTGGAATTCGATGTGAAATTCGGCCATGGAATTCGGTCAGAGACTGCGCTAACCAGTGGGGCCCCAATGCCTGCATGCTCAAATTAGTTACCATTTTTTATGCTGTTGTTTATAATTTTAATGTTAAAAGCAAAAAATCAGTATCTAGATTTTTTTATTTTCGTACGATTCTGATTTTCGATAGTTTAATCGTAAAAGTTTATTACAGCAGCATTCAAGATTCCCAAAACCTTGCAGCTGCCATGATGCATTTATGATACAGACTGTAGCACAATCTTAGTTGTTTTCCTTCTTTTTAGTTTTGCATACATTCAAGAACATTTGCCTAGAGTTTCCGTTGCTATTTTATTATTCTCTTATCGGATGATAAGTAGAAACCACAAAGAAAAGAAAATTGATGCATTATTGAATGCTCAATGATCCCAGTGCTTAATGTTTCAGATGAGGAAAAAGACTGCTTGAACAGCAAACAATTGTTACAAAAGCCCACCTACCAGATGATGATGATGATGACTGAATGATTATTGAATAGCACTGCCTGCACCTCCTTCAGATGAATGTTTTTTTTTGTTTTTGTCTGCCTCAATTGCTATCATTATTACCAGTGAATTGGGAATTGCTTGCAGCAAAGTCAGTAGATTTGTATGTAGCAACTCAATAATGGGTCAATAGATAAGCAAGCTAGCGAACTTCAACTTTACATGGCTTACGTTCGTAAAATAATATCGATTGTCATTCACGTAGCAAACCGCACAGTCATAAGATGACATTCAAATCCTTACACAGACGATATTGAACGTGAGAGTTTATAGAGATGTGTAGTGTTGGAAAGCGTTTGTTTTTTATTTTATTTTTGCGTTGCTCAATTGTCTTTTAATACGATTTGCCATCGTGTACACATTAAAATGCATGTTTGCCGAGGAGAGTGCATATGGAGGCGCGTTTATTGAAACAGATAATGCTTAAGATGATGGCGAAATACATTTCGTTGGGTTAAGACAATGCGGTAAAGTTCATTTTCAATTCCTTGTTATTGCGTTTTTCTTTCAATTTTTTTTCTTTTCGTGCTTGATATCAGGAGGCCCTTTAAGACATGTTGTGACAGTCGCTAAAGTGTTTAAAATTAATGACAAAAGCTTTGAAAAGTTATATTATAAAGGGAAGAAGTAAATGTGTTGATAAAGAAAATAATGGGTAATGGGTTAATATAGGGCACAGTATTTACATACATAATTGGTCATTACAACCCTTCAGTCAGGATTACGACGTAGTTTCTCACACAACATATAATTAAAAATTTTTTGAGAAACTTTTCATGGCGATTTTCATTTACTCTCAGAGATTTTGCCAGAAATCTGTTGAGCGGAAGTCGCCGAAGAAATACTTTTTGTATTTTGTTTTGATGTCTGATTTGGGGTTCGAACCCTGGCTTTACGTCTAATAAGCCAACACACTATGTATTAAACTACGGGGACTATTAAGTATTTATGGTTTCAAATAAAGTAGCTGCTTTCTTATTTGATAAGTTTGATTTCAACGCTGCCTTAAATCCCCACCTCACCGATAAAATACTAAAGATTGTAAAGATCCACACATCATGTATTCGATTGATTAGCAGCTAAGTATTGTGCAAACCAGGTGGTTGAATAAACCTGTCCATAAAAATGGATTCCGCATTGGACGCAACGTAACTCAATAAAATCTACTGTCACTCGTTGGATTTCGTATTAGATTTCGATAATTGGTATCGTCAATTATGGACTGCATGACGTATTCTCTACATCTCGAGCAACAGAACGTGCTCAGCTGAATTGTCTCGTTTGATGTAAGCTGTCGGGTCTTCCAATAGGGACTTCTGAACTTTGATAGTATACAACGACCCTCTTGTTAAAGTTACATCTGGCAAAAGAGATGTCACTTAGGTACACATAGGTATGTAGGTATGTAAGTTGGAATGGTAGCTTTGGTAAGAGTAATCTCTGTAGTGACCGAATTCCAACAAATTCATCGAAGATGTTGGTCTGAGCAGGGGCTGCACTAGGCGTTATATATTCAGTTTGCTTTGCTAAACCACCATAAATTACCACAGAAATCGACGTATGTTTGCTGAATAGACTCTAGAGCAGTTGGCAACGGACGCTAATTGTCAGCAAAAAATCATCTTCAGCGATTTTTGCAAAAATGTGTAGGTGAACAAATAAAATCATAGAATGTCGTGACGATACCAATTTAAAGACAGTCAAATATATCCCTAAAATGTCACTGGTCTGCGTAATTTTTAGACTGGCGGTTAGTACTTCTATGTACCGTCAAATTTTATTTTAGCCGGAATTGAATTATTTTATCCGGAATTGAATTATCAGAACAAAAATGACATGTAGTGTCACCGGGATGGCACTACGTATCGCACATATTCAGCATTTTGTGCACGAGTGATTTGAGGGTATACTCTGACGTGAAGGTGAGAGATGAAGCAGGCTTCGAGATCGACCTATTGGGCCCGTTAGACTTTTTCTTGTGGGGTTTTCTTAAGTCGCAGGTGCCTTATTCGAATACACATGCTTTCGAATCGCTCGCACTGAATATCAAACGTGGCATGAGCTGTAACCCTATTGATACCATATGTCGTTGCTATCCCTATTATTCAATTTTGGCTAAAATAAGTTGAAAATCGAAACACAGTGGTCCTCAAAGCTAACATACCCCTTGCCATCGTTCAAATTCAGCCTGATTTATGAGTCATGAAAAGTTTTAGATTTCCGGCGCTCTCCACCCCATGAAGTTTTATAAGATAAGAAATAATACTTAAATAATGTTGCAAGTTTTCTTATGTTTTTATTACAGAACTTTGTTAAAATCTTGTTTAATTTTCTTAACAACACTTGTAACTATTTACTATTTACATTGTTCTAGTCAAACCAAATGCTTTTAAAAGTTCTTCAAGTAGTCAAGTAATTTCACTTGACACGTACTAACACATACAATGTTTGTCTGACATATTGTCATAGTTTTTTAAGAAAATTACACAATAAACCATTAGCATAAATTAAAAGCCTCTGTTAACAATTTACATTATTTACATGACGAAGTGCTAAAGAACCTTTAAAAAAACGAAATGAAAAGCCATGATAACAGTGAAAAAGGAATAGTAACATGGATTTCTAAACATCAAAGGCAAAAGCGCCATATTTTTTTTTCTTTCTTAATAATGGCTTGTAAGTAACAAGTAAGCTTAGATTGAAAGCAGGAACCATTTGCACAAAGAAAAAAGTCTAAAAAAATGAAGAAATGCTGAAAACAAAAAAAAGGAACAAAATCGAGAAAACTATGCAAACTCATCTTAAGCCTTAAAAAATCTAAAAAAAAAATAAAAACTAGATTCAATGAAATTCTGCTGACTAGCGAAATGAATAAGTGAACTGAAGTTTTTGATTGAAGGACCTCAACGTTTTGGGGTTAAATGACTAACTATTGCACCTTACCACTACCATTGCTGACTGACACTCTTATGCCAAAAGAATTGAATGATTTGCCTTGTGATGATAGAAATCTTTTTAATGTTTGTGAAATCATTAAAATAAAAAAAGAAATATTTTGTAGCACCAATATGCCAGCATTACAACGTTTGCAAAAATAGTTTGTAAAACTTTAAAGAAAAGAACACAAAAGAAAACCACACTCACCACTCAACCTCAACTCACTTCGAAGTGAAAATGCAAAACTAAATACATACTTGAAATTGATTGGTTAAGGGAAAAAGTAATTTCGTGATTTACGCTAAACAAACTCAAATTAAGAAACTTAAATGAAAATAACTGGTTAAAGAAATCACTTTTTTTAGATGTCGTTTAGACTGTTTTCTTAAATTTGTTTCGATTGAGAAATGGGTAGAGTTTTTTCCTTCACTTACCTCCAAATATCACATAGAAAAGATTAAAACAAACATGGTATTGAGTCAAAGATGTGTTCTGCCCCCTTTTCTCTGGATGGAACGCATTCAAAATGTTCAATTTCCTGTGACTCTGAAACACAAATCTAGCTGCATTTAACCAAAGGCTGAGATTATATTGGCTTTGGGGATGACCATTATTTGTAGCTCATGTGCATACATCTTCGTCTTAAGAAAATTGCATTGGGAACAAATCGTACGATATGTACCTCCGCATAGTAGAACCATAACCTCTTTAATAGCTCCTGCAGAATATCTCAATGTGCCACAAGCTGTATGAAAAGTAAAGTAATTTTGTTGAAACCACATGTCGTTGGTGTTCAGATCATTCAATTCAGGCCAAAATGGATTGCCATTCCCAAAGAAATATGAACCGATGACGCCGTCAGCCCAACTCCATGCCCAATTTAGACTCTTTCGAGATTCGTAGAGTCTTTTTGAATATAATGTTACGTTTTTGTTGTTTTTTCTGCTAAAAACGCTTGCCTAACCAGCCCGGTAGAATAGCTGATTGTTAGTCAAAAAATAGTGCACAATAGAATTTAATTTTGTTCAGTTGGTGGCTATGTAGCCAGTTAAGAAGCTTGACACTAAAATTTTTAATGGTGTGAGAAACTAGATCGTAATTACCAATTATTTGTGTATGTATTGTTAAATTTTTTACCTTTTAAAAGCGTTTAAAATATGAGTTCGTAGATTGCAAGTAAATTAAAAAAAATTTGTGTTTAGTTTTAATTAAAATTCTTCATTATTCGTACAATTCTGTGTGCCACTGTTCACAACTTGATGTAAAACAACAACAATTGCTTTTCATTGTTATTCCACTGTTGTATAAACAACAATTACTAGACAATTATTCGACAGAACTTTGTAACGCAGATTTTCAAACCACGAGTACTCTCTTCAAACACACTGCGTCTCCATACAAGACCGACTGAACTTTACTAACTCAGTCGCCTGCTTTGCCTTGCCTTTGTTATGGCAAAGTAAACAGTCTGATGAATGTTCTTGAAGGCGAATGTTCATAACTTTGCCTTCTCGAAATCGCTATAAATGTAAACATCGTTCTTTACATTTATTATCGTAGTGTTGTTTGTGTATTTTGTTTACATTAATTCTTGTAGTGTTGTTTGTGTACCTTTGTTAACTTGTTTTCCATTTTTTATGCTGGTGTTTGTTTTTATATTAAGTAGTAGTAATTTGTAAACAGGTTTGTTTACTACATTGTTTTGTTTTTTATCTTTTGTTTATAATTTTAAGGCTAAACGATGTAAAAGCAAAACACCAGTATCTAGGTTTTTAATTTTCGTAACAATAACATTAATTGGTGTGGTTCGAATTCGCAAATTCATCATCGGGAAATATTAGTAATCGCTGAACATGATTTTTCGATGAAACTTAGGGTCAGTTGCCAATGTCAAATCACGACAAGAAATTCGCCAAGTTGCCAGTCATAAAATAAGAGAGCATTAACAGAGCGTTGTGTCAATGTTGACAGTCGAATGTGAGTTAGTCTTTTCCAGTCATTTTTAGAGCGAAATTTTTGTAATAAAAACTTCTAAAACGAAGGCGCCGCAGTCTAGTAGGTATTATTGGCTTATTAGACGAAAAGCCAGGGTTTAAACCCCAGGCCAGACATCAAAACAAAATACAAAAATTATTTCCTCGTCGACTTCCTCTCAGCAGATTTCTGGCAAAAACTCTGAGAGTAAATAAAATTGCTATGAAAAGTTTCTCAAAAATATGTTGTTCGGAGTCGACGTTAAACTGTAGGTCCCGCCACTAATGTATAAAATTAACACACACAACATTGGTGGTGTGAGAAGCTAGGCCATAATCCTGACTAAATGGTTGTGATGACCAATTATGTTACGTATGCAAAACTTTTAAATTTCCGATAAGAAATGATTTTTTCTCTGCATCGCATTGCAACGTAAATCATTGCATTATTAGTGTTGTGTCTAGTTGATACCACCCACAGAGTAACCAGTCAATGAGGTGATTTGCATGCATGTCACTGCTACACTGTACTACAATACTGCAGTAGTTTTGTTTTAGTTCTCCACTTGATTTCCATGCCATGATTATCGCAGCAATGAAATATCGCAGGAATAGAAATATTTTTCTTGCCAATGTTTGTAGATTTCTAATGAGTATCAGCAACGTCATACGCGTTGGTATGAAATATTTTCAATTAATAACCGCTAATAAATAACAAAACTATTCGTTTATAAGGAGCCTTGAAAACAAAAGGTTTTTCTGCAAATAAAAGCTTAATAGCGCTAGTGCTAGTATAGGTCCCGTCGCTTATGGATAAAATTATCACTCCGAACATGTTGGTTGTAGTCCTGAGGTAAAGGTTGTAATGAAATTAGGTCGATAGGTTATAATAAGAGAAAATCATATCCTACTCCTATTAAAAATTTTATATTCTTATATTCTTATCATCTTATTTTTTTTCGTAAATTTTATGCCATTATTCCCCTGACAAACACAGATATTCCACAAATACCACAATAAAATGAAATCTTTTTAATTTTTTCTTTTTTTGCTCTACCTGTTAGAAATTGATTTGACGTTATAGATAATGTTTGCGTGGAATAATTTGCAATATTACAAAAATTAAGAAAAAAAACTAAATATTCTACACTATTTGCAATTTAAATAAGGCAACATGATGCATGGACCCTCTACACGTCGAATGTGGCATAGTGGAGAACGAAAAGTTGGACGAACTGGCACGTAATGGATCGTAGATGTTTAAGGACGAGACGATCGAGGGGATATGCTCGTATGTGTCCCTACAAAAATACGTTTTCAAATTGGAAAAAGCAGCATGACATACAACAAACCATAGGTGGTCCAATATACCTGCTTACCGAATTTCGAAACTGCTGTGTCCAACAGTATACACCAGGAAAACTAAGGAAGTGCTTGAGATCGACAAGAGAACAGTTCACACTCCAACAGCAATAATTAACGGGTCACTGTGATATTGGCAGTGCCGCTGGCAACCTCAGTTTACCCAACCAGCATTAATGCAGAATCTTCCAGGGTGTAGAAGAAATGTTGTCGGTACAACACCTCAAAACAACACTTCAAAACTGATGCCATCGGCTTTTGGGTGACAGAACGCTAGAGGCCGGTTTCACCCACCACTAACAGATCGAGACAAGAGGGCTTACTTCACACTGGACCAAAATGGACCCTATCGAGATCAGCAATGAGTATTCAAAAAGATGAGTAGAATCGAATCGTACTCATACTCATCCTACTTATATTCAAAGTTCGAAGTACTCATCATATTCATAATTAACAATATGTAGGATGTTGTTGATTTCGATTCTCCATTACTCAACATTTACAAGAATCGCAAAATAAGTTTGATAAGCGGGCGAACACTAAAATACTCATTAAAAGATTGTGTTTGCTCTGCTTGCTGCTTTTGTCTCTTTTGCTTATGTGTTTTTTTTTCTCTTTTATTTGTAAATGCAACAACAACTAAGACTGTAAATTTTGATGAATGATTTGAGTCACTCGAATCATTAATAGTTATTATAAGTATTTTTCTAAAGTTATGAATCTGAATGAGTAGGCTAATGAATTAAACATATTTCGTATGGTATGAGTTCGATGTCAACGTTGTACTCATACTTATAAATCAACTTTGTAGTGAGTACGAATAAATCAGAGTAGTTAAATTTCAATATTGTTGACTCACTTATGTATATTCACAATTTCATGAGTGCTCATGAGTAGCGAAAAAACCATTCATTCCTGATCTCTGTAGCCTATGGGCCAATGTCTGAACTTGCCTGCGAACGGCAAGGTATCCGCTACCCACAGGCATCATGGGCTTAAAGATGTTTATTTTTCTTCGTCTTTAAAAATAATTCCGTGTTAATATGTATGTTGTGGTCAGTGCAGTCTAATACGTATTGTGTTGACTTGCTCGATAAGGATTCAAGAGTTCAAATTTCTGAATATTGAAAAAAAAAAATAAAAACAGTATCCAGTCGCCGAAAAACTCCCTCTAACCAGTATTTTAGCAAAAGCTTATGGGCTAAGCTACTTGACATGAAAACATTTTTCAAATCTATCATTCCGATTAGACATTAAACTATGGAACCCTTTCACTCATTTATGAAATAAACGCTCACAACATTGGTGGTGTGAATGCTTGACTGTAATCCCTATTAACGGATTATTTATAATATTTATACCTTTTAAAAGCGTTTAAAATATGAGTTCGTAGATTGCAAATAAAATAAAAATAAATTTGTGTTTAGTTTTAATTAAAATTCTTTATTTTCCGCACAATTCTGTGTGCCACTGTTCACAACTTGATGTAAACAACAACAGTTGCTTTGTTTGTTATTCTTCTTTACACTCTTTTGCGTAAACAATAAAGATTTTTCGACAGATCTTTATAACGGAGATCTTCGTCGCAGGATAAACAGTGTGATGAGTGCTCTAGAAGGAAAATGACTTCGCCTACTCGAAATCTCTGTATATGTAATATGTAATATGTTGTTTATATATATTCTTGTTTGTTGTTGTATATCTGTCTACATTTATTCTTGCAGTTTTTGTTGTTTACTTGTTTATCACTTTTTTTCTGTTATATTTTTGGTTCATTGTTTTTTTGTTTTTGTAGCTTTTGTTAATAATTTTAATGTTAAACTATGTGAAAGCAAAACTCCATTTTCGTAACAATATGTACATATATTGTACATAATCCAATATCGTTTTGTGTTAAAGTACCTCAAAATTGATTAAAAGCCACTTGTTGTTGGTTAAGTGCACTCGATAAGTTGTTTGTTAGAGTTCTTTAAACTCTTTTTCAATTCAATTGTGGCTTTTGGTTTAAATGTCAGTGACACTTTAACCCAAATCTGTTGATGGTAATTTTAAAAATAAATCAATTACGTATTAAATAAATAAAAATAAATTATTTTGAAATATTTGTATTAACATAAGGAATATATTATGCAACATTTTTAATGGATGTGTTTAAACAGTAATTTGAAGAGAGCTTGACTTTATTTTTTTTTGTATAAAAACATTGGAAAGTCCAGATGAAGTTCACTGATATTGTTACGTTTTTGCCTTTTAAAAACGTTTAAAATATGCTCTCGTAGATTGTAAATAAAATAAAAATAAATTTATGTTTAGTTTTAAATAAAATTCTTTATTATTCGCACAATTATGTGTGCTGCTGTTCATAACTTTATGTAAACAACAACAATTGCCTTTTTTTGTTATTCCACTGTTTATACCCTTTGCATAAACAATAACAATTCCGAGATAATTATTCGAGAGATCTTTGTAACCTAGATCTTCAAGCCACGATTACTTTCTTAAAACGCACCGCGCCTTCACTCAAGACTGACGGAACTTCACTAACACAGTCGCCTGCTATACCTTGCCCTTTATATGGCAGAGTAAACAGTCAGTCAATATGATTGATAATAAACCCTTGTTGCCTTGTGCCTCATACCCAATTCCATATAAAATCAGCAGCCGTTATGATGAAAAAAAAAACATGGGAGCTATCCCAAAAAGCCAATGAAGTTTGTTCTGTAATCCACTGAATATATTGTGGACGAGATCTCAACGTTATTCGTGTAACAGAGATGATAACTCCACAAGGTTTTTCAAAATAAATTCTCGTGACAGAAATGGAGATCATTTGCGTCTCGAAAAAGTGGTTCTTAAATAAGTCTTCCATTACATGTGGTATATAACATGGCTTCTCTGAGTGGAACGCATTCGAAATGACCAATATTTCATGAGTTAGGCGCCTAAATTTGGTTGATTTTGATCCATGACATGGGTTATGTTGTCTTTGAGGATCGCTGTGGTTTGTGGCTTCTTCGAATGCACCTGTGACTTCAGAAAACCCCATGAAAAAAGTCTAAATAGTTAAATCTAACGATCACCCACGTGAGATGGCTATGAAGTCTAATTGCTCGAGCAGAATATCCACTGTAGCATGAAGTGTGTAGCACGCAAAGCAATCTTGTTGAAACCACATGTCGTTGTTGTCCAGATCATTTTATTCAAGCCAAAACAAAGTTGATAATCATCGACCTATTGTGATCGTTGTTGACAGTAATTGCCTGGTCAGTGTCGTTCTCAATGTCCATATAAAACAGTGGCTTCTTTGCAATGCATTGGACGCTCTTGGCTCTCATATGGGTTGATATCGTTCCAAATTAGGCAATTTTGCTTGTTTACGTACCCATTTATCCAAGACTGTACCTCATCGCTAAAGATGATTATTCGATGATTCAGTTGCCAACTGTTCCAGAACGCATTCAGCGAGCGCACTGGTAGAACAGACTGAATAAGAAACGACTAATTTGTCAGATGTAGGTTTCAACAGGATGGGCGTTATTAACCGTCAAATTTTCAAAGTTCCTGTTGAAATATATGGGAGATTTTGAGTTCATAATCAGGATCAAAAGCGAATGTATGTCTCAAGTACGACCCTGGTTTCTTCATTTCCATGCTCTTGTGTTGCTCAATCTTATTGCTGCGCTCATAGCTGCTACGTAGGAAAAATTATTTTTAACCTACGTAAACAATTTTCATAAAATGGAATATTGTTGTTCAAACCATCAACGATTTGTTTCATTCCTTTTTCTTCCTTTTTTTGTGCCATCACTATAGCATAACAAAGAAAGAAATGCTTCACCTGATAGGGTTTAAAAGTTGAAGACAGGATTCACTATGGCTTGGAGTTGCATAAATACAAGTACTTTTCTCTCTTTTTTAAAGGTACCAAAACAAGTTCAATATCATGCCTCTACGAGCCGTCAATCAGAATTACGACCTAGTTTCTCACACCACTTATGTTGTGTAAGTTAATTTTCTGCATGAGTGGCGGGACCTACAGCTTAAAGTCAAGTCCGGACAACAGATTTTTGAGGGACTTTTCATGGCAGAGTTTTTGCTGAGAGGACGTCACCTAAGAAATATATTTTTATTTCGTTTTATTTGAGATATCTGACCTGGAGTTTAAACCGTGGCCTCACGTCTAATAAGCCAACACACTACCAACGGCGACTTCTGCAGGAAATGTATCAGAAATCAGAAAATGACTGAGCCTCAGAAACTGCAACAGAAATGACAAGAATTTTGCAATTTTTGCCAAAAATTTCAGTCTAACTCGTTAACTGGTTATATAGGCACCAACTGAACAAAATGAAATTACATTGTGCGCCATTTTTTACCAGAAGTCTGCTCTTCTATCGGGCTGGTTAGGCAAGCGTTTTTAGCGTAAAAAACAACAAACAACCGAAAACAACAAAGTAAGAGAGAGCATCGCTGGATAAAGAGGAATAAAACAAACAAACAAACAAAAACGGTATAAAAGAATTGCATACACTGCACTCTTGAAAATTGTTGCATGACTCAACAAGATAGGGCAAGTAGCAAGCATTGATAAACGAAACGTAAACATATTATTTCAACGTCGCTAACAACTGAGTACGGGATGGATGCGTTAAAATTTTCTGCCATTTTTATTTGATTTCAAACAGTTTTCAGAAGGAAAACCAAGCAGCCGCTCATACATCTTTACTTGAATTAAGAAGTATACCCCGCAAAAAAAATAGCAACAAACAAACAACTACAAGGAACGTTGGAAAATTTGATAGGTGAGTGAATGAAGAGTTGAAAAATAAACAAAAAAATTACGAGAAAATTCCAATGCAAACAAATAAAATCACAGTAAAACCCATCCACGTTAAGGGAAAATGAAATTTGCCCATAAAGTTCACTGTACTATGAATGTATTTTGTGTCCTGAGCAACCGAAGTAACAATAATTTTTGGATTATTTGAATTTCAAAAAAAGAGGCAAGATCCTGGACTCTACAATAATGAGTGATAGAACTGTTTCGGCTTGATGGATTCTATTCTTCAAACTACGGGATTATTTCCATAATCTGGATACCAAGGATATGTGGACGGCGCTATGCGCCACACAGCTCATGCCACATTGAATATTCTGCACGATTTGAGGGCATGGTCTTGTCACGTGGAGGTGAAGCGAGCTGGCCAACGGGATCAAGCAATTTGAACACAACGGTCCTCAAAGCCGACATTACATTTGTTACCGATCAACTTCAGCCTGATTTGGGTACCATAGTCATTGAAAATTAACATTTCAGTTGAGCTCCACCCAGAGCAGCTGTGGCGGATATTTGAACAATCTTCGGTTCTATAATGATTGACCGTGATGTTCGCATTCGTATGGATGACAAGCTGTATGAACTTATCAACGATATGCAACATTTTCAGCGTGTTAGGTCTAGACGTATAAGCCTATCCTAAAACGAATTTTTAAAGCCTATTAAGTAGGAAGGTAGTTAGAGGTGGCTGTCCAGCAAAGAAAGTTGAGTGGACACACTTAGGCCATATAGTAAATAAGTAAGAAAATTAATATGCGTTGTCATCTGCTGACAAGATAACTAAATTTTATACTCCATTAAGTTTATAATATACGGTACTATTTAGCTGGTCTTAATCGCTAATAATTTACATTCACTACTTCAACTTCCAAAACTCGAAACCAAAATAAAATCGACGAAAAAAATATCTTCTTGCACCAAAAACATTGTTTGAAGTATGTACTCACTGTCAGCTTAGTTAATTTCGGAAAATGTAGTTTTAAGTGTAGAATGCAACTTCACAAAGAAACTCTCATATGTACATACCATACATATAAACGCACATACCCTCATCTCAACTTTTATCTTCAATTACAGGTATTAATTTGCTAGTTTGAGTACAATTACGTACGTGTTCTTTTACCTTTTCGTGTTTTAAAATTAGGGTTGCCAATGATGATGCAGTATCAAAATATTTTGCAAATATTTTTTTTACAAAGTATTAAAAAAGTAGGATAACTCTGATGTTTTTCATATTAAAACTTACAATCGAATCTTTTTTCCGCAAGTATTTTGGCATTCCTTTTTCTTGTGCAATATCACTTGTCGTTGTGGCACTTGGTACCACTAGGTCAGCAAGTAATATCACAAATACCATGGTATCTTGCTGATGACACATAAATGCTCTACCAACTGTCAGTTGAATCAGAGAGGTCCATGGGGACAAAAGCTATTCATTCATTACAACCCTTCAGTCAGTATTACAACCTAGCTTCTCACACCATTTATGTTGTGTGTGTTAATTTTATACATGAGTGGAGGAACCTACAGCTTAAAATCGACTCCGAAAGACAGATTTTTGATAAACTTTTCATGACAATTGTATTTACTCTCCGAGTTTTTGGCAGAAATCTGCTGAGAGGCGGTCACCGAAGAAATATTTTTTCATTATCTTCTAAACTACGGTGACTTCAAATATCGTTCAAATACCCGCCACGGCTTCTCTGTGTAGAACACATTTAAAATATCCAAATGTCCATGACTCTGGCACATAAATAAGGCTGAATTGGATCGATTGCAGTGGGATATTAAGGCTTTGCGTACCACTATCTTCAAGAAAATCAATCTATGTACCAGAAAATTCAGGTTCATAGACGATGTGCGTTAAAAGTCTCCCCCACAAAGGGTATTGCCGTGATATCTAGAAAGATACCTGAAGACAGCAACGAGAGTGAACTAAACCGACTTTGGTGCAGCACCATCGTTAGTATGCAAATCAAAGAAGCGCTCAAGTAAAAACTCTGAGAATCAATAAAATTTCCATCAAAAGTTTCTCAAAACTCTGTCGTTCGGAATCGACTTTAACTGTGGGCCCTGCCACATTCATGGATAAAATTAACACACAAAACATAAGTGTTGTGAGAAGCAAGGTTGTAATTTTCACTGAAGGGTTGTAACGGCCAATTATATATGTATGTATAAGAGATCAGCAATGAATCGTGAGAAAAAATGATTCAACAATATTGAAATTTAACTACTTTGATTCATTCGTACTCAATACAATGTTGATTTATAAGTGCAGATTGCAATGAGTATGAGTACAACGTTGACATCAAACTCATACCATTCGAAATATGTTTGATTCATAAGCCTACTCATTCAGATTCATAACTTTAGAAAAATACTTATAATACTCATAAATGATTCAAGTGACTCGAATCATTCATCAAAATTTACAGTCTTAGTTGTTGTTGCATTTACAAAAAAAAAAATAAAAAAGACACATAAGCAAAAAAGCAGAGCAAACACACAACCTTCTAATGAGTATTTTAGTGTTCGTACGCGATTCGTACTTATTTTGTGATTCTTGTAAATGTTGAGTCATGGAGAGTCGAAATCAACAACATCATACGTATTGTCAAGTATGAGTATGATGATTACTTCAAACTGTGAATATGAGAAGAGGTTCCATGATATTAAAAGAAGTATGAATGCGTATAATTATCAGAAATTATGAGTATGATTTAATTCTACTTATCATCCATGTCAGGCTGCAAAATTTTCAAAATTGTTGTCTACAAAAGGCAGAAATTTAGTAAATGCCTTAAAATCAATTGCCTTGAATTCTCCAACGTTTTGCCAACGTACTAATTAAGAGTCTAATTGATCGCTAACTGAACAAGAGGACGGCCAGATTGTGAAAGTATTCATCTCGGTAAGAAGATTATGTCCACTATAATGGCCACATAAAGTACTACGGAACTGAAAGCTTTGCGTAATGAACACACCAGATATTTGCCACCCTGTTCTATGTATTGTATAAAGAAGATTTGTTATGTCTATTCTGTTATTGTTTTCGGGACACCCCTTTGAGCAGGGTTTTTCAAATTAAATTTTTTTCAGGAACTTCCAGGTGAGTAGGGGACCACATTCATACGAGCTCAGGTCTCTTTGAAATATATTGTATGTATGTATGTATGGTCGAAAAAATACACTGCTGGCATTTCCAGTTTGAGTTGTAGTTGACAGCTTTCCAACAACTTCCATTGCCTTTGCCCTCGTATATGTTGTAGGATAGGAAAAATATTCAGTCTGTTCGTATCGATATATATTGTTCTGGATGTCAAAAAAAACTACATTTTATTTATTCAGAATCCAAATTGAAACAGTTAAACTAACAAGATCACACAGTTAAAGCTCCAATTACTTTTGCACTGCCAAATAAATTATTGGAATCATAATAATCGAGACCAAAAGTAAAATTGCATGCTGTTGAGTAAGCTGGTATATATTGGGTCTTCATTGAAAAGTTATCCACTTTATACACAACATTCTAAAAAACATCAAATGTAAGAATTTTACTATCATTAGCCACCACGTCATACTTACACCCTTAAAAGGACACTGTTGTGGTAGATTGTTGGACTTTTTGAATTCTTGCATAACCAAACGAAGAAATTGTAAATCAAATTTGTGTTCGAAAACACTGCACGCCTCAAATTTCACATCAGCAAAGCGGAAAGTCTTCTTAGCAAACGTCGGTCTAGCATCGATCCACACGCGTACTTTGAACTCTGTACCCATATCCCTATCGTATTTAATTGTTTGATTGAAGAGATAGTGTTCATTGTTTACCTTCAGGTAGCTGCAATCGAAAAGCTTAAGACGTTTGCCAAAGGCTTGGCAAGTAAAATTATAGAACTCCATGCTAAATTGGAGTTTGGCTGTCTAAGTAATTAAGAAATAAATCATATGACACTTGGTCAATTCACACAAGCCGTTGTATCGTTGTATTCATTGTATTGTTGGAAAAACATACAACAGCGTATGATTGTTGTTGATATTTTTCATATAAAAATCCGATACACTTATACACATTTTTTTCATATGTTTTTAAAAGTTGTATTGGTTCCGTGCTATCAAATTGTGTGAATGAAAAAAATGTGTATATGTTTTCATATGTTTTTAAAAAGTTGTGTTGGTTTCGGGCTATCAAATTGTTTGAATGCCACGAGATACACAATATAGCATAGCATTGAGCGTTCACAAACAAACAAATGTATTCAATACAACATACACGATACAAAGTCGTGTGAATTGCCCAACTGTTTTAGTGTTTAAAAGTTTTACCTGACGTGTCATCAAAAGCACATTCAAAGCGATAAAAATATTTAAAATTTTAAAAAACATTCTCTTCTATCAACGGTTTGTACGAACCTAATTGTGGCATTAAGACCTACAAACCAAAAAATAATTAAAAACCCAATTTATTTTAAATATTTTTGAATGATAAATCATTTAATTGTCCGTAATGGTTATTAGCCGAAATAATACACTGAAAGAAATTCACGGTTAATCTTTATCGAATGGCAACAACCACCACAACGTTCACATCATTTGCGAGTGTCGAATGCAGTTACCATAAACTGCATTCTGGTCTCAGGCAATAATTTTGTTTAAGTAGACAATTCAACTTGAGTAATGCGTTGGATTAACCTATTAAGATATTTATAATTGCTCTACTTATCGATCACAATTTATCCGGGATTTCGCTGTCGGAAGTCTCGAACCATTGCTACTGGCGCCTGGAAAAATTTATACGAAATTTTCTTTTTCTCCAGTGCCCAAGGTGATTTTTTTTACTTGTTATTATAATATTTCATTACCTTTATGTCTACATATCCAATCTAAAGAAATAGTGTTAAACTTCTCTAAAGTGCTAAAAGTCACTCGCATACAATTTTCGTTGAAGGTATACCGTACATAAGAAACAGTACTGATTTGAAGCCTTTATGGTTATTGGCAACAACCTGAAAAAATCGATTTTGAAAGACTTTGTTCAGTGGGGTATCCCAAAAACAATAGCAGAGGCATTACGAATCTCCTTTGAACAGTAGTAAGAACAGGGTGGCAACTATCTGATGTTTTCATTCCGCAAGGCTATGAGTTCTATAAAGGAATACTCTCAGAATATGATGATCCTCTGGTTCATTTAACGATTAACAACACCTGTACGTTGACTAAACGTAGGAGAATTCGAGTCAGACGATTTTGTGACGCTTACTAGAATTTGCCGCAGTCTAGTAGGTAAAGTATTATTAGATGCTTATTAGACGCGAGGCCACGGTTCAAAACCCCGGACAGATATCGCCTAAAAAAAGAAATATGAAAAAATATTTCTTCTGTGGCTTCCTCTCAGCAGATTTCTGGCAAAAACTCTGAGAGTAAATAAAAGCTTCTCAAAAATCTGTCGTTCGGAGTCGACTTTAAACTATAGGTCCCGCCACTCATTGTATATATGTATGTTACTGGACTTGGAACTGTAACTGTAGAAAATTTAACTGATGCAAGACATAAAGGTAGAGGACTATAGACATCGACGAGTATGCGCCGACTGGTCTCTGCAGCAGTAGACTTCCTTCGAAAAATCTACTTCAGCGATGAAATCAATTTCTGGATGAATGATTACGTGAACAAGTAAAATTTGTCGAATTTGGGTTGATACCAATCCACATATATTCAAAAGCTTCCCATGTATCCTGGAAAAAAGTTTTGTGTGGATTTTCAGCTGACGGCATCATCATGTTATATCTCTTTCATAACGAATTTGGTTAGATCGCTACTGTCACCGGTGACGTTTTTGGGTCTATGATAACCAACTTTTTTGGACTGAATTACATGATCTGAACACCATGGCGCAACAAGCCATGCAGTTCGAGACAAATTGAATATTCAGCACTAGTAATTTTATGGCATTTTCATCCCCATTTGATTTTTCTTGTTTGGTTTTCTTACGTCACAGGTGTATGCGAATAACCAACAAACCACAGCCAATAAATTCAGCCTAATGTATGCGCTATGCATGCATGAGGCCTTGGATGAAAATTGGACATTTCGTATGCATTCCGCGCAGAGATTTTATGGCGAATATTTGAACAACATTGTATTCCACACATTGTGGCATCAATAAGTCTTTCAAACGAATAAAAAATTTCTTTGATATTTCACACCATTTTCGCCGTAGTCTAGTAGGTAGTGTGCCGGCTTATTAGACGTGAGACGTGACGGTTCAGACCCCAGGCCAGACATCTCCAATGCAGAATGACAAAATATATGTTCGGCAACTTCCAATCAGCAGGTTTCAGGCAAAAACTCTGAATTCTCTGTACTCTGAAGAAATAAAATTGCCATGAGAAGTTTCTCAAAAATCTGTCGACTTTAAATTGTAGCTACCGCCAATTATGGATGAAATTAACACACATAAAATAAGTGGTGTGAGAAGCGAGGTCGTAATGCTGGCTGAAGGATTGTAACTACAAGTTATGTATGAATGTCAATGTCACGACCCAAAACTTTGCCGACAAGAGTCTGCCTCCCATTCTCCTGCGTTTGGTCAATGTACGGACGTTGGATGATCGTTGGTTGAACGTTAACTGAACCAGAAGACCGCCATATTCCTAGTTGTCCTCTCGGTAGTAAGAATATATCGATTGTATGTATGTATATATGTAGTTCACACTCACTTTGTTTCCTTTAAACTTAAAGATACGATGCGCCTAATAAAAGACCTTATACATAGTAATACTTACTGATAATAACAGTTTTCTGCTTGACTGATTCATTTGATTGTATTATAATTGTGTTATTGTTGTTGGTATTAAAACTGTTACTGCAAATGTTTATTAAAAATCAATACGAAATCAGTTTAAAAACTAGAAAATAATTTCGACTGTAATTAAAAACTTGCCAAGTGTAAATAATTATAAAAAGATATGAGTCATCTAAAATACGCTTTCAGTTCGAATACTAAAGCATTTTACTCCTGTACATGCATTAGAAAATTGTAAACCAACGGTGGGTTTAAATTGTAGAGCAGCATCTGCTTTTTCGTGATCACACTTTGTATCCGTTATTATGAGTGAAACTTATAAAGAAATTGTTGAGAAACGTTTCAATTGTTACTTTTAGTCCAGTACTGGCTGTTTTCATTTGTGGCATGTCCATGATCTAAACAACAAAGATTTCGTACGTGCCTGTCAGTGAACTAAATACCGCAAAGAAGCATTTATTCAAGTGGTAAGGAACTCAATTGAAATTCGTGAATGCTAAGGTGGTTGTGTTTATGGTTTAAGTATGGTAAGTGACTACATCCTCACTTGAATAAATTTCTAAAAAATGATGACGTAGGTGATGATTACTTTTGATTCCATGTGCAATGTTACTTGATCAATCAGTGGGAACTCAAAAAATTCTATCAAGTTTTTCAATTTCTAATACATTAACGATGAAGTCGCTGTAGTCTTGTAGGTAGTGTGTTGGCTTATTAGATATAAGGAGTCGACTTTAAACTGTAGGTCCCACCACTCATGTATGAAATTAACGCACACAAATTGAGTGGTGTGAGAAGCTAGACCGTAATCCTGATTGAAGGGTTGTAATGGGCAATTATTATTATGTACGTATGTATGTAATACATTAAAGATGGCTAGGAGTGTTATTCTAACCTGGATTAACCAAATGCAGTCTCCAATCGAATAGTACTGAAAATTCCCTGTCCACACGTATTTAATAAACGGCTGAAGTAAGCAGCAATGGATTAACACTCAAATCACAGCCATTGGTAGTACAGACTATCGGTTGTTCGGAAGAGCAAATGGACAAAAATGATTTGCATGGCTGGCATCAATTCTAATTCATTCTAAGAATGTATTCCGATAGTTTATGATCATCGTCACAGACATCCCAACATGTTGGACACAAGTTAACCCCAGTTTTGAATAAATGTACTCCGAGTGTACAGAAGGACCGATGATTACCACATACATACATACTTAATTGGTAACTACAACCCATTAGTCAGGATTAGGACCTAGCTTCTCACACCACTTATGTTGTGTGTGTTAATTTTATGCATGGATATGTGTAACCTGGTGTTTGAATCATAGCCTCACCTCTAATAAGCCAACACACTACCAAATAGACTACGACGAACCGATGATTACCAACCTTAAGTTATTCCATGATAGTTTGATGCATGACTAAGATCGAATTTAACAACAAAACTTTCGATTGTCCCAAATCCACTTTGATGGAGAAGAGCTTTTGTCCCTTTGTTGAACATTCCCCTACCTACTTGCTTCCTTAAGTGATCATTACAACCCCTTTTATCAGGAATACAACCTATCTTCTCACACCACTTTCGTTGTGTGTGTTAATTTTATGCATGAGGGGCGGGACCTACAGTTTAAAGTCCGCTTCGAACGACAGAAACTTTTGAGAAACTTTTTAAGGCAATTTTATTTGACTCTGAGAGTTTTTGCCAGAAATCTGGTGAGAGGCAGTCGCTGAAGAAATAATATTTCATATTTCTTTTGTAGATTATAGTGAATAACTCCAGGATCGTCAGAGAATTTCGCCGTTGCCTCGACGTTCTTTCTGGGTGCTTCAGTATCACACTTATCTGGGTTCCCGAGCACAGCAATACTCCGGATTCACTACTTCTGAAATCCTATTAAGTCGACTTGGGGATGCCACTTTCTTTCGAGTCCTACTCCACCGCTAGGTCAATTACTCGGACTTGGTCGTGACATCATCTCAATCACTGAGAATGCAGCTCCCATCTTACGACTTCTGCCGTGGGTTGACTGTTGTCCACTTTCTTTCTCAATGCCCATCTCTTGCGAGGTGCAGATATAGGTCATTTGGCTCCCCAACCCTTGTCAGCTTGACAAGCTATTGTCCCTTGGTGTCAAGGATATAGCTTCTATCAAATCTTCTGGTTGGTTTTCCAGCGTAGGTAGTAGTGCTTTTAATGTGCAGCCCTTGCGCTGACCAATTTCTTCTCCTCTGATTTGGAGAACTTGGTCAGTACAGTGGCTGCGTACACCTATGGCGTCACAACGGGACGCTACGCGTGTTCAAGTGGGCTTTTCTCATCAAGGTTACCACTCAAACCTGACCTGACAATATTTCGTTTCGGTCGAGATGCCTGAATTAGAGGCTGAACCGTGGCCTCACGTCTGCTGTGCCACTATACCTACCAGACTACGGCGATTTCAATATGTATTATGATATGACATTTCACATACATAATTGGTCATTACAACCCTTTAGTCAGCATTACAACCTATCTTCTCACACCGCCCATGTTGTATGTGTGTTAATCTTATCCATGAATTCTTATTATCATTCCTCAATGCATGTGCATAAAAATGTTCCCAAAATTTACTTTTTTTAAAAACCATCTTAGAAAATTGCTTTGGCTGATGGCCAAAAAGATTTTGAATTCATATCCTTGTTTAGTAATATTTTTGTAAGCGAAATCTAATAAGACTATCACGTCAAAATTGTTGATAAATTTGTTTGAATTTTCAATAGATTTAACACTGATAGGAAAAAACAATTGGATTTCTTAAACAGTTGTGGTGAAATAATGAGCACTGGTTTAATTGAAAGCATAGGGGGTTTTAGCATGAGGTATAATTAGGAACACTTACATATATATTCTGTCTAATACATGGAGTCTCACCCTTTTTTTACAACTACACAAAGACCTCTTCTTGGTCAAGAACGCGGTTTATCGAAGGCTAGAATGGCAAATGGCCAAGCAGTGGCGTGTGTTTACCATATGTTGTTCCCACTATGCTGAGCAATCTTAAACGTAACACTTAAACCATCAAGCTCTTGTTTACAACACAACGATCTTACGTAGCCATTTGTAGGCAACAATTTGCGAATTTTACGTCGTGACTTGGACCTGCACATGTACAAAATCGAACTGATTCAGGACTTAAAGATTGATGACCACATATATTGACGAGTATGCACTGAACGGGGTTTGGGTCAGTAGGCTACGGACCCTAATTTTCATCAAAAATCAACTTAAATGACTAAGTCAATTTCTGGATAAATGCATTATTACGTTTTTACCTTTTAAAAACGATTGAAATAAGAGCTCGTATATTGCAAATAAAAATAAAAAATAAATTTATGTTCACAACTTGATGTAAACAACAACAATTGCTTTATTGGTTATTCTTCTTTTCACTCTTTTGCGTAAACAATAACAATTGTTCAGCAGATCTTTATAATGGAGATCATCAAACCACGCGTCTTCACACAAGACTGACTGAATTCTTGCCGATGCCTGCTTTGTCTTGCCTTTTATATCGCAGGGTAAACAGTCTGATGAATGCTCTTGAAGGAGACTGACTTCGCCTTCGCAAAATCTCTGTAAATGTAAACATGTTGTTTACGTTATTGTTGTTTGTGTCTTCATTTATGTTTTTCTTGCAGTGTTATTGTTGCCTGTTTGTTTACTTGTTTATACTGCTGTTGCTATATTTTTGTTTATTTGTTGATCATGTACAATGGGTCAAATCGACTTCCGGGTGCTGTACTTGTCTAAATTGACAAGTACACGTCCTCCAACCTATTGATCATGTAAACAAGTCCATAGTTTTTGTTTTCGTAGCTTTCGTTTATCATTTTAATGTTAAACGATTTCCATTTTCGTAACAATATACATGAACAACCCGATTTTGGTACGTTTCTAATCCACAAACTGATTCTAAAGCTTGGCATACATACCGAAAAAGTCACTGTTTGGTGTGGATTTTCAGCTGGCGGCGTCATTAGCTCTTTGACAATGAATTTTGCTAGGCCATTACTGTGACCGCCGACCTGATTATCAACTTCTTTTGGCCGGAATTGCATGATTTGAACACCAAAGCGCTAAGTGGCACACAGCTCGTGATAAATTTGATATTCCGCACAAGAAATTTGAAGGCAAGTTTATCTCACGTGGAGCTGATGTAAACTGGCCATCGACTCGTGTAACTAAATCCTTCTAGACTTCTTCTTGTGAGGTTTTCTTAATCATGCAACAAATCTCTTTTGGTGCTATTTTTCTTGTCCACACTATGAATAATACCCTGTAACGTTTATAACAAAATGTGTGGGAGTAAAACAGTTTTGAATTTTCTTTCCATTATTTCGAGGAGACGGGTATTTATGTATTCTAATGTAATAAACTACATTTGTTGTTGTTGTTTTTTTTGTGTTGTTTTCTAGAAATGATTGATGAATATTATGGGAAAGTTATCATGTATTTTTAAATATTATTTTTGTTGTTGTTGTTGTATTGCAAGCCTGGCCAGTTATTTATACCACCAAGCTTCTTGCATTTAGTCTATCATTTTAGCTTCGACTGCATTTTATAGCTTCGACTAGAGCTGCACTGCCTGGTAATCTATCGGAATGGTGACCATAAATCATATTCTACGACTGGCGTTGAAAATAACAGCTTTTGAGAAACAATTACCAATTTTGCTACTCTTTTTCTAGTTGTTCACGTTAAGTTGTTTAATCTTGAAGTAGAGGAGTTTTGTACATTTATTAGATTTATTTCTGTCTTTTATGGCCACACAGTTGAACTATTATGAGTTGAGGTAATGTTTTTATTTTTTTTTTTTATCGATTATTCATTGGAAAAGCAATGCAAGTGAGTAAGAAAATTATGAGGCAAAAGGTTCAAACGGTTTGCCATTGAATTTATAATAACACTGGCCTCCTTAGAGACATGATAACCGTGTTGAATATGTGTCCTATTAAGAATTTAACATAAGCCCTACACTTTATTCTACATATTGTTCATCTCTTATGAACTATGTCGTTAAGAACATCAAGGAAAGATATGACGAATTTTCGAAGCAAGGCTAGGATATGCATCCATTTGATAGACTAAAAGAGGTGATATACAAATTATTTCGGTATGTCGAGGGATAGGTAAGCCGCAAGAAAACAGAGTTCAGTTGTCACCGAACTAACGCAGGATACAGAAGATACCTTTACAGATTCCGAAACGATGAGTCTGCTTAGAATATAACAAATGTTTGGAACATGTAAAGACAAAAGACAACATGTTTAGATTCGCCGCAGAAGACAACATGTTTAGATTCGACACAGAATATCTTAAAGCGCAGTTTATTCGTAAAAAATTTCGTAAAAGTCTTGATAGTGTGAAGAAGACTGGAGCCATATAAAATGATCCATAATATCCTTTAACGAAGTACAATCACAAAAACTAAAGCTTCTCAAGAAGCTTAGAGCACCACAATCATGAAGCCTATAACGAAAGTAAGATTAGGAAAATGAGTTGCCACAACCTGAGAAATAATTGTATTTCCTAGAGATGTTGAGAATTGGTCATTGCAACCCTTCAGTCAGTATTACGATATAGTTTTTCACACCACTTATGTTTTGGGTATTAATTTCATACATGAGTGGCGTGACCTACAGTTTAAAGTCGATTCCGAAGGAAAGAATTTTTTTAAAAACTTTTCCAGGCAATTTTATTTACTGCACGCAGTGCATTTTCCTTGGATAAAGTGTGGTACCAGGGTAGACCTTGGTTTGAGAAATGATATGCAAACAGAAATTTTTGTACCACAAGTTAACTTGAATGGTTCAAAGGATGTAACAGCCCACTGCACTTGGCTTGGGGTAAGAGTTAGGAGGAAGTAATTTTCAGACAGTGGTTCATTAACCTGATAGAGATCTTAACTTCCAAATGTGACACTCCCCGGAAACTGAGTTTCAAGGAGAAGTTCAATCGTCTCTAAACAGCCGTCAGGCTGTTGGATGCACTCGAAAGATTTATGTGTGGAACTTAGAATTTTGCGAAGATGGCTGGTTTCGACAGAGGATTCCACGCTCATGCATTAGTTCCTCGACGAAGCCCTCTTCGCCCGCCTTACAGCGCATTTACGTCCTTTCATTTTGGCCTTGCCGACCTAAGCGTAGCTGACAGTGTGTCCGCAGTCCTATCTATTTCAAAACCGGTTACAATAGTTGGGGGAGTCATGAGAAAGCAGTAACGCAATCTTTCCGTGAAAATGGTCCAATTGGAATTTTTCCTATTGACCGGAAGGATCATCCATGTAATGTATCTATGATCCGAAAAGGAGCACTCCTGAGATACAAACCAGTCCCTAAGGTATTCAGAGAAATCGGAGCTGACCAAGGTGATGTCCAGCACTTCCCTTCTATTTGAAGTAAGGAAGTTTGGTTCTTTTCCCTGATTAGCTATAACTAGGCTATTACTAGAATTAAAGTGCCACTCACCATGTTTGTTCGTACAAGAACTGCCCCACATCTTATGGTGGGAGTTGGCATCGGTTCCGATAATAACCGGAATCCCACGTTGTCGCGCATCGCGCATCATCTTGAGGAGAAGAGAGCCCATAGTCATGCGTCAGGTACGACGAAGCGATCCAGAGGGTCTTCGAGTTTATCTCGATGGCCATGGTGACGGTGTCCTTATAGTTAAACCTGAGGAGGAGAAGAGCATTAATACCAGTCTTAACCATTACAAATGCTCTAGGTTTACCTTTATTTTGGATATATGCAAAGCGATATCAGTTGGTGTTGAGTCCACAAACTCTACCGCCTACAACTCAGGGTTCCTGGACCAGAATGAGATCTAAATAATCTACTGTCCAGACGGAGGAATAGAGCGGCGGAAAGAGTTTTAGAGTGTTGGAGGTTAATTTCAATGACTCTCAGCATCTGCAAGAGAATCAACCATTGTCACATCAGCGCCCTCTTCATCCGATAACGGAGAGGTTACGCCCGCGTCAATATCAATACCAATTCTCCAACCAGCTCAGAATTGGATTCCTTGCTGGCCGAGGAAAGTCATGAAGATTGACTGCACACGCTTCCGCATTCGATATCGTCGGTGGTAGGGTTGGAACCCAGAGGTTCTGGGATGTGGTCAGATGGGGTGGGATCCTCCGGGATTGGAGCTGTTGGATCTACCGGGACGGGGTCTGATGGTGGATGTAAGGCAGCACGGAATCCGACTTACAGACCCTTAGCTCAATTGAGCAAAGATATAGTTTATCACGCCCCTCATTTGGGATGACCACCGCCTCGCCGTAGTCACCCCCCTAGTCAGCAACTTTGGCCACCCTCCAATTGTCAGTGGTAGATCGGTGTTGCTGACCTTTGCGGATCTTTAATATGGCTTCCGGAAAAATTAAGAGTATTTCTTTCGATATTCAAATTGAAATTAGTTTAGTTAACATTTGTAAAATACATATGTAAAATACGTATGTAAAATACATACGTAAAATACATATGTAAAATACACATGCATAAATGTATTTTCAAATAATATTTACAAAGTATTAATGCAAATATAAAATGTATGTATTTATGTATGTATTTATGTCTGAAAGGTGTGCATACATATTTGTATTTTTTGTGTATTAGAAGACAGCTTTACTGCATATATTTGTGCTGCAAACTAAAATTTTTAAACGGTTTCCTTATTACTTTACTAAGTAATAAAGAAATAGTATTCAAGTATTCAAATTAATATTAAAGACATGCCTTTTTAAATACCCTTGTATGCAAAAATATTTTTTTATTTCGCTATGAAATATTGAATTTTTAAAATGAAATTTATTTTTCAAATATGATAGTATATCCCTCTACATACTGTTGTTATTATTTTTTATTATTATAGTTGTAGGTACATATGTATGTAATATGGGTATAGACATGTGTGGTTTGTATCTCAAAATTGTTCCTTGTATTGTCATGTTTCTTGGCATTTTCTGCAATTTAAAAAAATATTTTCAAGACAATTTTTCTCTTGTCATCTTTTAAGTTTTTATGTCGTTTTTATGACAAGAGTTCTGTTGCAAAATCATTTTTGCAAAAAAGCCACTTGTATGTGTATTCTCATGTCATATTTTTCTATCAAAAATTTTAAATTAACCGAAATTGTTAAATATTTTTTGGCGTCTTTACTTTCGATGCAATTATTAATGAAACGAAGTTGGATAACAAACGGAGACTAACACATATTGCTATAATAAAGCCAAGAGAAACTATCCCACAGCGGAAGTTAAGTGAAGAACAAAGTTTTGGAGACTATGGTCAGGTTAATGGGGATTTCGTGATCTCTCTCTCTCTCTCCCTGAACAAAACCAGTTGGTATTGGGAAGTGATTTTGGGAAGTTGTTCTAACGAGACTTAGTGACAAAAATTAATGGAGTAATCTACCTTAAAAGGGGTATACCTGCGTGGTATACAGATGGGTCAAATAATTCGTTTTAGTTTAATCTTATGCATCTTTGAGATAAAAGTTTAACAAAAAGTTCACTAAACTCAATGGTTTCAGCCTAAATATTATTACGAAAATGGAAAAATCTAGATACTGCTGTTTTGCTTTTACATCGTTTAACATTAAAATTATAAACAAAACCTACAAGAACCAAAAAAAAACAAAAATAATGAACTTGTTTACAAATTATCGGATTGCGTAATATAACACCAGCAAAAAAAAATAAAAAGTAAAAAAATACAACAACAAACACTACAAGAATAAATGTAAACAAAATACACAAACAATTATAATAAAATAACGATGTTTACATTTATAGAGCTCTCGAGAAGGCGAAGTCACGAACATTCACCTTCAAGAACATTCATCAGACTGTTACGTTGCCATATAAAAGACAAGTCACAGCAGGCAACTGAGTTAGTAAAAGTTCCGTCAGTGTGAAGACGCGGTGTGTATGAAGAGAATATCGTGGTTTGAAGATCTCCGTTACAAAGATCTGTTGAACAATTGTCTAGTAATTGTTATTGTTTATGCAAAGAGTGTAAACAGATGAATAACAAACAAAGCAATTGTTGTTGTTTACATCAAGTGGTGAACAGTGGCACACAGAATTGTCCGAACAATAAAGAATTTTAATCAAAACTGAACACAAATTTATTTTTATTTTATTTGCAATCTGCGAGCTCATATTTTATACGTTTTTTAAGGTAAAAACATAACAATATATATAAAAAATACTTCTATGTAGATTGGTACACACACCTAGGGTATGCTTACTTAGGCCACATAGGTCCACATCTGCTCTGAAGTTACCAGGTATGTCAAATTATGTCCTGGTACCGATATGACATGGATATGATAAAGTCGATCTGCTACTTCATTTAGATAACTCCGTCCAGAAGTTCATCACGTGTTCTGTCTGACTATCATCACTTGAAGTCGCCGTAGTCTAGTAGGTAGTGTGTTGGCTTATTAGACGCAAAAGCCTGGGTTCGAGCCCCAGGCCAGACATCAAAGACAAAATACAAAAAGTATTTTTTCGGCGACTTCCTCTCAGTAGATTTCTGGCAAAAACTCTGAGAGTAAATAAAATTGCCATGAAAAAGTTTCTCAAAAATCTGTCGTTCGGAGTCGACTTTAAACTGTAGGCCCCACCACTCATGTATAAAATTAACACACACAGCATAAGTGGTTTGAGAAACTAGGACGTTGTACAATGGGTCAATTCGACCTCCGGGTACTGTACTTGTTATAATTGACAAGTACACGTCCTCTAACCTAACCTAACCTAACCATCTTCCTTTTGCCTATATTTTCTATTTTCTAATAACTTTCAGCTTGTATTATCGACACTACTGCCTGAAAAGCTAAATTAGCCTGCATAAGTCTGCGAATGTCAAAAAAGCACAAGCAATGAATATAAGTTTGATGTGAATGAATCAGCATTAAAAGACATGTTCGATGAGTTTTAAAACGTTATAATTTTGCTCCAAGTTGTCCGTTTATCAAAGTGAGAGCACTGTACCTATTGTGGACATAAGCCCTGTTTTGCAAATAAAATGTGGCAAAGTTGGGTCATAGCCAGGTGTACTACTTAAGCACATATCATACATACTTATCTATTGTATTCCATATAGAGGCTGGTATTTTAAATTTTTGGGTTTGTGATGTCAAATAGGAGTGACTAACCAACAAATTCAACACCAAATATTCTCTATGTTGCCAAGCTGTATGTTGCAGCCACATTACTGCAGATTATATTGGAGTTTAAGCCAATACTGAGACGCTGTCAGATGTCAATAGTCAACCAATAACAATAAAAATTATTTCCAATTAAAGAAAATGATTATCAGTAAACATTTGGAAGAAAATAAAAACTCAATACGTTCATGGGTTTTGTTGTCGATAAATGGCAGTGCGAATATCAAATTTAAACGGCAACAAATAAAAGAAATTTTTCTTTGCATATTCGGTGCATATTTTTATTGATAGTCTGTGTACCATTTAATGTTTTAATAAATAATGTGTGTATCATATAATCTACATGCACTCGTACTGCATACTGGTCTACATATTTATGTGCATAAAAATTATTTAAAAGTTAATTTTTTTTTTTTAATAAATATTAAACCAAAAAGTTGGAATCAAATAACAAGAATATGGATAAGTTTACGTAGTAGAGCGAATAGCATTTGGCAATGGTAAGTGTGTACCCAGATTCTCTCGACACATTAGGGAAATTTAAGATTGTTATATTGGGCTGGGTTCCTGGATGTGAAGGTAATACGGCTAACTATCCACTGAAACGAGGGGAAAATTTTGAAAATTTAAGAACAAATATAGTCTGAAGTACCATTTGGAAATAAAATTTTGTCTCGCCAACATCTGTGAAAGATAGGCTGAGCAATCACTCAGCGGATAAAGAGAAGACCACCTTGATCAGTACATTCCATTAATCACGCTTACAATCTAACTTCTCACACCTCTTATGTTGTGTGTGTTAATTTTATACATAAGTGCAGTTTAAAGTCTACTCCAATCGACAGATTTGTTGAGAAACTTTTCATGGCAACTTTATTTTCCCTCAGAGTTATTGCCAGAAGACTGCATAGTTTTAATTTTTTATATATCGTTTTGTTAGAAATGTCAGGTCTAGGGTTGGAACCGTGGCCCTAATAAGCCAACACACTACCTACGAACTACCGGTTACTTCACTCAGCCCGTACTACTCGTTCAAGATTCTTATCAGACACATGAAGAGCTTGAACAATCATTATCCGTGACTCAAGCAGTCATTTCAAAACGTCGTATTTGGGACGATACCAGTCCAAATGTGATACAACAGCTTTCAATGCGTACAAAAAAATTTACTGCTTGTAGTGGATTTTGGGCTGGCAGCGTCATCGTTCCATATTTCTTTGAGAAAGGCGTTGGCCTGGCCGTTACTATCAACGGCGAGCACCATAGGTCGCTGATTATCAATCTCTTTTGGCCTGAATTATATGATCTAGATTTTTTTCCAATACTCCTCTAGGGAGGTTTTGGCTTCCACAAAGCATCTCCATCGGACACGATTCTCCACTGATGTTGTTGCACTTTACCATGTCAGGTAATTAAGTTCTTGTAGGACCGTGCGTCTCCAGGTGTTTTGGCGGTTTCTTGAGCCCTGGGGATTCCACTCTACCGCCATTGATGAATACCTGAAGTTTTTGCATGATGGTATTAGATATAAGCCAAGCTTCGCTACTACATAGTAACGTTGACTTCACACGAGCGTTGGATGCTGGATACCAACAATATTTGGTTTCGACAGGACTGAGCCATGTGTCACACAGCTGATACCTAATTGTATATATAACGATTTTAAGGCATGTTCATCTCATGTGAAGGTGATGTGAACTAACCATCGAAGATCGTGCGATTTACCCCCGTTAAATGTTTTCTTGTGGGATTTTCTGAAGTCGCAGATATTTGCGAATAATTCACAAACCATAACGGTTCCCAAAAACAACATAATACATGGCATTTTGGCAAATTCAGCTTGATTCATGGATGCTAAACCCAGAAAATTTGATGCGGACGACTTTGAACACATAATGGCATCAATAGGCATTTTTAAACAAGAAAAATTTCGATAACGTCTCTCACTTACTTTGTTTTATTTAAATTCGAAGATAGAAAGCGCTTACTGAAGGACCCTTTATAATATTTAACTTAAACACATGCGTTATTCAATATGTGTCTTGCAGCCAGTTTTACCAATGCCTGCATTGGCCTGAAGTAAAAATCATTTACGATTATTTCGCAGAAATTTTTCACCCACTAACACATTCACTTGTATTTTACAAATTATGTTCATGTCTACACATGTAAAACGTTTATCTATTTATGTACATCACATACAAAAAGCATATTTTATATGTTTTGTAGGACATACATGTTTGCATACGTACAACTTGTTCGATGTGTTGTAGTTGTAACATATTTTCGTTGCTCATATAATACCCAACCCAACAACGTTGGAAAAAATCGCATTTAATTTTATTAAAAACACAAAATAATATTACAACAACAACTACAAAATAACAGTAACTGCATCCATGTGGTCTGTCTGCCTCAAACTCTGTAAATGCAAATGCAAAAAAATGTGAAAATTTAATGAAATTGTTTATGAAATACATAAAAATTTCATGAACGAATGTACGACCAGCATGTGTACATTGCAAATGCAATTGTGTTTGCTGTTGTACTGTATTATTGTATTACAATTAATTATTCAACAATATAACGAATAAAAAGTAATAAAAGTATATCGAATGTTGTTAAAACCGTACCTTAATAATGGGTCATGCATTCGGTCACTAGCAATGGATAAAAATTCTTATCTCTCTCTGTTTATCATAGAGTTCAGGAAAGCCTCATGCATACATATATCGCGAATCAAGTTGTTAGTTGCATCACAGTTGGTTTTGATTTCGGGATTTTTTATTTATTTATTTTATTTATTTATTTATTTATTTGTTATTAGTCATAGCACAACAAGATAATAATCTTATAAATGAAAGTGTTATGGGAGTACATCAAAGAAAGAAAATAATAACAAATCATTGATTATATATGTAATGAAATGTTTGAAATAATGTAGAAATAAAAATGAATAAGAACGTGTTAAAATCACGGGAAATAGGAATCGATACAAAAAAGGATAAAAAAATGAATGTATGTAAAAAATAAATTAGGAAAACTACAAAGAACAATATATACAAATATAAAGAAATATACAAACAAAGTAAAAATATATTCATGTACTAAGATACAATGAAATTTAAAGATATATTAAGTAAAAAAATGAAAAATTAAAAACAATCATTAATCAAAAAAATCAAGATATGCTAAAAACTACTTGAACAGATTGTATAACTCCTTTTTGAACTTAACTGCATTGCCTATATTCTGAATATAATTAGGTAAAGTATTCCAAAGACTGATGGTGTATATAAAAAACTGGCGTTGTGACAAAAGAGTCCTATGTCTGTGTTGGATAATCTTCATACCGCGGTTGGATCTAGCAAATGTAATCCTACTAAATAAGTATATAGGCTGTTTTAGAGTAATAATCTTATGGAGGAGAATAAGGCATTTTATATTCAATAGGTTATCAAAATTAACTCCGAATATCCGGTATGAAAATTGTGATATATGGTCTCGACGTCCCCTAATAAAAACATATCTGGCTATATTATTATAAGCCAGGTTGAGTTTCCGCTTATCATCAGTATCACAGTTCGCGAAAATTTCAGATCCGTATAAAAGGACAGGAATCAAATACGTTTTAGCCAGTTGCATACGTATGGCAAAGGGAGTCGAATCTATAACAGCCCACAAGTTCCTAAGCATACCATAAACTTTACCAACGATGACGTTAATGTGGTTAGACCACGTTAGCCGACCATTAAAGATAACACCCAGATTGGATGCTGATTCAACAAAGTCAATTTTATTCCCCCTGGTAATAATATCCGGCACAACTAATGCTCTCTTAGTCCTGGAGAGCAATAAACATTTAGATTTAGAGGGATTTATACAAAGTCCATTGGCCCTAGCCCAGCTATCAATTTTTCGTAAATCACAGTTGATGGTGTCTATACATAGTTGGATATCCTCTATACGCGTGCTTCTATAGAGCTGAACGTCATCAGCGTACATATGTACGCTACAATTATCCAAAACATCAGGCAGGTCGTTAATGTATATACAGAACAAGAGAGGCCCTAATATTGACCCCTGAGGAATACCTCTTCCAACGCTTAGCGAATTCGAGATCTTGCCGTTTAGATAAACTCGTTGTGATCTGTTCACAAGATAAGAACGTATGAGATTACAAACTGAGTTAGAAAAATGAAAGAGGGTCTGTAGCTTCTTCAATAATATTTTGTGGTCAACCGTATCAAAAGCCTTGGTGTGATCCAAAAGAACTAAAAACGCTATGTAATTTTCATCTAGTTCCAACCTAAGGTCATCAACTACATTGACTAAAACAGTAGTGCAGCTCCTAGCTTTCATAAATCCCGACTGCTTATCAGATATGAAGTTATTACTCACGAGATAACTATTTATTTGTTTAGCCATGAGATTTTCCATTACTTTAGACAGGAATGGCAATTGGCCTGAATTCGTTGTTGGATTTAGGAATGGGAATGGTTTTCGACTGTTTCCATTCATCAGGAAAGGACGACGTAGTTAAAACTGTATTGAATAAATGAGTCAAATACGGGAAAAGTCTAGGTGACAAAGCTTTCAAAAACAGAGGATTTAAGTCATCAGAACCAACTGCATTCGATTTTACCGAAGATAAGCATTCCAAAACCAAAGTCCAACAGGCATTGTGATATAAATTCCAGGCCCCCCGATATATCTCACCAATGACGAGCTTTCATAAAATCTCAGTAAAAAGGCCGTAGTTAAAAACTCGCCGTAGTCTAGTAGGTAGTTTGTTCGGTTAATAGATGTGAGACCACTGTTCAAGCCACATGTTACACATTTCGAACGAAATATGAAAATATTTTTTCGTCGGCACCTACCTATCAGCAGATTTCCAGCAAAATCTCAGAGTGCAAAATGGAATTGCCATGAAAAGTTTCTCAAAAATCTGTCGTTCGGAATTACTTTAAACGGTATGTCGTACCAATCATGTATCAAATTACATGTGTATTACACAACGTAAGTGGTCTGAGAAGCTAGATTGTAATCATGGCTGAAGGGTTGTAGTGACCGATAATAAAATTTGGCATGAATTTACAAAAAGTGTTAGGTAGTCTGTTTGTTTATTAGACGTAAAGCCAGGGTTCGAACCCCAGGCCAGACATCAAAACAAAATACAAAAAGTATTTCTTCGGCAGATTTCTGGCAAAACCTCTGAGAGTTAATAAAAATTGCCATGAAAAGTTTCTCAAAAATTTGTCGTTCGGAGTCGACTTCACACTGTGGGTAACGCAACTCATATATACAATTAACAAACTCAACATAAGTGGTGTGAGAAGCTAGGTCTTAATCCTGACTGAAGAGTTGTAATGACCAATTATGTATGTTATGTATGTAATATGTATAAGGGCTTCCATTAAGTGCTTTCATATTCAAATTTAAATGAAACAAAATATATATGAGATATCATCGAAATTTTTTATTCGTTTGAAAGATCTACTGATGCAATAATGTGGTGAATACAACAGCGTTTAAATATCCACCACCGCATCTTCGTTAAGAACGCATTCGAAATGTGGGGTTTTCAAAATGAATGCTTATTCACATATACCTGCAGCTTAAGAAAACCCCACAAGAAAAGGCCTAATAGGCTGTGTAACATGTAATATTGTGCTGTCATTGGTATCCAAATCATACAATTCACGGCGAAAGAAGTTGGTAATCATCCACCTATAGTGCTCTTCCTAGGATGTGATGGCGTGTCGAACGGTGTTCTCAAATGAATATGGTCGGAAGACGTGCCATCCGAAAATCCACACAAAACAGTGACTTTTCCCGTACGCATAGACCGCTTTTGGATCTTAGGTGTATTAGTATCATCCCATAGTCAATAATTTTGTATGCACACGTACCCATTTATCCAGAATTGAGCCTCAAGTTGCAGATGATTTTTTAAAGAAAATAAAGATCAGTTCCTAACTGTCCAGAGCCTACTCAGCAACAACACTTCATTGTCTATGGTTATTCGTCGTCAGTTCCTATGTTATTTGGATTTTGTAAGTGTACAGACCCAAGTCAGGCCAAATTCACCAAATTGTGGTATGCGAAAGGTTGAAATCGACTGCCTTAGATTCTCCTGCACACTTTCATGGACAGCTGCGATGATTTTGGCAGATAGAATATTTCTTTCTTTCCTTTTTTTTTGTAGGATGATTATGTCGATTGTAAAATAGACGAAACACGTAGTATGTTGCGCAAACAGAATACTTAGTTTGATAAAGCAATTTTGTTATTTGCTTAGGCGCTAAATGATTGATTTGGCAAAACAGACTGTAGCAGCCGTAATTGCCTGCCAAAGTTCAGTACTGCCTGTTGGAAGATCAGATATATAGTAAGGAAGCTGAAGCGCATTAATTTAGAGCGCACTTAAAGTTCAATACGTAAGCTGTTAGCTTCTAAAAACCTTCTACGCTGACTAGAAGACCTACTCTTGCATAAACTATATCACCTTATGCCATGTCACAGAACTGAAGATAGGCAAATGAGTTCGTATGTCAATTTATCATACGATTACGTTATTTTTTCTTTCTGGCAGCACTTATATTGAATAACACAAATAAAACTTAGCCAACGGCAGCCTCTTTGAAATCCAATAAAATACAGTTTGACGCTGTTTGTCTTGCACCGAAATTAAGTAAAATTAAGTCGGGTTTTATCTGGTACTGTACTCAAAAACGAAATTCAAAATGTTTTGTTTTTCTTTGTTAATGGCCAACATTTCGCTTGGCTTTTAGAGTATGCTGCTGTCAAGTTTCCATACAGGAGCTATTCGTTCCAATTTAAAGAAAATTTTTGCCAAACTATGCCACTTCATCGATAATTAATAAAGTGTTATAACAAATTTCATGATAAGACTTGTGTAGCACACTGTTCTTCTAGTTCCTGCTTTAAATTATTCAACGGGCGACTAATTGGATTTCTATACGCAACGCATAGTCACACACACACACTTACTGTTCACGTAATAAAGAAATAAAAATTCGCTCTCTTTATATGCACAATTGCGCTCATGGTAATTGGTTTAGTTTAGTGCTACTACTTCCAAACTATAAACTATAGGAGACAGACACACACACAAATTTTGCATATTTACTCGTCAATGTCTGATAAAAAAAAATAAAAAATATATTACTGCTGTACCATTTTTATGCCCTACACCACTAGAGATGATGTATATTATTCTTTCATTTGAACATTTTAACCACATCATGTTGCTGTAAAAAATATCACATGCGATAAAATTTATTCTTTAATGGGTTGCAAGATAAAAAGTACTCGATCTTAACAAACCGTATATTCCTTCATATGCACATTTTTACTATATCAAGCTGCTGTAAAAAATATCGCATGCGATAAAATTTAATCCATAATTGGTTGTAAAATAAACGTTTTATAAACTAAACCGCAAGATAAAGAAGGAGTCCAACTTAAACGTATACCTTTTCATATGCAAACTTTACACATCATGCCGCTGTAAAAAAATATCGCATGCGATAAAATTTATTCTTTAATAGGTTACAAGATAAAAAGTATGCGACCTTATCAAACCGTATATTCCTTCATATGCACATTTTTGCCATATCACGCTGCTGTAAAAAAATAACTCATGCGATAAAATTTAATCCATAATTGTTTGTAAAATAAACTTTTTATATAACTAAACCGCAAGATAAAGAATTAGTCTAACCTAACCGTGAATTCTTTCATGCGGTTATGTTCATCACATCATGTCGCATCCAATAAATACCGCATGTGATAAAATTTATTACCTAATTGGTCATAAAATGATTTCTATGCAACTGTATATTCTTTCAAACGCACATTTTAACCAATCATGTCGCTGTAAAAAAATATCGCTTGAGATAAAATTTATTCTATAATTGGTTGTAAAATATATTTTTCATACAATTAAGCCTCAAGATAAAGGAGTCGAACTTCCTTTATACGCCAAAAAAATATCGCATGCGATAACATTTAATCCAGGTAAAATAAACTTTTTATGCAACTAAACTGCAAGATAAAGAAGAAGCCAAACTAAATTGCCAGTAGCTTTGTTGTAGTTTTTTCTTTTGCTACCATGAATCATCAACAGTTGTTGGCTTTTCGCAACATAAAACAAGGCACACTAAGTATTCCATGCAATTCATTGCAACTCGTGTGCCAACACAGTTTAGCTAGTTGGAGGTGGGGAACATACGGTGTTAAATAATTACAGAGTCGACTTAAAAGGAAGCACAGTAAAAAACCGTAGCAAACGGCTTTAGCTGCAGAATTAGTTTAAAAGGTTATTAAACAGAGTTTGTATTGAAAAGATGTTACCTAGAATGCCGCTGATATTTATTTGGCAGTGAGTTTAACAAATAATCCTGAGCATATGATGTTTAATGTACTCAAGAGTATTCAGAATCTTATATGAGAATAAAACAAAAATGTTGCTACAAGCAACAAATACTAACAACTGAGAATTTTACGACAAACTTAATTCATTACATTGTACCAGGCAGTTTAAGATAAAGTATTATTTTCTTTGCTGAGATGAAATATACAAAAAGCAAAGGAGTGTGCCTTTTATAAGACAGTGAAAAATCTTAATTTATTTTAGATGCATCTTCATGGTACCAGAGACTGTTTTCGAACGAACATACGAAATTCACATTTTCACAGGGGAAGAATTGGTTGCTGAAGCTGTCATCGGTGGCAGAAATCTAACGATCTTCAGCGATGGCTCAAAAATGGAATAGGGAACTGGATCTGAGGTCTATTCCGATAAGCTGGCACTGAACGTGGTCATACAGATTTCCTAACCAGGCCAGCGTATTTCAGGAGGAGATTTTTACTATCGAACAAGCTGCACGGATGATTGAAACCAGGAACGTCTTCCTTTGAACTTAGTCACATGTGTGGACAGCCAAGAAGCAATCAAACCGATAGGATCCCACCTCGCCAAATCAAACATCGTCAGGAGATGCATAGACTCTCCATGTCGTATATGTGCCTCTACTGGATACCGGGCCTCTGTGGCATAGAGGGGACTAACGAGCAAGTAAGGGATTTTAATGTTAAGCGATGTAAAAGCAAAACAACAGTATCTAGATTTTTTCGTTTTCGTAACAATATATGTAATATTTAGATTTAAATTTATTGATATAAATTCTTTTATTAGTTTAAATTTACAATTAAAATAACAAATATTTGGTTTTAGCAAATATTATTTAAAAACAATTCTCTTTAATTTAAAACACAAAAAGAATTGCTTGGCTCGGCTGCCAAAAATATAATCAATTTTTATTTGTCTTTTTTATGTTGAAAAATTATTTTTTCCAACTCGATCAAGTATTTAAGTTTTATCATGTTTATGCATTTCAGTCCGCTTACTATATTTATTTTAGTTCAGTTTTTTCTTTAACCATACGGGATCGCCTTAATCCTTTCGAGTGTGACCTATCATTCGACCCGAATGATATGCTCTTCAAGTGTCAAGTCTCACATATATAACGTCCAGGAATGGTTTGTTCTAACTATGCATCGTCTTTTAGTGCCAGATTGGGATCAGAAAAACTTATTATTTTTTTTTTGTTAAAATGATCCGCAGTACATTGTGTTACAATACAGGAAATATAGTTTATATGACTCATTTTATTTAACGCTTCTTAACCTAATTTAATTTAGTTTTCATAAAAATAGCCAGTCTTTCCTATTATTGAACTTGAACAAGTTTTTAAATATACCTTCCTATCTTTCACTCTCATTTTTCAACCAACGTTGCAACGGAGAATTAAATAACTCTAAACTCAATAGAAATTTTCCAAGTGAAGTTATTTTAATTACACTATGACCCTAAAATCCAAATTCAACGCATATTTAGTTATAATGGTTGGCACGTACTAAACGTAACACAATTAAAACGCTAGTGCGACCACCAATGGCTAGTGATGCATCGCTAATGACAATCCAATTAAATTGTCCGTTTTATGCTACTGTTTATTTTGCCAATACCACAAATGTTGCTACCTTTGTTGTTGTTGTTTTTATTGATAATGCTGTTACAAATTTTGTGTTGGCCGCGACAAAATGTCTCTTAGCTTTCAACCAAACAAAAAAATAATTTGATATACGTATACAGTGATAGGCAAATAGAATTGGAAAGTCAGATTTGTGTTTAGAATAAAAAAATTGGGGCCTAAAAAACGTACAAAACTCGCTGATCGTTATAAGCGTAGATAATTTAATAGGATATTAACTTTTATTAGCCACTGTCAACGGATGGAAATGCTTATTTGTGATGCAATAAGAAACTTTTATTTTTACTGAGCTTCGGATGAAACCGGCCAGTTCTCTAAGTGGCACTTTCGCTACCACACCCAAATCTTCAAACGTTCTGTTACCCAAAAACCGATGACATCTGTTTTGATGTGCAATGCACTCGCACAAAAGATGTTGTACCAACTACGTTTCATCTACATCCTGGCAGCTTCTGCAGTAATCGTAGTGGGGCAAACCGAACTTGTCAGGGAAATTGCCTATAGCTTAGTATCTCGTTAGAATTCCAATGTTAGAGTGCCAACCGTTCTCTTGTCGATCTCAAGTAGTTCCTTAGTTTTCCTACTGTCCACTGCTGCAACCAGGTATGTTGGATCGTACTCGGTTTGTTGAATTCCATGCTGCTTTTTCAAACTTGAAAAAGTATTCTTGTAGGGGCACATATATCCCCTCTATCATCTCTTTCTCAGACATCTCAGATCCCTTTCGGGCCAGTTCGTCCGCCTTTTCGTTTCCCTGTATGTGACAGTGGTGCGGAGCTCAGTACCGGCAGGTGTTGTGTTGACGTATATGGTGTTGAGAGTCTATGCAGCCCCTGATGCTCTTTGATTTGGCGAGGTGTGATCCCAGCGTTTTGATTGCTGCTTGACTGTCCACACATATGATCGAGCTCAAGGGAGGTAGTTTACCTGGTTTCAATGATATGTGCAGCTAGTTCGATAGCAAAAACCTCCGCCTGAAATAAGCTGGCCTGGTTAAGTAGCCTGTATGTCCCGTTCAGACCAAGCATATCGGAATAAACCCCAAATTCAGTTCCACATTCCAATTTTTGAGCAGATGACAGCTTCAACTAACCATTCTATCCGTGTGGCAGTGTAAGTGCGAGTGTGAGTAACTCTGTAAGGGTAACAGTGGCCTTTAAAGAAATCAACTTTCCTAAATGTTGTTAAAAATGTAACACTTTTTAACAACAAGCGCCCACATTTACTAAACGCACAAAAACTAAACATTCCTTTTCAATTTATTTTCTCTGGCCTTGTAATCACATTTAATTAATTAACATCAACGAGTAATAGCGAACCAATTTACCTTTAAATTGACTGTCCAGCATTCTAGCATTGGTAAACAATGTTTAACGAACGAATGAACAAATGTACTCAACCAAAAACAAGAAAAAAAATTGGATGAAGTGAATACAGAACATGACATTGCCACCCAAGTCTAAATGCATCAATACCATGTACTGTGCATGCACAAACACATTTGATTTCAGTGGACAACAGCCACAAGTACACCTTTGCAGCCAAATTCCAAAACAATCCATTAAGTCGTTGAGGAGAAAAAGTTGAATGCTTTCTTTGCCTTCTTCACTTGGTCAGCGCAAAAGAAAACAAAAAATAGAGTAGAAGACCCTGTAATTATTTGCATCACAAAAGAAAGGCAGCAGCTATTTTCGTATTCTAAAAACGTTAGAATTCCTTTAAAATATTTTCATTTTTTGGTTTGGTTGGTTTGCCACGTTGTTTAGAACACAAATCGATTTTTTGTTAAAAAACTTTGGATGTAAAAATTTTGTAATGAATTGAATGGACTTAGACGCAAGTGTTTACCTAAGTTACAGGAGTTTGCTATGCAAAATATTGGCAATCTGTGATTCGAGACTTTATGCAGCTTTCAACGGATTTCATAACTTACGCAGCACTTTGTTTTGTTACTAGAAAAATGGCTTGGGGAGTGATAACTTGTATGAACGGTTGATTATTCGAATACATCTGCGACCTTAGAACCCCCCTCCCCTCCCACAAGAAAAATTCGATCGTGTTTAAATCGCACGATCTCGATGGTTTGAGATGATCATGCCCTCGATTCTATCGTGCATCGTATCCAATGTGGCGTGAGCTATCTGCTTCATATTGCTGTCCTGTTGAAACTACATATCGTTGGTGTCCAAATTATCCAATTCATCAACCTCTGGTGCTCACCGTTGATAGAGGTGCCTTACATTACGATTACATCGTCAGCATAGTCTTGTAGGTAGTGTGTTGACTTATTAGACGTGAGGCCACGGTTCAAACCACAGGTCAGACATCGATACGAAATACGAAAAAATATTTCTTCGGCGATTACACCATCAGCGTAATCTTGTAGGTAGAGTGTTGGATTATTAGACATGGGGCCACAGTTTAAACTCCAAGTCAGGCATTAAAACGAAATACGAAAAAACATTTCTTCGGCGACTTCCTCTCAGCACATTTCTGGTAAAAACTTTGAAGGCCTAAATAAACTTGCTATGAAAAGTTTCTCGAAAATCTATGGTTCGGAGTCGATTTTAAACTGTAGGTCCCGCCACTCATGTATAAAATAAACGCACACAACATAAGTGGTGGTGAGAAGCTAGGTTGTAATCCTAACTCCGAGGCTTGCAACTCAATCATTAAAATGATAACAGACCTATGAGGCGATACCTTCACTGAAATTTTCATTCGAAAATCATCTTCATCGATGAGACCTATTTCCGGATGAATGGGTACGTGGACAAACATTTGGGATGACACCAATCCGCTAGAAATCCAAAAGCGTCCAATGTATCTTGTAAAAGTCTTTGTTTGGAGTGAATTTTGGTTTGGAGACCATATTGGGCAATGTCTCGTTGAGAACGAAGTTGGCCGGCGAGCACTATAGATCGATGATTATCAACTTCTTTTGGTCTTCAATTCGATGACCTGAATACCAAAGTTATAAGGCTTCAATAGGGCGACGCTACATGCCACACATCTCATGGCACATTGGATATTCTGCATTAGGAATTTGAAAGCATTGTCATCACTTAGAGGTGAAATAAACTGGCCACTAAGATTGCGCGTTTTAGGCTTTATCTTGTGGGGTTTCCCTAAGTTGCAGGCATAGCAGCCAGATTTGACGATTTATCGTTACTTTGACGATTTTTAGAAATTTGCGTCATATTCTTTACTTTAGTACATTAAAAGCCACTTTAAGTTTTGTAATTGTTACTATTGGATATTTATGTTAGTAATAATAAGGCATAAAGTATTATATTTTTAAGTTATTTTCGAATACCTGTGATGATTTTTCTGTATTTTATGACTTTTTAATCACTCGATAGCCAAACAATTTCAACACCCAAATAACCTCGTAGTTGTTCATAATTTATCATTTGCCGTTGCAGACAATTTTAAAAAATCGAGTATAGCTTCTAGTGTTACCATCGGAAGAACAGAGGCAAGTGCCGTTATTTTTTCGTACGACCAACACTCAGGGGATTGATGACATTGTGTTTGGAACTATGAAAATATGTTATGGGAAGGAGGAAAGAGAGAGCAGTGTTTATGGTCACTAGATTTGAATAAGTAACAGATAACATAAGTAACAGATAACACCTCTGCAGGAATTTAGTTTCACCTACGAATAGTCCGACTAAAAAACGAATTTTGTCTGTAATGCAGTGTGTTACCCACGGCCCAATCGACCATATACGGATGTGCTGGCCAAGAAAGCCAAATTTTACATAGGAATATATGATTATCCGGAACAAGTCCCCTTATTTCGCTCGAGAAAAATCCTTTGTAGTAGCGATAGAACAGTTAAACAGAAGCCGTCACATCGCAACGATGCTCCAATGAATCAATAGAGTTCGGTACCCTACCGTCATTAACGAGCAACGTCACCCTCTCCTGTACGCGGTCAAGATGTCTCAAAATAGACGTTGTGTCCCCGATCCATAGATGAGAGTTGTATTATATTCTCGGTCGGATATATAAGGTGAAATATTTTTGCGCCGTCTTAAGAAGACGAACATAACATAATTGGTCATTACAACCCTTTAGTCAGGATTACGACCTAACGACACACCACTTATGTTGTGTGCGTTAATTTTTTATACATGAGTGGTGGGACCTACAGTTTAAAGTCGACTCCGAACGACAGGTTTTTGAGAAACTTTTCATGGTAATTTTATTTACTCTCAGAGTTTTTGCCAGAAATAGCTGAGAGGAAATCGCCGAAGAAATATTTTTCATATTTCGTTTAGTTGGAGATGCCTGACTTGGGGTTCGAACCGACGCCTCACGTCTAATAAGCCAACACACTACCTACTAGACCACAACGACTTCCAAGAAGACACGAAACTGAAAAATATGTCGGTTCTAGCCAACATTACACTGAATTTTCATGCTCAGAACATCAAAAGATTCTGACTCCGTAGTATCTACACCGCCCATAGATATAGATAATGCAACATTATTGCTGCGCTTATATATCAATAAACAACGCTTTGATAGATGGTTTAAACCTTAAACAATTTTTTCCTGAAAATGATATAAAATTTTTTTGGAAAAAAATTAATAATTGAAAATGAGGACCGCTAGCTTTTAATTTCCACTAAATTTTTTGTTAAATGTTTTATTTTTGAACTCAGTACATACATTGACTTTATAATTAATTTAATTATTATTAATTATAATTTTTTTATTTATTTTTTCTGAAGATTTTTTACGATAGGGTGTAAGATACAAACCACAACGGTCCTTAATGTTTCCTTTTCTCGCCTAATTTATGTACTGGCATCAAAATTTAAAAGTTTTACTTTTTATGTGTGTCCATAATTACTGTCATAAAGTGCCAGTTTTGCAATTTTCCTCCTCAAAAATTTAATGCCATTTAATGATTTTTTATTTCACGTAGACAATTTAATTCTTACATTACTTACATGTAATAAAATCGCCTATAAAATGTTAAAAAACGAATTGAATATGCTTCAATACTATACCATATCATCTGTCTACTGGTGTTATTAAAGCCATACTTATGCCATAGAAAAGTAGCCAATAAAAATAAATCTTTGAAAAAGAAATTGAAGATTCTCTATGTCTAGTCAATGTAAAACTATACTCCTCGATACAGTAAATAACGCCTTAAGACGTCTTTAATTCTTTCAATTCATTTTCTTTACATTCTTGTTTTCTATGGTCTCCACAGTGGTGGCATAATCAAGAGCGTGGTGCATTGTTACGTCGATTTTTCTTGTTGTTGCAATTACTCGCTTACAACCCATTGATTGGTTTGCCGAACTAATAAATTATGTCGTATACGAATCAGTAAAATTGTTAATTCAATATCCACGTTACCATTAAAAAAAATCTGTATTTTTGCCGTGGCTGGCTAGCTGACTGGTGTGTGCGGCCTTATTTAATAGGCCTTTTAGCTGACATGTATGCAGTAACAGACACTTAAACACTCAATCGTATTAGAAGCAAAATTATTGTGTTATACACCTTGCAGCATATGTTTTGAAGCTAAGGCAGACAATATCATGCTGGATACAAACAACCTTACGTGGGATGATTATCAAATACACAAAAGTTTTTAGATTTCTAGGTCGCTTTATTTAGTTTTGCCAAAAAAAAAAATAAAATATGAACTTACAAAGCTCCTTGTGTTATTTGTTCCCAACGAGTTATCTTTCCACTCCATAAAATTAATTTTTGCACTCCACCGAGATCAGCAAAAAGATCACCAGGAAGATGTTAAAGGCTACAAATATTTAGTTACTTACTTGCTTACTTAATTGGCCATTAACAACCCGATTGACGGATTTCGGCTTGCAGCAAGACATCCTTCCAGGCGCCTAAGGCTGAGTGCCTTGTAGAGTATTAGTTTTGTCGTACGAGAGATGTGTCCATAGTAGCCATAGTAGCACCTGTTGGCAAGAGTGATCCTTCGCTTGATCTGCAGACTGACATCATTTTTGATGGTAACGTCGGAGCCAAGATAAATAAATTTCTTGACTGTATCAAAAGTACAGTTATCGACTTTAATCTGAAAATCAATACGCTGCACGTCTCTACTTGTCGATAACATATACTTTGTTTTGCCCTCATTTACTGCCAGACCCACCTTAGTAAACTCCCGTTCAATAGCGCTAAAAGCAGCAGTAACATCTCGCTTGGTACTCCCTATGATGTCATTGTCGGCAGCATACGCAAGACCTTGTCTGAAATCTTGCATAGTATCAAAAGGTTCGGAGAGGTCCATTCCTACATTGACGGAAGCTACAGGAATTGCTCAACGTCATTCTGCATAGCCTTGTCAGCTTCACAGGTATACCGAGCTCAGACATTGCGGCAAAAACACGATCACTTATGGGGTCGATGGTGGACTTGCCAGGTCTGAAGCCACACTGATAAGGTCCAATCAGTGTTTTGACGAGTGGCTTCAGTCATTCACACAATACGCTAAATATTTAGTTAAGCTTTTCAAATCAAGCAGGCAAGTTTTTTATAAAAATTATGGCCACTCTAGGTTGAAAGAATGCCCGCGTAAACAATCGGAATTTGTGATGGAACAATCTCGTCTATGTATCGCCCTACGACTATTTAAAAATAAGCCACTAATCAGCATTCGCTGAAAATCTCAATTGCAGATAATTTAGGTTAGATTAGGTTAACAGCTACTTTGCCGTTCGTATGCTAGTTCACTCGGTGGCCATAAGGCCCATTGTGTTAACCAGCGTGAGGTAAGCCTCCTTGTCCTGAATCATTGATGGTGAGTTTAAACCACTCCGAACATCCGATAAAACCGGCCAGTGCCAGAAATGCTTATTGGTGATGCAATAAGAAACTTTTATTTTTACAGAGTTTCGGATGAAACCGGTCAGTTTTCTAAAAGGCACGTCCGCCTCCATGCGCAGATCTAAATGTTCTTTCACCCAGAAATCGATGGCATATATTTTGAAATGCAGAGAACTCGCATAAAAGTTGATACACCGATTCCGTTTCCTTTACACAATGGCAGCTTCTGCAATAATCCTGGTGTGGCAGAACGAGCTTGTCACCTAAATTGCCAACTGCGTAGTGTCGCGGTAGTATTCCTGTTAGAGTACGAACTGTTCTCTTATCGAACTCAAGTAGTTCCATGGCTTTCCTGCTCTCGATTGCAGGGTGGAGCAGTTTGTTGAATTCTGTACTGCTATTTTCAATTTCGAAAAGTATTCCTGTAGAGCCACATATGTATATCCCTTCTATCGTCTCCTCCTCAGACATCTCCGATCCCTTTCGAGCCAATTCGTTCGCTTTTTCTGTACCCCTTTATGCCACAATGGCCCGGAACCCAGTAGAGATGGGTGTTGCCTCGTAGAGAGTCTATGCAGCTCCTGACGCTCTTTGATTTAACGAGATGGTTTTCCAGCATTTTGGTTGCTGCTTGACTATCCACACGTATGATGAAGATCGAAGGAAGTAGGTTCGTAGCTTCAATTACACGTGCAACTTATTCAATATCAATATTGGCCTGGTTAAGTAACCTGTATGTATGTCCCGTTCAGTGCCAGCTTATCGGAATAGAAACCAGATTCAGTTCCACATTCCAATTTTTGAGCCATCGGTAAAGGTCGTCATATCACCGTCACCAAAGACAGCTTCAACTAACCAGTCTTGCCGTATGGGAGTGTGAGTGCGAGTGTGAGTAACACTGTAAGAGCAAGACAGGTCACAGTGCCATTAAATGAAATCAACATTCCTCCTCAATGCTGTTCAAATTGTATCACTTTTTAGCAACAATCGCCCACACTTTACACATTTACCCTTTAAATCCTTCAAGCATGTTCATATCCAGCTTATCGGAATAAATCCCAGATTCAGTTCCACATTTCCTGATCAGGATAACTGTGCCAATTAATGTAATGCCCTACATCTTAAAGAAAGAGGTACTCTTTGCTGAGTATTTTAATTATTTTCCAGCAGAGATTTATATTTCATTCCTATAATTACTTCAGAAGTACTAACTTACTAAACACTTTTTAGTGACTTTTAAATCTACCCACATGTACACCGGAAGCATAAAAATGGCAACGCGTACAACAACAAAAATAAGTACATATTAATGGTTGCGTTCAATTATTGTAATGTACTTAGAAGCGGAATTATACGACTGCGCTCATACATAAACTCGTATTTGTGTATGCATATGCAGTTGCTGAATAAATGGAAGTCTGCCTGCCAGTCTCATATGTTGTTGACATGTTACATTTGTATTATTGGTTGCTTTGCTGTATTTGTTGTTGTTATTGTTGTTATATTATTTACTAAGAACATAAGATACGAGGATACAATTTAATAGCTTCAGATGCTGCTTTGCTTAACTCATAAAAATATTGAAATTATTGAAAACTTAACAGGAAATTTATGATGTATTGTATTGATTTGATCTTTACATTGATCATGCCTTATGGTGGCTTATTTTAAACTTGGAAGATAAAATGTAAAAGTTTGGATAACATAATGCCCAGGATAGAAACCTGTAAGTGGTATCCATGCGAGATGCGGTATGTAAACTCCACTGACTATTTTGGCACTCAATTTAGATTTGTTTTTCTAAAAATTCCGACAACTAAATATGAAAGGAGAGAAACTATTTTAGTTAGCATTAGAGTTGGGTTCGTTAGCTCTTTTGAGTGTTCGCTCTTTCTAGATCAGCTCTCTGTAATGAACTAGTTCGTTCTTTTAGTTCAATAGTTCAGTTCTTATACACAACACCGTTCTCTTCCTCAATTTGTGTAACTTCTTTATGGCAACGTTTGCTCATTTATATTTAAACTATGTAAACAATACCAATAAAGGAATTAATGTATTCCATGTAAATTGATCGTATTTGTAATATGATTTTTCATTTTAAATAAATTGTGCTATTTAACGTTCTTTCGTTCTTATTAATTCATTTGTGTGCTTGAAGCACTGTAAAAGTATGTGATTTATTTTTAAATATTTAATGAGAATTTCTGTTCGTATTTCTCTTCTAAACCACCATTCCAATAAGAATTTCACACATAAGAATGATAAACGAAATAATAGAACGAATATGAATGAAATGAACGAATAAGAAACGAGAACTAAAATAACTACAGAGCTAAAAGAACTGCTGACCGAATAAGAATGAAATGAACGAATAAGAAACGAGAACTAAAAGAACTACTGAAATAAAGGAACTACTGATCTAATAAGAATGAAATGAACGAATAAGTAACGAGAACTAAAAGAACTACGGAGCTAAAAGAACTACTGAACTAAAATAACTACTGACCGAATAAGAATGAAATGAGCGAATAAGAAATGAGAACTAAAAGAACTACGGAGTTAAAAGAACTACTGAGCTAAAAGAACTACTGAGCTAATAAGAATGAAATGAAGGAATAAGAAACGAGAACTAAGAGGACTACGGAGCTAAAAGAACTCATTATAATGACCGGCTCTTTTAGTTCAATTGTGTGAATAGTTCAATTGAACTAGTTCGTTCGTGAACTACACAAATCTAGTTAGCATTCCATAAAGTAAGCTTAACTAAGTGAAATAGGATAAGGCAGGTATCACTTAACCATCAGTGAGAGAATCAAAGCGATCTTGTGTAATCGGTACGACCTCCTTTATAAAAATTGTAGAAGATTCTAGATTATTGGTGTTACCAAGCATGCCATCAAGTTGTACTAAGCCAGAACAACGATTAATATACATCGATGTTTTCTATTCGATCCAAATACTTATGCAATTACAACAACAACAAAATTCCATACATAATCAACACATAAGAGCACATTTTTTGAAAAGATTTCAGACAGAGACGGATTTGCGTTGTTATAACCGTGGAAATGATAACCTACTCTATAAAAGCGAGCTTCTATGCCACTGAAGAGATCAGAACCGTTCTGTGGATTAGAAAGAAAGGTTTGATAGGGTATACCCCAAGAAGATGAAAGGTGAAAAATAGAGCAGCCACTCTGCTTAAGTCAAAGGAGTTTAATTGGGTAATTACATAGGGAAGTGATTTGAGTTGCGCAGTCGCCGTAGGTAGTGTATTGGTTTACAGTTGAAACCCCATGCCAGACATTTCCAACAAAATGAGAAATATAAAAAATATTTCATCGGCGTCTTCCTCTCAACAGATATCTGTCAAAAACTCTAAGAGAAAATAACAATGTCGTGAAAAGTTTCTCGCAAAAAGTGTGTCATTCCAAGTCGACTGTAAACTGTAGGTCCCGTCATTCATAGATAAAATTATCGTACACAACATAAGCGGTGTGCGAAATAAGGTCGTAATTCTGGTTGTAATAACTAATTATGTATGTATTTATGTACATAAATTAGACTACTGAGAAGTAGCTTGGGGATGGTAACCGTGTTTGATTGGGTAATTATAATGCAAAGTGATTTGATTTACTCATGGGAATATTGAAAGTACCCCGAGGTGAGTAACCGGTATTTAAATGAGCATCAATACCCAAAGAACCGTAGTTCTATATCTTATGGACCGATGCAAACCCAATATTTAGAACCATAACTCATACTCGTACTTGTAATCTGAAATTTGCCAGGGCAATAAGATTGCGGATGTCATATACGGGTTGAGGACAGTACAACAAATTGTGTGGTTGCTGTATTGCAACACCTCCTAAGCATAATTTCTGTTCTATTCAGTTTTCTTTACTTCCATATTTTGTGATAAATTGATAAAACATCGATGCATTTACATTTAAATTTAATGTCTATCACTACTTAAGAGCTATTAGGCAAGAGTTAGAGAATCAATAAGCTTCTGGAACCTTGTTTTTGTCTGCTCAATTTGACATACATTCATGTTGGAAGGTTCTGTAAGTTCTTGAAAATATTTCCATGGATTTATACAGTAATTCTATTAACATTCGGCAGTAAAAACTATTGATGTACAGTATTGAATTTGTAAATCCAATTTATACTTTGTAACAAATTTGTTCACCTGTGAGTTAACTTTTATTTTGTACTGTAAACTTTTTATAGCAATTTCATTTATTTAATGATAACATCATGTACGTTCTGGAGCTGATTATATTATTTTATGCTCATGTGCTTATTTCTTATTCTTCCTATCATTTCAGCCGTTTGGTATTCACAAAATGTTCCAATAAATTTCCAAACAATTTTAATCACATTCAACAATAAACGTTACGTACACATACGTTTATATAGAGAGAGTTTATGTTTTAATTATAAAAAAAAAATTTATTAACATAACAGTACATTAGCTGTGTTAATATTCTCAATGATTATAAAAATAATTTTCATTTTGCATAATTTGCATGTCAAATAATTTCTAAAATCGAATAAAAATTCAATATTTATGGCCACACAATACATTTCACACACACACACATTCCGCATAATGATGGTGGTGATGATGATGCCCTCAATTTGTTTCTTGTCGCTGATATGGAACATCGCGAAAATATTTCGCAACATAACAACAATCAGTGAAATCGATTTTGGCTATTAAATATATGAAAGATTTTATTTCATTGTAACGAAAAAGGCTTGAAAATAAAATTGCAACTTATGCCAGAGCAACAGTGAATCGAAAAGTATTTCGCAGCCAAAAAAATGCTGGAAGTTATTGTAGAATAACATGAAATGGAGTAAATACTTCTGATAGTTAAAAAATGTGAAATATATATGGTCTTTCATTAAGCGCGATCTATCTTTAAAAGCAAATAACACAAAGTATATGAGAGAAGTCGCCGTAGTCTAGTAGGTAGTGTGTTGGCTTATTAGACGTAATGCCAGGGTTCGAGCCCCAGGCCAGACATCAAAACAAAATACAAAAATATTTCTTCGGCGACTTCATCTCAGCAGATTTCTGGCAAAAACTCTGAGAGTAAATCAAATTGCCATGAAAAGTTTCTCAAATATCTGTCGTTCGGAGTCGACTTTAAAATATAGGTGTATAAAATTAACACAAACAACATTAGTGGTGTGAGAAACTAGGTTGTAATGCTGACTGAAGGGTTGTAATGACCAATTATGTATATATGTATATGTGAAATATTGAAGTCGCCGTAGTCTAGTAGGTAGTTGGCTTATTAGACGTAAAGCTACAGTTCAAACCCCAGATCAGACATCAAAACGAAATATGAAAAAGAGTATTTCTTCGGCGACTTCCTCTCAGCAGATTTCTGGCAAAAACTCTGAAAGTAAATAAATTTGCAATTAAAAGTTACTCCAAAAAAAAAGTCTGTCGTTCGGAGTCGACGTTAAACTGTAGGTCCCGTCAGTCAAGTATAAAATTAACGCACCCAATATGAGTGGTGTGAGAAGCTACGCCGTAATCCTGACTGAAGGTTTGTAATGGCCAATTATGTATTTATGTATGTATATGTGAGATATCATCGAAATTTCTTATTTGTTTGAAAAACCCAGTGATGCCATCGTGTGTGGAATATAACATCTTCCAAATGTAAGCCATGGCTTCTTTGGGTGGAGTACGCCCGAAATGTTAAATTTAAGTGGGGAGCATAAATCGGGTTGAATTTGACGGATTCGAGCGTTTTATGCTAGTTTTTAGGATCACTGTACACTGTGGTTTATTTGCATACACCTGTGACATAAGGAACTCCCCGCCACTTAAGAAACCCTCCCAACAACCTGAAGTACAACCGCGTCAAATCGCATGATTTCGGCAACAAGTTTACATCACCATCACGCTATGCAAACATCTTCTCAAATCTTTAATACAGAATATCCAATGTAACATAAGCTGTGTATCATGTAGCGCCATCATGCTGAAACCTCACGTCGGTAGTCTGCAGACCATCCAATTTAAGCCAAAAGAAATATGTAATCATCGACCTATGGAGTTCACAAAGAAATGTGGAAAGATGACGCCAGAAAACAGTGATTTTTTCGTATTGTATTGGGCGCTCTGGGACCTTGAGTAGAAATTTTGTTCGTTCACGTATCCAACCATTCTGAAATGGGTCTCATCGCTGAAGATGATTTCTCGATGTAAATTAGGATTAATTGCCAGCTACTCCAGAGTCCAGGCAGCGATTATACATTGTTGTTTGTGATCATTTTCCTTCAGTTCTTGGGTTTGTTCAATTTTTTACAGGGCCAAGTCATACTTACTTACTTTCTTACTTAAATGGCCATTAACAACCCGATTAATGGATTTCGGCCTGCCGCAACACATCCTTTCAGGCGCCTCTGCTTCTTGCGCGTCTACGCCACTTGGTCATACCAATCGATGACAGGGCTTCCTCGATTTGGCCCTTCCAACGGATACAAGGTCGTGTTTTTCGACGACTTCCGCAGATCCCCGTATCAAATACCCGTTTCGTTAGAACATCCTCCTCCATTCGAACGGCATGGCCGAGCCAGCGCAGCCGCTGGATATTAATACGCACAATGTCCACATCGTTGAGGAGCTCATACAGCTCACTGTTGGAGCTGTAGGGAGGGATGGAGTGTATGCAAACGACCACCAGGACGATCCTTGTCTTGCTGTATTCAAGTTGACACACAGCCTCCTCGTGGCCCGTCCTTGATGGCATTCTAGCACCCGCTAGATGTTAACTAATGCGGGCAACGAAGTTCAACCCCCGGGACGATATATTTGGGTTGTGCGTATGGCTTGGAACCCAGCATGTGAAACCAAAAATCCAATGAAAACCAAAGGCGCTAAGTCACAACAGAAAATTCGCCAAATTGTGGCCTGCGAAAGGCCAAGTTCTTCTGAGCAACGCCAATTCAACTGCCTCGGATGCTCCTGTGCACGATTCGTTAGATCTAGTGTTTCGCCAACGTAAGGATCTCGGACGATCATTTACTGAACCCGTGGTATTGAATTTTTCCACCACAATATTTGCCTCTCAGAATCTATTCAGAATTTAAGCATGATTTGGTTGGTTAGTTCACATAACGTGTACATGGCGTGGTGTCCACATGGGGTCCTTAAATTGCTCGTGCAGTATGTATATCAAATGTGACATGAGCTTTGAGGCACTCACGGCCTCTCTCTCTTGAAATCATATTCCGTTGGTGTCTAAATCTACTTAATCAGGTCAAAATAAGTCGAATTCTTGAATGCCTCGATAAGAAGACTGGAGCCTCCAGTACAGGTCTAATCACTACCAAGGATTGTACGCAACAGAGTATTTTTCATGTTTAAGTCATCCGGTGTCTGTATTGGATTCTGGCCATTAAACGAAGATAATCTGAGTTTTCTTTTTCAGCCTCATTGAAGAATATGTGATACAAACATAGGATTACGACCTAGCTTTCACACCACTTACGTTGTGTGCGTCAATTTTTATACATGAGGACCGGGACCTACAGTTTAAATTTGACTCTGAACGACTGATTTTTGAAAAACTTTTCATTGTAATTTTATTTATACTCAGAGTTTTTTTGCCAGAAATCTGCTGAGAGGCTTACGCCGAAGAAATATTTTTTCATTTTCCGTTAGAGATATCTGATCTGGAGTTTGAAACGTGACGTCATGTCTAATAAATCAGCACACTATCCACTAGATTGAGGCGACTCCTAAGAATATGTGATACATGACAGCAAATGGCGATGAATGAAAAGAGTCGGTTTTGAATTTAATGCTGTAAATGTCTCCAATATGTCTTGGCTGCCATAAGTCAACATTGGCTCCCATTAATGAATGAAATTATCACCCCAAGCAATCTCTTGGTGCGTAACCTCTATTAAAACATTTCTTCTGTTAATAACAGGGGAAGATCTTTTAACGATAACACATGCAATATTACTATCTTATTATATGTCTTCTCATAGCATCACAGCCAACGAGACCTTATTTTATAAATTTGGCTTCAATTTTCATTCATGATAAGCACTTCCCGTGTTGTTGCAATATTTTTATACCGTGTGTGCTTTTTGACATGTATTTACATTTCGCACTTAATTGTAAGTTGTTCTCATCTCTAGCAAATACAGACTTTGCTGTTGATGAAGTGCGAAATTAAAATCTGAAAAGTTTTTTTGTTTGGATTTTAAAAATTATTTTTTTTATTTCAGCAAAACAAAGTGTTTTTGTTGTTGAGATAATAATGAATAGAGAAGTATGTCCTGCCACATGTTGCATTATTAAATTTTGAAAAAGTTTTTCGCACCCCAAACAAAATAGACACGGCAAAAAGAGAGAGAAAAACAAACGAAATATTGTCAGTAAACCTACTCATGTCTAACAGTCTTCACAATTGGAATAGCCTGTAAAAAAATTTTTGAAAAGTACTTTCAGCTCAAATACGATTCGTCCTTGGCACATGTTAAAGTCAGCGTAGTCTAGTAGGTAGTGTGTTGGCTTATTAGACGTAAAGCCACGGTTCAAACCTCAGGTTTGACATCAAACGAAATTTGAAAAAATAATTGTTCGGCGACTTCCTCTAATCAGATTTCTGGCAAAAACTCTGAGAGTAAATAAAATTGTCATGAAAAGTTTCTCCAAAATTTGTCGTTAGGAATCCACTGCAAACTGTAGGTCCCGCCACTCATGTCTAACATTAATGGACACAACATAAGTGGTGTGAGAAAGCTAGGTCGTAATCCTGACTAAAGTGTTATAATTACCAATTCGGCATACTTGTATGTATGTAGGGTACAACAAAATCAAAATGAGGTTCAAACTAAAACACAATAAAACACTTTGTCTTCCAAAAGAAAAATAAACAGAAAAATCTCTTTCATCTCCTCACACCACTCCATTGACGTTAATTACCAATATTACAACAAATATTCGATAATTTCCTACTTTACAATAAACAATTCAAAACAATGGAAATGGAATATTAATGAATTTTTGTTTTTCTCTCATTTTTATATCTCTTGCCTTCTTGCAATTGAGAACATGTCAAAGAGGAATTATGTGTCTGGGGACTTTTCGTTTTTCCACAATCCCGTTGTGTCTTCAGTATACTCCCACAACTGCTATAGAAATCTATAAAGAAAACAATTGCTTGACAAAAAAACAAAAAAAGGAAATAAAACTTATTATTGACTGGTAATAAACTGTTGCTTTTACTTCATTTATCATTCGTTATGTTATGCCCTGTAGTTATTTGGAAGTAAAGTGTGACCAACTAGTTTAAATTACGAGGCTTTAATAAAAATCAAGTGAAGTATAGAAATTACAATACATGCATACATAATTGTGCATTACAACCCTTTATTCAGCATTGCGACATAGCTTCTCATACCACAATTTTATACATCAATGGCGGGCCCTATAGTTTAAAGTCGACGCCTAGCGACAGATTTTTAGGAAATTTTTCATGGCAATTTTATTTACTCTCTGAGTTCTTGCCAGAAATCTTCTGAGAGACAGTCGCCAAAGAAATATTTTTTTATATTTCGTTTCGACTTAGGGTTTGAACCGTGGCCTCACATTTAATAAGCCAACAGACTACCTACTAGACTAAGGTGATTATTCATAGAAATACAGTACGTAATTACTTTTTATTTCTTGTGAAGAGAAACATTACATACTTAAATAATAAATTGGTCATTACAATCCTTTAGTCGGGATTACAACCAGGCTTATCACACCACCCATGTTGTAAGTAACAATAAGTGGCCTTACCCTATCGAATGCTAATGAAAGATTCTTAAGAAACTTTTCATGACAATTCTCTTCACTTTTAAAGTTTTTGCGTCCAACATACCTGGTTGCCGATTTGCTAAACTGCTGTGTCTAGCAGGACATACTTGAGTTCGACAATCGAACGGTTTGTAGTCTAACAGGAATTCTAATGGAACAGACAGCGCTATTGACAATCTCGCTGACAATCTCGGTTTGCCCAACCCGGATTAATACAAAAGCTGCCATGTTGTGAAAGAATCGGAATCAATACAACACCTTATACGTGAATGCCATGTACTTCAAAACAAACGTCATCAGTTTTTGGGTGACAAAACATTTGAAAATCTCGGCATGCTGAAGAACGTGCCACTGAGGGAACTGACCAGTTTAATCTGAACCTCGGGGTAGTTCAAACCCAGCACTAACAGATCAGGACAAGTAGGCCTACCTCACACATCATAACACAATGGGACATATGGGCCACCGAGTGAAGTTGTCTGTAGACGGCAAGCTAACCGCTTCTTAAACTAACCTAAAGGCCAGATCGGGAAAGAACATTTGATGTCTAGTACAGCTGATAACGAGACGTACTAAACGCTTTATTGTGACATAATGTAGTCTGTGATACACGAACAAAAACGGTTACACATACAGTGGAGCTTTTTTACAACAAAATTTTGTGCTTTACGACGGCTAGGTTTCCTGGTTCTCTTCGAGGTGTCCAAGCTAAGACTTGAACCAAGGGTTCTCGTCTAATAAGCAAACATACTATCCACTACACAACGGGGTCTACATGAATAATGGCTTCCCTTTTCTTCTATTTTCTTTTTATTTCATACAAATTTAAGAAAATAGTTCGTCCCATTTGTTAAAATATGAGGCTTTCCTGTGGCGTCTGTATTAATTGTTTAGCTGGTATTATTTTTTTTGCCTATTTGTGGCAAGAATAAATGTAAGGAGATGGTAATTAATTGCGTTGCGGACTATGATGTCAGCTTAGCGTACTTCTATGTTGGTTTGAAAGAGTGTTACTTAAGCATATTACTTCCTTAGTGTTGTTGTAATTTATGTCATTGTAGTCATTAGCTTAGGCGCGTTTTTTTTTCATTATATTTTCCACACACTTTCCTTTATCTACACCTACTACTATATTTGCAGAGTTTATGCGTATAAAAAAACAACAAAATTTTTAATGCAAAACTGTCAATAATTTGATAAACGATGTACCATCACTACTCGCTTCGTTCGTGACGGCACATACATAAGTATTGCACGTTAGTAACAGCGTTGTCGGATAATTGGGTTCCTGTTGATGTTGATGTGTAACGGTAGTCAATTCAGAATCAATTCTTCTTTTAGTCACTGTTCTTGCAGTTCTGCAATACTTCTATGAAAGCTAATAGGACTTCTTATAATCAAATGCACGACCTAACTTTACCTAAATACCTATATGGATCGGCTGTTTCTTGTTTAGGGCTTTTATTACAACTTGCCGTTAAAGTTCGGTTTAGTTAAAGGTAACTTTAGCTAAAGTGAACTCTAAAGTTACTTTACTTTCGTTATTACAACCTGATGATAAAATAAATTGAACTCTTTCAAAAATATGGCACTTCCGGAACAATGTCGATAACACTGCTCATTTAAACAAGTTTTTTTAAACGCAATGGCAACGATGGGCTTCGTTTTTTTTTTGTTGTTTTTTTTTTTATATTATTTTATTTTATTTGCCTATGGAAATATTCCTTGCAGGCAATTTAATAAAGTTACAACATTCAATTTTAAAAACTATGAATTTAAATATATAATTACATTATTTTTTATAACATAATTTGATGCAGAAAAATCTATTAGCATATACAATTTATTAAATTCTTTACACATTCTCCTTATTGGAAAAAATTGTATTGATAATGGGGAAAAATGACGTGACGGACGTTGAGGAACATTAAACGTGATGTTGTGGATTAAAAAACTGGAGCCTATATCACCAGTAATTACATTGAATATGAACGAGATATTTAACATAGTTCTGCGGCTTTTAAGTGTCGGAAGTTTAATTAATGCTAGTCTGGCAGAATAAGAAGGTAAATTTGTAGGATTAAAATTCAGTCCTCGGAGACAAGACATCAAAAATTGCTTTTGTACAGATTCGATGACGTCGGGATATTTTTTATATAGAGGATCCCATATTATGGAACCATACTCGAGTATAGGCCTTACAAGAGATGTGTAGAGCAATTTAGTAACATAAGGATCGTTAAATTCTTTTGCCCACCGTTTTATAAAACCAAGTACGCTTCTAGCTTTATTTACTGTCATAGTAATATGACAGATAAAATTAAATTATAAAAAATAATAAAATTTAAATAATAAAATTTAAATAAAATTTAGTTTGGGATCAAGTAGAACTCCTAGATCCAGGAAGTTATCTACAAGCTCAAGCTCGTATCCATCAAAAGTATAGTTTGCAGGAATCGGATTCTTTCTTACAAATCTCATGTATTAACATTTTTTGAGATTAAGCTGCATTAGATTTAAATTACACCATAAATGAAACGAATTTAGGTCATTTTGAAGAAGTTTCTGATCGGAACTTTGGCGATAACTCAAGAAAATTTTTACGTCATCAGCGTACATTAGGATATTGGAATAGTGAATCGTATCAGGTAAGTCGTTAATAAACAATGAAAACAGAAGCGGTCCAAGATGGCTACCCTGAGGTACCCCAGAAAGGACATCAATACTTCTGGAACACCAGTTTTTAAAAAGTACGGTTTGTTTTCTGTTAGTTAAATACGAGTAAATCCATTTTAGACTAATATCAGAAAATCCCATTAAATAAAGTTTCTTCCTTAAAAGTACATGATTGACTTTATCGAAGGCCTTGCTGAAATCCGTGTAGATAACGTCTGTTTGTTGCTGATGAAAAAATCCTCGAAACACAACTGTTGAGAGATGAAGCAGGTTTGTTGTAGTAGAACACTTTTTTCGAAAACCGTGCTGATAAGGAGATATCAAGTTAGAAACTTGATAACATAAATCATCTGTAACCATTTTTTCAAAAAGTTTGGAATTATGCTCAGTTTTGCAATACCACGATCATTTGTAACATCGGATCTATTTCCTGATTTGAACAAAGGAATAATGAATGAATCCTTCCAAGCATTAGGAAAATAACCACATATAATCGATTTATTAAATAAGTACGATAGTGGAACAGCTATAGCGTCGGCACAATTAATTAAGATGCTACTAGGAATGTTATCAGGTCCAAAGTTATAGGAGAACTTTAGTTTTCTCAATTCCATAGAAATAGTAGGAACGTTGATTAAATTTATTGACACTGTGGAATTTGTATTTATTTTAATGGGATAATCAGTGGAATCATTATAAGTTGCATCCGAATAAGTTGTGGAAAAGAAGTTGGCAAATAAATTGCTTATAATGCTGTCATCACTAGATTCAATCTGCTGAAATCTCATAGAAGATGGAAAACCAGTTACTTTTTTCTTTGAATTAACAAATTTAAAAAACGATTTTGGATTACGCTTAAAATTGTATTTTATTGTATTTACATATTTATCGTAACATGATTTATTAAGTATTGTGTATTCCGCCCGGGTAACAGAATATCTTATATAATATATGGATTAAACAGATTGTTTAAACTTTTTATAGTATTTATTCTTCTTATTTTTTACACGAGCCAGTTGTTTATTATTCCATGGAGGACCGGATAATTGTCTCGATATTTGCTTTGGAACACATAAATTCAAAAAGGAATTAACTTTAGAGTAAAAGGCTTTAGACATATCATCAACATTAGTATAGCATGAAAAAAAGGAGTGCCAATCCGTATTGATTAGGAGTTCATTTAACATATTATAGTTGGTGTGCTTAAATGAAAAAACTTTCTCATTTTTTCTACACGAAGGCATCGATAAATTAAATGGAATGGATGTTTTTACTACGAGCGTTGGATGATAACAATCTTCTGGACTGGTAACAGGGAACGAGCGTATAATAAAGCTATTAGTCACCTCATTTACGAATATTAAATCCAATATTTTGAAATTAATGTTTGGAATGCCATTAATTTGGAAAAGACCCAAATCATACAATATATTTAAAAATTCGTCGAAATTTGAAATCTGCTTCATTTGAATGAAATAACCATCATCTGGTAAGTATTTCCATTGAATTGAAGGTAGATTAAAATCTCCTAGGACAAAAATAAAATCAACGTCTTTTGAAGAATGAGCTACAGTACTTATAGCTTCTGCATGTTTTATGTATACAGCATGTGGAGAAGATGGCGGAATATATGAACAGGTGATAAAAATACGATGAGCATTCATTTTTATTGAAACAGCTATAAATTCTATATCGTGAGGTGTATCAGTTACTACAAGCTCAGATGGTAAACTACATGAAACAGCAATAAGGACACCTCCTCCTGTAGTTTCGTTGCCACGATCACGACGAAAGATATTAAATTTGTTACAAAGTATTTCAGTATTCAAAAAATTATCATTTAACCACGTCTCCGTAAATACTAATATTTGCTGATCGATGTTAAAACTATTCGTGTATAATTTAGTAAGTTTTGTTTTCAAGCCACGTACATTTTGATAAGCGATGGACATAAAATCATCTGTTAGTTTTTTGGAACAAAAGATTCACGTTGTGGAAGTACGGCAATACTTTGTGGTCTAGCTCTGTAGATATATTCCCGAACTAGAGTATTTGTTGGCCAGAAATTCGGATTAATTAGAGTCTCAAAAATATCCGTGGAAATGGTAATTTTAAATGATGAGATAGATCTAGGTTGAGAAAAATTAAATTTCTGTATTGATATATCCGCATCACTACCAATAGCATTTCTTATGTAGAAATCAACAGATTCCGATGTAGTATCGTAATGTAAGCGCGAAATGAAAATTGTCTTTTTTGGAGGAACTGCTCGGAGAGGAATATACCTGGAATCACTATTTATGGTTCCGGGAGGATTAAAATTTATAGATTGTGGAGGATTGCTTACATTAGGAAATAAATTAGTACTATTTAAATCAGTAATATTGGCAGAAGGAACAATGCAGTCGATTCACGATATAAGTTATTACTATTCAATTCAGTAATATTGGAGAATTGAACATTGCAATCGGATGCAGAGTTACATGGGGGCGCAGAAACATTTGCTTGGTCGTCACGTTTATCTTTATTCATATTTCTTGCCGACTTACGACGTTTTGGAGAAGACTGTGGAGGAGATTTTAAATTATCCAAAGATTTAAAATCATCAAATAATTTTCCATATGCCGAAATGCGGTCATTTAATTTAATTGCCTCTTTTTGAAGTTCGGTGAATTTGTTTTTAGTCTCTTGGAAAAAACGGTAATAATTTACTCCAAATTTTCTACAGTTTTCGCAACACCAATGCAGACCTTTATTTTTAGATACGGCTTCAGCAACGAGTACCGAAAGACCACTACATTTAAAATGACAACATTCGTGACACAGCCAACAAACAATCATTCTTTCATCATCGTTTTTTATATTACAATTTTTTAATAAGCAAGCCATTTTCAAAATTAATTGTATAATGTTTTGCTCAGTGTAGAAAAAGTCTGAATCAGATGGCAACTGTATTATTCAACTTGACAAGTAAACAAAAACAGATGATCTATAGTGTTGTTGTTGAGTATTAAATTTGCTTATTATTTGATTTTAATATCTGTAGTTATTGTTTCTATGTTCAATTGTTGTAAAAAAAAACGGTTTATAAACTGTTCCGATCTTAGTTATTCTTTGTGTATTTTGATTTTGTTTTGTTCTTTATTTCTATTTCTATTTCTATTTCTTTTCTTTTCTTTAAATTAATTTGCATATGTTTCGGATTGTTTTGTTTTAAATTTTTATATTTTTATTGTTTGTTTATTTGTATGTTTTTTTTTTTTTTTTTTTTTGGGATAAATCAGCTGACTATGAATTGTTGTTATTGTCTTGAATTTGTATTGTTTATATACCAATGTATGATATTTATAATATTTGAAGTTTATTGTTATTGTTTTGATATAAGTTATTGTTTCTGTATTTGTTGTAATTGTTGTATAAAAACAGTGTATTTACTGATTATTGTTATTGTTTCGAGCCATAACCGCAAAAAAAGCTCAAGCGACAAAAACGAAATTTTACAGGGGAAGGTTTTTATTATTTATTTCTTGTTCAAATCAAGTTAGAGCAACAAAATTTTGTATGAAGACACATTTTGTTCCAATGCATAAAATGAATGCAATTGCTTTCACATATAAGCATAATAACAGCAATTTTTGGCGCTTAAGCTATTTTTGCTGTCATTCTGATTAACTACTGGGAAAAAATTTTGTCGGTTAAGATAAAATATTCTTGTGACGGAGGATTTTTTTTCATTTACTAAACTATATTTTTTTAATATAATTCTTTTTAGGTCATTATTATAACATTTTATACATAAATCTATATAAATATATATAAAAGGCTTTTTATTCGTATTAGAAATTAAATATTTTTGTAATTAATGCAGTGAATGTCTAACCGTAAGAATTATTATCGTAATATGGGAAATAGGTGTTAAAGGACTCGAATTTCTTTTTTGTTACGTATACATACATACATGTAGTTGCCTTAATATATATAGGCCCTAACTCGAGTAGTAGAGATTTTTTGGGGCTTACAAAAAAAAAAAGAGTTAGGAATTTTCCTTTAAATGTTACAATATATAAAATAAAACCATGCAGATAGTTTAATTCAAACTTCATTCAAAAATAAAAATGTTTTATATATCATTATGAACACTGCACGTGGTTACAAGAAAATAATAAAGAAGTCATTGCAAACCTTAACATTTTCAAAAAAACAATTATTTATTTTTTATATCTAAAGGGAATTGTCTTCTTGATCGGTTTCAGGCAGCAAGTCTTCTATGGTATAATCATGTTGTAAATTTAAAAATTCGTGGTGAAATCTTTCAGGTATGATTTTGTTGTCACAGAGTGTTTTTAAATCTCTGTACTTTGTAGAGGAAATTTTCAATGGACTTTTATATAATTCTGCAGGTCCCTTGGCTAGTATTTCAGAGTGTCGTGTAAATCGTAAAATCGAGTTTATATCAAAATATTTTATTTCAGAATTTTCAAAATAACCATATTTAAGACCTATGTTCGGGTTATATTTTTCAAATATAGCAGAACGTAAATTGTTCAACGAAATTTTCATTGTTCTTACACGGATTAGACAGAACACTTGTGTTGCGAACTTTTAGTTTTCAGCCGTAAAGGTAATTTTCGTTGCCTTTTAAATCCTCTCTGTCCCACACAGGTTTCTTCTGCATCGGAAGATGTGTCTGAATCGCTGTATGGAACGAGGGAGCGCTTATTAAACTTTTAGAAAAAAAAATTTTTTAACACAAAACTTTAACAAAACTTTAACACTTCCTTATTCACCTCTGTCAAATTTTATAAATTTTTTAGATATTTACATACGAATATTAAAATAATACTGCAAACGTATTATTATACTATAATTTTTAAAAACAATATATTTTTCAAATTTTTTAAGAAGAAAATTTTATCTTAAGCGACAAGTCGCTGTCACAAAAAAACAAACAAGTTTTCAAAATGCACTTAAGTTAAAATTTTTTTTTGTTATAAATTCATACCGGTGCACAGTGTGATTCTGAAATTTTTATAGATGATGCAAATGAGGGTAATGAATTTATTTATTACAAAAAACGATATATGAAAAATATGTCGCTTAAGCTTTTTTTGCGGTTATGGCTCGGTTTGTGTACTTGATTTAGATTTATTCTTTATTTCTATTTCTTTTTATTATCCAATTGGCAAATGTTTTTGATTGTTTTGTTTTAAATTTTCTATTTTTTCTGTTAAATATGTCTTATCAATTTCACAGGTATAAGAAAACAGTTCACACTAAAAAGCTTAAGAATTTTTATATGCGCCAAATAAAAACACGTCCGAACAGTTCGACAGTTTAAACAAAAAATCATTTTGTTACACATTGAAAATAATATGGCAAGTTCAAACATAAACTTAACTTTAAAAGTTAAAGGTAGGATGATCCTTCCTTTGGCTTAACGCTCACTTCTACCTTATTATCCACTTATAATTATGAAAAACAATTTATCTGCCCATTAAAATCCTCTTTTTAGTTAACAGCAAGTTGTAATAGTGGTCCCTAGAGGAGTATTTGGTATCACTAAAGAAGGCATTCTGCCTAAAGCTATCGATTTCTTGAATAAAATTTGTAATGAATTCTACATCTCCTTGAGAATATCTTTAGCCAGCCCTTAAATGTCAACGGCTAAAAACATTTGGTTTGAAAAGGTCGACACTACTTGCTACATATTTGAGACAATTCACATGAGAAAATGTCACTTTTTGGTATGGATTTTAGGCTGTATCCATTATGGGTTACATTTAGCAACGAGCACTAGAGGGCGCTTATTATTAACTTCCTTGGACCTGAATTGTATAACGGACAACAACATGTTGTTTCAACAAGACCTGTTAAATACTGAGCACGAACGATTTGAGAGTATAATCATCACACGTAATAGTGATGCGATGATGACCACCTAGATCGTGCTATTTAACCCTTTTGGACTTCTTAAATCACAAAGCAAACATAACCAATAACATATTCATGGAAAATTGAACACTTTGAATCTGTCACATCCAGGGAAGCCGTGGCGGACATTTCAAGGCTGTTATAATTGATCATTACAACCCCACAGTCAGAATTACAATCTAGCTCCTCCCACCACGTATGTTGTGTATATACATTTTATATATGAGGAGCGGGGCCTACAGTTAAAAGTTTACTTCGAACGACATATTTGTGGAAAACTTTTCATGGCAATTTTATTTAGTTACAGAATTTTTGCCAGAAATTTGCTGAGAGGAAGTAGCGGAAGAAATATTTTTTCAAATTGTAGATTTCTGATCTTAGTTTTGAACCGTGGCCTTACGCCTAATAAGCTAACAATGTTTTCTTCCACACATAATGGCATCAGTAGGTCTTTAAAACGAATAAAATATTACGATGATATCTCAAACACACATTTTGTTTTAGTGGAATGTAAAAACAGGAAATGTTTGACGACCTTTAGATGCATGAATATCTTGTTACGTTTTCAGCCTTTTAAAAACGTTTAAAATATGAGTTCATAGATTGCAAATAAAATAAAAATAAATTTGTGTTTAGTTTTAATTAGAATTCTTTATTGTTCGTACAATTCTATGTGCCACAGTTCACAACTTAACGTAGACAACAACAATTGCTTTGCTTTGTTATTCCTCTATTTACATTCTTTTGCGTAAACACTAACAATTGTTCGGCAGATCTTTATAGCGGAGATCTTCAAACCACGATTAGTCTCTTCACACGCAATGCGTCATTACACAAGACTAACTGAATTTTTACTGACTCCGTTGTCTGCTTTATCTTGCCTTTTATATCGCAGGGTAAACAGTCTGATGAATGCTGTTGAAGGAGAATGAGTTCGCCTTCGCGAAATCCCCAGAAATGTAAACATGTTGTTTATAACAAATATTTTGTTTACATTTGTCCTTTTAGTGTTGTTGTTGCCTGTTTGTTTACTTGCTTATCCCTTTTTTATACTGATGTTGTTGCTATATATTTGTTTATTTGTTGATCATGTAAACAAGTCCACTGTTTTTGTGTTTGCAACTTTTTGTTTATCATTTTAATGTTAAACGATGTAACACCATTTCCATTTTCGTAACAATGTGATTAGGCCTACAGTTGCGTATATACAAATTGAAGTTATCCTACAAATTATGTTTTTAATAACTACTACACATGACTGTCACCATCACCATCACCACCACTATGTCCACATTGTCGTAATGTCGACACATTGCTGAGAAATTGTAGCCAGAAACGTTGTGAAATAATTTCCGTGTCATATAACAACTTGACTTGCGACAGTTAAATTTTGCATGGTTTTCCCCATTTGAGTAATGTATTCATGTGTAAATTTTCCAAAAACGTCTATCCTAACTGTCTATCCACATTCATGTATATATGCGACACTGAGTAAATAAACGAACACATGAGTGAGTGAGTCAGTCAGTGAGTGAGTGAGTGAGTCAGTCAGTGAGTGAGTGAATATACATGATGAATGTACGTGATATTCACACTTGAAAGAGATGTCTTTAAGGCACTGGCTGTCACAATATTATTGTCATCAATTTAATGTCAATTTCAGCGATGTATGGACGCTTTTTTACAATTTTTTTTTAATAATTGATAACACTGTTTATTTTATTGGTTTGAATAATAATTGAGTAAGGATTTTTAAAGTTGTATTGAAAAAAAGTAAACTAAGCAGTATAAGAGAATTTTGTTTTTAGGTCTGGACAGAGACTTAAGAAGCCAATTCGGCAATGAGATGAAATATCAGAGACCACATTACATATACGGTACAAGGAAAAACTCACAAGACATCTACATTCGATGGCTATATCTAGGGGTTAACCTTTCAGGTTTTTTACAATGAATTGAATTTCCACAGTGGTCTTATAGAACTGATGCGCAGTAAAAAGGTTCCGACATTTAACTTTATTTTAGGCAGCCTACAGTGTTTTCCAAGCAAGGTCACCGCAATATTGAAAGCGGCGCAATGCTTGTTAAGTGACAGGATTTTCCCTGAAAATCTCTTGATTTCCTCAGACAGCCATTCTGCCATTAAGTCCCAAACGTAGATTTAACATCTATTCTTGTTCTTGTTCCGATATTTAAATTTCTTTTAGGCTGCCTAACCACTACAGTGTTTTCCAAGCAGAGGTCATGGCAATTTTGTAAGCGGCGCAATGCTTGTTGAGTGGCAGGACTTTCCCTGAAAATCTCTTGATTTACTCAGACAACCAGGCTGCCATTAAGTTGTGAACGTAGTTTTAACATCCGTTCTTGTCCATGAAAGCTGAGGATTTCTTAGAGAAATTTTGAATTATTCAAGAGGTAACACTTCTTATTCTCCCTTTCCTACTTCCTCTCCTTTTTTCCATTCCCTTCTTTATCCTCTTACTTCAAGGGCGTTCTGTACAATGGGTCAACTTGATCTCCGGGTACTGTAATTGTGTCATTTAACAAGTACACGTCCTCCAACCTGAACCTAAACCTAAGAGATAACACCTGTATGGGTACCAGAACATAGAGATATCGTTGGAATTGTATTACCGACGAGTTGGCCAATACCAGTACAGAGCTTGCAATTTCCGATATGTTGCAGGATATACGTATTCCGATTGCGTTCTCCAGATATATGTGGGTCTAGCTCGTTTTTTAGTACCTCTCTGGCCTCAGTCATTTGCTACGTGCATACATACATACATTTTTGGTCATTACAGCCCTTTAGTCAGGATTACGACCCAGTTTCTCACACCACTTATGTGGTTTGCATTAATTTTTAAAAATGAGTGGCGGGCCCTACAGTTTAAAGTCGACTCCGAATGACAGATTTAAAAAAAAACTTTTTCGTACCAATTTTAGTTACTTCACCGAAGAAATTGTTTTTTCATATTTCGTTTTGTTGGAGCTATCTGGCCAGTGGTTTGAATCGTGGTCACATGTCTAACAAGCCAACGCACTACCTACTAGACTACGACGATTTCAGTTATTAGAACGCGTGATTGTTGAGATTTTTTTGTTTGTTTTTTCTTTGCCTTTCCTTTACGTACCTTATTGGTCATTACAACCCTTCAGTCAGGATTACGACCTAGTTTCTCACACCACTTATGTTGTGTGTTAATTTGTATACATGAGTGGCGGGCTCTGCAGATTAAAGTCGTCTCCGAATTATATATTTTTGAGTAGTTTTTCATGGCAATTTTATTTACTTTCACCTTTTTTGCCAGAAGACTGTTGCGGGGAAGTCGCCGTACAAATTTGTTTCAAATTTCATCTTGTTTGAGTAGTCTGAGCTGAGTTTAAATTACGGGCTCTTGTTTAAGAAGCTAAGTCCTTACCAGCGATAAGCAATCAATCGTTTTTTCGCTACTCATAAGCACTCATGAAATTTTGTATATAAGTGAGTCAACAATATTGAAATTTAATTACTCCTGATTCATTCGTACTCACTACAACATTGATTTATAAGTACAGGTTGCAATGAGTATGCGTACAACGTTGATATCAAACTCATACCATTCAAAATATGTTTGATTCATAAGCCTACTCATTTAGATTCATAACTTTAGAAAAATACTTATAATACTCATAATTGATTCGAGGGACTCATCATTATTCATCAAAATTTACAGTCTTAGTTGTTGTTGCATTTACAAAAAAAGAAAGAGGACATATAAACAAAAAGGCCAGAGCAACAAGCAGAGCAAACGCACAACCATTTAGTTAGTATTTTAGTGTTCGTACGCGAATCATACTTATTTTGTGATTCGTGTACATGTTGAGTTATGGAGAGTCGAAATCAACAACATCATACGTGTTGTTAAGTATGAATATGATGAGTACTTCAAACTTTGAATATGAGTAGAGGTTCCATGACACATAATAAAAGAAGTATGAATGTGTATAAGTATCAGAAATTATGAGTATGATTCGATTCTACTCATGTTTTTAATACTCATTGCTGATTTCTGGTCCTTACCTATTAGACTACCGCGGCCTTCTCACCTATTCTATACAATCTTTGTCATAATTTTCCGCAAAACATTTGGTGCCTCAGTTCCATATGTCTGCTGTTCTAGTAGCTTTTAAGGTTTAATTTGTTTTGTTGTGTGTTTTCTGTATATTGGATGACTTGAAATTTGCCAGGTTTAGAACCACATTTGAAAATCGCCTTAAAGACTATCTCTTTAGGTGAAAAACTTTCTTAGAAAACTTTCCATTAACTTTGCAAAATTATTATTTAAACGCTTATGCTGGTAGATATTCTTAAAATTCCAATGAAATAAATGAAATATTTGTGCGAGCAAAAAATTTTTTGTTGTCCCTTTGGTTTTCTTTATGGGTATTCACTATTATTTACTACCCAGCGTACAGATTATTATGCCCTCATGCAATATATTCCCTTTGCTTGTTAGCATTTACTTTGTTTTTCTATTAAAACGATTCCTATTTCCAACTATCTTTTATTCTACAATTTTCCTCTTTGTCTTCTTGCAGATTTGCTTTTCTTTAAATCTTTTCATTTAGCAGTGAGTGACCTGATTATATCGCTGCTATAAACTCTTCTTTCTCTTCTGCAGTTTGCCAAAAAATGCAACACTTTCACAGCTTTTTCCCCTGAGTGATTCTAATTCTAATACTCCGTGAAATTCTTGGTGAAATTACTTCTCTATGCAGTAGTCTTTTCATTCGTTTCATTTCAGTTTCCTTTTTGGGAAATTATTTTTCTTGATTTCAATCGCTAGTCCCTAGAGGAGACTCATCAGATTGATTTTAAAGGAAATTTTGTTTGTTTGCTCAATGGAAGGAAACAAGGCGAAGTATACTCGATATAAAGTGTTAAAGGATTAGCGATTATTTTATAAAATGAAAGCGAAATCAATTGCAGGCATTAATTAGAATATAAGGAAAGGACAGAGGGAATTTGCCACCGTAGCCTAGTTGGTAGTGTGTTGGGTTATTAGACGTGAGGCTATGGTTCAAACAGCAACTCAGACATCTCCAACAATACGAAATTTGAAAAATATCTCTTAGGCTACTGCCTCTCAGCAGTATTCTGGCAACAACTCTGAGCGTTAAATAAAATTGCCATGAAAAAGTTTATCAGAAATCTGTCGTTCGGAATCGACTTCAAACTACAGATACCCGCCACTAATTAACACACACAACATAAGTGGTGTGAGAAGCTAGATTGTAATCCTGTTTAAAAGTTATTTGAATAATAGAAAGCAATATGTTTTATTAAACAATAGCAAGAGTAGTCTTGGAAATGCATTGGGCAATGTATTGGGCCCACTTTTATTTACAATTTACATTAATGACATCAATAACCTTGAGCTCTTCGGAAAACTGTATATGTATGCCCATGACATATCACTATTTTACCCATACAAACATGAAGCCGTTTTGAAAGTGTATATGGAAAGAGATGCTGCCCTAATTTCTGAATATATGAGGTTAAACAAATTAATTCTTAATTCATCAAAAACCAAAGTTATAAGATTTAAACCATACATAAATACTAAAGTTTAATGTTTTTGTAGATGGAGAAGAATTTTTTTTCTTTTTTATTTAGGCGTGACTTTGCAAAGCAATTTGTCGTGGAACTCGCATATTAAAGACATTAAATCAAAAATATCTCCAGTAATTGGACTCTTATACAAATTTAAATACAAATTTAATGAAAAAACAAAACTAATTATATATGAGGCATTAATTCAGAGCCATTTGAATTACTTGGTTTCTATATATGCATATAAAAATAGCATAGAGCTGCAATCTCTACAAAGAACACAAAATAAAGCACTCAAGAACGTCTACAACCTTCCAATTAGGTACCCTACCTTAAGATTGTACCAGGAAATTGCAAAGAATATATTACCTATAAACGGAATATATAAAAAGCAAGTACTTCTTTTTGTATTTAAATCCCTACATAACATTGGCCATAGCACAGTAACTTTCACTCGTAATCAATCAACTTTTGCTACCAGAAGCAGTTGAATCTTAAAAATTGTGAGATGCAAACTTGAAAAAACCAAGCAACGAATTGAATTTATTGATTGTGTGGAATATAACAACTTACAACAAAACTTAAAAGATACCAATGTAATTTTATCTTTTAAATCCAACATTAAAACTTATTTTTTAAATAATTTAGAAATGCTTTTAATGTAGTATGTACTCTATATACATGGGTATATAATTTTGATTTATATAAATTCTTTCTTTCTTCTAGATACTATTTATTTAAAATTTGTTAATTTATTTTAAGAATACTAAGCCAACTCGCCTCAATAATGTCGTAAGACGCTGAGGCAAACATAAACTGTGAATTTTAATACTTTTCTTGAATAAATATTTTTGAATTAAAAAAAAAAATCCTGGCTAAACGGTTGTATAGAAACGAAAGAATCGTGTGATTATTAAATTTTGAAAAATTTTTTTTAATAATTTACCCACAAAAAAAAAATACGCAACACATCTCCATGCCAATGGAATGGCAGCGTATCAATTAAAAATTTTTGTTTGACCAACACAAAATTAAAAAATTTGTGCTCTGTTATCACGTTGCAATTAAAATAATTCTTAACATTATTTAACACATAATTAAATTAAAATCGTAACCAAAATACATATTTTTTTGGCCTGTAATTACAATTCCATTGAATTTCTAAGTTTTTGCTCATTTTAAACGAAATACTTTTGTTAAATGTTTACTACGCATAAGGAAACATGTTTGCTTGGCCAAATGGTGCTAATTTAAACGCACATTTTTAATGAAATTATTTTCGTGGCACAAGTATAATTTTATAGTATTGAAATGTGTTGTTGTTGTTGTGTATAAAAGAGTTTAATTATGATTGAAACCAAAAAATTGTTTTCCAATAGATGCAGCAGTCAGAAGATCTTGATGTTGTGGGCATCAAAATTCAGTGTGATGTTCGCTGTTCTTAAGACAGTGCAAGAAATACTTCACTTCATCTGATCTCCATACATATTAACGCCACTCATATCCGTGCGAAAATAGAATACCACACAGCCGGTACCTCGAAGTCTACTTTGAGACTTCTCGACGGCACACAGTAGCAGGGCGAAGGAGCTCATTAATGACGGTATGGTATCCAACTGTATTGATTCATTGGATCATCGTCGGAATAGGGCTTGTGTTTCACTGTTCTATCGTTGCTACAATGGATTTTGTTCGAACGAAATAAGGGAACTTGTTCTTGAGTAACAAGTATTCTTACGTAAAATTTGTCTTTCTCGCCGAGCCCATCCGTTTGTGGTGTGATTGGCCAGAGCACCACCAGTGCATCATACACAGCATTACGGAGTAAATTCGTTCTTTAATCGGGATCAGAGATCAGCAACGAGTATTCAAAAACATGAGTACAATCGAAACATACTCATAATTTCAGATACTGATACGCATTCATACTTATTTTAATATCATGGAACCTCTACTCATATTCAAAGTTTGAAGTACTCATTATATTCATACTTAACAACACGTATGATGTTGTTGATTTCGACTTTCCATGATTCAACATTTACAAGAATCACAAAATAAGTATTATTCGCGTACGTACACTAAAATACTCACTAAAAGGTTGTGTGTTTGCTCTGCTTGCTGTCTTTTTCTTTTTTTGCCTATGAGTCTTTTTTTTTTTTTTTGTAAATGCAACAACATAAGAATTATAAGTAAAGTTATGAATCTAAATGAGTAGGCTTATAAATCAAACATATTTCGAATGGTATGAGTTTGATGTCAACGTTGTTTGCATGCTCATTTCAACCTGTACTTATAAATCAAAGTTGTAGTGAGTATGAATGAATCAGAGTAGTTAAATTTCAATATTGTTGAGTGCTTATGACTAGCGAAAATACGATTCATTGCTGATCTCTGGCCGGGATATTTGTATATAGAACTCCCTTCCTGTAGAGGTCTTTCCTATCACATATGATATAAAGATATTGAAATCTAGTGTCCACGAACATTACTACCTCTTTCCTCCTTCCCATATTGTATTTTTCTAGTTGCAACACAATACACTGCATGAATAGGGGCCATACGCTCAGTGTTGGTCGTCCAAAAAAAAAAAAAAAAAAAATGTGTATGACAAGGAGTCAATATTGACTTTGTCTACCCTAAATAAAATCAAGATTACTTCCCTAACGGATTAAATAATCGTGCTTCCCCTTGGATGCCGCAAAATGTCACTTGGTTAGTATCCTAGCTCTCATTAAGGATATATAACATTCCTCTCCTCAGTAAGATATCGGCATTCCATATTCCTGTTTATGAAATTCGTCGTAGTCTAGTAGTTAGTGTCTTGGCTTACTAGACGAGAGCTTGTGGATCATACCCATGCTGAGACATCTCGATTTCTTTTGACCTCTTCCTCTCTTCATTCTTCCGCCAAAACCAAAAATCGACATGGACAGCATGTCCCTCGGGGTTTATCTCACGGGGATCTTATGTGAACTGACCATCGTGTTCGTGCTATTGGACACAGTGAACGCTGTGTGAGACAGTCTGGTCATTACAACCCTTTAGTCGGGATTGCAATCTAGCTTGTTCCACCACTTATGTTGTGTATGTTAATTTTATACATGAGTTACGGCGGGACCAACAGTTTAAAGTCGACTTCGTACAACAGATTTTTTGAGAAACTTTTCATGACAATTTTTTTTTTACGCTCAGAGTTCATGCCAGATATCTGCTGAGAGGATGTCGTAGAAGAAATATTTTTTCATATTTCGTTTCGATCGAGAAGTCTGGCCTGGGGTTGAATCATGGCCTCACGTGCAATAAGCCAACAAAATAGTTAATAGACTACGGTCACTTTCGCTTGTACAGAGCATTCAAAGTGGCATTCAAAGTAGCACGTACATAGCATCATCGTTTTGAAACCACATATAGCTAGATCAACAGTTGGCCTCCTCTATCGTAGGTCTTGATATCATAACCTTTGCACTAATCAATCCAAGTAGAAATCCTTACAGTTGAAATAAATTTTTAGTTGGAAATATTCTCTTAATTAGCAACCTGCTAGCAGTGCCTTGAAATATGTTGCTCAGTTTCTTTCAATTTTGTTAAGAAGTTTTTGCTGTGTTTAGTAATGAGAATCTTGAAACCTTAAACTGCATTGAATAACTGCAAGATATGCTAGATTACGGCGACTTGGAAAGTGATATGTTAGGCCATACTGGCATACTTTCGAAATTTTCAATTTCTCTTTCTTATCTTATTTGCATTTTAAATTTATAAATTCTCCATAAACGCTGATTGATTTGTGTTCAAAAGTAATTGAATTTATTTATTTGACCGCCTCCGCATACAGACTTTCTGCGTCCATCTTTATTATGAGTATTAAAAAATTTCGAATTTATGGGATGGTATCCCATGTGAAGCATCAAACAAATCATAATGAATTATTATAGACAATATTTTTATCAGAGAGCAACCTCTTTATTTGTCCCATGTGGTCTACTAAATCGACAATAACATGTGAATGCCAGTTGCAAGTTCAATTAATAACCACAATAATCGTTTACAAAGGATACTGTCGCTCTTTTATTTTCGAAATGGTCAGGTTTTATGCCTTAATGCTTAGTGCAGGTGCCTAGAAAAGAGGTGTTAAAATTGAAGAGTGAAATATTGTTTGCCATTAAAGAAATAAATTCAGTTGTCAGCTGCCGCTAGCCAAGGCGTTAAGGCATTAATTAAAAATTGTCTTCTCTATTACAGGTTTTGTCTTGAAAACCCAAGTGCTAGACAACAGCTAATTTACAAAGACTTACAAGTCTTTGGACATTATTTACAGCGACAACAACTGTGTTAAGTTAGCACAAAGGAAACGTGTGCTATGTGGTTGACAGTTCATGTCTGATGTAAATTAAAAAGGTGTGAACGTAATTTAAATGAATTTCTTTATATATGCAAAATAATGGACAAAACAATTACCCAACATCTAAGCAAACCTGTATGTTTGTTATACAAGGAAAAAACTCTGAAAGGAAAATAAAATTTTTATGAAAACTTTCTCAAAAATCTGTCCTCCAGTGGCGAAAATAAACTAAAGGTCTCACTGCTTATAAGTAAAATGAATACACATAACATAAGTGGTGTGAGAAACTAGGTCGTAGTCTTGACTGAAGGGATGTAATAATCAATTAAATAAGTTAGTAAGCTTTATAGGTTCAAACTGACGCGTTTTTGCCTTTTTAAAAATTTTTGAAATATAAGTTCGTTGATTGCAAACAAAATAAAAATAAATTTGTGTTTAGTTTGAGATAAATTCTTTATTGTTCGCTCTATTTTACGTACCACTGTTCACAACTTTATGTTACAACAACAATTTACTTAGTTCGTTATTCTTCTTTACACTTCTGCTTGCGTAAACACTAACAACTGTTCGGTAGAACTTTACAACGGCAATCCTCAAACCACGACTGTTCTTTTCATACGCAACGCGTTTTCACACAAAACGGACTGAATTCTTACTACTCGTTGCCTGCTTTGTCTTGCCTTTTTATATGCCTACGTAAAGAGTCTGATGAAGGTTCTTGAAGTCGAAAGTTCTTGATTTCGCTTTCTCGAGAACTCTATTGCGACTTCATTGTTGTTTGTGTATTTTGTTAACATTGTTGCGTTCTCGCTTTCTTGTCTATCCCCTTTTCTTTCATACTGATGTTGTTGATTTACTTGTAACAAGTTCGTTGTATTTGTTTGTGAAGCTTTTGCTCATTTTAATGTTACACGACGTTACACCGTTTCCATTTTCGTAACAATGTTCTTTGCGAGCAATATTTGCCAGGCCATAACTTTCACGGCAAGAACTATAGATGGATGATTATTAACTTCTTTTTGCCTACTTGGTATGAGCTGGACACCAAACACATGTGGTTGCAACAGCACATGTCATATAATATATTCGGCAAAAAACAAGGTAATGTGAACTGGCCACCAACATCATGCGATATGCCCTCGTTTGAAAGTTTTCTCGTGGAGTTCTCTTATGTCGCATGTGTATTCGAATAAGTCGCAAATCAGGTAGGTCTTCAGAGCAAATATAACCAATGCCATCGGTCAAATTCAGAGTGATTTATGCGCCTCATACATACATACATACATAATTGGTCATTACAACCCTTCAGTCAGGATTACGACCACGATCACACCACTTATGTTGTGTGTGTTAATTTTTTTATACATGAGTTTTTTATACATAAAGTCGACTCCGAACGACAGATTTTTGAGAAACTTTTCATTTTATTTACTCTGAGAGTTTTTGCCAGAAATCTGCTGAGAAGAAGTCGCCAAAGAAATACTTTTTGTATTTTATTTTGATGTCAGGCCTAGGGCGCGAACGCTGGCTTTTCGTCTAATAAGCCAACACTCCACCTACTAGACCACGGAGACTTCATGCGCCACAGTCATGGAAAATTTGACATTTCTAAAGCGCTCCACCTAGAGGCTGTGAAGGCTATAATATTCCTCATTCAACGCATAAAATATTCTTATGATATCTCACAACATATTGTTTGTAATTATAATTTCTACAAGTAATATATTTTGTTTTTATTTTCGATATTTTTAAAATTGTAATTCGCTCTACCGCAATGCAGATATTTGAACACCTACCCAGTACCCATACAAACTCAAACATGTGGCAGCCCTGCAGCCAGTCTAAATAAAACACAGAAAAAAAAACCTTTTCAACTGTCTGTTAAAACGTTTCATTTGCTAAGTCTTGCCTTGCCTGCGGTTGATTTTTGTTGCACTGAAAATTGCATTGCGTATGTGAATATGATTTCATGCAAATTTTGTTTGTCAGTTTATTTGGGTTTGTTTGCAAGCATTTAACATTTCATAACTTATAACAGTTTCTGTCATTCAAACAAACATTTTCAAGTCAATTACATTTTCATTTAATTTTTCACTCATATCAGAAGAGAAAAATTAAAATATTTTAAAACAAAATTATTCGAATTTATTTCAAGCAACAGAATTATAACAAAATATTTAAATTTAAAAGAAAAAATTGTTTCTCACACCATATGAACGGTGGACCATTGTAGTTGTGTTGCTTGAGAGCCAGACCAACAAGGCCTTCAAAGCTGATTTTTTTAAACAACAGTGCTTTCAACAACGAACCTCATTTCTTACACGGTGGTGACGTAGAAATCAAAAATGACTCCGTATGGAGTGCGAAGATCTCAGCCACGATTTTGAAAAAAATCTAGATACTGGTGTTTTGCGTTTACATCGCTTAACATTAAAATTATAAACAAAAACTACAAAAACAAATAATATAATATAATATAATAATTTTAATAATAAATAAATAAATTAAACGATGTAAAAACAAAACACCAGTATCTAGATTTTTTCATTTTCGTAACAATATACTAAGGGTTCTGATTTTAAACTTTCTTATATGTTGTCGGCAATGTTTTCCTGATCAGAGCCATTCCGAGAGCGTTAGAATGCTAGTTGGTGGCAGAATTTTCCATAAAAATCTCTTGACTTATTCGAATAGTCAGGCTGCGATTAAGTCCCTAAAATATTTGGATTTCTCAAGGAAATTATGAATCATTGAAAGCCAAGTCTTACATGGGTTCCCAATCAGAATGATATCGTTGGAATTTGCATTGTTGATGAGCTGGCCAGGACAGGTACTAAGATTTCAATCACCACCACCTCCTGCATAAGTTAAAGTCTTTATGCTCTAAGACAATATTAAAATGACATTAAAAAGCCTTAAATGGCATGACTTGATGGCAGAGGAGGGACTGTAAAACATATTCTATGCGAGCATTGTGCTTTACAGGAACTCATATGGAAATTCTGAGCTGATGTTATTAATTCTAGTTGCCGTAGTCTAGCAGGTAGAGTGTTGGCTTATTGAACGCGAGGCCATGGTTCAGACATCTCCAAAAAACCCAAATATGAGAAAATATTTTTTCGGCAACTTCTAGCAAGAACTATGAGAGTAAATAAAATTGCCATGAAAGTTTCTCAAAAATCTGGCGTTCAGAGTCGACTTTAAACTGTAAGTACCACCACTCGCTGATAAAATTAACAGACTCGGCATAAGTGGAGAGAGAAGCTATGTCGTAATCCTGGATTGTAATGACCAATTATGTACGTATGAATATATGTTCGTGCGATTTGAAATCATGGGCATCACACGTAGACGACTTACCCCATTTACACATTTTCTTATGGAGCTTCCTTAAGTCGCCGGTGTATCGAATAGGCTACAAATAACAACGGCTCTTAAAGCCATGATAACACATGTCATTGTTCAAATTCAGCCTGATATGCCAGAGTCAGGGAAAAATGGACATTTTGTATGGGCTTCACTTATAGAAGCCGTGGCAGACAATTGAACGGTGTTATCATGTTCCACACATAATGGCATCAGGAGGTCTTACCAACAAATAAAAACTTTCGATCCTACCACACAAACACACTTAGTTTTATTTACAGTAAAATATAATAAAGCCTTTATAAAAGACCCGGCTTTATTTTATTACATACAATTTTCATTCTTTAGTGTTAGTCTTATTGGTAAATCACAAGAACAAAATAATTAAACTGTCGATGGCAATTAAGGGTTGTCTTTCCCCATTAACTTTAGTTTTCATCATAGTACAACAATATTAATTGCTTGTCATGGACACCATTTTCAACGGCAAACGTCTCAACAGCAACAGCCAATGTCAGTCAATGAACAACAGCAATTTCCTGGAAGAAATAAATAAAGTCCTGTACATAAGAAATAAAAGGTCAAGACTATCATTTAATGCTTATGTTGTAATTTCGTAGCGACATTTATACTCAGCTTTAAAAAGTTTTTCTCATTGCTCGATGAGCAGCAATTGTAAAAATTGGCTGATAAATAGCCAAATTAAGCTGATACTGTAAAAAATTTATTGAGAATTACTTCAGATTTTTAGCAAGCACTTGTTAGTTGCTCGTGTTTGATGGAACTGTTTAGTGTAAAAAAAATATTGTATATTGTACTGTATATTGAAAAATATTGTGATACGGTTTATTATTGTAAATAATAATAGCAGATGGTGAATGCCTTTCAGCGTGACAAATAAGGGCTTTTAATTGATGATAAGCAACAAAAGTATATTCGGCAAAGACTGTAAAGAGTTACAAGAAGGTAACAGTGATGATGAAACAATTTTCATTTAAAATTATTACAGAGATATGCGAAGCTGTCATAACTCCAGATTATTGCGAAGTCGAGGAAATTCATTTACCAGAATATTACCTGAAAGAAGAAGCGGAAGAGGATAAAAAACTCGCTCAAATTTCCTATGAAAGTGGAAGAGGCTATTTTAGCAGAGACGGAATAATTTAATCCGTCTTAACACTATGCTAGAATCCGTGTTCATAATATTGTTATGTTGTCGTTAAAACCATTTGAAATATGACCTCGTAGATTGCAAATAAAATAAAAATAAATCTGTGTTTAATTTTAAATAAAGTTCTTCATTGTTCGCACAATTCTGTGTGCCACTGTTCACAACTTTATGTAAACCACAACAATAGTTTTGTTTGTTATTCCTCTGTTTACACACTTTGCATAAACAATAACAACTACTAGTTAATTTGTTCGATAGATCTTTATAACGGAGATTTGCAAACAGAGATTACTTTCTTCAAACACCGCGTCTTCGCACAAGACTGACTGAATTTTTACTAACTCTGTTGCCTGCTTTATATTGCCTTTCATACCGCAGGATGGATGGATGCTCTTGAAAGATAATGACTTCGCCTTCTCGAAATCTCTATAAATGTAAATTAATAGATAGATAATAAAGTATAATTGTTTACGTTTGTCCTTTCAGTGTTGTTGTTACCTTTTTGTTTACTTTTTTATACTGGTTTTTTGTTATTTTTTGTTTCCTTGTTTATTATGTAAACAAGTTCATTGTTTTTATTTTTGTAGCTTTTGTTTACAATTTAACGATCTGACAGCAAAACACCATTTCCATTTTCGTAACAATATTTTAATTTATTGAAAACCCTTAAATCGTATGGATCAAACCACAGGTCCAATATCTGCAACTAAAAGTAATGCGAAAAATATTTCTTTAGCAACTTTTTTTCAGCAGATTTCTGTCATTCAGAATCGACTTCACTTTAGGGCCAGCCGCTCATAGATCAAATTAAACACACAGTGGTGTGCAGACCATGCTCTGACCGACTTACTTGATGAGTTTGATGGAATTCAGTCAGTATGGGGACTACGCTTACCTGTAGCGTACTCAAATGTGCTTTGGTAATCAAAGCTACCACTCTAACCTAACGTAACCTAACACAAGTGGCGTGAGATGCTAGACGTACATATGCGCTACGTATGTATAATTTAATTGTTATTTGTTTTCAAATACATACCCAGGTATGCAGCTGTTAACGTAAAGGGTAGATATGTGAAATTGATTTAACAAATTTTCATCAAACCTTAATATGTTAGACAGAAATTTCAGAAAGATACGAAAGCCACTTTCGGAGTTACAGAGTTTTTAAAATTAAAAACATAACCGGTTATGCAGATTAAATGAATTTAATTTCTCTGAGTGTCACCCCTAGCGTATGAGTAATGTTAATTGAATGCAACACATCGTGTGTAACTCATACGTCTGGGCCGTTAAAATTTACATTTTTTCCTTCGATTTTTAAACTTCAATGCAACAAATAGTTTAATTGAAACATATTAACTACAATCCCTAGAACATATTGAGAAATTTAAAAGCTTAAATTTGAAAATGCAATAAAACAAAAACGCTTACAAGAAAACGTTGCAGTCAGCCGCTACGCGGGCCATTGTCGAGAACTATAGAGAGAAGAGAAGGGATGAGACACGCCTTTTCAGACGCAAGAAGAGGGAACAGGAAAGGCGTGAGCGTGAGGGAGTCGAGATGTATAGATGTAGGAATGACGCTCAAAAATTCTATCAAAAGGTTAAGCGTCTAACCGAGGGTTATAAACCCGGAGCGTCTTCCTGCAAAGATGAGAATGGAAACTTGGTAGCAGATCCGCAGAGAGTGCTGATGTAATGGCGGAAACACTTCTCTACTCTGCTAAAAGGCGATGATTACAATAATATCGCCTTTATAGATGATGTTCCGAACCCGATCGATGATGACGGCGTGGAGATTCCTAGCCATGAATTGTTTAAGACCGGATATAATGAGTTGGTAGGGCGCATGCACCAGCTTATTTACAAAATATGGCTAGAGGAAAGTATGCCCAACGATTGGAACCTCAGTGTCCTCTGTGCTGTCCTGAAAAAGGGAGACCCTGCTATAAGCGCCAACTACAATCTATCGCATATAAGGTTCTTAGAGGCGTATTGTGTGGACGACTGAAGCCAAATCCTGGAAAACACCCACGAAAAACAAGTCGACACACACCATCTTTTTGTCAACTATAAGGCAGCCTCCGATAGCCCCATAAGGAGAAGGGTTTTTGTGCAATATCTGAGCTAGGTGTACCTGCGAAGCTGACAAAGCTATGCAGAATGGCGTTGAGCAATTCCTGCAACTCCGTCAAGGTAGAAACGGACCTCTCCGAACTTTTTGATACCGTGCGAGGTTACAGACAAGGCGATCCCTTATCATGTGACTTCTTCAAGTTCGTCATGGAGAGTGTTCTGCGGAAGACGGGAGTGCATCGCAATGGCACTATTTTCCAAAAAAGCGTTCAGATGGGTCTGGCAGTAAAGGAGGGCAAAACAAAGTATATGTTATCGTCAAGTAGAGACCTGCGGCGTACTGATTCTCAGATTACGGCCGATAACTATACAATTTGTTTATACTATAACTGTACAATTTTCGTGCACCTTTTCGAGTGTATGGGTCATATTTCGGTGATGGTTTGTCGGCATAACACTTTCCGTTAACGGTGCCACACAGAAAATAGTCCAACGGTGTCAAAACGCACCTTCTTGGCGACCAATTTACATCGCCATTTCGCCAAGTCGCCGTGGTGTAGTAGGTAGTGTGTTGGCTTACTATTCGTAAAGCCCGGGTTCGTATCCCAGGTCAGACATCAAAAATGAAATATGAAAAAAAAAATATTTCTTCGGCGACTTCCTCTCAGCAGATTTCTGGCAAAAACTCTGAGAGTAAAATAAACCTGCCATGAAAAAGTTTCTCAAAATTCTGTCGTTCGGAGTCGACTTTAAACTGTAGGTCCCGCCACTCACGTATAAAATGAACGCACACAACATGAGTGGTGTGAGAAGCTAGGCCGTAATCCTGACTGAAGGGTTGTAATGGCCAATTATGTATGTATGTATGTATTTCGCCTAATTAAACGGCTATCCAACATTTGACGCAATAAATCGATTGTGACATGAGATGTGCAGCAAGTTGTTTCATACTGTTGAAACCAAACATCGTTCACATCAAGGGCTGTTATAAAAAAACTCGGTTATCATGGTGCGATAGGTGTCTCCATTGACCTTAATGCTTGCGCCGTCCTCATTTTCAAAGAAATATGGGCCAATGATGCCTCCGCTCCACAAGCTGCACTAAACAGTCACTTTTAATGGCTGCATTAGCGTTGGAAGACCACGTGGGAGATTTTTGAGCCCCAAACACAGCAATCTTGCTTATTAATGTACCCACCAAGATGGAAATGAGCTTCATCCAAAAAGCCCAATAAATCGAAACGTTGCTCAAACATAAACCGATTCATTACTCTTCAGTGGAGATAATATAAGGAATTTTGTGACAGAATAAAATGACATAAGTATTGCCAAATGCGAAATAATCGATGGTACAAATTTAAACCGATAGTTGGCCCACCCGACATATCAAGTGTTTACTTCCAATTTTTATAAAATTATTAAATAATTTATCAGAAACAAAATCTAACTTCGATTACAATAAAAACCACATACAATTTTTAATTTATTTATTTCTTATTTATTTCTGATATAACGTTGTACATACAACAAAAAGTCAATTTTTGCGTAGGAGTCAACGCTGTTGGTATTAAATTTTCGTTGGTAATATAGCTTACAGCATAGGGTAGTGAAATGGTCTGGCCATATTAAATATGGCTCGCATTAGTAGGCAGAGTTAGCACTGCCACCATATCTACTTGAGTGTATCGCTGTTCATTTTCATTGCCCGAAAAAAGATAACTTTTGCACGTGGCTCATTAGCTGGTAAATCGAGGCATTCCGATATCCAAATACCAATATTTCATTCTGTTCATGTCGACATCAGTACAAGCGTTGGGGCTGAAAACTCATGACAGCAGTGATATTTATGGGGCTGAACTCTTCTCGTCGGAACCGGTACTCTATGCAATGCACTGTACTCATTTAAAGCGAGAGGTGTTGCCAACGTTAGATACATGCTAGAAAGAAGGAAAAAGAAATAGAAATGCTGATAAAATTAAAAGTAAATTAAATTTTTTTATTTAACGGTTGTTTTAAAAAATATGAATAAAAAATTATCGCTTTTAAACCCTTAAACAATTGGTCAAAAGTCAAATAAATTCATTTGTATGTTTCTAATTGTAATGCTATAAACACAATAAACGCAACGCAGCAAGTAGAGCAATTTTGCAATTGTAGCCTAAGCTAAATGTATAAGGACAACGACAAAAAATTATAAGTATAACAAATAAAAAATAAACAATTCATCGGTTCTTTATCAATGGTGCCACTAAAAGGTTTTTGCGTTATATTCCATACATCGCGTTTTTAAAAACCACTGTTTCATGAATGTTAGAGCACAAATCCTCTCACTGTTAGCAATAATTTTACTGCGAATACATACATTCATAATTGGTCTTTACAACCCTTCAGTTACGACCTAGTTGCTCACACGACTTATGTTGTGTGTGTTAATTTTATACGTGAGTGGCGCTACCTACAGTTTTAAGTCGACTCCGAACGATTTTTGAGAAACTTTTCATAGCAATTTTATTTTCTCTCGGAGTTTTTGCCAGAAACCTGCTGAGATGAAGTCGCTGAAGAAATACTGCTGCGAATAAAAATAGAAATTATCCTAAAAGCAATGAGGCAGAATATTTGATAATATTTCTATACACACCCACGGATTTTAATTTTGAGAGATTGTTGCGTTTATTGTGTTTATAGCAAAACTGAAAAGAATTTTAAAATTAAAAAAACCACGCTTAGATTAGGTTTCAATAGAAAATAGTTCAGTATTTAGTTAAACTACGAGAGAACAGATAAGTTATCAATGATTGCCTTAAAGTTATTGAAAAGCCTTGTAGGGTATCAGAATTGTTACAAGGCACTTATAAGTAAACGCTTGCAGTTATTTAATGAAATTTAAGGTTTCAAGATGTCGGGGCACAGCTAAAACTTCTTAACGAAATGGAAAGAAGCTAAGCAACATTCTTCAAGGCACTAGTAGCAGGTTACAGATTAGGAGAACATTTACGCCTAAAAATTTATTTCAATTGTAAGGAGTGCTCTTTGGCTTAGTTCGTGACAATGACGGTAAAATATACAATAGAAGAGCCAACCTGCTGATTTGGCAACATGTGGTTTTAAAAGGCTGATGCTACGTGATACACAGCTCATAGCACTTCGGATGCTTTGTCCAAGCAATAGTCGTCATAGTCTAGTAAGTATTGTGTTGGCTTATTAGGCGTGAGGACACGAGTCAAACGTCAGGTCATACATCTACACCAAAACGAAATATGAAAAAATATGTTCTTTTGGTGACTTCCTCTCAGCAGATTTCTGATAAAATTGCCATGAAAAGTTCCTCAAAAATCTGTCGTTTAGAGTCAGTTTGAACGTGTAGGTCACACCATTCGTGTGTACAATTTAACGCACACAACATAAGTGGTGTGAGAAGCTAGATCGTAACCGTGATGAAAGGGTTGTAATGACCAACTATGTATGTATGCGTGTAAGCTCTGCAATGTCGTACAGTATTATTCATAAAATATTAGGAACTCGATCTAATACAAGCTGGGCAAGGACATAAAAAACGTTCAATCACTTGATATTGATAAATACTATCAATATAGACACATAAACAAAAAAAACAGAGACAGCAAGCAGAGCAAATACACAACCTTCTAGTGAGTATTTTAGTGTTCGTACGCCACTCATACTTATTTTGTGATTCTTGCAAATGTTGAATCATGGAGAGTCGAATTCAACAATATCATACGTGTTCTTAAGTATGAATATGATTTGTACTTCGAACTTTGAATATAAGTCGAGGTTCCATGATATTAAAACAAGAATAAATGCGTATAAGTATCAGAAATTATGAGTATGATTCGATTCTACTCATCTTTTTGAATACTCATTGCTGACCTCAGATTCACATACGCACGCACATATGTATATATTGTGTGTTATACTATGACCAAACATTTTCCCTTTGCGTTTAATGTGCTCAGTAGAGGCAGTATAAGCAATATTTGTGTAAAAAAATGTAAATAACAGCAGCAACGAGAAAATGAAAGGAAAAATACAAATGAAAACACATTGAAAATATAGACTTCATAGACTACTTATCTATATTAGTCATCCATTCATCCAACAATATAAAGGATTCATCGAAATACAGACAAACATTGAGTGGAGGAAAGGACGCAAATAAAATTGCTGTGATGGGTATGATAAACAAAAATTAGTATTAAGCCTCAAGGGAAATGTACAGACATATGGATATGACCAGAACCAGACACACTTATATTCACTTATGGTCTCAACTAACAGTATCTAAAATATTAATAAAACTGATAGAAACTATATGAACAGAAAAATATGCTCCCTATGGAGTTATTTGTATCTTGAACGCGCACTTCATGGTGTGTATAGACACCAAATTTTGGTCATAAATAATTTCATAAGAAATACAGTGAGCGTCAAAAGAAACTGTACACTATGGACAAAACTCTAATAAACACCAAACCCGATGTTTACTACCCAAGGAGAGTGTCCTAAAAAATTGTTTCAATATTAAAAACTGGCAATGAAACAAGTTAAAGTTGTATTAAGTTTTAATTAAAATTCTTCATTATTCGCACAATTATGTGTGCCACTGTTCACAACTTGATGTAACAACAACAATTGCTTTGTTTGCTATTCCCCTGTTTACACTCTTTGCATAAACAATAGTAATTACTAGACTGATCGACTGATCTTTGTAACGGAGATCTTCAAACAACGATTACTCTCTTCAAATACACCTCGTCGTCAGACAAGACTGACTGAACTTTAGTCACTCAGTTGCCCGCTATGATTTGCCTTTTATATGGCAAAGTAAACAGTCTGATGAATGTTCTTGAAGGAGAACGTGCTTGAATTCTCTATAAATGTAAACATCGTTGTTTACATTTATTACTGTAGTGTTGTTTGTGTATTTTTGTTTACTTGTTTACCATTTTCTATGCTGGTGTTTGTTGTATTAAGCAGTAAGATAATTTGTGAGTAGGTTTGTTTACTGCATTGTTTTGTTTTTGTAGCTTTTGTTCATAATTTTAATGTTAAACGATGCAATAGAAAAACACCAGTATCTAGATTTTTCATTTTCGTAACAATATATTTTTTTAATGTACAGTTTCTTTCGACGCCCACTGTATATTTAAAAATTCTAACAGGTTAACCCCCTAGTCAGCTAGCTGTGTTTATAAATACATGACTACTATTTGTTCTCAAGCATGCTTCGTAATGCATTACCTTAATGTTTCATGGCTTTGCATATGATTTTATCGCATTAACATTAACTTAACGGTTCTCCTTTCATAGAATATCTATTAAGAAGTAATTGTAAAGCTTTTAAATTAAAATATTTCCTCATTAAAATCGTAAAACATAATGAAATCTTTCATTTCTTTCTTAAATGGAAAATTAATAATTCTTTTTCCAGATTTTACAATTCCACTTAAAAAGATAAACTCAGCACAGCAAAACAGGATTTTCACTAGAACTACTTATACTTTGAAAAAAATTTATTAAAATTTCTGTTTATTCAGTTCTAATTAAGACAAATATTCTACGTACATGAATTCAAGATAGTTTGAAGCCACACTTAAACCGGTTTGAAGCCACACTATAGATCAGCTAGATCATCACTGCTAGTGATATATCTGCCTGTGGTTAAAGCAAAAATAAGTGGAAAATAATAAATCAGGCAAAAAACTGCTTATCTGATAATTAATAGCTGCAGATGATAGGGAAGAAAAAAACACCAAGAAGTGATACCAGTTTAGGTGACTTTAAGATTTAATTGCGTGCTTTAGACAGTCACCCCTTCTTCTTTAGTTTTTTAATATTTTATATAAAAAAGCAAAAAATAGGAAAACATCTGAAACAACAGCAAATCCAAAATCGATTTTATATGCTGCTGAATATTTTAAACCAAAACCTGAGTGCAATTTATTTAGCTTTCGGGGCTGGACATTTTTTTTTAATATCCGTTTGTTTTTAAGAAAATTCAAATATTTGTGGTCACCTCTGATAATATAGCATCTGAATAAAAAAAACTGGACTCAAAGAAGAATATTTTAAAGTACAACACTGGACTGTTAACATGCAACACTGTCCTGTTAACTTACAGCACTGGCCCAAGCATGAAAATGGGCTCATAAAACTGCCACACTTTTTGGAATTTCAAGCCAAAAGCAAAAACAAGAAAAAAACTGAAAACAAGTAAAACTACACATAACATACATACATAATTGGTCATTAGAACCATTTAGTCAAGATTACGACCTAGCTTCTCACACCACGTATGTTGTGTGTGTTAAATATTTATACATGAGTGGAGGGACCTACAGGATGAAGTCGAATCCGAACGACAGATTTTTGAGAAACTTTTCGTGGCAATTTTATTTACTCTTAGAGTTTTTGCCAGAAATCTGCTGAGAGGAAGTCGCCGAAGAAATATTTTTTTTACATTTCGTTTTGATGTCTGACCTGGGGTTTGAACCCTGGCTTTACGTCTAATAAGCCAACGCAACAAGTACTAAAACACTGTCTGACAAGTGTTGCTTCTTTACCTCTTTTCTCTCATATACGCCTGTTTCCAGCTATAAATTTAACATGAAAGTTAAAGTTCAAGAAGCATCTTAGTCTAGTAGGTAGTGTGTTGGCTTATTAGACGTGAGGCCATGGTTCAAACTCCAGGTCAGACATCTCGAACGTAATGAAATATAGAAAACATATTTCTTTCGGCGACGTTCTGTCAGCAGATTTCTGCCAAAAACTGTGCAAGAAAATAAAATAGCCATGAAAAGTTTCTCAAAAATCTGTCGTTCGGAGTGGACTTTAAACTGTAGGTCCCGCCACTCATGTATAAAATTAACACACACAATCTAAGTGGTTTGAAAAGCTAGGGTTGTAATGACTGACCTGACTAAAGGGTTGTAATGACCAATTAAGTAAGTACAAGAAGCCTAATCTCTTCAAAAAATCAGGGGAAAGCTAGTGCTAGTGCTTTCCTTTAACAGAACAGCTTAGAGGGCATGTAAATGTTCTCTAAGTATTGATACTAACATGTGCCTATCTTACGCCTATTTATCAAATAAGTTCGATAACACTACTAAGGAAGCATACGTTGCCACATAATTACTCCTTGAGAATTAATTAGATTTTTTAATCTCCAGGAGGAGCGCATTGCAAGTGGCGAGCAATGTATACAAATGTCTGTCTTCCGGCGCGGAGTTGAAAATATGTATCCTTAGTAGCATATTTAACGGCAACAACGCATGCTTGAATCTCTTATGCTATGTTCAAAATGAGGCCGCTAAAACTAAGTCACAAGGCGAATGTAGTTAGGAATACACTTGGTTGTTCAAACGTTGGAGTTGAAAGTATTGATCGGTGCAACACTGAACGCGCAGATATTACTTAATACTTCAGCCAGGAGTACAACCTAGCTTCGCACATCGTTTGTGCATTTTATCCATGAGGAGCTGGACCTACATTTTAAAGTCGACTCCGAAAGACAGATTTTTTTATGGTGACATAAAGGCAGGCTCATTTTTATATAATCCTTTTGCAGTGCAGATTTTCTGTCTTATTTGGCCCGTATATTATATTATAATTTGTTTTGTAAAAATTTAATTGCAGTTATTTTGTTGCTAATAATTTTGAGAGAAATTACTTTTTTTTAATTCTATTTTTCTCAAATTTTTTTTACTTACAGTGAGCGTCAAAAGAGACAATACATTAAAAAAAATATACAATACTAAATTACCGTTATTTTTATTTTAAAATTCTTTCATTGCTAGTTTTTAATTTTGAAACAAACAAAAAATTACAAAAAATTTTGAAATATTGTCAAATTTTTTCGTTCACTCTCCTTAAGTGGTAAAAGTTGAGTTTGGTGATTGTTAGAATAGTGTTGTACAGTTTCTTTTGATGCTCACTATACATTTATGAAGGAATAATAGGACTCTGATCTGCTATTTGCAATTGATTGCAATTGTTTATAACAACTTTTTTTATCAATTTTATTTTTGTTATAAATTTTAAATAAAGTTTTAAACATAGTTTTTATTTTCATATGTATTTGTTTTTAATTTTAAAATTTTTTATTTTTAATTTTATTTCCGTTTTTTACTTTTTTTCCAATCATTTCTTATTTACCATTCTATTTATTTTTTTTACAATTATTCTTTTTTAAATTTTTAATTCAGTTTCCTTTTTGGTTTTTTATTTTCTTCTTTATTGTTTCCCCTTCATAGTACAAGAATTGCGGAAAATGTGCACTTTTTTCGTTTCTTTTGTAGGCCAAAAGGAACACTTTTCGTCAAATATTTAATTTTCGTTTTGTTAGAATGCTTTTCTGCATTTACGTAAAATCTTTGGTGTGTTATAAACAGCAAACATTTCCCATAACTTTTGCCACACGAATACCAAATTGTTTGAATATCCCGTCAATACTGAATTCATTCTGCTTATCAAATTATGAATTGGGTAGATATGGCCGATTCAACGAGTATGAGTTGTAGTGTAGTGTAGAGCTTAAATATGTGTGTGTAATCGCCCTGCCGTCAAATGAGTAGCTAACTCCAAAAAAAGCTAACTTTAAGTTTGTTTGTGTAGACTAACTTAAAGCTAACTACTACGCAATGCAAAATGTACATTAACCAAAGTGTATACAAACACTCCAATTCTTAACGCCGTTGGATATAGATAACTAACGTCTTAGACGTTTGATTAATAAACAAAACCGCTTGTCATCTTTTTGCTTTATATTTTTGGTTAAAAATTTATTGTTTGCGTAAAATAATTATAAAAAATACACTAAATTAATAAATAAATTCGAAAGGTTTGAAGTGTTTTTATTTGAAGTGAAGTGAAACAATATTAAAGGGCCGCTTGCCAGAAAAGCTTACGGAAATTATGTCACCAAATTCGTGCATGGACATAAACTCGGATGGTGTTCTTGGTAAAAAGCGTTTAAAAGACTATGACGCCTTAACAGGTAAGTGCTAATTTGAAAATATAAGTTTTAACCAAGTCTGAAAACAAGTAAAAATGTATATAAATATTTTTTAAACAGATGCCTGTCGATCACTCGGCTCTCAGGATGTAGAAACTGGCGTTACGCATTAAAAATGAAAACACAAATCCAAAAAATTAAAATATTTGCAAATGTTATATTTAGTAACTCTTTTTATCTTTTTTTATCAACAAATGTGGAAAATATTTTTGTAAATCGTGAATTTATTAATTTTTTTTCATATGCATAAATTAGTTTAGAAAAAGGTCTTTATTTACACAATCAACAAATGTATAAAATATTGCTTGAGATGTATTGAACTGAATTTATTTTATTTAAACTGAACTGAATTTATTTTAATTTAATTTTTTTTATTTATTTATTTTATTTATTTTCTTTTTACATGAATAAACTTTTGTTTTCTATTAAAATAAAAATTTTAAAAAACTGTTTCATTTCGAATAATTAATATGATAGCTTATTATTGTGAGTTTAAAGCCAACGTGTAAGAACTGATTTCATTCACTGAAATTTAGTTAACTTATAGTCAGATTAAAAAAACTAGCTTAAAGCTAATTAAAAGTAGTAAGTTTATAGCTAGCTACAAATAGGTTTACTTTAAGTTAACTGCTAAGTAACTAACTTTAAATTAATTTAAAAGTAATGCAGAGTCGGACAATTGACTACTTCCTAGGACATCGCAATGTTAAAATAGTTAGTCATTTCCATATAAAAGTAATTCAAGTGTCAACCACCACTGCTTGAGAAATAGTTGGTTTTAAGTTAATTTAAAGTCAACTGAGTGTACGACAGGGCGGTTCAAAGAAAATATATATTTCATTCTCACATACTACAACTACAATCACATGTGGTTCTCTCTCAGTTATTATTTGCTTTTATGTGGAATGTATTCGAAACTCCATTGCTTGTGTTACACAAGTTGTGTATATTCAGTGTGACCAGATTAACGTTATGAGAGCAAAAATCTAGTCAAACTGTATATAACAACACATGTGAATATAGTTCAGTTGTGTTCATTTTTCGATACGGTTCAGAGGGCTACAGTATTAAAAAACAAGTACCACAGAGAGTTTATTTCCAAACATTTTAATAAGCAAGAGAGTTTTTATTTCTTCATTCTCTGTCCTCTAAGCTTTTGTTTGATGTTTTGTATGTGTATTTAGTTTTGTAAGCTTCTGTTTATTAGAAGTTAGTGGCGGTTTGAGCAAACAAGCAATTTTAGTTTCTTCTCTTCTATAGGAAGTAAGAGAGAGAGAAAGTTTTAGTATTAAAAAAACAAGTAAGAGATTTAATTTATCACTTCCGCAAGAGTACCAAACGAGTGCTTGTACTGTATTATCTTTACATTTTATTTTAACTCTCTTTAGTGTCTCATGCGCTTCTCATTTGTGCTTTTAATTTCGTATTTAATAGCTTGTTTCTGTAAGACAAATGGTTTTAGATAAACGTGTGTTTGTATGCAAAGCACAAACAGGATTAAAAACTACTTTAATATGCAGGAAACCATTGACAAAATAGGACATTATTGAGGTTAAATGTTGCAGTTTGTGATATACAAACTTTGTAAACCATACTTGGCTACGTATTGTGTTTCTAATTCAATGTAAACTTAATACAATCCTGTTGTAAACATTTCTTTTACAGAGAAACAAATGTAAGTAAGCTGTACCTGACTGGAGTTCAACTGAGAATCATAAAATATTATGATGATTCATATACATTAACACTCTTAACTCTGACATAATGGAGCCATGTTATATAGAAGCTTTTAATATAATAAACAAATAAATAACATGTTGCTTTACCTTCGTTTTATTAGAGCAATGCAATCAAATAAAATGTTTAACTTGAAACTGTTACATGGTGGGATAATGTAGTCAAACGATGCAAATTTACAGAATATGTGTCTTAACATTGCTTTATACTGAGAGCATCTCTCTTAACTTGTTGATTGTTGAAAAGTTTTCTTATGTTAAACTTGAACAAGACAACAATGTTAAAGAGTATTATATTCGACTGTATTGCAACATGTTGATATTATATTCAAAGCTTTTCAACTTGTTTATTTAATGTTCTCTGTAAGTTTAAAATGTTCGATTGTTATTAAAGAAAGCAACATGTTGATAATCATATTTAAAGTACATTAATGGAAATTTTTTCACAATGGTGACATAATGTTAAATAATGGATATTAATGGATATTAACAGTATATCAACATGTTGTTATGTTCCTTATTTAAAGAAATTTCTGTTGTTACATGCAATCTGTTATACACCATAAACAAGAGAATGATACATGCTTTCATAAAATGTTTAGTAAAGGTAACTTGATTGATATAAACAATGTCGCCAAGCAGTTTCATATTATCTGTAAATAAATTTAAAGAAGTGTGATTAAAGCAACTTTAAATGCATACTAAGCTTTGTTGTAACTACTAATTGCAATGAAAAGTTTCTCAAAAAATCTGTCTTTCAGAGTCGGCTTTAAACTGTAGAGCCAGCTACTCATTAATAAAATTGACACACACGGGCGGTGTGCGAAGCTATGTTTTAATCCTGGCTGAAGTATTATGTAATATTTGCGCGATCAGTGTTGCACCGATGAATGCTTTCAACTGCAACGTTTGAACAACCAAGTGTCTTCTTAACTACATTCGTATAGTGACCCAGATTTAGCGGCCTCATTTCGAACATAGCATAAGACATTAGATCATGCACAGGAATGTTGTTGCCGTTGCTACTAAGGACACATATTTTCAGCTCCGCGCCGGAGACATACATTTGTATACACTGCTCGTGACTTTCATAGCACACCTGGGGATAAAAGAAATCTTCCTTTTTCTCAAAGACTAATTATATGGCAATGCATGCTTCCTTAGTTGTGTTATCGAACTTATTTGATGAATAGGAGTAAGATAGAATAGATAGGCACGAGCTAGTATCAATGCTTAGCTCCCAATGCTGTTCTGCTAAAGGAAAGCTCTAGCTCTAGAACTCTCCTGATTTCAGATTTTCTGTTAGGCTTCTATTTACTTAATTGATCATTACACACCAAAGTTGCTTCTTATACCACCCAAGTTGTGTGTGTTAATTTTATACACGAATAGCGGGGGATCTACACTTTAAAGTCGACTCCGAAAGACAGATTTTTCAGAAACTTTTCCATGGCAATTTTATTTGAGTCTCAGAGTTTTTGCCAGAATTCTGCTGAAAGGAGGCCACCGAAAGAAATATTTCTTTCATATTTCGTTTTGTTCGAGATGTCTGATCTGGGGTTTGAACCGCAGCCTCACGTCTAATAAGCCAACACACTACCTACTAGACTACAACAAATTCTGCTTAAATTGCCTTAAAAGATGACATTTGACTAAAAGGAGATGCTTCTATAGCGTACGTTAATTTAAGGTATTACCGCGCTGCAAAGATTTTGCTAACGAGCGACGTCCCTAATCGAAAATCCACACCAAAAAACAAGAACTTCTTTGTGATGCATCTGACGGTCTTGGATCTCATGTGTATTGATATCGTCCCTAATTCGACAATTTTGTTTGTTTATGGCTTCATGGCTGAAGATGACATTTCGATAAAAAAAACCCCATTCAGTGTTCACATTCCATGGTCTATGATCGTTTCCCTTAAGTCCATAGTGATTTGGTAAAACCGATTGAATATGTGACAACTAATTTGACAGATGTAGCATTTGACAATATGGCCGTTATCAACTGTCAAAGTACAGAAGTCTTTGTTGCAAGACCCACTACAAAAAGGCAACTTTTTAAAAAGATAAATAATCTTCCTTTTACTAAAGAGAATGCATTTTTTGATTTGAAAATTTTTCTGAAATATTTTTGCAATTCGCCTAACCCTATCCTTACTTTAAACTGTCCAGCTCGCTTGTATTTAAAGCTTCTTGGTCAGCTCTCTTACCTTGCTGTTTAAGATAAACATCTTAATTTTTCAAAGTTACTTCTTTTTGTTTTTGTCTACGCTTCTTTCAAGTAAACAGTGCGTTTAAACGCCTTTAAAAAGTTCTTAAGTGAATGAAATTTTTATTTTCCTTTTTTGTTTTTTTGGTCAAGATTAATTCCATGTTTAAAGGCGTACAGTGTAAACGGATATGGGGTGTTGAGTTTATATTATACGCCAGATTAATTGACGTTCTTAAGCATTTCGAAATGTGAAACAAACAAAAATTAATTAAAACTTTAAAGACATCATTAAGCTGTGAAAAAGGGTGTTTAATAACGAAAACGAGTTTTTCTTTTTACAGACTGTTGTTGTTAACTTGCAAAGAAAGATTTCAAAGTTAATTTTCTGTGATAATTACAGACAGTAGTCAAGATTAAAGATAAGAAATCAAGGCAACAGTTTCTTTTCTTTTTTATACGTTATCTGTGACACCAAACAAATTACGGCAAATGTTTTAAAAAACATTTGTATACGTTTTTACAAAAGAAAAATTTTTTTTGAATTTTATTCTTAAATTGGAAAAACGAATGTAAATCTTTCTAGATGTTGACAAAAACAAGGAAAAACAGGTATCAGGGATTACAACCTAGCTTGTCATACTACTTATGTTGTGTGCCTTCATTTCATATATTAGTGGCAGGACCTACAGTTTAATAACGACTTTTTGAGAAACTTTTTCATGGAGATTTTATTTTACGCACAGAGTTTTTACCAGAACGCAGTTGAGAGTAAGTTGTCGAAAGAAATATTTCTTCTGATTTCAGGGGCTTTTTATTTCATGAGGCTCTCGCCCAATAAACCTACTACCTACTAGACGACGTCAATCAATCAAATTGGTTCTGCTTGTTCAAATCGTTACTGGATTGGAGCAACATGTTGCACAGTAATGTAGAATATTTGAAAAAAGCAGTGAAGATCCAATATTTCTCTCCTTGGGCAAAAACACTGAGAGTCAAATAAATTTGCCATGAAAAAGTTTCTCAAAAAAATCTGTCGTTCAGAGACGACTTTAGACTGTAGGTCCCAACACTCACGTATAAAATTAACATATACACCATAAGTGGTGTGAGAAGGTAGGTTGTAATCCTGACTGATGGGATGTAATGATCAATTATGTGTGTATGTAAGTGTGTATCATGTTTGTTAAATCGTTTGACATTCTTTTGAAGTCGCCGTAGTCTGGTAGGTAGTCTGTTAGCTTATTAGACGTAAGACCACGGTTTAAACTCCAGGTCAGACGTCTCTAACAAAACAAAGTATGAAAAAAAATATTTGTTCGGCGACTTCCTCTCAGCAGAGTCAAAAACTCTGTAAATAAAAAAATATTGCCATGAAATGTTTCTCAACATAAAACTGTAGGCCCTGCCACTCATGTATAAACGTAACACACACTATATAAGTGATGTGAGAAGCTAGATAGTAATCCTGACTGAAGGTTTGTAATGACCAATTATGTACATATTGTCACGTGTTTACCTTTTAAAAACGTTTGAAATTTGAGCTCGTAGATAAAAATAAAAAAAAATTGTGTTCTGGGTGCCCTAGTAGTCCATGGGTAATGTGCGAGACTATTAGCGTGAGGGTCATGGTTTTTATTCCCACCAGAGACTCTGGTCTGTGACACTATACCGAGCATATGGACAAAGTTACTCAGCTCGTATATAATTGAAATATAATTTGTAATTGTATTGTAATTAATAAATAAATAATAAATAAAATAATAAAATAATAAAATAATAAAATAATAAAATAAATAAATTTGTGTTTAGTTTTAATTAATTTCTTTATTGTTCGCACAATTCTGTGTGCCACTGGTCACAACTTGATGTAAACAACAACAATTGCTTTGTTTGGTTATTCCTCTTTGCACTGTTTTGCGTAAACAATAACAATTGTTCAATAGGTCCTTACAACGGAGATCTTCAAACCACGTTTACTTTCTTCAAACATCGTGTCTTTACACAAGACTGACTGCCGATATCCGAGTCATGCCACTGTCCGGTCGCCCAGAGACGTTTACTTTTTTTAGCAGACACTCCCCTACAGAAAAGGTCAAGCGGAAAGAAGCCCAAAATTATCTCCAGTGCCGACGTAGATGTAGTGTGCAAGGCACCACTAATGATAATACAGGCAGATCTCTGCAGTCGCTGTATTAATTTCTAATTAGTCTTCTTTTCAAGGGATTCCCACCAAACTAGGCATCCATAGGTCAAGATAGGTTTGACCACCGCTGTGTAGATCCAGTGAGTCATCTTAGGTCCTAGGCCCCATTTTCTCCCCAACACTCTGTTACAAGCATACTGGGCAATATAAGCCTTTTTAATTCTGTTAATGATGTTCGATTTCCAAGACAGCTTCCTATCCAGAATGAGTCCTAGAAAGTGTGCCCCCTGTTTGAGTTTCAGTTCCGTCCCGTTCAGTTTCAGTGGACGAAAAAGTCGGTGGCTTGTACCTTCTCGTGAAGAGTACTACTTCCGTTTTCACCGAGTTAACACCCAATCCACGATCAGATGCCCGCACGCAGACACTCCTCAGAGCCAGTTGCATCCTATCTCTGATAGTGTCGACAAATCTTCCGGAGATCACAAGAACAATGTCATCCACATATGCAATTGCCTCACATCCATTTTGTTAAAGTATAACTAGTAGCTCATTCATCGCCAGACCTTGTGGAGTTCCCCTGCCTATAGCCCTGGTCGTTTCTGAGCCCCCAAGTGCGGGGTAGATTGTTCTTCCACAAAGTAGCTTAGGTATCCAGTTCAACATAGTGGTCTGTATACCTAGCCTTGCCAGCGCCCTGGATATAGCGCAAAGTTCCACATTATTGAAGGCTCCTTGGAAAGTAGACAGCACAGCAGGCTATGCAGGGCAGTTTCAACAGACCTTCCCTTATTGTATGCGTGTTGCCCCCTGGAAAGGAGATTTCCATCCAAGGTCTGAGGCAGATTCACATCTACGAATCTCTCAATGGTCTTCAATAAGAAGGAGGATAGACTTATGCAAGAGGGCCGGATATATTCCGTCCGGTCCCGGAGTTTTAAAGGGTTTAAATCCGTCTATCGCCCATTTTATCGCGTCCGCAGATATGATCGAACAGTAGTCCCACTGTGATTCACTCCCCGAAACAGTTGTTCGCGTATCCGAACCCTGTCCCGGTGGAAAGTGGGTGTCTACAAGAAGATCCAAAGTTTCCTTCTCAGAGTTGGTCCATGAGCTATCCTCCATTTGCAGCACGCTAGGTATAAAGGATGTTGTCGAGAGAATTCTCCTTAGCCTAGAGTTTCGTTGATAGTGATCATGTAAACAAGTTCATTATTTTTGTTTTTGTAGTTTTTGTTTAAAATTTAAACGATGTGAAAGCAGAACTCTATTTCCATTTTCGTAACAATATGTTGACACTGCTGAAACTGACATTTTCAAACAATGAGAAGTTCTAAGTTCTTGCCCCAGGACTTTATATAAATAATTTGGCTGTACAGCTTGAGGCGCCAATTAAACAATTCTTTGAATGCTTGTAATTTCAAGGTAATGAGGACAGGTTTTAGTGGAATATTTCTCTTCTTCAGAGATATTTATTTCGAGTAGAGCATAACATAGTCGACTATGTGCAGTAAATTTACTGCCTTTTTATATTGAATGCATATTTTTTATTTCCGTACCTTTTCGTTGCTGGCTTCTGTCTTTGCTTTTATTTGTGAGTTTGTATGTAAACAATCATGGCATATGCTTCACTTTAAACGACCTAAAATCCGTTTTAAATGCTCAGAGATTAAAATCAAAAACTGAAATAAAACTGATTTCCGATAATTGATAAGAATTTTTGTCAATTTGTTTCAATCGTTGTGGTTTGGCAGATTTTTTTCATTTTATTTCACTGCTTTGATGTTTTTTGTGTTCAGAAGTTCTTTTTTTATTTTGTTTCTTTCGAAATACAAATAAAAGATTTTTTCTTTTTTTTTGTTGGCCATCAGTTCATTGCACTTTTGTGAAGACCAATAAGCAGCCAAAGACAGGAACAAATAAAAGCAATGAGATGTGATTGTTTTTCTTTTTAAATGGATTTTATTGTACCATGATATTGTGTTGTTTCTTTCGTTTCATTTAACCTAACCTTGTCCGTCTGTAATGTGATAATAATTCTATTTCATTAAATTTATTTGTAAGAGCTGGTGTATAATACAGATTCTGTCATTAGATTAGATTTTTTTGTACAATCAACACTCAGGGGATGGCCCCTACACATGCAGTGCCTTGTGTTGGAACTAGTAAAATATGTTATGGGAAAGAGGAAAGAGCGAGTGGTGTTTGTGGACACTAGATTCGAATCACTTTATATCATAAGTGACAGGAACAACCTCTGCAGGAAGGGAGTTCCACTTACGACTCGTCCGGCTACAGAACGAATTTTGTCTGTAATGCAGTGTGCGATCCACTGGCCAATCGACCACAAAGTGTTATGTAGAAATACATGATACTACTACAAGTTCCCTTATTTCGTTTGAACAAAATCCAATGTAGCAGCGATAGAACAGTGAAACACAAGCCACATTGCGATGATGCTCCAATGAATCAATAGAGTTGGATACCATACCGTCGTTAAAGAGAATCTTTGCCTCCTTCGGACGCGGACGAGAAGCCTCATGCATGAGAGTTGTATTATATTCTCGCACTGATACAAGTGCTGTAAGTATGTAAGATCAGTTGAAGTGAAGTATTTCTTGCACCATCATGAGAAACAAAGATAATTGAACACTTCTTTCAACACTTGTGTTGTCTCCAGCGAACATCACACTGAATTTTCATGACGAGAACATCAAGAGCTGCTGACTGCCATAGATACAGACGATACAATATTATTGCTGGGCTTATGTGTCAATAGGCATCACTGGGTTTTTTGCGCATTTGAAATCGACCCAATTCATTTAACTACATACGGAGATTGACCGTATGTCGGATGATAATGAGGCATTCATAATATGCTTTCTACCTCTCTCTCTCCTTACAATTAAAAGACAACGATTGACAAATATTTCTGTCCTATTCATATCGAATTGATTCCGTTCCCTTTTTATGGTCTTCACAAAGTGACAAGAATTTTTTTGGTATTAAAGTCATCAAAATCTTTGTAAAATATTTTACTTCATCAAAATCGTATTTCTTCTATCAATCATGGTATCACATAATAAATACACATTCTAAAAATTTTAAAAATAATTTACAGAAGCAGAATTAATACCGTGACTTTATTGCAACGTCATGCCAAAGATCATCATCATCATATATAACCCACAGCAGCAGTAAATATGGTATCCAGGGCAAATAGAAAGGTAATATATTTTAAAGTAGTACGTAACCTTTTTGCATTTACTAGATAGTTTTGCAGCAGCAGAATTTTCTTCTCAAAGATATGTCATATTTTTCGTTTTGTGTTCCATACAGTCTGCTTTTTTATTGCAGACATTTGCACCATACCGCTCATGTAGGAGAAGTTATCAATGCAGGCTAAAATATTGTTAGGAAAAAGAAGAATCTAGATACAGTGATTTACTTTGACCTCGCTTAATATTAAAATTTAAACAAAAGCATAAAAATGGTAAACAAGTAAATAAAAACAACAAACAACACTACAAGATAAGTGTAAACAAAATACACAAACATACTACAATAATAAATGTAAATAACGATGTTTACTTTTATATATATTTCGAGAAAGCGAAATCATGAACAAGAACATTCATCAGACTCTTTACTTTGCCATACAAAAGACAAGGCACGGCAGGCAACCGAGTTAGTAAAAGTTCAGTGAGTCTTGTGTAAAGACGTGATGAGTTTGAAGAGAGTAATCGTGGTTTGAACATCTCCGTTACAAAGATATGTCTATCTTGTCTAGTAATTGTTATTGTTTATGCAAAGGGTGTAAACAGAGCATTTGTTGCTGTTACATCAAGTTCGAATAATAAAGAAAACACAAATTAATTTTTATTTAACTTGTAATCTACGGGCTCATATTTTAAACATTTTTAAAAGGTAAAAACGTAACAATATGAAGATTAACCTGCTAGTGTTAGCGTGAGGGCCGTGCGTTCGATTCACACCACAGACTCTGGTCTGTGACACTACGCAAAGCATATGGTCAAACTTACTCAGCTCGTATATAATTAGAATATAATTTGTAATTGTATTGTAATAAATAAATAAATAAATTAATAACCTTCTAGTAAGATTCAATATACATTTTCTAATAAATTGCTTAAAATCTGAAGGTTAGGTTAGTGTGATAGCTTCATACCAAAAGCTTACTTGAGCACGCATAGCGGCCCGTTGTAAAATCTGAGGGTATTTAGAAAAAAAGACGAGCTAAATCAAATGTATGAGAACTTTTTTGGAAGATTTTTCACAACAATCGTACTTTTTTCTAACATTTAACTGTGTTTGCATTTTTAACTTCTTTTAAATGGTTACTGCATCTTTACCTTTTTATTTTCCCACAGATTTTTGAATTTTTTTTCTGTATCGTTATGGTAGGGCACAAGCATTTTCCCGTCACACAGTTTGATAATCACAGTCTCAAGTGCTCATAATTGCTGTGTTTTTATTTATTTTTTTTTTGACTTGAAGTCTATTACAGTTTCTTTACCAAGCACATAAGTTGGTTCTTAAGCGTTTGTTAGACTCTTCTCTCAAAAAAAGTCCCTCGAAATGTTAGAAAAACTCATTTTAATTGTCCATCATTTCCTGAAACAAAAGAATTGTTTGTTTGCCTTATAAACAAATTGCTTGTGACTTTCTCCAAAGCATGATGAAGTACTCGTCTGGTTGTAAATATTTATTAACCGTTAAACACAAACAACTTTAATCCTAGCAAATCGATTATAAAAATTATTTGCGTTACATTTCATTTCGTTTCTTATGTTTCTATTCCACATTTTAAATGCAGAGTTTGTTAAAGACTTTTGCTTGTCTAAACTAGAGTCAGAAAATAAAACAGAAAAAATCGCGTAGATTTTTACTAAATGGCCAGCAACGGTTGCTACACAACCGCTATCATGGCGACAGAACGTGACCCTTGCATTTTACGCACAATTACTTGTTGTTTTTCATGCGAATGACTGAATGAATGCAAGTATGATCGAACAAATGTTGCAATAGCAAGAAGGGAGACTACAGACAGAACAGACCATTTCCAATTGCAAGTGGTAAACGTTTTGTTTAAATTTTTAAGCTGCCATGGCAAATTGTAGACACATGTGTGGTATTGAATTTTAGAAGAGAAATTTCAACGAAATATTTTTCATTTTATTTAAGATTCATTGATTGCCAATGCATTACTGAGCTGCAAATGTAAGGCTGCAAGTAAAAAGCGGGAATTTTCTTTCTTCATACATACCTACTTATAGCCATAATTGGTCATTACAACCCTTTAGTCAGGATTAAGACTTCGTTTCTCACACCACTCATGTTGCGACGTGCTAATTTCATACTTGAGTGGCGCGACCTACAGTTTTAAAGTCAACTCCGAACGACAGATTTTTTGAGAAAATTTTTATGGCAACTTTATTGGATTCTCAAAGGTTTCTTCTTCCCTAAGTACGTCAAAGAAATACAAAATCTATCGCAAACCATAAGAAGCAGTCGACTTCACGTCGCTCACTCTCAAAAGTTTTTTGAGACACTTTTCATGGCAAGTTTATTTGGCTCTCAGAGTTTTCTTCTTCCTTAAGTAAGTCAACGGAATACAAAATCTATCGAAAACAATGAGAAGCAATCGACTTCACGTCTCTCACTAGAACTCAGCCTGTCGGAAATTTTGTCTTAATTTCGGCCCGCACTCGCAGAAGAAATAACTGCCCTAAGAATTGAAGGTATACGACCATAAGCAACGAAGTATATTCACTTAATGGGACCTGGAGAAGTCAGGAACTGACACTAATTTTCATTGCAAACTGATCTCCATCCACATGAAATCCATAAGCGTTCATTGCAATCCACTGTTTGGTGTGGATTTTGGAATGGTGTTCATCTGTTCAATACTACTTTGAGAAGGACATTGATCAGTTCATGAATGTTTACGGCGGGTACTGAAAGTCGATGATTATCTACTTCTTTTGGACACCCATGACATGTGGTTTCAATAGGAAGGCCCTAGTTGTTTACAATTTTATTTGTCCACGTACCTATTCATACAGAAATGGGTCTCGGTTGTAAAATAAGCGAATCGCGGTACATTGCCCATTCAAAGCACTCCAGTTTGAGAAAATAGTTTTATTAATTGCACAAGTATTGCTGCATCTACCCACAGTTTGAACAAATCTCAACTAATTTAAAGTCACCGTAGCCTAGTAGGTATTGTGTTAGCTTATTAGTCGTGAGGCCACGGTACAAACCCCAAGTCAGACATGTTGAACGAAATATAAAAAAATATGTCTTCGGCGAGTTTCTTTCAGCAAATTTCTGGCAAAAACTCTGTGAGAGTAAATAAAAAATTGCCAAGCAAAGTATCTCAGACAAATTTGTCATTACGAGTCTACCTTAAACTGTTGGTCCCGCAGCTCATGTATAAAATTAACACACGCAACATAAATGTCGTGAGAAGCTAGATTCTAATCCAGACTAAAGGGTTGTAATGACTGGACGCCTCAGACTGCATTCACTGTGTCAAACAGCATGAACCCGATAAACCCAGGGGGACATGCTGTCCACGGCAATTTTTGTTTTTGGCGGAATACTGACGAGAGGAAGACGCTAAAAGAAATCGAGCGTGGGTATGAACCACAAGCTGTCTTCTAATAGCCAAGGAACTAACTACTAGACTACGACGACTTCCATAACCTGGAATATGGAGCGTTAATGCTGATATCTTACTGAAAAGTGGAATGTTACATCTTCTTAATAAAAGCCTGAATACTAATTTTAGTCGAAGTCTTTCTAGAACAATGAATAAATGAGGAAGAACGATTATTAAACCCATTAGGGAAGCAATCTAAGATATGTTTAGTGCCGACAAAATCACACAGGCAGTATCGACTCATATTGTGATACAAATTTTTGTTTTTGTACGACCAACATTCAGGGTATGGAGTATATTGTGTTGGAACTAGAAAAATGCAATATGGGAAAGAAGAAAGAGGGAGTAGTGTTTGTGGACACTAGATTTCAATCTCTTTATATCATAAGTGACAGGAAAGACATTAACAGGAAGGGAGTTCTACATACGAATATCCCGACTAAAGAATGAATATTGTCTGTAAGGCAGTGTGCGCCACATAACATTGGTCATTATAACCCTTCTAGTCAGGATTACGACCTCGTTTCTCACACCACTTGTGTTGTGTGTGTTAATTTTATACATGAGTGGCGGTACCTACTCTTTAACGTCGACTCCGAACGACAGATTTTTGAGAAACTTTCCATGGCAATTCTTATTTACTGTCAGAGTTTTTGCCAGAAATCTGCTGAGAGGATGTCGCCGAAGAAATACCTTTTTATATTTTTGTTTTGATGTCTGGCCTGGGACTCGAACCCTAGCTTTACATCTAATAAGCCAACACACTACCTACTAGACTACGGCGACTTCAGTGCACAGTGTGCGAACCACTAGTTAATCCACCACAAATGGATGGGCTCGGCGAAAAGGCCAAATATTACGTAGGAATACATGATACTCGAGAACAAGTTCTCTTATTTAGTTCGAACAAAATCCAATGTAGCAGCGATAGAACAGTGAAATACAATCCCTATTGCGACGATTATCCAATGAATCAATAGAGTTGGATACCATACCGTCATTAAAGAGCTCCTTTGCCCTGCTACTGTATGCCGTCGAGAAGCCTCATACATACATAAGTGTCCATACATACATAAGTGTTGCATTCTCGCACGGATATGAGTGGCGTTAGTTGTAAGCAATTATATGAAGTGAAGTATTTCTTTTACTGTCTTAAGAGCAGCGAACATCACACTGAATTTTCATGTCCACAACATCAAGAGCTTCTGACCGCTACATCTACTGCAAAAAAAAATTTTTGTTCAATCATAATGAAACTCTTTAATACACAACAACAACAACTCATTTCAATACTTTAGAATCATATTTGCGCCACCAAAATAATTTCATTAAAAATGTGTGTTAAAATTAGCACCATTTGGCCAAGCAAGCATTCCCTAATGCGTAGTAAACATTGAACAAAAATATTTCGTTTAAAATGCTCAGAAACTTAGAAATTCATTGAAATTATAATTACAGAAAAAAAAAAATATGTATTTTGGTTACGATTTTAATTTAATTTTATAATGAAATATTGTTTGGAAATTATTTTAATTGCAACGTGATACAGAGCAAAAATATAATGAAATATTGTTTGGAAATTATTTTAATTGCAACGTGATACAGAGCAAAAATTGTTTTAAAAATTAATACATGCAACATAAGTGGCGTGAGCAGCTACGTAGGTTGTAATCCTGACTGAATGGTTGTAATGACCAATTATGTAAGAAACACAAAAAGAAAGGAACACGACCACATGAAGCCTCCCAACATATGTAACTCGAACATACGGTGATGGTGACTTTCCCTAAGAAAGTCCTTACTTCAATTTCTAATTTCAGGAAACAGTGTAGCATCTCTTGTCTGCAATGCATGACAAAACAATAGCGGTTTGCCCATTTCAGTGTTTAACAATGAAACGTTTTTTTTTTTCATTTCAAAAAGTCTATTCAGTGGAAGTTTTTCAGTTTTTTCTTTACCTATGCCTTCTGTTGTTGTTGTTGTTGCTGTGGTTGCCGTGTAACAAGAGGTGCAAATATTGGCAAGGAACGTTTACATACAACAATAAAAAAAACAGAAAACTAATCATGCCTCCTGGAAAAAAACACGCATTCACTGTCAAAACCAATAAAATCTCGTCCTTTAACGGACTAGACCTGGCGACAAACAAATGAAAGAATAACAACAGAAGCATTGTAAAAATATTACAACAAAAATACTTTGTTGTTGCAAATAGTAAAACAAAAAACATTGTACAGATGTGGCCCACTATTGTATTGAAAAATCGGCCTTACAGTTACTGATTCTGCACTTATCTCATGGCAATCTTTTAATGATGCATTTCCCTTTACTGTTTGTATATTTCAATGTACCATGCTTTTTGCCAGCAACTGTATTGTGTGACACAATGAAATGAATGCATTCTACGAAACAGTTGCAATACAATTGCGACCACCCTTCCATAGTCGTATGGCATTGTTATTGTTTTTCTGCTGTTTTTGAAAGAAATCGCCACAAGCCTTTGTTGCCTTAACCATAACGCTTTACGTCCGTCACGACAAAATTTTACAATTAGGTGTCGTCAATAAATGTTTCAAGATCATAAAATCTTGCCTCTTTACCGAGTGATATTGTTTGCCGTTGGTAGGCGGGGGCTTAGGAAAAATATGAAGTGAAATATGGACGTTGAAAATTAACAGAAATAGAAACGCATAATGAGTACGTAGGATTGTAAAGGCTATGAAATGATTTACAAGACTACTTTTTGCTAAAATATATGTGTATTTTCAGTGAGCACTGTATACTCAAATGAGATTTGTTCAGAATGGGAATCGTTTGTAAGTCAATATGTAGATTCTGTCATGATAAGGATCAGAATACATTCTTAAGACCTGTAAGACTTTAATACATACCGGGGGGAAAATAATTTCCATTGCAGAGGAGTAAATTGCCATTGTTGTCACGGAACTACAGACTGAAGTTTTTGTCAAGCCAATAGGCTTGGAGCGCACCTTATAAGGCTTGGAAGAGACATCATAAGGCTTGGAGGAGACACTACAAGGCTAGAAGAGACATTATAAGGCTTGGGAGAGACGTTATAAGGCTTGGAGAAGACATTATAAGGCTTGGAGGAGACACTACAAGGCTAGAAGAGACATTATAAGGCTTAGAAGAGACGTTATAAGGCTTGGAGGAGACATTTTAAGGCTTGGAGAAGACACTATAAGGCTGGAAGAGACATTATAAGGCTTGGAGGAGACATTATAAGACTTGGAAGAGACATTAAAAAGCTTCGAGAAGATCTTAAAAGGCTTGAAGTAAACATTGTATAGATTGAGGGCAATACAAGGCTAGAAGAGGTATTATAAGACTTGTAAGAGGCTTTTAAAGCTTGGAGGAGACTTTATAAGGCTTGGAAGAGATATTATAAGACCTGGAGGAGGACATTATAAGTCTTGGAAGAGACATTATAAGGCTTGGAGGAGACTGTAAAAGGCTTGAAGTAGACGTTGTATAGAGTGAGGGCAATACAACAGTTTGCATAGTTACCAGCACTACGATACCTTTTTACATCAACAATGACATGATGTCGTTAACCTTGAGTTTGAAGAGTTCGAGAAATGAGAGGCCAAGAAACTATGCCAACTCTGGTCAACAGGTCTGGAACCTAACATGTAATATGGACGATAATCTTCTTCTCAAATTTAAAGCTCCTGCAAAAGTCAAGTGAGTGAACGCCGAGTTTATCAATCCCTTGTGACAATTTCAGATAGATGGGCGTGTGATTCAAGGAATGAATCCAGATTAGTTCAGCAGAGTTTAATAATACTTCGCCTATCCATACATCTACCAACAAGCTAGAGCCCCGTAAAACATCGGCTAGGATACCCACTTTAACTGAGATAAGCGGAACGTCTATGTAACGGTAACAGCTCGTAAGCTGTGAGTTCTGTACCTGTTATAGCCTGGTCTTGTTATTTTCCTGAGAAATCCATTCGTCTTGTGGTGTGCCTGAACGATGATGTTCATTGTGGTGACATTCTTAGTTCATAAGATGTTCAGAGAAAATTCTATCATTCAATGCCGTGGAAAATAACACTTCATCGATCCAATACGAGTATCTAATTTTGGAGCCCATATATCAAAGCGTCTGAAGTGAATGTTAAGGAACTTCTTTTGAAACAAAATCTGATATTACGAATCTGACATTAGTAACTCAGGAGTCTCACAAAGTCTTGTTTTAAGACCCCTTACATGATTGTGCATTGTCAGGATAACAAGCTAGCTTCTCACACCACTCATGTTGTACATGTTAATTGTATATATGAGAGGCGAGGCCCACAGAATAATCTCAATTCCGAACTCCGAAGCTAATACACTATCTACTAGACTACGATTACAAAATACGCCGGATGTTAATGGTGGAAGTTGAAGTGAATATTGTTAAGTTTTTACCTTCTTAAAAACGTTTAAAATATGAGTTCGTAGATTGCAAATAAATTAGATAAATTCTTTATTATTCGCATAATTTTATGTGCCACTGCTCACAACTTGATGTTACAACAACAATAATTGCTTGTTCGCTATTCTTCCCTGTTACAATGCAGATCTTTACAATGGCTATCCCCAAATCACGACTGTTTTCTTCTTCACAAGACTGACTGAATTCTTACTACTCGTTGCCTGCTTTGTCTTGCCTTTTTTATATGCCCATGTAAACAGTCTGATGAAGTTTTTTGCAGACGAACATTCGTGGTTTCGCCTTATCGAGAACTCTATTGCGATTTCATTGTTGTTTATGTATTTTGTTCACGTTGCTCGTTGTTGCGTTCTCGCTTACTTGTCTATCCCCTTTTCTTTCATACTGATGTTGTTGGTTTACTTGTAAACAAGTTCGTTGTATTTCTTTGTGTAGCTTTTGCTTATCATTTTAATGTTACACGATGTGTTAAACGATGTTACATCGTTTTCATTTTCGTAATAATATGAAGCTGTAAACAAGGCTCAACGAACAGAAGATGATATTAAAGGATTTGTAAGGAAGCTAGAGTAGAGGATAAATCCAATAAAATGCTGAAACCATTTTAATAAGAAAGAAAACTAAGTTTTACAATTACTGCCTGTAATAATTCTTACAGACCATTTGCTTATTTTAGACAAATGGAACTACTTCTATTCCGAATTGTAACTCGCAATAATCTTCCACAGTATATTCTAAATTATTGTACTTCGGTGGTGTTGTGTTAGCAGCTGCTGGGCAGACAAATAAGAGTGTCTTAGCAGTGTGACAAAAAAAGTTACTGGCAAGTTATTTGCAGCAAATGATACAGGCATGTGGTTATTTAAGGGAATTTAATTGAATCCATAAGATTTGAAAACTGTTGAACACATACAATTGGTTTTAAAAATGTCATGTAAATTCATTCTCCAAACTATTTTTCTTTGTATTCAATGAGTTATGAATCAATGAATGAAGAAATAAATGAACGGACAGGTAATGATGACACATTGGCGCCATATTAACAACTGACATGTAAATGTCATAAATTTCAAAATGGCATACCATTAAAGCTCTCTCTCTCTATTAGGCATTGAATACTGTGCTATAAATAAACATTAGGGTGATAATCATTTTCCCGTTATTGGCAATATATTAAGAAGATAAGTGGGAGTGGCAGCTTTGAATACCACAGCTCAGTTGAGCACTCGCAGAGGCCTGTTTTAACGCCACATGTAAGCGCATTCCCTGTACTATACGAATTTCATAAAACTCATCGAAGATGTTGGTCATCGCGAAATATTGATATCGATTAAATATTGCTACGAAAATGGAAATGGTGTTCTGCTTTTACCTCGTTTAACATTAAAATTGTAAACAAAAAGCTACAAAAACAATGATGATGTTTAAGAGAATAATCGTGGTTTAAAGGTCTCCTTTACAAAGATCTGTCGAACAATTATCTAGTGATTTGTTGTTGTTTATGCAAAAGAGTGCAAAGAGAAATAAAAAACAAAGCAATTGTTGTTGTTTATATCAAGTTGTGAAGAGTGGCACACAATAAAGAATTTAATTAAAACTAAACACAAATACATTTTTATTTCTATTCTGTCTACGAGCTCATATTTTAAACGTTTTAAAAGGTAAAAACGTAACAATATCCAAATATCGCGTAAAAGCTTATTACAATAGAACGGACTGAAACGTGGCCGCTTGCTAATTTTTGCGAAATGATTATGGTCATCATAATTGATTTATTACCCAAATAATTCGTATGATTACAATGAAACTGACTGAGCACCATTGCATTGTACGTATGTACGTATGTGCGTTATTGGTCATTGCAACACTTCAGTCAGGATTATAACCTAGCTTCTCACACCATTTATGTTGTAGCAAAACCTACCTTCAGTTTAAAGTCGATTCCGAACGACAGATTTTTTGGAGAAACTTCTCATGGCAATTTTTTATCTCTCAGAGATTTTGCCAGAAATCTGCTAAGAGGAAGCCTTCGCAGAAATATTTCTTTATACTTCGTTTTGTTAGAGATGTCTGAACTGGGGTTTAAACCGTGTGGCCAATAATAATAATTGGCAGCTAATAAGCCAACAGACTACCTTCAAGGCTACGGGGACGTCTATATTGATAGAATGCCTGAGTAAAAATCTTTTCCTATTGTAACAGGTCCTGGTCTAAGGACTCGTCTCTGCCCGGCTACGGCTAGGTCCCTTTGTGGGTGCAATGTTATGGTTGTAGTTTGTACCCAAATCACGAGAAGAGCGCAAGCTCGGTGTGGTTTTACACCCTTAACCATTGTAAAAAAGGAGTTTAGATAGTGTCGGACCCCTAATTAACAGAGAAGACATGTCCAAATGCATGGCTTTGAATTGTTACTCACGTACGGTTATGCAATCTATGTTAGTCTAATCATGAGGCTGCATTAGCGTGCGTGGCGGCATTAGTAGCAGCATTGTTTTCACCCATGCTTCGAGGACCGCGGGGTGTGTCATCATGGCGATACTCACGTTAAGTCCTCGACTATTGTAACAGTTCCTGGGATGTTAAGTTTGCTATTAGGCGTTGTCCAGAAATAAAGTTCACTGTGAATATGCAATTGGCTGCAATGGTGAGCTAATTGAGCCTTTTATAAAGCGTGACCTTTCTAAGATGTTAATGATTTGATATTTTCCTCTCTGACGGTAAGGATAAGTCAGCCTTCTCGCTGAGTTAGTGCGGCAGAAAAAATATCTTTAAATATTCAAAAACCGTTCTGAACAGTTTTTCCAACTTTCCCTTGGTTTGGAGTCAAGCATTAAGAGTATGTCAAACAAATTTTTTTAATTTTTTTTTTTTTTTTAATTTAAAGGTAACAAGCACTTAATAACATATATTGTTACGAAAATAAAGAATCTAGATACTGGTCTTCTGCGTTTACATAGCTTAAAATTAAAAGTATAAACAAAAGCTACAAAAACAAGTAAACAAAAATACAGCAACAAACACTACAAGAACAAATGTAAACAAAATACACAAAAAATAGAGATCTCGAGGAGGCGAAACCACGAACATTCGCCTTCAAAAGCATTCATCAGACTGCTTACGAATTAGTAAAAAAGTTCAGTCAGTCTTGTGTGAAGACGCGTTGCGTTTGTAGAGAGTAATCGTGATTTGAAGATGCCCGTTAGAGAGATCTCGAACAATTGTTTAGTGATTGTTATTGTTTATGCAAATGGTATAGTCAGAGGAATACCAAAGAAAAGCAATTGTTGTTGTTTACATCAAGTTGTGAACAGTCGCACACAGAGTTGTGCAAATAATAAAGAATTATAATTAAAGCTAAACACAAATTTATTTTTATTTTATTTGCAATCTATGAGCTCACATTTTAAACATTTTTAAAAATCAAAAACGTAACAATATTGTATTAGATAAGATATCCATATTGCCTTTAGCACATCTTCCATGATGGTCAAACACATCATACAGTCCACTGAAACAGCCAACGAAATGCACAATCTTGAAGGCCATGACAACTAATCTTAGGTTAAAATACTGAATTTAATTTCGCCTCAACATGACGTCATGAAATATAAAAAACTTATACAGTACGTTGGGATTTTTGTTTGGCAACTTTTTTGTTTCATTTGTTTTGCATGTAAATTTTTTTTTTAATTTGTCAAATGTCACATGGTCCCAACGCAATGACACTCCTACAAAATTATCAATCAGGAAAATAGAAAAATGCTGCTCCATTCTAACCAAGAATAATAATGCTGGGTGCGTTGGTTGATATATAAAAATCACGTACCATACATGGAAAACAGTCCCTCAAAAATGTTGCCATACAAACCAAATTCATTTGACTTGGTTGCTAACTCCCACTTTCAGGTTTTTTTCCGTTTGCCAGTAAAACAATGTCAAACGCATGGCTATGCCACTGACATTGTGACACAATAGATGTTGCAAACGAAAGAAAAAATAAAAAAAATTGGGACGGTAATGAAAATAGAATAGAAGAACTATTTCTAAAAGATCTTTGACACAGTCAACCGCCTTCAGAGATGAATTTGTGGTGATAGAAGAAGTCAACAAGAATGATGACAATGTCGTGCTGTTTCCCATGTTCACTAACATTTTCAAGCTTTTTTATCAATATCGTCTCTAATGAATATATGAAGGACTTGTGTGATTAGTTTTTCTGGGTTGTTTTTATTTTATCCTGGTCTCCCATTGTTATTAACTATTTTGAATGTCAGTAGCATTGTAACCCTCAGGATCATAAATAATTAATGCCAAAGCTGCAAAAACTTTTTACAAATGCGAATTTAATGCATTTTTGACATTTTGCCATGTAATAAAGCACAAATACAAGCCATTTTTAAGAAGAAATATTACTTTCGGTAAAATGAACTCAGCAGTCTTCTGGCTATTTATGTGAGACTAAATAAAATTGCCATGGAAAGTTCCTTAAATCGTTTTATCGTTCGGGGTCAACGTACAACTGTAGGTACTGCTACTCATCTTTAAAATCAGCATACACAACATGGGAGCTGTGAGCAGCTAGGTTGTAATCCTGACTGAAGCATTTATTTATACTATATTTATACCAGTACAAACAAACGGTCCCGAAACTGTGCTGGTCTCAATAGTCATCGGAATTTTTGTATAAACCGTGCCCCAATTTTGTGGATCTAATAACCCAAGTGCAGATAGGGAATTAGGACACTATTAGGTGACTCTTTTTAATATAAAAATAAATCTGTACTCACTTGAAACCAGTAGAGCAATGAGTCATGTAGGCTCATTCAATTTTTCAGCATAATTCTAGGTCACAATGTAGATAGGTACGTATATTAGTCGCCGTAGTCTGGTATGTTAACTTATTATACGTGAGGTCACGATTTAAGCACCAGTTCAGATATTTATAACAACGAAACGAAATATGAACAAATATTTCTTCGACAACCGGCTCTCAACAGATTTCTGGCAAAGACTCTGCAAATAAATAAAAAATTGCCATGAAAAAGTTTTTCAAAAAAATCTGTCGTTCGAAATCCACTTTAAATTTTAGCTCTCGCCATTCAAGTATAAAATTAACCCATACAGCATAAGTGGTGGGAGAAGCTACGTCGTAACTCTGACTGAAAGGTTGTAATGACCAATTATGATTATGCATGTATGTGTGAACGTATGTAGGTTGCAACAGAGGAGACCAAGCAAGAATCTCATGCCTATATTCATACACCTAAGTCTTGGTAGGCTTACTGTACGTTAACCATTAAGGGACGCCAACTAAAGTTTAAAACAAACTTTCAGTTCCTAAAATTTTGGAAAAGTTTTGGCAATTGCATAAAAAGTGCTCCATCGTTTCGATATACAGTGAGCGTCACAATAAAGTAAACACCTTAAAATCTTGTAAAAACAGTTTTATTATATTTACTTTGATGACAAAGTTTTGGAAATTTTTTTACATAATTCATAAATAACTTAAGAAAAATAAAATTCATTAACGAGAAATTCAAAAACTAAGGAACTTAACAAATTAATTCACTTTTAGCGGATATGTACTATATTTTTCGCATCAAAATAAAGTAAACAGATATATTAAAATTGTCTAAAAAAATTTATTTAATATTTTGTTTGTAATCTTTTTCACTTTATCACAGCTGATAATCTTCTAGGCAATGAATCAACAAGTTTTTTCGTAAAATCAGGTGGAATTTTATTCCATTTGTCCTGTAAAACTGCCTTCAGGAAATATTTCTGTCTCTAATTTTTTTGTCGAGATATTCCCACAGGTGCTCGATGGGATTAAGGTCTGGGGATTGTGGTGAATGATCCAAAATTTTTAGACAGTGATGATAGTTTTTGCTTCAAAATATCTAGATAATCTTCCTTTTTCATTGTAGATTCTATAAATACCAGATTACCAACCCCTGATGCCGCCATAGATCCCCAGGCCATTGCTGATCCTCCGCCGTGCTTTACCGTCTTTGTGACATGTTTATTGCTTCGTTTTTATTTCGCCATATTTTAGGTGGTTTTTTTATACCAAATATCTCAAACTTGCTTTCATCAGCGATAATATTATGAATGAATTATGTAACATATTTTTTTAAACTCTATCATTGTTTAATGATGATGTGTTGCTGGTTCGTTTTTTGTTGTTCTTTTTAATTTTGTTTTGAAATAAAATGTTTTTGGTTTTGTTGTTTTTGTAATTTTAATTTGTCTAATTTATTAAATTCAATATGTAGTTCTTATGTTATTTTATTTACAAAATTGTTTTGTTTTAATTTGATTGTGTTTAAATTCAATTTATGTTTCTATTATATTGTTTTTGTTCACAGTTTTTACTTTGTTTTTGTTTTTTGTTTAATAAAAAAGGGTCACAATATTTGTTCTATTTTGTTAATTGTTAATTTTTGGGATGTTCACTGTTTAATTGTCGAAACTAGAGTGATTTTTAGGCAAAAAAAAAGTTTTATGTTAGAGCAATGAATATGAGAAAGATCAAGAATAAAAAAGTGATGAGAATACATATGTAAGGAAAAGAACCGTTAATATATCTAAAAGGGTGTTCTAAAGAGTGATGTTAACGTCGAACATTCCGGCCCCCATGACTTGGTGAAGTTTACCACAGATTTTGAACAGGTCCTATTTGTGGGTTGTGGGTCGGTAAGTTGCAAAGCCTCATGAAGTTGTTGACAGATATGGCATCATGATGTACGTTAACGTATACTGCAAGAAAATCGCCAATGTTTGGGGTGTTGAGATTGTTGGGATGCCATACCTGTAAGTATAAAATTAGAACAATATTAGTGTATGTAAATGGTTAGGGGTTATATTAATTTGCAAACAAAACCACAATTTTTGTAATTGGTCTGGTGATGACTCCATTTTTTGTTTTGATGTCTACAACTCTACAGTTTTGGTCAGGTCCAAGATATGTTTTGATGATTCGACCCATTTGCCATTCATTGGGTGGCAAGTTGTTGTTTTTGATGACTACCAGATCGTTGATTTTAACGTTGTCCCTTTGAATCTTCCATTTATATCTGCGTTGAAGTTCAATCAAGTATTTGGACTTCCATCTTTGGCAAAATGAGTGGTAGATGACCCTTAGGCGTTTCCAGCGGTTGATGAGATTCAGATTTTCGTTGCTTACATCTGGTTCAGCTGGGGTCAATAATGCACTACCAATAAGGAAGTGTCCAGGGGTCAATGGATTAAGGTCATTTGGGTCATCGCTGGCAGGACTTAAGTGTCTAGAATTTAGGCACGATTCTATACGAGCAAGAATTGTAGATAGCTCTTCAAATGTGAATTTCATGTTCGGTATCATCTTTTTGAGGTGCGTTTTGAATGATTTTACACCGGCTTCCCAAAGGCCGCCCATGTGTGGGGCTCCTGGGGGAATAAATTTCCAATTAAGATTTTGATGACTAAAATGATGGGTCACTTGATTTTGAAGAGTTTTTATGAATTCTAGACGGTCTTTCCTTAGAAGTTCTGCTGCTCCGACGAAATTTCCTCCATTGTCTGAGTAAATGAGTGCGGGACATCCACGTCTTCCTATGAAGCGGGAAAATGCTGCTAAGAACGATTGGGTCGATAAATCACTTGCTGCTTCAAGATGTACAGCTTTTGTGGCGAAGCATGCAAATATGCAAATATACCCTTTTGTAATAAGACAAGCTCGGCCTGTAAAATTTTTGATGTCAAAAGGTCCTGCGTAGTCTAATCCAGTTGTAGCAAAGGGTCTTGATAATGTTGTACGTTCTGGTGGTAATGAAGCCATGATTTGATTTTGTGTCTGTTTTTTGTACAAAACACACGTTTTACAGTTGTAAATTACGCTTTTGACCAAGGGTTTCAATCTGAATATCCAATATTCTGTGCGTAGGACTCGAACCATTAGTTGGTTTTCTCCATGAAGGGTAATTTTGTGTGTAAATTCCGCTAGTAGCTGTGATAGCTTCGAGTTATGAGGTAGCAATATTGGGTAGCGTTCATTGTACGTTAATGCAGGTGATTGCGCTAGTCGCCCATTGGCTTTAATAATGCCATGGTGATCCATGAAAGGATTTAAGGTCAAAAGACTGCTGGTTGGGGATATTTTCTGCTTGAGTTTCAAATGTTTGTGCTCATCTGGAAAATGATTTTGTTGCGTCCATATGATGAGTCGATGTTTGACGAAATCTATTTCTTCTCGGGTGATTTCTGCTGAAGATACGCGAAGATGGGTTCGGTTGCTTCCAGTATTTCTCCATAATCGTATGACATAAGCGAGTACTCGATAAGCTCGTGATAGGTCTGAAAGTCGATTTAATGGGTCTTCGCGTGTTGTGGTTGTAAATGCTTTTACAGTTTTAGCTTCTAGATTTGTGTCACCTGTTTGTGTTGGTATCGGCCATTGATTTTTAGGCAATTTTAACCAGGAAGGTCCAAACCACCATAAGTTGTGGTTTTCCAGTTCTTGTGGAGTACATCCTCGGCTGGCTACATCTGCTGGGTTATCCTTTGAGTCGATATGTTGCCAATTTTGATTTCCAACCTTATCCAGGATTTCAGAAACACGATTTCCAACGAAAGTGTTCTATGAGCAAGGGGGTTTCTTTAACCAGGACAGCACGATTGTTAAGTCGGTCCAATAATATGCCTTGATATTTTGAATTTGAAGATTTGGTATAAGTCCACATTCAAGATTTGCCAATAATACTGATCCACATAGTTCTAAGCGGGGCAAAGATATTTGCTTAATGGGAGCTACACGGGTCTTTGAAGCCAGAAGAAATGTGAATACTGAGTTTTCTGCTTGTATTCGAACATAAAGAGTCGCAGAATAGGCTTTTTCTGAAGCGTCACTGAAACCGTGAGTTTCCACGTTATAATTCGGGCTAAATTGGATCCAACGGGGAATTTTCAATATGTTTATTACCGGGCAGTTTTTTATGAATTTTTGCCACTGTAGACAAGTCAAGGGTTTTAATATGTCATCCCAGTCGACTTTATCCAACCAAATCTGTTGCATAATTAGTTTTGCTTCAACTATTATTGGAGCTATCCATCCACAAGGGTCAAAGAATTTGGCAATTGTCGATAAAACTTCTCTTTTCGTGTAGTTTTCTTTTAATTTGACATCTGGTGCTGTAAATGTAAATGCGTCTGAAGAAATGTCCCATTTGATTCCAAGAGTTTTTGTTCCAGTGCTTTCTGACAGATTTAACCAATCGAGAGGTAGTAGGGTCTCATTTTGTAAGTCTTGTATGACTCGTGGGTCATTTGATGTCCATTTCATCAGGTCAAATCCAGCAGATTTTAGAACTGTTGTAAGTTTTTTTCTTGATCTGATGGCGTCGTTTAATGTGTGACCACCTGCTAAAACATCATCCACATACATGTTTTGTTGTAGAGTTTTTGATGCGAGAGGGTGAGTTGATTTTACATCTTCAGCTAGTTGAAGAAGGGTTCTAATGGCCAGAAACGGGGCGCAATTGACTCCAAAAGTCACTGTCAGGAGTTCGTAATCATCAATAGAGTCCCTTTCTGATTGCCGAAATAATATCCTTTGATATTTGGTTTGATTCGGATCAATGAGTATCTGTCGATACATTTTTGTGATATCTGCGTTGTACACAAAACGGAAGAATCTCCACTTCAATATCAGAAGCACCAAGTCTTGTTGAAGTATGGGTCCTGGATACAATATGTCATTCAAACTCTTCTTGTTTGAAGACGGGCTCGAAGCGTTGAAAACTACTCTAAGTTTCGTTGTCAGCCTTTCGGGTTTTATTACTGCATGATGCGGCAGGTAATAGTTTGGGTTTGTGTTGATTTCCAGGGGAGAAATTTTCCTCATATGTCCTAACTCGAGGTACTCAACAATTACTTGGTCGTATTGTTTTCTGAGTTCGGGATTCTGGCTAAGTATGCGTTCCATCCTCAAGAACTGTGCCATAGCTATGTTTCTCGAAGTTCCTATTTCTTCGCTATTTTTAAAGGGTAGGGTAACGATATACCTTCCTGTGTCGTTTCTTCGTGTTGTCAACATGAAATTGTTCTCGCAAAATGTGTCCTCATCTGACCTCAAAACCCGTTTTGGGGTTTCCTCCACCTCCCAAAAGCGTGTGAGGATTCGGTCAAGGGACGTAGTGTTGAGTAATGACACTGTGTTCTAGGTTGTGTCGTTGTTGAAATTGGTCCCCCCCACAATCCAGCCAAATACTGTTTTTTGTGCCAAAAGGGATCCAATAGACCGCATCGGTGTGTCCATGCAATATATTGAGTGGCCCAAGTCGAGGCCTATAAGCAAGTCGATGGGTCTGCTTTGATTGAATTGAGGATCTGCAAGTTCTAATTTAGCAGTCTCATTGAAATGTTGCAAATCTAAAGCCTGTGGTGGTAAATTAGATGGGAGAGTCTTCAGGACTGGTGCCCAGACTTCTAATTTAAATTGTGAATCCACCTTGGAGCAAAGATTGAATAAACATGCTTTGGTTGAAGTCTCTGAAACTGTTTGACTCAAGCCTGTAAAATGAACTAAATTTCGTTTGGTGGGCAAATTTAGTCGATTTTTCAACTTTTCTGACATAAAAGTTGATTGTGTGCCAGGGTCGATGATTGCTCTTGCCTGGTACTTTTCGCCTCTAGTTTCGATCAGTACAATTGCAGTAAATAACAAGGTCTCTTTCTCATTGGGAGATTGATCGAGATGTTTGCTCTCTTGCAGTGTCAAGGAAGTGATATTTGGTATCGAAAAGTTTGATGCTGATGTGGACTGTATATTGGTGTTTTGTGCTGCGATGCTCCTACTAGATTGGGTCGCGTCACAATTCGGAACTAAAGTATGGGATTCTGATCCCTTATGTAACAAAGTGTTATGTCTTTGTCTACATAATCTACAACTGAATTTACTTTTACAGTCCTTAACACTGTGGTCAATAGAGAGGCAATTGTAACATGAATTTGAGACCTTTACAATGTGAATTCCGTCGTTAACGTTCTTCTCTAAGAACTTGGGGCAAGACCACAATTGGTGAGACTCCTTACAATGTTGGCATTTGTAATTTGAGTCATTTTTCTGTGCCCTATTTGTGTTTAAAGGTTTTATATTTTTCGACCCAGTTTCATTTTGGGTTGTGTTTATGTGAAAAGTGTGAACTCGTTTTGACTTAAACTTTAAATTATCCTTTCTGGATTGTTCTAATTTTGAATTCGATTGTGTGATGGCCGCTATGGATTCTAGAGTCTTAGAATTGTGCGTCAAGAAAGTATTGAATTCTTCCCAAGTCGGAACTTTTGTAATTTCCTTAAGTGAATTTTCAAATTCCTTTAAAAGAGTCCGAGGGAGCTTTGTTGAGCAAATGTATACTAGGAATTGGTCCCATGTGGTGGTTTCTATGCCTAAAGCATTTAACGCCTGAATGCACCCATTAACTGTTCGCTGAAGTTTTTGAATCGATGAGCCTGAGTCTTCAGCTACGTTCGGAAGGTCAAATAAAATTTTTAATTGTTCATTTACTTGCATCCGATTATTCTCGTATTGGGCTACAAGGTTTTTCCAGGCTATGTCGAAACCTTGATTGGTCAATGGGGCATTTGAAACTATATCCCTAGCATCTCCTCCAGTCTTATGTATTAGATGAAAAAGTTTCTCAATTTTACTAAGTCTAGAATTATTTATGTATAATGCTGTAAAAAGATCGCGGAAAGTAGGCCATGTCACAAAATCCCCATAAAATGTGTCCGTGTCGCAAGGTGGTAACCGCACAAATGAGATGTCATGATTTTCCTTTGGTTGACTTTCAACATCAGAAATCCGTTCTTCTTTCTTTGGACTCGATAGGGCTTGAATTTCTGCATTAATTGACCCTAAACACGTTTTGTAGGCAGAAAAACCTTTTTTGTAACGATCACGAAGCTTATCTTTATCGATGGGTTTTTCTTTGGAATCTTTTTTTGTGTTCCTACACTCTCCATACGTCCTTTTGACTTGCGTCCACAGAGAATCAAGTTCGACCCGAAGTACCTCAAGAGAGTGAATGTTGTTTTCGGCCGCACTTTGTGTATACTCTATTTCAAAATCCAAAAGGTCATTTGTACAATTTACAAATTTATCGAGTGCCATTGTTTAACCGATGAATTAAAATTGAAAACGATCAAAATAAGAGTCAAATTGAATCAAAAAAGTCCCTGCTAGCGATTTCACAAGAATTATCAAAAATAATAATTAATTTCCCGATTGGTTATTAATTTTGGTGTATTTTGTTTCCCCAGTAAATTACTAAAAGAAGTATGGGTGGTAACCCTTTTCGTTTTTCTACTTCGCTTTCTTCTTTTACTCAACCGCGACAAAAATTTATAAGAGCGTATACTTGTAATAAAGAGTTTTGTGTTTCTCTTTATTGTCTTATTTTTATTATTTTTAGTACTTACTTATCGTTGTTGTGTCTTTGTTTAAGTTGTTGCTCTCTAATTTGGGTCTCTTCTTGCTTGTGTCTTTTGCTGTAATTTTGGTTCTTTTTTGTTTTTCCACTTTGCCTGTGGATTCTATTTTTTCTCAAAAAATTTAACTGTTTTTAACCGTTGCTTATTTTTTGTGTCTTAATATTTTTTAAATTTTTTAGCAAGTTTTTGTTTTTGTAAATTACACTGCATACGGTTCGAAGTTTACTGTTTTAATGATGATGTGTTGCTGGTTCGTTTTTTGTTGTTCTTTTTAATTTTGTTTTGAAATAAAATGTTTTTGGTTTTGTTGTTTTTGTAATTTTAATTTGTCTAATTTATTAAATTCAATATGTAGTTCTTATGTTATTTTATTTACAAAATTGTTTTGTTTTAATTTGATTGTGTTTAAATTCAATTTATGTTTCTATTATATTGTTTTTGTTCACAGTTTTTACTTTGTTTTTGTTTTTTGTTTAATAAAAAAGGGTCACAATATTTGTTCTATTTTGTTAATTGTTAATTTTTGGGATGTTCACTGTTTAATTATCGAAACTAGAGTGATTTTTAGGCAAAAAAAAAAGTTTTATGTTAGAGCAATGAATATGAGAAAGATCAAGAATAAAAAAGTGATGAGAATACATATGTAAGGAAAAGAACCGTTAATATATCTAAAAGGGTGTTCTAAAGAGTGATGTTAACGTTGAACAATCATTATCTCAAGATTATATGGTGTTTACTTTATTTTGTCGCTCACGTATATACCAGAGAGCAGCAATGAATCGTTTTTTCGCTACTCATAAGCACTCATGAAATTTTGAATATAAGTGAGTCAACAATATTGAAATTTAATTACTTTGATTTATAAGTATGAGTAAAATGAGTATGAGTACAACATTGACATCAAACTCATACCGTTCCAAATATGTTTGATTCATAAGCCTACTCATTCAGATTCATAATTTTAGAAAAACACTTATAATACGTATAAATGATTCGAGTGACTCGAATCATTCATCAAAATTGTTGTTACATTTACAAAAAAGAATAAGACAAAGACAACAAGCAACACAATCACACAACCTTCTAGTGAGTATTGTAGTGTTCGTACGCGATTCATACTTATTTTATGATTCTTGTAAATGTTGAGTCATGGAAAGTCGAAATCAACAACATCATACGTGTTGTTAAGTATGAGTATGATGAGTACTTCAAACTTTGAATATGAGTAGTATGAGTATAATATTAAAATAAGTATGAATGCGTATAAGTATCAGAAATTATGAGTATGATTCGATTCTACTCATCTTTTTGATTCATTGTTTTCATAACTTTCCACCTCGCTAATACAGTGCGTGGTATCACGAGTGTACCATGGGTGTGCTCATCAGTTTGTTAAAATACTCATGGTTTTCTCTTTGTCGTAATTGGCCCCGAGTATCTTTTTGTAATCCTTCCCTACTGCCTCGTTGTACTGCCTCATAGTCGATGTTACGTATCCTCTCAATTTCTTAGCTTTGTCTACCATGGCATGAGATTATCCAAGCTGATTCGCTTCCACATTTCAATCAAGCTTTCCAGATTATCCTTGACCCAAATAAACATTCCCTAATCGTACATACTCTTGCTTGAAACATCGTATTTTGTGGTTCAGTAGGCGGAGACTCGGTTTGATTGCAGATCCTTATAAAGCAACAAGTACCCATGAGTGTCTGCACAATACATCCATTTGGCCAAGACTGTCGATCAGGCATCAAGCTGATGTAATTGCCCGCAAGCGTATACTGTCGAATAATTATGCATTAAGTGAGTAGCCATCGAATATCCAAAATTTTCTGTGATAACACGGTATGTGGCTCTGGTTGATACGTAAAATTGTATTCTGAATGTCATTTTGTTTTCCAGAAATTCTAGAGGAAACAAGGTAATGCAACATAAAGCAAAAGAGTTAAACGACAGGCGAAGGGACAGACAATTGAAATGACAAGTACACAAGACAACAACAACAACAAATGTACAAAAAACTTACATTACACAACAACAGTGCAGCACAAAAAAACATAAAAAATCACATTAAATACTTGAAGAAAAATATTTAAATAAAACAACCCACACACACATTTGCTGGACATTTAAATTGTGACACAGCATGCATGAAATACTGTAACACATACAAATTACATGCAACTGTATTTAGATAAAGAGCCGACAAAGAGCCATCTCTGGTATTTTAAATACGAATCAAACATAAGTAGGCATTGCACAGCAACATACTCTTAGAAGCAGTACCCGTAGTATGGTTTGTTTAATCTAAGAAACTTGACTACTTGTTTCTCTTCTTCTGTCTTGTCTGACAAACGGTTTATTTCTATTCTTTTGCTGTTTAATGGTTTGCTTTGGTACTCATTTTTGTATAATAACAATGCAATTCCTTTTTTCCTTTTCTGTTGTAACGGATAAGAAAAAAGCTTAAAATCTACAGAGGAGTTTACGTTGTGGTAAATAGCGTTCAAACAGTAGCTAAGCTTCCAAAAAATCTGCTCAACGAAAAACGGATGGACGTTTATGTCCGTCCATTTTCATCTTAGATTTGTGATTGATGGTTCAAAGCAATTGTTAACATTATTTTAAACAGTTTCCAGTAGTTTCTTTCAACAGTACGCTATAGAAAGCCAATATATTTGAATTGAAAATTATTTGCATTCCATCTTTTGGCTCTTAATCTTTTTTTAAGATTTCTTCGAAAATATTTCTTTACGTCTGTCAGTCCAATCCAATAGATAGCTCCAATAAATAACACAGCACTTCTATGAGTAAAGCCCCGGTTAGCCACACGTCCACGGAACGTACGTTTGTTTTGAACATATTGTTACGTATTTATCTTTTAAAAACGTTTAAAATATGACCTCGTAGATTGCAAATAAAAATAAAAATAAATTTGTGTTTAGTTTTAATTAAATTTTTTATTGTTCGCCCAATTCTGTGTGCCACTGTTCACAACTTGATGTAAACAACAACAATTGCTTTATTTGTTATTTTTCTTGCACTGTTTTGAGTAAACAACAACAATTGTTCGACAGATCTTTGTAACGGAGATCTTCAAACCACGATTATTCTCTTCAAACACACCGCGTCTTCACACAAGACTTAAGTCCTAGTTATGCTGCCGTATCGGAATGTAACCGCAACAGTAAGAAACAGCTGATCGTTTTTATTATGTATAAAGCAATACGAATGGTTATAGAAATGTAATGTAACGTAACCGGAACGAAACCCAAATTATAATTTATTTCATTATTAACTTTTATAATTTAAAATAAAAATAAACACTATTTTACTATTACATTATGTAGGTTGTGTTTATTTTTATTTTAAATTAGAGAAATATAGTTATCCATTTTAACTAATTAAAGCGTTCGAAAAGCATTTCACTTTACTTTTATTAGAGAATATAACTACGTTTTAACGTTCGTACAAATTTGGTTTCCGAAATATCTGACCTGTTTCTGTAAAATAAACGATTTCACTTGCTTGTCTATTTATATGGAAAATATAATCAAAGGCAATCAATTTTGTGTCTGTTTTCCTCAACACAAACTAAATTGAGTGTTTTTGTTTGAGAGAAAGTGAAATTGTTTGTCTTACAGAAACAGTACATAAAACTTTTAATAAGTAGCTTTAAATAAATATAAAATCGTTGAAATGAATCTAAAAACTCTGTAGTGATAACACTGGTTAACAGCTGAATTAAAGTAAAACAAAAGCCACCATATTAAAAGTGATAAAAAGAGTGAAAACGAAGTTTTTAAAATCTTAAATTAATATTAAGTTTGTTTAAAAAACAATAATAATATAATAAAATAAAAACTCAAACCCAAAAATAATTTTTGTCTTTTAGTTTTTGCAATTTTTATTTCTTTATTTGTTTTTGTTTATTTCTTTTATTGTTTTGTTTAGCTAAAAACATATGATTACGTTTTTACCTTCTATAATTGCTCTTACATTGTTACGTTCCAGGCACATTACTGTTACATTGCGTTACATTACGTTCCGGTAGCATAACTGGGGCTTAACTGTACTTTTAGTAACTCTGTTGCGTGCTTGTCTTTGCCTTTTATATGACAACGTAAATAGCCTCATGAATATTCGTAGCTTCGCCTTTTCGAAATGTCTATGAATGTAAACATCGTTGTTTCATTATTGTTGTTTGTGTATTTTTCTTTACGTTTATACTTGCAGTGTTTGTTAATTGCATTTTTGTTTACTTGTTTACCATGTAAACAAGTTCATTGTTTTTGTTTTTTGTAGCTTTTATTTATAATTTTAATGTTAAATGATGTAAAAGCAAAACACCATTTCCATTTTCGTAACAATATAAAGAGCGGTATCAATACTTAAATTAAATCACCGTACGGTAATTACTCTCATTGCTTTTCGTATTCTAAAAACGAACGTACGTTGCACTGACGTTTGAATAACCGGGGCTTAATTCTAGAACTGTCGAAATCAGTTCCTGTTATTTACTTTGGTTACTCACATTATCATTTTTTTAACGATTTATAATCTTTCATTTTACAGAAGGTTTCTTGAGCCATTTCTTTACACAAAAATCTGAACGTGCGGGTCAACCTTTGTTGGTTTGGAATTATTCGGTCGGATATATGGTCATTACAACCCTTAAGTCAGCACTATGAGCTAGCCTCTCACACCACTAATGTTGTGTGTGTTAATTTCATATATGAGTGGCGTGACCTACAGTTTAAATTCGACTCCTAATGACCGATTTTTTTGAGAAACGTTCCTTGGCAATTTAATATTTACTCCCAAAGCTTTTGCCAGATATCTACTGAGAGGAAATCGCCTAATGTCTGACCTAGAGTTTGAACCATGGCCTTACGTCTACTAAGCTAACACACTACCTACGTGACTACGACGACTTCGGTTGGCATATTTTATCAAAAATATAGTGTATCGAGTGGTTTTCCCAGTTCAAAAATGGGAATTTTGATTCCTGGCAGATGCAAGAAGAGCTTGCATAATCATTCGATGTCACTGAAGTAGCCATAAAGTGTGTGTAGAAGACATCATCAAAAATTTTTATTTGTTTGATAGTTGCACCACTGATTCCCTGGGTGGAGCGCATCCGAAATGTTAAATTTTCTATGGCTCTGGTACGTAGGTTTAGCTTTAGGTTAGAGGACGTTTACTTGAAAATTGAGACAAGTATAATACCCGGAAGTCCAGTTGACCCATTGTACAACGTCCTAAATGGGAGAGGATAATAGAGGAGATAGGGAAAAAGGAGAGGAAATAGGAAAGGAAATTACACAGATACATTCAGATGGTACATAAATCAAGCTGAGATTTATCAATGGCATGGGATATTATGGCTTTGAGTACCTCCGTGGTTTGTGACCGCATATCATTGCTACTTGAGAAAATACCACAAGGAAAAGTCAGACGAGGCCAAATCACATATTTTTGGTCGCCAGTTTATATCACCACCATTTGATCGCTTTTGTAGAGTATCCAATGTGGCAAAGCTTCGTTCTGTTAAAACCACATGTCTTTAGTGTCCTGGTCTCTTATAGCTCGTTCTCAAAGTAAACTACGCCTATGATGCCGCAACTTCTACAGCAAACAGAAACTTTTTGGAGATGCGTTGGACAGTCTTGCAGTCTTCACCTACTCATTCATTCAGAAATGGAATATGATTTTTTGACAGAAATTAAGGTCAGATGACAACTGCTTCAGAGCCATTCACTGCGTAAGGTCACCCATGACGGTAAATAATGGTCACTCATGACAAGCAATTTGATAGATGTTAGTTTCAACAAGATAGCCGTTATCAAGTGCCAAAGTTCGGTAGTCCCTTTTGGAAACAAACTCCATCCCAGACCATGGAAACTAAACGAAATTTAAAAAATTATTTCTTTTGCGATTTCCTCCCTCAGCATTCTTCTGGCAAAACTTTTTGAGAGTTAATCAAATTACCATGAAAAGTAGGTCCCGCTATTCTTGGATAAAATTAACAAATACAACATGGATGATAGGTTGTAATCCTGATCCTGTGTTGTAATAACCAATTACGTATGTACATTCGAACAGTCAGTTTCTTCAAATTTCATTGTAATAGTACGAATTACATCGTAAGAATCCAATTATGATGACCATAATTATCCCGTAATGCCTAACAAGCGGCCGTTTTCAGTCACCTCTATTGTAATAAGCTTTTACGCGATATTCGGCAGTTGAAAGATATTTAACCGACATTAAATATCGCGCCAATAAATTTTTTCAATGAATTTTGTGAAATTCGTTCAGTACAGGGAAAGCGCTTACCTATGGTGTTAAAACATGCCCCTATGCGTGCTCAAGTGAGCTTTGGATTCAAAGCTACCACTTCAACTTAACTTCCAATAATGGTAAGTAAAGTATGTAAAAGAGTGGATATTATCATGGTAAAGAACTTGGAAAATCAACCTTTGCCTTATACAAGTTATAGTCAGAGTCCAATGTGCATTTTAGTGGCGCATGAAGTGGAATGCAAAAATGAATCTAACAGTCTGACACCATACTAGACCACAGGAATATTTGTCTGAAAACACAATTTTGAATGATGTTGAATGATTTAATGAGTTTCATAATAAAAGTTCATCCTACGTTGCTAGAATATGATGATGATGATGATGTATACGTATAGCAAATAGTGATACAATCATGTAGCCGTACATGGCAGACAATCGTTATTATTTGAAAAAAAATTTTTTTTTTTTTACACAAAATTAAATGCAGAATAGCAGACAGAATTAATAAGTGGAAAAACAATAGAAGATGAATATCTCACAAAACAAAAGAGAGAAAAAGACAAAGAATAAAAACTTTTGTTTCAAACAATTTAAAGACAACGAAAAGCAAAGATTTATTGCCTCTCAACTCTTGCTAAACAAAATACTTGAAATAAGGTATGAATAGAAATGAGTATGAGTGTGTGCGACCATGAATTTTTGTAATTTGATTCGCTTTTGCAGGGAAATTTATTTTTTAAATAAAAAGAAACGAAGATTTTTCATTAAACTTTGATACGACTACATAACAAGGCAACATCAATTGAATTTTTTTTTTGTATGCTTGTATGCTTGCTGATAAATGATGAAGTGTTGATGAATTGAAGAAAATCAAAATAAAATTGTTAACATTTTAAAGAAATCCATAAAAAAAAGCAAACAAACTTTTGAAAAAATTTTCATGGCTCTTTAGAAAACCATTTCGAATGTGAATGTCACACACGTCACATTTAAGGAATGAAAAAAAAAAAAATTAAGAGAAAGAAGAATGGAAAGGAAAAAATTTTCATGATTGAAAAAGATGAATTTAAATAAATAAGATGGACCGACTGATTAAACAATGCATGGGTGTAATAAAAACAGCAGGCCGGCTTACATATTGCATGACTGAACAAAAAAATTTTAAATTTTTTTTCAACATTTTTAAACAAGTACTGATGTATTCATGTGTACTACACAAATAAAAAAATATTACGAATCTCCAGAGTCTGCAAGAACATTTACAATAAAGCACACACACTCTCATATAGATTAATAAAGTCCGTCGTAAGAATAGCTTTTAGCTAACGAACAATGCTAGTTACTTAGAACTTTTACACCATACATATGTACATACATTCACAAATGTTCATTACAACCCTTCAGTCAGGATTAGAACCTAGATTCTCACACCACTTATATTGTGTGCGTTACTTTTTACATGAGTGGTGGGACCTACAGTTTAAAGTCGACTCCGAAGGACAGACTTTTTGAAAAACTTTTCATGGCAATTTTATTTACTCGAGAGTACAGAGTTTTTGCCTGAAATCTGCTGCAAGGCAGTCGCCGAAGAAATGTTTTTTCAAATTTCGTTTTGTTTGAGATGTTTGACCTGGGGTTTGAATCGTGACCTCACTCCGAATAACTCTACTACCTACTAGACCACGGCGACTGCATCAACAACGAGTAAAGAAGCTAGCCCATCTGATAATGTCAAAATTTTAAATGAATTGCTCATAAATAATCTCACTTTCCGGCTAGAAATTAACCTCAACTCGATGCCAAATGGCTGCCAATAACTTAATCTAGGGTACACATTCAGCACGAGTAGCTAAACTTCTTCAAAATGGACCAACTGTGCTTATCGTTACGAAAGACTCCTTAAATCTCCAGCAGCGCATCATAAGTTGGCTTAGTAGACGTGAGGCCAGAATTCAAACCCCAGTTCAGATATCACGAACAAAACGAAACGTGAAAAAATACTTCTTCGGCGACTTACTCTCAACAGATTTCTAACAAAAACTCTGAGAGTAAAATAAAATTGCCATAAGAAAGCTTTTTCAACATCTGATGTTCGCAGTCGACTTTAAATTGTGGGTCCTGCCATTCATTTATAAAATTAACACACACACCATAAGTGGTGTGAGAAGCTAGGTCGTAATCCTAGTAGTAATGACCAATTATGTATGTACATATGTATGTATGTATATAGTACGATTTAAACGATCTAGGTTCGAATCCTGTTTATTTTGTTATAATTTGTTGTTAATTGGCCATTAACCATCCGATTATTGGATTTCGGCCTGCTTTAGTACATCCTTCCAGGCGCTTTAGCTTTTTGAGAGCCTTCGGCAGGGCTTTCTCAATTTAGTGCCTCTCCGCCGACTTCTCAAAATCTCCACATTAAGTACACGCCTCACCGGGTTATCCTCTTTCATCCGAACAGCATGGCCAAGCCAGCACATTGCCTGTGTGTTAATGCGCTGTACAACTTCCATGTCGTTGAGGAGCAAGTACAGCTCATTATTGGAGGTGATGCCGAAATCATCGCCAACTCGTAATGGTCCAAAGATCATACATAACATACATAATTGGCCATAACAATCCTTCAATCAGGATTACAACCTAGATTCTCACACCACTCATGTTGTTAATTTTATACATAAGTGGCGGGACCTACAGTTTAAAATCGACTCTGAACGACAAATTTTTTGAGAAACTTTTCATGGCATTTTTATTTATTCTCAGATATTTGCCAGAAATTTACTAAAAGGAAGCCGTCGAACAAATATTTTTGTTGGAGGTATGTATCTAACCTGTGGCTTAAACCGTCGCCTCATGCTTAATAAGCCAACACACTAACTACTAGACTACGGTGGATATTTCTCTAGAGTACTTTCAAGGCTGCTGCATCAGCGCTTGATAGTATCCTTGCTTCTGCGACATAAAGAAGCACGGGAAGGATAAGCGACTTGTAGAGTATAAGTTTCGTTGTGCGAGAGAGGTCTCTGCTACCCAATTGCCTATTGAGATCATAGTAGGACTTGTTGGCGAGAGGGATGCTATATTTGATCTCCACGCTGACAATATTTTTACTGGTAACGGAGGAGTCAAGATAAATAAATTCATTATTGGCCGTAATCTTGGATCCAATACTCTGCATGTCCCTGCTTTCTTGCTCTACTTGTATTTAATTTAGATTCTCTCGTTTACAGTAAAGCTTTAGTTAAACAAACATTGTTAGGAAGGAAGTAAAAAAATCTTAACCATTACAGTGCAAACCATGTTTGCATGTAAATATTCCACCATTAGCGTGTTGTTTAAGGGTTAGGGTCACAATAAAAATATTTTTCATGTACGAGAATTATTTTAAAGGCAATAACTTATGATTTAAACGGCTCAAAATATTTAGCAAAAACTACGTATTAAAAGGTATTTGAAAACGAAGTAAGCCTGTGTTCACTGTATTTCACAGAAAACTAGAACAAAAATCTACTTAAACAGGCTCTAATATGTGAAATAATTAACCTCGTATACAAACAAGTTTATATAGGATAAAGCCATTAGCCATTAGGTTCTTTAAAACACTAAAGAATGGAAAGAGAGGTAGCGTGCTCTATGATATGGCTTTTGTGTGTGTGGCATAGTCTGTCAGGTCTAGTCCAGTCTAGCTGGAAAATAATGGCCAACCGGCATGTATAATAAAGAATAATTGAATTGCATACGTTACCACTCTCTAGTAAGTTTAGTCAGACATGTTGTGGCATTTGCCGACAAATAATTTTTATTGAAAGTTTTAGTGGCGCAATGTAACCACAAATTAAGCAACTATTGAAATGGAATTTTCTTTTTGTTTTAAATAAGTAGACGGTCACTCACGCCTTAAAAGAGTACAATTTTAGGATTCGATTCATTTATTTTTATATCACGGCGAATAATCGTTTTTCAGAATACTTTCAATAGATTTCTACCTCGGTTTTCCTGATTTATTTCGCGCTTTCACTCAATTTTAGTGTGGAAATACTTGAACCCTTAAGAATCGCTTTTGTCCATGCGATTCAAGGACAGAAGTGTCCTCTTTCTGTTCATACTGTTACGAAAGTGGAAATCGTTTAACAATAAAATTATAAACAAAATCTACAAAAAGAAAAACAATGAACTTGTTTCCATGATAAACAAGTAAACAAAAATATACCAACAAACACCAGTATAAAAAAGGGGATAAACGAGTAAACAAAAATGCAACAACAAACACTGCAAGAATAAATGTAAAAAAATTCACAAACAACAATAATGAAAGAACGATGTTTATATTTGTAGAGATCTCGAGAAAGCAAAGCCGCGAACATTAGCCTTCAAGAACATTAATCAGACTGTTTCCTTTGCCATATAAAAGGCAGGACAAAGCGGGCAATGAGTCAATAAAAGTTCAGTCAGTCTTGTTTGCGGACGAGTTGCGTTTGAAGAGGGTAATGGTGGTTTGAAGATCTCCTTTACAAAGATCTGTCGAACAATTGTTAAAAACTTGTTATTGCTTATTCAAAAGAGTGCAAAGAGGAATAACAAACAAAGCAATTGTTGTTGTTTAAATCAAGTTGTAAACAGTGGCACATAGAATTGTGCGAACAATAACACAAATTTATTTTTATTTTTATTTGCAATCTGCGCGCTCATATTTTAAACATTTTTAAAGTGGTAAAAACGTAACAATACGTACCCAGCAGAGACCAGAAATACATAATTGGTCATTACAGCTCTTTAGTCAGTATTACAGTCTAGCTTCTCATAACATCCATGTTGTGTGTGTAAATTTTATACATGAGTGGCGGTACATATAGTTTAAATACTACTCCGGGCAACAGATTTTTGAAAGACCAGCAATATTGCATGTAAATATTCCTGCTAACGAAAATGAGCATCCTTGTAAAACAAGTGGACAAAATCAAAATTTATTGAGGCCCTGGCCAGTTCGTCAGCAATGCAATTTTTAACGATATCCCTATGTCCCTCAACCCATATAAAATTTACTTTTATATGATTCTAAATTTCTCTGAGAAAATTCCCGACATTTATGGACAAGGATGGACATTGAAACTACATTCGAGAGTGACTTAATCGCACTCTGGCTGTATGAGTAAATCAACAGGTTTTCAGAGAAAATCTCACCACCCAGCAAGTATTGCGCCGCTTCAAAATTACAATGAAATCTGCTTAGAAAACACTGCAGTGGTGAAGCAAAATATGCATACATACATACATATTTTCATATGCAAATTGTCTACTACAATCCTTCATTCAGGATTACGACATAGCTTCTCACAACACTTACTAAGAAGTTTTGGGAAACTTTTTATTTTTTTCTCTCAGAGTTTCTACTAAAAATTTGCTGAGAGGAAGTCGTAGAAGAAATATTTTTTTAAATTTCGTTTTGTTGGTGATGGCCGTGGTCTCACGTCGAATAAGCCAAGAAACTACCTACTAAACTATGGCATCCTTCAAGAAAGTTTAATATCAGAAGCCTTAATAAAAATACCACAGACCATCCTGCCACTCATCTTTGAGCTATTCTCCGTCCAGACGTTGTTAGTTGGAATGCTCTATTCAGAAAATTATGAGCAGACTAGCAACATATTTATAGTCTATCTTGGGCCAGGATTTGAGCCAATTTAGTATAGGAAATAATGTCTTAATTGAAGTGGAACACAGCTTACTGGTGATCAGAACAGCTGACTACCTGCATACTCTGTCCATCAGCTGACAATGATATTGATGTGTGTTAAATGTACAAGCAAAACAAATAAAACATAAAAACTGTATAAGTTTTTATTATATTTATTTATTATATTGTCATGACCTTAATGATTATGCATTTAATTGGTTGCTTCAGTGGACTGACCATCATGGAAGATGTAATAAAGGCAATATAGATGAGATGACTACAATATTGTTACGTTTTTAACTTTTAAAAACGTTTAAAATATGAGTTCGTAGATTGCAAATAAAATAAAAATAAATTTTTTTAGTTTTAATTAAAATTATTTATTATTCGCACAATTCTGTGTGCCACTGTTCACAACTGGATGTAAACAACAAAAATTTACTTTATTTGTTATTCTTCTGCACACTCTTTTGCGTTAACACTAATAAGTGTTCGGTAGATCTTTGTAACGGAGATCTTCAAATCACGATTGTTCTCTTCACACGCAACGCATTTTCACACAAGACTGACTGAATTTTTACTGACACGTTGCCTGCTTTGCCTTGCCTTTTGTATGTCAACGTAAACAGTCTGATGAATGTTCTTGAATTCTAATGTTCGTGGCTTCGCCGTCTCGAGATCTCCATAAATATAAACATAGTTGTTTCATTGTTGTTTGAGTATTTTGTTTACATTGTTAGTTGTTGCATTTTGTTTTTATACTGATGTTGTTGGTATATTTTTGTTTACTTGTTTATCATGTAAAAAATATCATTGTTTTTGTTTTTATTGCTTTAGTTTATCATTTTAATGTTAAACTATGTAACACCATTTCCAATTTCGTAACAGTATTGTCTTAGGGTAAGAGTGGTAGGGTCAACAGACTATACAAGAAATACTATTAGCTCCACGGAATTAACCCACATTTATTATCACCAATAAGGCGTAGGTGTAGAATTAATATTCAATGAACTTCTTTTAACAAAACCATGTTGAAGTCGTATTAATAAACAATTAAATAAGAAAAATAATAACAACAACAAATATAAGCATCAACAAAACCATTAAAGGAGAATACAAACAAGTGGACTTACTGGGGTGCCTACTGTCGCGACTATCAATACAATACAGAGTAGAGACAAAATCAAACACCAGTAAGGCGTAGGTGTAGAATTAATATTCAATGAACTTCTTTTAACAAAACCATGTTGAAGTCGTATTAATAAACAATTAAATAAGAAAAATAATAACAACAACAAATATAAGCATCAACAAAACCATTAAAGGAGAATACAAACAAGTGGACTTACTGGGGTGCCTACTGTCGCGACTATCAATACAATACAGAGTAGAGACAAAATCAAACACCAGCAGCAAATCGAATCAAAAATTCCGAACAGGTACGTGTGTTAAAAAGTCGCCAACAAAGAAGAACAATGATGAACATTTAAGACACTTGTAAAAATTGAAAATCAATCAATGCAAACATACACACACAATAGTATTTAGAAATAATTGTAGAAATACTGGTGGTCAAAAAGCCTGTGGAAGAAGAATTTTTATATCAACCTGCATAACTTTATTGTCATTTTTGTTTTGTGATATGAAGGAATAGATCAACTTTAATTGACCATACATTACAACCCTTCAGTCAAGATCACGACCCATTTTCTCACACCACTTATATTGTGTGTGTTACGAAAATGGTAAAATCTAGATACTGGTGTTTTGCTTTTACATCGTTTAACAGTAAAATTATAAACAAAAGCTACAAAAACAAAAACAATGAGCTTGTTTACAAATTATCGCACTGCGTAATATACCAACAAACGCCAGCATAAAAAAATGATAAACAAGTAAACAAAAATATATCAACAAACTGCAAGAATAAATGTAAACAAAATACACAAACGACAATAATGAAACAACGATGTTTACATTTATAGGGATCTCGAGAAGGCGAAGCCACGAACATTCGCCTTCAAGAACATTCATCAGACTGTTTAAGTTGCCATATAAAATGCAATACAAAGCAGGCAACTGAATTAGTAAAAGTTCAGTCAGTCTGGTGTGAATACGCGGTGTGTTTGAAGAGAATAATCGTGATTTGAAGATCTTTGTTACAAAGATCTGTCGAACAATTGACTAGTAATTGTTGTTAACACTAGCTACCAACACACTACCTATAAGACTACGATGACTTACATCAAGTTTAAGCACTCCAAATGAATCGAGGAGACTTTCACGTCACGTTTCCGCATTGTTTTCTACCTTAATTTGATATAAATATCTCGATTGTTTTCTTCAAGAGGCTAACGAAGTGACTGCTGGTCCCAATCCCTTATATACTAACAATTCTCAGCATAGAATGAATACGGGCAAGGGGCAGCGGCCATATGAGAATATAACGAATTGTTTTGTTGCTTGAAACCAGAAGTTTGACGACAATTAATAAACCGAGCTTGATATCATTAACTGAATATCCTTAACGGACATTGTGGTGCAAAAGATGTTCGCTAGATTTCTACAGAGCATTTCTGATGATGATTAGATGTCTAACCTGGGGTTTGAAGCATGGCCTCACGTCTAATTAGTCAACACACTATCGCATAGTAGGCAGACTTCAAATAGTATTATTCCCTACCTTCAAATCGAGTCTCTATGCCTTCATACATCTAAAATTTGTAAACGCACGGAAACGATACTCTTGCAACAGTGAACGAATTACATTGCCAGTGTAAACACTTTTCGTATTTTATATACAGATATATTTATTATTTATTTGTATAGTAAACAATACTATTTAATGCAAATTTTTATTGTTATTGTTTTCATTTTATCATGATTTTTTTCTTGGTGTTGCATTGCACGTCCGCTCTGTTAAAATACTTGCCATGCCAACAAATCACTTTAAATGTGGTTTCAACCAAAAACAAAAGCAAAAACAAAGAATTAACAAAACCCACTATAAGCCAGCATAAATATTTAATCTCTCGTTCCATTTTGGTTTTGTTTTTTAAAAGTTTTCCCGAATGTATAAAATTGTTTCAATGCAAATGAATTCGCTTTAAATGGTTCAATAAAATCAAACATTTTTATAGTGTTGTATTCGTTCTTAGCCGTGTTAAATTCTTTATAGTCGAAAATAATGAAAAACGCCCAGTTTTTTCCAGGCATAAATCAATAGTTGACAGTAAATAACGCCGGCTGTCATTTACACTCTTAAATAAGTTTACCGCAAAAGTGAATTCAATACCGCGTCTGTTTTTTTTTTTTGTACAGAAGATTCATTTTAATTGGTTATTAAAGTTTAAACTTTTAAAACTAAAGAGGTAGAGAATTAAGAGCCCTAAGGCTATTTAAATGCAATTTAAATTGAAAAGCATAAGAGGACAAGAGAAAGAGAAAGTGTGTTTGATGTGCTTAATATCCTTGAAAATCGTTTAATTGCTTCAAATACTGGCACCAGTAGCAGATTGTGCATAGAATTTACCAAAAACACAGAACCAAATTCTGTCATAAGGTTATAGATTACCAATAATGCTTCATCTCAACTACTCAAGTATCTTCCCGTCGCAACTTCTGCAGAAGTCCTCGCATATACTGCCAAATGCCTGTAGCCCGTTCCTAAGGTAAACTGTCATCGGATTTAATACAAATTTTGTTCTATAGTCGTCGTAGTCTAGTAGACAGTATGTTGGCTTATTAGACATGAGGCCTTGGTTCAAACCCCAAAACCCCTTGGTTCTACAACAAAACAACATATGAAAAATATTTCGTCAGCGACTTTCTCTTTTCTGAAGTTGTCGTAGTCTAGTAGGTAGTGTGTAGGCTTATTAGACGTAAAGCCAGGATTCGAGCCCCAGGCCAGACATCAAGACAAAATACAAAAAGTATTTTCTTCGGCAACTTCCTCTCAGCAGATTTCTGGCAAAAACTCTGAGAGGAAATAAAATTTCCATGAAAAAGTTTCTCAAAAATCTGTCGTTCGGAGTAGACTTTAAACTGTAGGTCCCACCACTCATGTATAAAATTAACACACACAACCATAAGCGGTGTGAGAAACTAGGACGTTCTACAATGGGTCAATTCGACCTCCGAGTACTGTACTTGTCTTTATTGGCAAGTACACGTAATCTAACCTAACCTAATCTAACCTTCTCTCAGCAGTTTTCTGCTAAAAACACTGAAAATAAATGAAATTACTATGAAAAGCTTCTCAAAAATCGGACGTTTGGTTCACTAAGGTTCAAACCTTAGCTCAGACATCAAAAAAACCAAATATGAAAAATATTACTCCGGCTACTTCCTTTCAGTAAACTTCTTTAACAAACTGTGCGAGTAAATTGCCATATCGTTAAACTGTTTGTTCCACCATCTCCTTTGCTTGATACATTCTCTCAATAGGTTATGGGTTCATAAGAATTGTTTGTTTCAAGTTCCCAAGTACCAAAGAATGGCGGAAAATATGCTCAGTTGTCTCCTGTTTTTCTTCTTACAACTTCTGCAGAAGTCGTTGTAAGGTATTTTCAGTCAAACAGAATGTGATTTCGAGGTCAGTAAGCCATTACAATTGCTTTGGGGTTCCTAAGAGGAACTCTAGTCTGGTTTAACACAAGTTTTAATCACCTCATGTTCATATCGCTGCAGAACTATCTGGTCCCTCTACGAGTGAGTTCATTGCCACGTCTTTATTTAAGAAATGAATGAAGTTTGCTTCAGGCTTTTATAGTTTGCTCCTCAGCAGAGGAATGCCAATCACACATATGAATTCAATCCAACCAGCCTTTGCAATTGGGTCAGTTTCGTTGTTACCCTCAATGTTCCCATGTTCAGAAACCAATAAGAGAGTAATTGCCGAATATCTCGCTTTAAACTTCACAGGTGGTCATCATTATTGGACAATCGTAAATGTGGTGAAAATGCAATATAAGCATCTAATAGTTCATGAATTGTCTTTAAATACCAATCAATATACTTTGATATCGGATTCTCACAATGGCAGTCTGTGTAGTCAAAATCATTTTGACTGAACGAGACTGACTTACTTAACTTACTTAGGGATTGTAAACCAATCTCTAAGTCAAACTTACGACCTATTTTCCCCTACCGCCGATGTTGTATGTTGGAACTTTATCCATAAGAGGCGTGACCTATAGTTTAAAGCAAATTCCGAATGACAGATTTTTGAAAAACATTTCATTTTCATTTTATTTTTTCCTCCTACAGTTTTAGGCCCAACGAGTGATGGGTGGAACTCGCCACGGAAATATTTTTCATATTTCGTCAGCTGAACTAGGGATTAAAACACAGGCTCGCATTTAATAAGCCAACACACGACCAAGTAGGCCACGGCAACTTTGAGTGAACGAAACTGTGGAAGTTTATTAGGCTAAATGAGTTGCAGTGAATTAAAGGTTTGTTATCAGAAAGCTTCCAATGTTTCCTATGAAAGTTCTCTACAGTCTTGTGTATGAAATGAGTATGGCTATCAGAGATCAGCAATGAGTATTCAAAAAGATGCAACTTATCAGCATATCTACGTCTTTGTTAATGTTCAACTGGCTCTAGTTGTTGCATGAGCTGGACTTCAGATGAATGGAGCTACAAATCCAAATGCAAAATACCCCATAATGAAGCAAATTCTTGACATAAATTTGTTAGGTTATAACATGAGTGATATTTGCGGTGGTGTATACCAGACATCAGAAATGGGGATTTTAAAAGATGAGTTGAATCGATTCATACTCATAATTTCTGATACTTATACGCAGTCATACTTATTTTACTATCATTGAACCTCTATTCATAATTAAAAGTTTGCAGTACTCATCATATTCCTACTTAACAACACGTATGATGTTGTTGATTACGACTCTTAAAAAATCAACATGTACAAGAATCACAAAATAAATATGATTCGCGTACGAACACTAAAATACTCACTAAATGGTTGTGTGTTTGCTCTTCTTGCTGCCTTGTCTTTTTTTGAATCAGAGTAGTTAATTTCAACATTGTTGACTCACTTATATTTAGAATTTCATGAGTGCTCATGAGTAGCGAAAAAACTATTCATTGCTGAATTCTGATGGCTATGTATCCTCCTTTGAACATAACCTAACATTGGTTATAATTAATGTTCATGTGAGTTTTAGAGAGTTTCGCTTAAATAGTAAAATAAGGGTACAAATTGGCTGTTATGAGCTGTTCATATTATTTTCTTAAAATGTTCTTGTTTTCCAAAATATTTTCCAAAATACTTTGAATATTTGTTTCCAAACCAAAAATTTAACTGGCCAAGCCTATCCTAAATACTCAAATCCTTTGGAAACAGCAGGGAATTTCGACATTTAAATAATTTATATGCGGCGCCATCGATGACATGCCAGAAAAATAAATGAAAGTTGTCCAGAAAATTTATAACCATTGCGGATACAAAATTTGCTCATAAATAAGTCACCGTAAAACTCCAAAAAAATGAAACTCAAGTGTTGAAGTGCTGCAAAATCACACACACGCAGAGCGTTAAAAAGTTTTCGATTAAAAAGTGAAAAATAAAGGAAAGTTTTTTGATTATATTTCAGTTCGGTAAAATTTTAAAATCAATGAACTGTTGCAAGAGGAAAGTACAGATTGCAACGAGATATGCTGTTGTTGTTTACTTAGCTATGTTGTGCAATAAATTTCTTTAAAGCATTGAGAAGTGAAGACCCCATAATAAACAATACCATACAATGGTTACCAACTACTCACTCACACATGTGAAACAATAAAATTTATGTGGAAACCGATTTGCGCTTTCTGTTTATGAACACTACCGTGTATGTTCGATTTGCAAGAGCATACGTGTTTCTATTTGTTTCCATAAGTATGTGCATTCAACTGATTAGCATACGTTTGAAAGCAACGTTTAGTGGCCAAAAATTCTTGGTCTACCATACACGTACCAATGATGACATCAATGATGATTTAAACTGAGTCAAATACTTATACTTCCAGTCATTATGATTCCACATGAAAACGTTCGTATCCAAAATAAATCTGAAAATGATGATGATGATGACGGCTATCAGCAGCACCAGCAATATTTGCTTAAATGCCACGATATTGCAAAACACATTCACGTTTTCGTGTTAAAAATTTTTAAGTTCAATGGAAAAAAAGCGTCCTTATTGAAGATCGAAAAATAAACAACACATCACAGTCATAAATTAAATGATTTGAAATTGAGGGTCTCTTTATGTCTGACAAAGACAAAAAACTGAGGAACACTAAAAAAATAACATGGAGTGTGATGTCTGCGAAATTTGCAAACGAATATAATTTGCCAATACCTTCACTAACTTAAATTGACTTCAATTTGGACATTGCTGATGTTTGCAACCGAAAGTTTTATTACGCCCTTCCCAATTTTAAATTGAAGTGCAACAAAGTATGTGTGTGGGAAATATCGTCGAAATTGTTTATTCGTTTGAAAGACCTATGAAGACATTATGTGTGGAATATACATACATAACTGGTCATTACACCCCTTCAGTCAAGATTACGACCTAGTTTCTGACACCACTTATGTTGTGTGTCTTAATTTTATACATGAATGGCTGGACCAACAATTTAAAGTCGATTCAGAATGACAGATTTTTGAAAATCTTTTCATTGCAATTTTTTACTCTCAGTATGTGGCAGAAATCTGCTGAGAGAAAGTTGCCGAAGAAATATTTGTTCATATTTTCGTTGTGTTGAAGAGGTCTGAATCAGGGATTTGAAACGTGGCCTCACATTTACTAAGCTAACACACTACCTACTACACTATGGCGACTATAAAATCTGCCACAAATTTTCATGGTGAATGGCATTTTCAAAGTTAAATTTTCCATGATTGTGGAGCATAAATCATTCAGAATTTGAACGATGGCATGAGTTATGTTAGCTTTGAGAAACATTGTGGTTTATGGCTTAATCGAAAGAAAGAAAACTAACCAGGTCGGCACAATCTCGGTGGCCAGTTGAAATCTCTTCCACGTGAAATAACCAGCCATCAAATCACTCGTGCCGAATATCCAATATGACATGAGCTGTGTGGTATATAGCGTCGTTCCGTTTAAATTGCATATTGTTGGCATCGAGAACTTTCAATTCAGGCTAAGAGATGTTGGCAGTCATCAACCTATAATCCTCGCTGATGGCCTAGTCAATGTCGTTCTCAAAGAAATATAAATCAGTGATGTCGTCAGACTAAAATCCACATCAAACATTAACGTTTTCGGAATTTTTTCGATGTTCTTAAACCTCATCTCAAATTCGAAAGTGTGTTTACGTACCCCTTTAACTAGCATTGGGCTTCATGAGTGAAGATAATTGTTCTACGAAAACTAGAGTCAGTAGGGAACTGCTCCAGAGTCCGTTCAGCGAACACATGTCGTTTCTATGATAGTCTGCCATTAAGTTCATGGTGGTTTGGCAAAACAGACTAAATAAATGACATCTAATCTAACTTCAACTTATTAGACGTGTGACCACGGTACAAACCAGAGATCAGCACTGAGTATTCAATAAGATGAGTAGAATCGAATCATACTCATAATTGCTGATACTTATACGCATTCATACTTATTTTAATATCATGGAACTTCTACTCACAGGCATACAGATGCGAAAGGTTTGACAGATGAAAAACCTTCATAACATAAAAGCATAGGTAAATTTAGAGGGAGAAAAAAATGTTATAATGGTTTGCGAATCAAATGTGTTAGAAGCAACAGATATACAGAGTGAAAACTGGCGGTTAAAGTAGAAAAACTAAATGTAAATAAACATTTATTTTGTGTTAAAAAAGGGAAAATTTTGAATATTTTTTAATTTCTTCAATGAAAAGTTTAAAAATTCTTAAATATTTAAATATTAATCGAAATGTGTGTGATTTTCGGTCACAATGAATATAGTTTCTTGTGCAAGAGGTAATTAAGAAGATAAATATTACAAGATCAAAATAGGACGTATTGCTCATAAAAAATGTTTCTTGCTGAGAGTTGCCAATATTTTTTAATTTCTTGAAAGAAAAAGTAAAAAATTGTTATTGTTATTAGTTGTTTTTATTATTTATTAATAGTTTTAGACAAAAATTACATTTTTTATTAACTCTCGCCAATATAAAAAACCCACCCCGTAAACTAAACAAAACATAAATAAACAAAACAGAGTTACAACCAGAGAAGGACAGAAATACTTTTTGGTAATATTTGCTGTCCCTTTCACGTTTGGCCTATGCGCTGTCAAATCGCGTTTCGTTACTGTTTATATTGTGCTTCTACTCATATTCAAAGTTTGAAGTACTCATCCTATTTATACTTAACAACACGTATGTATGATGTTGTTGATTTCGACTCTCCATGACGCAACATTTACAAGAATCACAAAATAAGTATGATTCCCTTACGAACACTAAAATGCTCATTAGAAGGTTGTGTGTTTGCTTTGCTTGCTGTTTTTGTCTTTTTTGCTTATGTGTCATTTTTCTATTTTTGTAAATGTAACAACAACTAAGACTGTAAATTTTGATGAATGAATCGAGTCACTCGGATCATTTATAAGCATTATAAGAGTATTTTTCTAAAGTTAAGAAGTTAAAGTAGGCGTATGAATCAAACATATTTCGAGTGGTATGAGTTTGATGTCAACGTTGTACTCATACTCATTGCAACCTATACTTATAAATCAATGTGGTAGTGAGTACGAATTAATCAAAGTAGTTAATTTTCAAAAGTGTTGACTCATGACACTCATGAAGTGCTTATGAGTAGTAAATAAACCATTCATTGCTGATCTCTGATACAATCCCCAGGTAACACATTTCAAACAAAACGAAATCTTTAAAAAAAATTTTTCAGCGACTTACTCTTACAGGATTCTGTCGAAAACTCTGACAATTAATAAAATTGCAATGAAATGTTTTTTAAAAAATATTCTGTTCAAAGTCAACTTTAAACTGTAGGTCGCGCCACTCATGTATAAAATTAACACACACAACATGGGTGGTGTGAGAAGCTAGGTCGAAATCTTGACTAAAGGGGATGTAATAACAAATTATGTTATGGAGCACAAAGTTAAAAATCTGCTCTAAACTAATGAGCTTTCATTTATTTTTCGAGAATTTAATAATGTTACGAAAATAGATACCTGTGTTTTGCTTTTACATCGCTTAACATTAAAATTATAAACAAAAGCTACAAAAACAAAACAATGCAGTAAACAAAACTGTTTAGAAATTATCGTACTGCTTAATATAACAACAAACACCAGCATAAAAAATGATAAACAAGTAAACAAAAATACACAAACAACACTACAATAATAAATTTAAACAACGATGTTTACATTTATAAAGATTTCGAGAATGTGAGGTCATGAACATTCGTCAGACTGTTTACTTTGCCATATAAAAGGCAATGCGATTGGGTGAGTGAAGTTCAGGCAGTTTTATGTGAAGACGCGATGAGTTTGAAGAGAGTAATCGTGTTTTGAAGATCTATAAAGAATAAAGAATTTTAATTAAAATTAAACACAAATTTATTTATATTTTATTTGCAATCTACGAACTCATATTTTAAACGCTTTTAAAAGGTAAAAACTTAACAATAAATTCCCTTTAAATGATTTGCTCTTACACCTGTGCTGTAATTAAATCTCTTTCAGTATGAAGCTCTAAATGCGTGTAATTGTCATGTTTAATCACGTGTTAAAATAAATACTTTTGAAAATAATACAAATCCTTGATAAATATTTGCCATCAGCATTATACTGTCTCCATTGTTTTGATTGCATAAGGACAGACATCATCAGCAGTTCCCAACCATTATAGCCGTTGTACTAAGATTTGTTAATCAGTTACAAGTTATAAGCAAATTAAATTTATTTGTTTTAACCATTTGACGTCATTCTGATGGTTTTTGGATTATAATTGAGTGCTCTTCGCTGTTGAAGGAGCAGAAACCATGGAGGGATTAAAGCAGCCTATTGGTTAGACAATATTTATTCGTTATATTTTTATTTTTTCTTGAATTGTTTGTTTACTTTTAAGCTATGTTTTGCTAATTTTGTTTTATTGTGTTTTGTTTCAATTTGGTTTTACTATCATTTCTATTATTTTACGTGGAGCATTTTTAACACCTGATACAAAGCCAAAGGATGTGATGTTTCATTCATTGGAGTGTGTTTCGTGGAGTGTATAAATTTTCCCATTTTCCTCAAAAGTTTTTAAGAATAAAAAGATAAAAAAGCGTTTGTTTATTTTCTACAGATTATTTTAAAAATTAATTCTTGGGATCCCCAATTCCAATTTTAGTCAAGGAATTGCAAGGCGATAAAATGTCTATGTATGCAACAGTGAAAATACACCCGAGTAATTACATAGTCTAAGTTCTTCACTAGGTTGAGTAGAACTCAAAAATATTTATTTTTATTTTTTTCGAACACTCCAAATTCGTTTTATTTGACAAAAACGTTTTTTTTATTTTACACAAAATTATTGATTACCTAAATATGTTTGAACCTATTTTAAAAATCCAAAGTTTTTAGAAAAGGAAGAGATTACCTTTCAAACGGTATACATAAACATTTTGTTCAAACTTATATGTTATGATATTTGATGGGGTAAACTTGGAAAATATTATTTTTTTTTCTTATTTTTTCAAGTTTGGCCATTCTTAATTGCAAAATTTAATTAAAAAATGTGAAATAAGAGGAGTCATTCTTAAATTGCATCCACTTGTCAAGAGTTTGACACTTCGTTCGATAAAATTGGACAAAAATTAGCGTAGTTATTATTTAAAGAGTATAACAGCTTAGTCATAATTTGTATATATGCTGTCTCATCAAATGAACTTTCATTTCAAAAATTTTTGAAATTTTTGATGGATCTTGATTGTTTATCTGGGTCTAAAACTTCGGTTTTTCGCAAATATTATTATGTCAGGATTATGATCTAGCTTCTCACACCAGCTTATGCTGTATGTTAATTTTATTCATACGTGGTAGAATCTGCAATTTAAATTCAACTACAAACGGAGATTGATACACTTTTCATGGCAATTTGATTTACTCGCAGAGTTTTTGAAGGAAGATTACTGCGAGGAAGTTGCCGGCGTAATATTTTTTTCATATTCCGTTTTATTGATGACTGAGCTAAGGTTTGAACCTTAGTGAACCTTAGTGTTTAGCAGAAAACTACTGAGATAAAGTCGTCGAAGAAATATTTTTTGATCTGTCATTTTGTCGGAGATGTCTGACCTGGGATTTAAACCGAGGCTTCATCTATAATAAGTAAACACACTGCCTACTACATTATGGCGACTATAGAACAAAATTTGTGTTAAATCTGATCAAAGTTTACCTTAGGAACGGGTTACAGGCATTTGAAAGCATACGGAGGACTTCTGCAGAAGTAGCAACGGCGAGCTAATTGGGAACGAGCTAATTGGGAAGATGGAACGCTCTTGGGAACCCAAACCCTAATGAAAGAATTTGGTTCTGTCTTCGTGATAATTTAAATCGACTTGCGATGAATTTAAGCACATAAAACACGCTTTCTCTTTCAATTCTTATTTTAAGATTTTTTCTTGAAGAAAGAAACTGCGAAACGCTGTTGCCCTCTTATGCTTTTCGTTTTTTTTTATTGTATTTAAACAGCCTTAGGGCTTTTAATTCTTTACCTCATTAGGTTTAAAAGTTTAAACTTTAATAACCAATTAAAATGAATCTTCTGTAAAAAAAAAAAAAAAAAAAAAAAAAAAACAACACAGTGTTATTTACTGTCAACTATTGATTTATGCTTGAAAAAAAATGAGGGCTTTTAATTATTTTTCGGCTATAAAGAATTTAAAACAGCTACTGCGTTAGTATTTGAACCAATTAAATAACCAGTTTGAAGTCGACTTCAAACGATGGATTTTTGAGAGATTTTTCAGATTTTTTTCGAAAAATCTGCTGAGAGGAAGTCGCCGAAGAAATATTTATTCTTATTTCTTGTTTTGTTAGAGATGTCTGACATGGCGTTTGAAGCGTGGCCTTACATCCATTAAGCCAATACGCTACCCATTAGACTACGGCGACTTAAACGTTAACTTTTTTTATTTTTTATTTTATTTTATTACTATCATAGGAACATTGGATAAGTGAAATTATTTACAGTGTTTTGAGTTTCTATCTTAAGGATATTTCAACATTTTGATTATTACTAAACACTTATTAAAATTATCTATTTAATAGCAAAAAGATAGTAAAAAACCTAAAATTTCCAAATAAGAAAATTGAGAAGCTGAAATTAGAAGTTTTCAAATCAAACCTCTCAGATGGGCGTAGTTTGACCTTCTGTATTTTTCTCTAAATGACAGCGCCAAGTCAGTTATAAAGTTTTCAATCATCTGGATGTTAGCCTTTGGATGCAGTTCAACAGTAGGAAATCAGATTGTAAATTATTTTCAAATTCTTATTCTGTAGTACTTGTAACTTTTTTGGTGCGACCTGCACAATCATACCAGATACGTAAGAATTGGCCTTATACACATTTTAAATAAAAGTAATTTATTTTTAAAATTCAATTTTGACTTCCTATTCAGGAGAGGATATAAAGATCGCCCGCACCTGATTGCTTTAAGACATGTATTCTCTAGGTGCCCTTTAAAATTTAGTTTTTGGTCTAATGTAATTCCTAGCGAATTCGCGAACTCTATTTCATTGCCTTGTATCCTAAGTTTCCTACAAGGAATTCTCTTAGGTGACTTGTTGTAAGGAAACAAAATGGGCTGAGATTTTTCTTCACTGATTTTAATTTTCCATTTAGAATATTATTTTGCGGCTGATAACAGAGCGTTCTGAATTTTCTTCACAATTGAGTTAGAAATCTTTTCGTGACAGATTATAGCACTGTCATCCGCATAAAATGCCACATCATTGCCTCTGACAAATTTGAAGTCGGAAATGTAGAGGGAATTCAGCAATGGTGATAAAATCGAACCCTGGGGAACACCAGCTGGAATGTCACGCAGTGTGGATTGACTTCCGTCAACATCAACCACATACTTTCTGTCCTCAAGGAAACTTTTCTTTAATTTAATTAGGTATAGTGGAATATTCATTTTGTGAAGCTTGAATATAAGGCCTTTATGCCAGATAGAGTCAGAAGCTTTCTCCACGTCAAGGAAAAAAATACCAGTATTGTACCTTCGGTTTTTATTTGACCACTCTCTTAATCTGGTGAATAGTGGAGTGTTCTGCTCTGATTAAACGTTAACTTATTTTACCAAAATTAAGAAGATTGTTTTTGAATTTAAGTCTACTTCCAATAAAATCTTTGATTTGATAAGTGCCTTACAACAGGGACATTTGAAATTTGACAGCTAATAATGGTCATCCTGTTGGAGCTACATCTATGAAAACAGTTATCATTTATTCAGTTATTCTAGTCGAGCAAAATACCTCGAAATTATTTCCGGTTGAATGGGTACGTAAACAAACAAACAATTACCGAAATCGAGACGAAACCACTTTAAAAAAAATTCTGCATTCGACTTCGTGTCGTGTAGTGCGGATTCGACAGTAGCTCGAACATCTTAATATAACGTATGGATTGAAAGCGCCGTAGTCTAGTAGACAGTATTTTGGCTTATTCGCCATGAGGCCGAGATTTAGCTCCAGACGCAATCATCTCCAACCAGCAAATAATATTGCCAAGGAGAGCGTCTAGAAAACCTGTCATACGCACGCGACTTTAAACTGTGCATAAGAGACGCAGTGCTGTAGGTGTGGGATCTAAAGTACATTCATACTGATAACATGTCTGCTTTATAACTGACTTCAGGGTTAAGAAATGGAAAGTTGCCGACTTCAAAATTTCGCTCTTCATATCTTTTTTAGGATGAGTAGTTTGTAAATTTCTTTTACGACTCTACAAATCATTGGTTCTCTGCCATCATAGATGCCATTAGCTAGTTCGATTTATTGCCAGTACTTTGATTTTGGTGGAATGTCACACAATTTGTTGGCTGTTGTGATACTGTGACCATATTATCCTCCTTGTGTCGCTTGTTTGTGTGTCTCTTTAATGTTGGTTCTTTAGTATGAAACTGTGTGAAGCAGTAACTTTATTTTACGCTATGAATCTTGGTCGTCTTCGAAGAGACATTAGTCATTATTTTGTAGGTATTTGGCAAAATATCCGGGAGTAAATCAAATTGCCATGAAAAGTTTCTGGAAAATTTATCGTTCGAAGTTGACTTTAAACTGTGAGTCCCGTCATTACTGGATAAAATTAACACCTACAACATAAGTGGTGTGAGAAGCTAGGTTGTAATCCTAACTAAAGGCATAATTTATGTGTATTTATTTTTTTAATATGATTTTCCAGATGTGAACGTATTATATACGATCCATACGATTAATTTTTTAATATTTCTTCCAATAAATCTAAGTGCTGCTGCTTTGCCGTCATAATCCAAAGGCTTAGCTTAGCCTCATAAAATGTAAAACACGTGAATAAATTTTTTTAATAAATTTTTTTGTATAAATTTCTACTTGTAATTTAAAACGAATAATAATTTGTTTCCATACTATGTACCTCCCCTTCTTGCCTTCCTCTTGCCAATTCTCTCCGTGTTTTCTAATAAATTTCCTGATGCATTATCCTTACGTTTTAAATAAAATACGAATAAAATGTATGCAAAACATTATTTATTAATATTTACATTGACAGCATTGTTGTAGTTGCAACATGTTGCCAGTGCAAACAACCAACTAAGCAGGCGGCAGGCAATCGGTCAGAGAGGACTATAAGGTTTTGCAGTCGAGTTTGGTATGTTTTATGGTAACGTGCTGACATTAATTGACCACAATAATTTGCAAGTGTAGTAAATTATAATAAATTGGATGCGGTTCGGTATACTCTCTCTCCCTCTGTCGCTCTTAAAGCATTTTGTTTATATTGTCTTTGCATTTTTGTTTTATTATTTTTATTTTTTTTTTCACCATGTTTTTGCATCTACGCGTGGTTATTTTGTCTGTTGACTTTTAATACACAGGTATTGGCTTTGAAAACTACGCCATCGTTTAACCGATTTTCCTCGTTGTAGCTATCATTATCATTGCCATCATCATGCTTGTTGTTGTTCATTTTAATTTTTAAACGTTTGCTCATTAGTTTGTTTCTTTTTTGACGCATTTTTTAAATTTTTGTTTTTGAAATAATCGCTACACTCAAATGGGTTGCAAGTTTTGATTGGTTTTGATAAAGAGGCCTCTTGTTTGATTATTACCATACGCTGTATATTTGCTTACTTATTTGCACGTGGCAACTTCTAGAATCCTACTGTTGGTTTTTAATTGATATTCCTTTGTTTTGAAGTCGAGGTGGGGTAATAGATAGTGTGTTATCTTATTAAACGTAATTGGTTTGATTGGTCTTGACTTCAAGAGTTAGAAAACAAAAAAGTTTTTGTGGATTATTTTTGACCCAAAACTATTCTAGAGCGATAGTATAATAGAGAGGATAAGGGAAGCTTATACCTCCAAAAGACCCATGAGCAAGATTTGGAAACTTAGATCCACCATCTCATACTGGCTTTACTGTTTACGTTTGGAAGATGGTGTGCAAATACCAATACCAATGCCGACTGATAGACAAATTGTGCAGGTTGTCTGTTGTACTAGTCACCAGTGCACTCTGTTCCATTGTAATGCATTTTTTGCTCAAATAACTCCGATCTGACCTTATATTAAAGCAGTGGACACTGGTATCTTAAGGTAAGGCTTAAAGCTATGAATCCTAGCTCAACTTAAATTATTTATAAGCTGCGATAGGAGATTTTATTTCAGAATTGCATAAAGAGGCCGCCTGTTTGATTGTCCGCCTGATGGAATCCCTACAGTATTGTTACGAAAATGAAAAAAATTTAGATACTGTTGTGTTTTGCTTTTACATTGCTTTAAATTAAAATTATAAACATATGCTACAAAAAACAAAACAATATTTACAAATTATCGTACTGCTTAATACAACAACAAACACCAGCATAAAAAATGGTAAACAAGTAAACAAAAATACAACAACAAATACTACAAGAATAAATATAAACAAAATACACAAATAACAATAATGAAAGTAATCGACGATGTTTACATTTATAGACAATTCGTGAAGGCAAAGTCACGAACATTCGGCTTCAAGAACATTCATCAGAATGTTTAGCCTGCCATATAAAAGGCAGGACAAAGCAGGCGAGTGAGGCAGCAAAAGTCTTATGTGAAGACGCGGTGTGTTTGAAGAGAGTAATCGTGCTATGAAGATATGCGTTACAAAGATCTGTCGAACAATTGTCTTGTAATTGTTATTGTTTATGCAAAGGGTGTAAACAGAGGAATTAGTTGTTGTTTACATAAAGTTATGAACAGTAGCATATATAATTGTGCGAATAATAAAGAATTTCAATTAACACTAAACACAGATTTATTTTTATTTTATTTGCAATATACGAGCTCATATTTTAAACGTTTTTCAAAAGGTGAAAACGTAACAGTATATAACGATTCAAACATTGGTATTTCGTATAGGCTGACTAACCACGCAAATAACTTCTGCAGTAGCTGAGTCTGAAGTGAATAAGCCAGTGCCCTTGCCACGAAGTAGCCTGTGCTGTATAGCAATAACAACATTTATTTGGAAGACAGGGCGAGTAGTGATTAATTCACTTCTGTGCTCTAAGGCATTACGATAAGATGACTACCTATTCTCAAAGGCTGATATATTTAGCCAATTCCAGATAGCCTCTGCCATATTTCCCACCAGGCGAAGTCTTCAAAGATCCAAATCCTAATACAAAATGCACTGGCTTTTGCAGCATTATTCAAACTCTTCGCCGTGAACTACTTGGGTAGTACTTGTTAGTATGACTCCTCAATGTTATTCAAGCTGTTTTCTGAATTTACGTTACGTTTTCATCCGAAGTCGCCGTGGTGTAGTAGGTAGTGTGTTGGCTTACTATTCGTAAAGCCCGGGTTCGTATCCCAGGTCAGACATCAAAAATGAAATATGAAAAAAAAATATTTCTTCGGCGACTTCCTCTCAGCAGATTTCTGGCAAAAACTCTGAGAATAAAATAAACTGCCATGAAAAAGTTTCTTAAAATTCTGTCGTTCGGAGTCGACGTTAAACTGTAGGTCCCGCCACTCACGTATAAAATTAACGCACTCAACATGAGTGGTGTGAGAAGCTAGGCCGTAATCCTGACTGAAGGGTTGTAATGGCCAATTATGTATGTATGTATGTTTCATTCCGTATAATACAACAGTGTTTTACTATTCTCTGGAGATATTACCTTACGCTGTTTATTTGCTTACTTACTTGCATGTGGCAACTTCTAGAATCCTACTAATGATTTGTAATTGTTATTATTTTGTTTTGAAGTCGCCGTAACGTTATCTTATAAAAGTGAGGCCACAGTTCAAACTCCAGCTCAGACATCTTGAACAAAACGAAATATGATATCAATATTTCTTCGGCTTCTTCCTCTTAGCAGATTTATAGCAAAAACTCTGAAAGCAAATAAAAAATTGCCATGAAAAAGATTCTCAAAAATCAATCTTTCGAACTCGACTTTGAACTGTAGATCCCACCGCTCATGGATAAAATTAACACACACAACGTAAGTGGTACGAGAAGCAAGATCATAATCCTGATTGAATAGTTGTAATGACCAATTACATAGGTAATGTGTGTCACAGAATAATGTATGGAGCGTTCAAAAGTCGAGTGTGACTGTCAACTTTTTATTTTTTAATTTTTTTTTGGATTATCGTTGACACGCTGTTGTTGGTTGTCTCGTTTGTATTTTTGAGCCAACCAACCAAAATTGATGATTTTGATGATGTTTATTTTTATTATTTTTGAATTCATTGTTTTTTGTTGTTGTTGTTTTTATAAATTTTATCAAACTTTGTTCGGTCAGCCAGTATTAATGAATTTTCCAGCTTTATTTTTTATTCACGCCATGTCATTAATGCACCGCGTAATTTTCTTTAAACACGTTCAATTGGCTGCTGTTGTCATCATGCAACAGCATACATTGCTGCTGCCGCAGTGAAATGACAACAACAACAAAAAAGTGTTGATGACAAAACTGTCAACAAGACACTTCAAAAGCAAAATTATATTAGGCGCTATGGAGACTCGTTTGTTATTTTTTACTTGCGGATACACAGTTAAGGATTAAAACCGGTTATGGTTTGGTAGTCAAGTAGGAAATTGACTACAAATTGTTTTTTTTTTAAAGTGTGCGTAATATAGGGTAGAAAAAAGAGGCTTAAGATTGATAATATATTGGAGAAGATTTTAAAGTCGAGTGCGCTTAAAAGCTTACATAAAGGGCTTGATTTAAGAATGGAACTCTTTAAAATATTGAGTTAAAGAATCTATAGAGTCTGCTCTCAACGAGTTTCGAACTTTGACAGTTGATAGCAGCCATCTTGTTGACGGTACATCTGTCAAGTTACATGTCAGAGTCAGATTTCAGAGATTTTATTTTATTTTTTTCCAAACTCTTCAATTTTCGTCCAGTAAGCCAACATCCTATCCAAATAATGTTTCCTATCCAAATAATGTTCTAACTTAGAAATTCATTCCACTTAGAAATGATGTGAAGTGGCCATCGTGGCCCTTAGACCTGAAGACAAACTAACTTCACGTACATATAACTTACATTAGGCATAGTACTTGAGTCCTTTAAAAGATAACATTGCACCATTGTGCCTTTTAGAACTCTGACTACTGGTTAACATAAATTGATTCCTACATTTTCTAATGGGTTTCGTTCAAACCACCACAACAAATATTTTGCAAAGATTTTTATCATTTTATTAAACAAATTTCGTTTATTGTCATTAATTAATAGAGCAAATGATGAGTGAAATTTATAAATAAAAAGGAAATCATTTTTTTAATTTATTGTTGCGGTAATTTGATAAACACTATCATAATTGAATGAACAAACAGTGGTTTGCGACAAAAAAAAAACAGGAAAAATCTATTTAAAATCTTCTTTAGGTTCAACAGATTTGAAAAAATTTTCTGGTTCTGGTAAAGGTAGGATGCTTTAAACGGTTTAAAGTTGAAAATAAAATAAAAAAAAACTTTCAATATCTGTCCTTGGAATCAACAGAAAGAGGACAAAATTTGTTATTTATAAACATACGTACACAATTGGTCACTACAACCCATCAGTAAGGATTACGACCTAGCTTCTCACACCACTTATGTGTGTGTTCATTTTATACATGAGTAGCGGTACTTACAGTCTAAATTTATTTTTGTCCGCCTTTTTCAACGCTGCTGAAAATTAAGGCTTCATACTTAGCTTTGCACAAAATCTATATGCATTTCGGAGAACAGGTGGGACAACATAAAAGCAATGAAAAAAAATTTATTTTGGCGTGTACGATACGCTTTCAACATCATTGTTTGTATAAACTGATGTGATTATTTGAACAGCCTGTAAACAGCATATTTACTGCAGATACTTATGTGACAATGTCTGTGTTTCTTATTTAGAATGTCTTCATATTCGTATTCAGATAATACAGTTGTATGCTGTATTAACCCTGCCGTCAAATGAGTAGCTAACTACAAAAAAAACTAACTTTAAGTTTGCTTGTATAGACTAACTTAAAGCTAACTACTACGCAATGCAAAATTTACATTAACCAAAGTGTATACAAACACTCCAATTCTTGACGCCGTTGGATATAAATAACTAACGTCTTAGACGTTTGATTAATAAACAAAACCGCGTGTCATCTTTTCGCTTTATATTTTTGGTTAAAAATTAATTGTTTGCGTAAAATAATTAAAAAAAATACACTAAATTAAAAAATATATAAATTCGAAAGGTTTGAAGTGTTTTTATTTGAAGTGAAGTGAAACAATATTAAAGGGCCGCTTGCCAAAAAGCTTACGGAAATTGTCACCAAATTTGTGCATGGACATAAACTTGGATGGCGTTCATGGTAAAAAGCGTTTAAAAGACTTTGCTGCTTTTTATGGCGCCTTAACAGGTAAGTGCTAATTTGAAAATATAAGTTTTAACCAAGTCTTAAAACATGTAAAAATGTATATACATATTTTTTAAACCGATTCCTGTCGATCACTCGGCTCTCAGGATGTAGAAACTGGCGTTACGCATTAAAAATAATAAAAAAAATCGTTGTATTCATGCTAAGTGCATTAAAAATAAAAACACAAATCCAAAAAATTAAAATATTTGCAAATGTTACATTTAGAAACTCTTTTTATCTTTTTTTATCAACAAATGTGCAAAATATTTTTGTAAATCGTGAATTTATTAATTTTTTTTTCATATGTATAAATTAGTTTAGAAAAAATCTTTATTTACACAATCAACAAATGTATAAAATATTGCTTGTGATGTATTGAACTGAATTTATTTTATTTAAACTGAACTGAATTTATTTTAATTTAATCAATTTTTTTATTTATTTATTTTGTTTTTACATGAATAAACTTTTGTTTTCTATTAAAATATAAATTTTAAAAACTGTTTCATTTCGAATAATTAATATTATAGCTTATTATTGTGAGTTTAAAGCCAACGTGTAAAGAACTGACTTTTCATTCACTGAAATTTAGCTAACTTATAGTCAATTAAAAGTAGTAAGTTTATAGTTAGCTACAAATAGGTTTACTTTAAGTTAACTGCTAAGTAACTAACTTTAAATTAATTTAAAAGTAATGCAGAGTCAGACAATTGACTACTTCCTAGGACATCGCAATGTTAAAATAGTTAGTCATTTCCATATAAAAGTAATCCAAGTGTCAACCACCACTGCTTGAGAAATAGTTGGTTTTAAGTTAATTTAAAGTTAACTGAGTGTACGACAGGGAAGTTTTAAATAAGAAATCAACATACAATCAAACACATACACCGCGGTGTGTCTAGACCTTTTTCCTTTGAATGTAAAATATGAAAACCTTAGCATTCTTTTTGAAAAGCATTGTGCGCCATCGATTCTAGATACGGATTATTGATGGGTTGTTCCAGGAATTTATCATCAAAATCGTAAGAATACATTCTAAATAACTGCACCTTTATACACTGCGTCACATGTAAACTACATATATCACATGTATATAAAAATCATCTCTAAGACCTTTCTCTATGCAGCAGAAAGCCAGACATTTGGTCGTTATCATCACATGTATACTTGAGAATTTCTTTATTGAAGATAACAAACAAACTTACGTCCTTGCTAACACGGCAGACAGCCGATAATTCGAATGAATTCATACGTGAGATCGGCATTCCCCTGCAGAGAAGCAAACATACAGTCAAAGAAAAAAGTCTATATACAACACTGTATGTAGAATTTTTTCCCGCTGATTTTTATTAAGTTGAAAAAGATGTTATTGCGTTGTTAAAGACATTTACAATTAAGAATGTTTGAATGTTTTGAAAAAACCTAGAATTTATAAAAAAAATCATGAAAATACAGTGATATATGTAGACTTGTTTTTTTGACTGTATGATCTTCACTCATTACTTTTTGGCTATTAACAACCCGATTAACGGATTTCGGCCTGCCGCAACACATCCCTCCAGGCGTCTTTGCTTCTTCAGCGCCTACGCCAGTTGGTCACACCAATCGATGACAGAGCTTCCTCGATTTGGTCCCTCCAACGCATACAAGGTCGCCCTCTTCGCCGACTTCTGCAGATCCCCTCATCAAATACCCGTCTTGCCGGAGAATCTTTCTCCATTCGAACGACATGGCCGAGCCGGCGCAGCCGCTGGATATTAATACGCTGCACAACGTCTATGTCGTTGAGGAGTTTTTACAGCTCACTGATGGATCGGATGCGGTCGCTCTGGACCGAAGATCTTACGTAGAACTTTTCGCTCGAATACTCTCAAGGCTGCTGCATCTGTGCTTAATAGGGTCCATGCCTCTGCGCCATAAAGTAGTACGGGTAGGATGAGCGTATTGCAGAGGATTAGTTTTGTCGTACGAGAGAGGTCTCTGCTACTCAGTTGCCTATTGAGACCATAGTAGCACCTGTTGGCAAGAGTGATCCTGCTCTTGATCTCCAGACTGACATCTTTTAATGGTGGTAACGGCGGAGCCAAGATAAACAAATTCCTTGACTATATCAAAAGTATAGTTATCGCCAGTAATCTGAGAATCAATACGCCGCTCGCCTCTTACTGCCAGATCCATCTTAGTAGACTCCCGTTCAATAGCACTAAAAGCAGCAGTAATATCTCGCTTGGTACGCCCTATGATGACAATGTCGTCAGCATACATGCATTACGATGCACTCCCTCCTTTCGCAGAACACTCTCCATGACGAAGTTGAAGAGGTAGCATGATAAGGGATCGCCTTGTCTGAAACCTCGCACTGCATCGAAAGGTTCGGAGAGGTCCATTCCTACCTTGAAGGAGCTGCAGAAATTGCTCAGCGTCATTATCAACTTCGCAGGTATACCGAGCTCACGCATTGCGGCAAAAACACGATCCCTCAGAGAGCTATTGAAGGCTGCCTTATAGTCGACAAAAAGATGGATTTGGCGTAGTGTTAAGATGGTCGATGGTGGACTTTCCAGGTCTGAAGCCGAACTGATAAGGTAGAATCAGTGTTTTGAAATGTACTTCATTTCTTTTTGTCCTAAAAACCAAAAGATCATTTGAAACGATTCTTTTGAAGAGATGTTGACTTAAACATGGGTTAAAATCTAGACTAACGATGGCTATTGTTTTCCAGAAATGAATTTTTGGAAAGAAAAAAACAGCAACGCTAGGATTTGGAAACTGGATTGGAGATAAAAGTCCCTGCAACATTCGAAATCATTTTAAATTTTCGAGAATTTTTTGTTTTCTGTACAGACTTATTCATCGTCTGCAGCATTAACAATATTTTATAAATTCGTTTATTTAAAATATACGTTAACCTTGAACGATATCATAACGTTTGCCAATAAATTAAAACTGACCAGGTTCAATAATAAAACAAAAAGACAGAAATAAAATCAAAGAGTGAAAATGCCATCAGTGGCATACGCACAAAAATATCCTTTTTTTGAATTGTTGGGACCACACACAATACGACAGCAACGAACAGAATGGAGTACTCTGAGCAAATGTTAATTTTATTTAAATTGAACTCGAAACATATTTTGGTTCTGGCCCTGACAGTGTAATAAATCCTACTTTTTGAATTTCGATGCACAGCAGGAGCTAGATGTCGAATCTCTTCATTACGGATTAACAATGATGACGGCGCCAAGTCTCTTGAGCTTGTACGTTTACTGTTGCATTTGTTGCTATTGCCTCTTGTTGTGTTAACCACCCCCCCCCCCTTTGCAGTAGGGAAAGTGAAATGAATGCCTCGTATGTGGCAGTTTGTTTGTTTACTAACTAAATGACTGCCATCATCATCAGGCTTATGATTCCTTTTTTCCATTTTTTTCATTTAAATTTTTGGATTTTTTTTTTTCTGGGGAGATGTTTTCAATTTCAATGCATAGGCCAAGGTATTAGCGTCTGTTGTATTGTTATACCGCACGAATACATATACGCAAGTACGGAATGAAACTGTTGACGATATTTTAATTTCATTTTCTTTTTATTATGATTTCCTTTATTTATTCCGTTTATTCTGCCTCCTGATATTCTGTTGTTGTAAATTTAATGCCTTTTTTCGTATTCTACTGACTGTTGATTTCATTTCATTTTCGTAATATCTTGAGCTGTAGATCCTGTGCCCTGTTTTTTATTTCTTCTGTTATAATACTTTACCCCTGGTATGTAGAACATAATTAAAGCCTGTAATCAGTCTTAAATTTCTATAGCCATCTTCGCATATTAATTTTTATGCCATAACAAATCGTTTATAATTTTTTTCTTGTATGTCATATAGGCATCGAATTTAAGATCGATGCTTCAATAGGAAGAATGGAATAACAGAAAAAATGTGGGAAACACATATCTTAAGTCCCTTATTATTTATGTATCGGATGTATATTACCTTACATAACCTAACTAAGTCAACGTTTTTCAGGCAGAGATTTTTTTATTGAACTAGTATGATTGCAACCAGGGACATACTTCCTTCGAACTTGATAATATGTGTGGACAATCAAGCAACAATTAAAGCAATAGCATCCCAACTCGTCAAATCAAATGACGTCAGGAGTTGCATGGACTCTCTCCACCGTAAACCTTGACACAACACCCGCCTCAAATGGGTTCCATTCCACTGTGGCATAAGGGGAAAAGAAAAGGCGAATGGACTGAAACGCAAGGTGTTGGAGATGTCTAAGGAGGAGACGATAGAGGTGATATAAGTATGTGCCCCTACAAGAATTTTTTTTTAAATTGGAAAAAGCATCATGGAATTCAACAAACGTGCAATATACCGGACTGTTAAATTTCAAAACTGTTGTGTCCAGCAGGAAACCAAGAAACTTAAGTTCGACAAAAGAACGGTTCGCACTCTACCAGAAACTCTAACGGGGCCCTGCGCTATTGGCAATTCCACATGAGGTGAAAGACAGTCTCTTCCTCTTTCCCAGATCAACAGTGATTTGTTGGAATGTCAAGTATTTCGGTATGTCTGCCAAAACAAAAGTAGCCTTTCAGAATCACCATTTTGCGATGGATGGCCAAACGATTCAAGAGCAGAAGTGCAGAAGTGACTCGATGCTCTTCCAGTCCATACGTATCCAACAATATTATATGTACTTTCCTGCTACCAACAAGATTGGGTCTACTCATAACACGAGTACAAAATATCCAAATTAACTGAGAGAATCGGAATACCTATACCCTGTACCCTGTACCATGTAGAAGATTGTGAGCTCAGTAACGGCCTTAGCCTAGTCAACAATGCAACTTCCAACGATATCCCCATGTCCCAGAACGTATAGATGGGTTACCTTTAAATGATGTGAACTTTTTCTAAGACCTTCTTGGCATTTATGGACAAGGATGGATGTCCTTAATCGCAGTCTGGCTGTCCGAGTAAATCAGGAGATTTTTAGGAAAAATCCTGTCACTGAACAAGCATTGCGCCGCTTTCGAAATTGCCGAAATTGTCTTGGAAAATACTGCAGTGGTCAGGTAGTCTATGAGGAAGTTTAATATTAGTGTAGACCCCGCGCTGCCCAATTTCTTCTATTAGTTCGGTGGAATTTGGTCAGAACGGGGACTGCGCTTATCCGTGTCATCGCAACCGGCTGCTATGCGCGCTCAAGTGAGCTTTTGGTATCAAAACTAATACTTCAACTTAACCTAACCCAAGGATACCTAATAAATATATCACGCAATACCCTTTCACTTATCTTTAACCCATCAGTATAAACTACAAAGGTCCCATTGGGAATCTCGGGTTTTTCAGACCAGAAGTCCCTTCTTGGAATTCTAAAATCGATTTTTTTTTCTAACGTCCCCGGCCTCACATTAACCCACCCTCACCCGACCGCGGAGGGCTCGTCCCCATTACGTACACGTACACACTACAGTCCGGACTGTAGCGGATAAGGGAAAAGTAATGGCAACGAGAACATTAATCAGCTACAGAACCTAATCACAAGCTGAATAAAGTTACAATAAATATGAACTACCTATGACAAGAACGAAAATACATTTTTATATAATAATTTACAAATTAATGCCAGCATATAAGCTACGTTTTATATTACAAACACTACTATTAAAATCAATAAAATCATAATATAAGTTAAAATCGTTACATACATCTACGAAATGGAAAAATTGCATCCATAGTTCGTTCTATAAAAATCTAAAGAAAGAGGACAATAGTGCCGCGAAACTCTTGCTGCAATACTGAAATTCAGGTTACAAAGCAAAAACTCAGAATCGATACCACCTTTAACCAGATTAAAAACAAAACAAACCCCTAAAACAGCCCTTCTACGTTCTAAAGTTGGAAGTTTTATCAAACCTAATCTAGCCTCATATGACGGAAACCCATTGGCATAATCCCATCCTAAGCCACGTAAACAGAATAATAAAAACTGCTTCTGCACAGACTCTATTGAATCACTATGACAACGATAGTATGGATTCCAAATAATAGACGCATACTCCAAAATAGGTCTAACAAGTGAAATGTATAGCAGTCTTATTATATAAGGATCAATGAATTCCCTAGCCCATCTTTTCACAAAACCAAGAACAGCCCGAGCCTTGCCAATCATCATACTAATATGATCAATAAAAGACAATTTCATTTCCAATAATACTCCCAAATCAAGAAATGTAGTCACAGTTTCCAAATGGCAAGAATTAATCACATAAGTGGACGAAATTAGGCCCCCGCGAGAGAAAACCATGCGATTACATTTTTTCAAGTTAAGATCCATTAAATTAATTCTGCACCAAGTTACAAACAAATCAATATTTCGCTGAAGAACAGCCTGACCATGATCATCATCAAAAGTATAAAATAATTTAATGTCGTCAGCATACATCAGAATATTACAATCAGAAATAGCACAAGGAAGATCATTAAGAAACAATAAAAACAGTAAAGGACCCAAATACAAAATAAATATGTATATACAATCGACCCTAATGTGTCGGTGCCTGCACAGAATAGTAGGTTGTCCATAGTCAAGACTGGATGAGAATTTGACTGGATTGAGTCTAACAGCCACCAATCCTAGAATCCTGGCCAGCTCATCAGCAATCCACTTTCCAGCGATATTCCTACCTTCCTTAACCTCGAATTATCCAAAATTTCCTTGAGGAATCCTCGGTATTCATGGACAAGGGCGGGTTGAATGGAACCTACTCGTTTAGGAGTTTTTTGACCGTTGATACGAGGATTTCGCTTTGAAAAAAACTCGAATAAAAAGTGCTACAAAGATCAAACTTCTCACTGTATAATACAACAGTGTTTATATGTCGCGATTTTTAATGTTTAATTCCATCTGTCTTATCTTGTACTTCATTCGTTTGCAGTGTGGCAACTTCTAGAAACCCTAAGACAATTTGTTATTGTGTTCTTTTTTCCTTTCCAACCTTTCGAAACAAAGGAGAGTTCTAAACCGTAACTAAGTTTGTTTTTTAACACAACAAATTGAAAAAAAATAAAATTCAATACCAAAATTTCCCTATTTTACCACAATTTGGCAACCCTTTTTTCACAGTGATAAATAAATTGCATGTCTTTAGATCGTGTTTATTAAGACCTTCAGCTAAATATTTATCATTTTTATGCTGATTTCTTTAGTTTTTCTGAATGTTTTATAATTACACACACACACATGTAAACCTCATATACTTGATATGTATTTTGCCAGGAGTTTCATATGTCCACAGTAGATTAACGCAAACAATTTTGTATCCATTAATCAGTAAACCATTTTGTTTTTTAATATTTTACCACGGGGATAAGACAAATGAATGAAAGAAGTCTGTGTAAATAAATGGTTCATCAGATGTATGGCATGTAATTCATTTTCATCATTAATGATGGCATTTAAGACAAAAAATTTAATTTCATTTGTTTACTAAGTTACGGGAAATCATATGCGAATAAAATGTGTGTGTGAAGCATATGTGGAAGCAGGTTTTACGGTATGTATCAGGAAAAAAAAGAATTTATGATGGAAGGCTTTCTTATTCAAAAGTAAACTAAATAATTGCCATGAACGATAACCGCATTTACAAACTTTCCTATAAACAAGCGACGCTTAAAGCTCTTCAATCGACCACGATCCTTAAAAAGGGCAAGTAAATGATTCAAAACATTTATGCTGCAAATTGGTTTGGACTGGAACTTTATTATTCGTACAATTTTGTGTGCCACTATTCACAACTTGATGTAAAAAACAACAATTACTTTGTTTCCCATTCTTCTTTACTCTCTTTTGCGTAAACAACAACAATTGTTCGGCAGATCTTTATAACGGACATCTTCAAACCACGATTATTCCCCTCACACACAACGCGTCTTCACACAAGACTGACTGAATTTTACTGACTCTGTTGCCTGCTTTGTCTTGCCTCTCATACGCCAACGTAAACATTCTGAAGTCGAACATTCGACTTCGTGGCTTCGCTTTCTCGAGATCTCCATATACGTAAACATCGTTGTTTCATTGTTGTTTGTGTATTTTGTTTACATTGTTTGTTGTTGCATTTTGTTTACTTGTTTATAAGCTTTTTTATACTGATGTTGTTGTTATATTTTTGTTTACTCGTTTATCATTTAAACAACTTCATTGTTCATGTAATACCATTGCCATTTTCGTAACAGGAATACATTTTCCATTTAAAAGCTTTGGAGGGTTAAGATGGGTGAATACAATTAATGTTCATGTGGCAATCACGCTAGAAAGATAAACGTGATCACCCGTCCGAATAAATAATCAAATCGTGCATTGCTAGACACCAGATTAGGAAATTTTACATTGAAAAAGAGTTGTACATGAGAACCAAAAGCTTTAAAAGTTTACGAGTCTTCGAAGCTGGCATTTCAATGACTTGGTGTGAAGAACACTTCAAATGGCGGCATATAAATCCAAATTTTTTATCTACATATTGCGGTACGTAATTTATCCTGTCCTGTTTTTGGTCGTGAACGTGATTATTTGAATACTAATCTCCCCAGTATGTTGAGTTTAACTAGACTTAGTAAATGTGTTTGTAGGTTATTTTAAGAAATTTTGTAAACATCTTTGTTGTACTCATACTACATCATAGCTTTGCTTAATTTCAATTTACACTTCAGAATCGGGTGGACCATCTATAGGTTTAAATTTGAACCATCGGTTATTTCGAATCTGGCAGTACTTATGTCATCCATTTTGTCACAAAATTCAGTATATTCTCACCACTAAATGTAATTAATCGATTTACGTTTGAGAAACGTTGGGATTTATTGGACCAACGAGAAACTGCACAATGATGTGGATTTTGCCAAAACAAAAATCATCTTTTCGGATGAAGCTTATTTTCATCTTGGTGGGTACATTAATAAGCAGATTGCTGTATTTGGGGCTCAGTAAACCCACACATGGCCTTACAGAAGCCAATTCACCCATTACGAGTGACTGTTTGGTGCGGTTTGTGGAGCGGAGGCATCACCATATTTCTTTGAAAATGAGGACGGCACAACCATTATGGTATCTTCATGGTATTGATGTGAACGGCGTTTGGTGCAAATTGCCACACATTCCATGCGACAATCGATTTATTGCGTCAACGTTTGATGGCCGTTTAATTAGCCAAAATGCTGATGTAAATTGGCAGCAAAGAAGCTGCTTCGCCGCTGTCTCGACCTTCTTTCTGAGCGCTTCAGCCTCTCGCTGGTCTGGGTCCCCGGGCACAGTTATGTTCTGGGGAACTGTAGGGCCGACGAGCTCGCCAGAGCTGGTGCACTCTTTCCGGAATCGTCTTTGATTGAGTTAGGCATGCCACTTGCCTTGTTCAAGTTGGCCATTGTGCGGAAATTCTTTCGAGACGCCAACCTATCCTGGGTCAATGACGAGTCCTGCTCCATCGCTGGACTCACCTGGCCCTTGATGGATAGTAGGCGTACGAACCAGTTGCTTGACTTGGTCGTAACATCATCTCGACCACAGTGACCATGAGTACGGGCCATTGCGTTATGGCAGGATGAGGCTCCCATTCAACGACTTCTGCCGTGGATGCAGATCCGCTGAGGAAGAGGAGACTGTTATACACTTTCTTTGTCAGTGCCCGTCTCTTGCTAGGTGTAGATATAGGTTATTTGGCTCCCCATTTCTTGTCAGCTTGACGGAGCTATCATTGGATATTGATATCAAGGATATCGTTCATCAAACTTTCAGGCTGGTCTTCCAGCGTGGAGTAGAAAAGTGTTATGCCGACAAACCAGAGACAATTGAGCATTTGAAGGACACAATCGTGATGCCATTGGTGGGATGCGAACCCATACTCACGAAAAAGTGCACGAGTGCTGGTGATGGACCAAATATTTCATTCACTTGGAGGCAGTATCTGGTAAAAGTACATATAACATAAGCTGCACCTACATTGGACAGCCAATTCCTAGTACGGCAATATATTTTGACAAAAACAAATTCCGTACAGGCTTAATACTCTTGCACAAAGTCCCGATATGACTTTAAGAGAGTATTTAGGAGATCATTTGAAAGAACGGTTACGTTATCCTTAAACCTCAAACAAAAGTCAACCGAAAAACTTGTTCACCAGAAAACACTAAACAGAATTTGTACATTAAATTCCAAATGGGTTAAATGGAGTGCTTGACCTTAAGGGATATTTTACTAAATACAAGGAATAACATTTTCGTATATTAGGCCTTAGAATTTTTAATTTACTCAGGGTTCTCCTTGAGGGTAACTATGGCGTCATCTGAAACTTTTCCTTATTTTCCTCTCGTTTTATGAAAACCTTTCAAAAGTTGTTTGTTTTATAATAAAACAGAAATAAATTAATAAAATAAATATAAAAATTAATTTATTATACAAACTGTTGGTTAAAATTCATGAAATTGTCAAAATATATTGGAGTACTAAGACTTTTGCTGTCAACTGTACATCTGTGTGCCTAGGCTCTTAAAAAGTTAGAAATTCTTTGTAGTTTTTACGTGATATAATAATGACAACAAGACTTTATTAACACACGAATTTTATTATTATTATTTTACCTTGTAATTGAATTTAACAAGACTTACAGCAATCTATGATTTCTGCCGACCTATCAATATACATATGTGTACACATGTATAGTATGTATGTGTACAAAACAAAAAACTGTTGAAAACTTTTCTGTTATAAGACAATACGTTTATGACAAGTAAAACAATAAATTTTGTTTTCTGATGGAGTTTTAGCATATTGAACGATGGATGACGGTTTTGAGAGTTTTTTGGCTTGTCAGTGTTTCTGTTTTATTCGAACTGATTTATAAACATCTGAGGCAAAGGAATGTGGGTTGCTTAAGAAATAGTTCAAGGTAGACTTTCTTATGAGAAAAATTCAAATTTAAAAACAAGTTGTATTGTTCAGTAATACTATTAATATCATATAATAGTCACCGTAGTTTAGAAGATAGATGCTGTGTGTGTTTAATAAAATTTCTTCTAGAACTGGGCACCGTAAAGACAATTTCCACGTATTATAAATCCATTGTCCTTATTAAAGCAAAATTAACACAAACTTTCGCAAGCAATCTCAATTAAGTCTCCTAGAAAATTCAACGAAAAGTAGCTTTTGCTGTGCTTATAAATTTTTAAGTTTTTAAAATAAGTTTTGTGAAAAGAGTCTCTGTTACTCGTAAAGTCATTAGAAGCATATTGAATTTGTGCTGCAAACCATTGTTCACGTTGCATGAATGGAAGTGTTTTATATCATATGAGTTTAGCTAGTCCATATGGCGTTATTTGTTTCGAACAGCATCCTACGATGGGAAATTTATGAAAAAGTTCTTATTTTACTCCAGACATTAATTTTACTCCGGATTTCATTTAAAATTTGCATGTAGCATATAAGGAAAGTTTATATGAAATTTCTTTTTATCTGTTTATGTTAATTTTGATGCTTCATTTTGTTGTAAAGTAAACTATGGTTCAGCTAATGAACTTTATTTAAGAAGCTTAAAGGCATTTTGTGGAAAAGATCATATTCAGTGGCAACAAAAATAATTACTACCGCATACATACATGCGTTATATATACACACATAATGCATACGCAAGAGATACAATGTCTCTGTATGTTGATATACAGTGGAACAATGATTAAGGGGATACAACTGTTTAGTCAGGACCTACATAGCTTCACACCTCACTTATGCTGTCGTGTTAATTTTATCCATAAGTGGCGGGACCTACAGTTTAAAGTCGACTCGGAATGACAGATTTTCTTTTCAGAAACTTTTCATGACAATTTTATTTACATTCAGAGTTTTTGCCAGAAATCTATTGAGGGGAACTCGCCGAAGAAATATATTTTCATACTCCGTTTTCTTCGAGATGTTTGACCTAGGGGGTTGCACTGTGGCTTCACGTCTAATAAGTCAACATACTACCTACTAGACTACTTCGACTGAAGGGGGTTTACAGTTGGAGAACAGCATTGCTGACATATTCAGATTCTATCGAGATTATCCACAAATTTTATTTTACATCGACTTAACCGAGGTGACTACTGAATAAGTTATTGAGTTTTTTGGTAATTTTTGTTTTTTTTAGTTACTTTTCATATCTCACATCCCACTGTAATAACTTAAATAGCATATGGCCACTCTATTCACTACAGCTCATCATTTTATCTGCGGTATTCATTTGCTAGACTGTATGAATACATAGAATTACGTTACTTACGCTTACAATAGTCTGTCTGCTTGTAAATTATGACATAAGAATCACTAACGTATGTACAATAAGGATGTGTGTTACTCCTACAATAGCAATATTCACCCACACATACTCCCATACTTGTATGTGTAACGTAATATGATTTTTATTCAAGCAAATATGGATTTAAGCCACTGAACCTTCAACTAAAAAAAAAACACGAAATCCAATATGGTGGCTTAATTTCTTGTTTTTTTTGTCTTTATTTTTAAAGGGTTTAGAAAATATTTACAAAAGAAATTTGAAAATTAAAATTTATAAGATTTTTAAGGGCAAAAATATAGAGACTGTATGTGAACTATATACGGTAGTGTATACAATAAGAGCGTTCAAAAATTAATACCTGCAAAACAAACCATTAGAAAGAGTTGTGACTTATGTATGTATTTATTATTCTACTAAAAAAGCAACAACCTTTACTGAAGTGTATAGCATGTAAAAGTTTACCATTTATTAGAATTGGATTTTGGGGCTTTCTTTAAAAGCTTTCTATTTCTAGTGTGTGTGAAAAATATTTTATTTCTTTTTTTATTTATTTGTCGGCCTATTAACTTCATTATGTGTGGAACATAACATTGTTCAAATGTCCCCCACGGCTTCTCTGGGTGGAGCGGATCCGAAATGTCCAAATTTATGTCCCTGGATCATAAATCAGGCTGAATTTCACCGATGTTGTGGGTTATCTTAGCTTTGATGAATGCTGTCCTCTGTAGTGTAATGGCATAAACTTTCTGTCCTAAGAAACCCCTACAAAAAAATCTTTAACAGTGTCAAATCGCACTATCTCGGTGGCTAGTTCTCATTACTACATACATTGTACATACATACGTAATTTATCATTACTAACCTTCAGTCAAGGTTACAATCTAGTTTCTCACACCACTTGTATTGTTTGTGTAAATTTTATACATCAGTGGCGGGACCTACAGTTTAAAGTAGACTCCGAACGACAGATTTTTTAGAAACTTCTCATCACTTCCACTTGAGATGACGCTCGTGCAGAGTGTGCAAAATTTGTTTCAGATAATTCAATTTAGGCCAAAAAAAGTTGATGATTATCGAACCTAAGATTGCTGATTAATCGAACTGGGATGGTCTGGCCAACGCCGTTCATACTGAAAGATGTACTGATTGGTGCCCCCAGGCTCAAAATCCATACCAAACAATGACGCATTAAACGCTCTTGGACCACAAGTTTAATTTTCTTTGTTCAAGCACTCATTGATACCGAAATGGGTCTTAGCGTTGAAGCTGATTCTTCGATAAAAACTAGGGTCAGTCGCCAACTGCTACAAAACTCATTCATACAAACATACATACATACACACATACGTAGTTAGCCATTACAACCCTTCAGCCAGGATTACATTCTAGCTTCTTACACCACTTATGTTGCGTGTGTTAATTTTATCCATCAGTGACGGGGTTTACAATTTAAAGTCGACTCCGGACGACTGATTTTTGAGAGACTCTTCATGGCAATTTTATTTGATTCTCAGAGTTTTTGAAATTTATATTAAATATTTCTTCAAATTTCGATATGTAGGATATGTCTGACCTAGGATTTGAACCGTGGCCTCACGTCTAGTAAGCCAACACTCCATCTGCTAGGCTAAGGCGACTACCCATTCACAAATAACCGTCCACAGTAATTTGGCAAAACAGACTGGAGAAATGACAACTAATTTACAGTTGTAAACATCGTAAGACATGAAGCCGCCGTAGTCTAGTAGGTAGTGTGTTGGCTTATTAGACGAAAAGCCAGGTTGAACTCCAAGGCCAGATATCAAAAAAAAATACAAAAAGTATTTTTTCGGCGACTTCCTCTCAGCAGATTTCTGGCAAAAACTCTAAGAGTAAATGAAACTGCCATGAAAAGTTTCTCAAAAATCTGTCGTTCGGAGTTGACTTTAAACTGTAGGTCCCGCCACTCATGTATAAAATTATCACACGCAACATGAGTGATGTGAGAAACTAGGTCGTATTCTTGACTGAAGGGTAGTAATGACCAATTATGTATTTAGGTATGTATGTAAACATCGTTATGATATGTGAAGAGACCTCTAGGATTCATGTTATTAAGCCAATATCTATTAAACACTGTTAAAGCTTTTCTATATGTTTTGTAAAATTGTCGCTCTTATTGTGTTTATTGTCCTTCAACATCTGCCAACAGGGTTGCCCATATTCATAGCTATTAGGGGTCGTAAATATTTCAATAAAAATGTGAATTAACTGAACAACCAATTTCATGTTAAAACAGCAGTAAAAGTAAAGTAATTTATGCCGTTACACTTGAAACACAACCAACAACTGTTAAGTGACCCAACCAAGTCTTTAAGAAGAAGAACACAACTTTATGACAGTACGAGTGATATATGTATGTATGTACAAATATTGTCTACTGTTCTAGGGCCTTGGGATTTATAAAGCGTTTTATAAATGTTAGGAGCATTGACTTTATGGTCGTAAAGCTAAATGAAGGCTTTTCTCTCTGTTTATTTCCTCTATAAACCAGTCCCTAAGTGAGGGGCAGCGTTAAACGCGGAAACGCTGTCTTACTTGCTGGTTAATTTCTTGTCATTGCAGGAAATTGCTTTCGTATTTCGAAATAATGTTTCGAAATTTTCTTATTTACTTACTTTTCTGTGCGAGTAATGCACCCTCAAGTTGAGAAATTTCTTTCAAAAGCTGGCATAAGTTATTGCCATCTTGGGGTCAGTTATTTATGCAAATTTCCATTCATTCTTTAAACTTATGGAGACCGAAAATTCAAAATAAAAAACAACAACAACAAAAACATAGTAAAAGAAATCAGACACTAAGAAATTTAATTAAAAGTGAGGTTAAGAATGCTCTTTTATTTTTTCCCACAAGTCATATTTCATGGCATTTTTCCTAATGCCATATGATAACAGAATTTTCGGTTTGTAACGGTCATTTAGAAGTTCCGCAATCACAAAATCACCACATAGTTCATGTATTAATTTTCAAGATGGCCATTTAAATGTCTTTTAAGGCTGGTAAACTTCGAGAGTGTAATTAATTGCTGAGATAAACCAACAAATGTTGCCTTTAATGGTTTTTCTTTTCATTTTTCTATATTTTCTATATTTTTCCTTTCTTGTTTGCATTGTAATGGCCATACATCTGCCAACAAGTAGGATTTCATTTCAGTTCTTTATGCCACATACAATTTCTCCGACTCTTTTTTTATTTTCCAGAGAATTCTTTGTATAATTGAAGCCACATTTAATAGGAAACTTGGTAGTAAAGTTGAAAAAAATGTAGCACAGTTTAAAACTTGTATGGTAATAAAGCTTATGATTGGCAAGAAGAATTAATCAAAAGAAAACAAAAGATTTTTCTTTGTAATATGCAGATCAGCAATGAGTATCATACTCAGAATTTTAGAATTTTAATTTGTTTATTATGCACGAGCGATTTGAGGGCATGGCCAACTCTAATGGAGGAGGTGTAGATTGGCCATGGAGATCATGCGTTTTGTAAGTGAATAAGCCACGATCGTCACATGTCATCGGTCACATGATTTATGTGCCAGAGTCATAGAAAACAGGATATTTCGTAATGAATGTAGTGAAGGAATACACTCTATCCAGAGAAGCCTTTGTATATATTTGAACGTCCTGAATATGTCCTCTAAACAAATAAAAAATATCGATGGTATCTCACACACACTTTTTTATTTAGATGTAAAGGTAGGAAGCTGTTAACAGCAGAACCTATCTAACGACAGTCACTAAGTTTACGTTGTTTTTTTTTAATACTACGGGAGTAGAAATGGGGTTACTAAGAAATATTTTAAAATATTGACTACAACTTTTTCTCACATTCTTAGCGGAATTCGAATTATCATTTTTAGCTATTACGAGCTTCTTTGAAGTCTGTTTATGAGGAGAATTGCTGATTAGTCAGCATGGGCATCAAATGAGAAAACATATGAGGTATGAAGTTCTTTAATAACCAAGTCATGAAACGCCAAAAAAACTTGTAACAGCTAAATCTGAGCGGGAGGCCTTATATTCCTTATATACATCATATATCTTCTGAATTTACTTTTTGCTTGCATTTGGTTATCGCTTTTTTTACTTACTTAACCTAATTGGTCATTACAATGCTTTAGTTAGGATTACAACCGAGCTCCTCGCACTATACGTGTTATTTTTGTTAATTTTTAGACACGAGTAGCTTGACCTACATTGACGTTAAGTCGACTATAAATTACAGATTTGAGAAACTTTTCTTTTCAATTTTATTTATTCACAGAATTTTTGCCAGTACACTGCTGAGCGGAAGTTGTGGAAAGAGACTATACTTCTTCATACTTCTTTACGTTCACAAAGTCTGAGCTGGGATTCGAACCACGGGATTTCGTCGAATAAGCTAAGACAATAGGCAGTGTAGGCTACGATGACTTGTGTAGGATTGAAAAATTGAAAGTGTAAGGATAAATACATCTTTTCCTCTTAAAATATATACCCTAGTATACATAGAAAACTAGAATACAGAAATGAAGGCCTATCATATTGTTACGAAAAGGAAAAATCTAGAACATAGCTTTTACATCGCTTAACATTCAAATTATAAACAAAGGCTACAAAAACAAAACAATGAACTTGTTTGCAAATTATTGCACTGTATATTATAACAACAAACACCAGCATGAAAAATGGTACACAATTAAACAAAAATATAACAAACACCAGCAAAAAAGAATTGTAAACATGTAAACAAAATTACAACAACAAACGCTACAAGAATAAATCTAAACAAAATACACAAACGACCATAGTGAAACAACGATGTTTACATTTATAGAGTTCTTGCGAATTTGAAGCCACGAACATACGCCTACAAGAACATTCATTAGATTGTTTACCCTACCTTATAAAAGCCAAGGCAAAGCAGGCTAGTGAGTTAGTAAAAGTTATGTGAACACTCGGTGTTTTTGAAGAGAATAATCGCTCGTTTCAAGATCTCCGTTACAAAGATCTGTTGAACAATTGACTAGTAATTGTTATTGTTTACGCAATAGAGTGTAAAGAAGAATAATAGAATAATAATCAAACAAAGCAATTGTTGTTGTTTACGTCAAGTTGTGAACAGTGGCACCGAGATTGTGCGAACATAAGGAATTTAATTAAAACTAAACACAGATTTATTTTTATTCTATTTGCAATCTAGGAGTTCATAATTAAACGGTTTTTAAAACGTAAAAACGTAGCAATATCTTTGACTTCATTTAACATCATTCAGACGTTTCTATCACAACATTTTCCTCACGTTTGTGTCTATAACTGTTAATGCATCGACATTTATGTTCGTTAAAAATATGAAATCATTTAATTTTCTGTCGAAACTAATGTATGTTTTTCTGATAACTGAAATGAAAGTGCACTTAGTATAATGACTATACCAGGTATTTGAAAAATAAAATTTTTTCATTCTTTCATTTTTATAAAAAAAAAAAATTCAATGAAAAATGTTGTCCATACGCCTACGGCCATTTTTCATAATTGTCAAGATGGTTTAAAATGACGGTTCTTATACACACAAACACAATTTAAAATTACCGTTATAAGCTAATTTACAATGTTATTATAATTGCTAAACCACTTACACACACATGCACACACATAAATTTGCAAATTTAATATTTGCATGCAGCATGCAGCACAAAGTTAATGATGTTGTTGTTTTATAATTTCGATTGAGTGTATATCAGCCAGCTTGTTAACTTGATAGCCGCTGCATTGCGTGGTTAACAATATTTAGCTTTGCAGTGGCCTATGATTGCTGTCTTAACAACTTAACTGCGTGTTGTTGATTCTTTTCTTTCTGGTTTTTGTTTCTGTGTGAATAAAATTTACAAATAATTTGAAATAAATTGTGTTAAAAGGAGTTTCAATTGTGCAAGAGCTTATGTTATGACCGTTAATGTGAATGCAGTTTTGCCTTAATGAAGACGTTTACTTGTGGTGGGAAATTGTAAAAGCAACATTGTTCTAGAAAAAATGTTAAATCTTTGGCAAGTTCATCTATATGATGGCCAGTTTCTATTTTAAATGTAGATTTTGTTTCCTAAGAATGCTACAAATGAAAGAACAAGAATCCTTAGTAAGGTACTTCATTCAGGACCACATAACAAGCAATCACGAATTAAGATTTTTATAATCAAACATTTCCTGATATGCGTAAAGGCTGGACCCAAAACAGTACTACAAATTTTCACCCGTAGTTAGAATAGCTGAATTGGGTACCGTTGTAATACTAACAGTATCTACACCGTCATACAACTATAACAATTGCCTGGCATTTTTCCGTCGTCTGGAATATTTTATGATGGTGTGGGTTCTAATCAATCAATTTTGTTATCCCTTCTGTAGACAATATTAAGCCTTCTTAGAGAATCTTAGATCCTTTCCGGATTTAATGTCTTTCACTAAAAATACGTATCTCTTCTTTCGATATTGGAAATGTATATGGATATATGATAAAATGGTGTTTTGCTTTTACTTCGTTTAACGTTAAAATTATAAACAAAAGCTACAAAAACAAAAACAATGGAGTTGTTTACATGATAAACACGTAAACAAAAATGCAACAACAAACACAACAAGGATAAATGTAAACAAAAATACACAAACAACAATAATGAAACAACGATGTTTACATTTATAGAGATCTCGAGAACGCGAACCGCGAACATTCGCATTCGGACTGTTTACGTTGGCATATAAAAGGCAAGGCAAAGCAGGCAACGAAGTCAGTAAAATTATAGTCAGTCTTGTGTGAAAACGCTGTGCGTTTGAAGAGAATAATCGTGGTTTGAAGATTTCCGTTACAAAGACCTGTCGAACAATTGTTATTGCTTACGCAAAAGAGTGTAAGGAGGAATAACAATCAAAGCAATTGTTGTTGTTTACATCAAGTTGTGAACAGTGCCACACAGGATTGTGCGAACAATAAAGAATTTTAATTAAAACTAAACACAAATTTATTTTTTATTTTTATTTGCAGCCGTGTAAACGCTTTAAAAGGTAAAAACGTAACAATATATTTTCCCACAGCGACAATTAGTTTAGATACTATTTCAGCCAACATTGGTTAGTGCAAGCTATAATCTATGGTTTAGCTGTTCTGAAAAGATTCCACATCCGATTTATTTTTCGCCTGTTCTGAATCGGTTCGTGAAACTTGAATGAAGTTCTCGCGGAAAGTAATATTTTGACAAGACTATAGCTTCTATATTTAAGTAGTTTAAAGCTACTACCTTGATATTAGGGGTACCAAATTCCAGCGCTGTAAATTTGTAGACTTACTTAAGTATACGTCACTGTATAATATAATCCATTAAAATTATAAAATTTTACTGTTGTATTCGTATAATTTTTGTGTTATATTCTACGGTTCTAAACCTTTTTATTTTTATTTGAAATTGTTTTTCTTTGCAAATCATCATCACATAAAATATTATTTAGAAAACCGTGAAAAAGGCAACAACATCCGTTGTATCATTTTTTGTTTAATATAAAATGATTAACGAGTACGATTTATAAAATTGATGATTTTGCGGCAAATGGATTCAATCTTAAAAGATTCAACACGTATATAAATAAATAACAACACCAATCCAAGACTAACTGAATTTGAAAATCTCTAAGAGATTTTCTATGTTTTTTCTTTGAAAAAATTGTTTGTAGTGGAGCCATGCCTTTGATTTTAGAATTCGTATCTGAATCTTACAGTTTTTATACTTCCTAAGCCACGTGGTTTAATTTCGCTCATCTTATAAAAACATATTTCAAACTCTCCAATGCATTGAATACTCGAAATGATTCATACGTTTGTATATAAATGTACGTCTGTTTGGGAAAAATTTATTGTTTGTTTTCGTTAGGATTTCATGTGTAAATTGTATTGGCATGAATTCTACACACGTTTCTTTCTACAATTTGCACAAATGCTGCAATTTTCATTACCTTAACATGTGTTTTATTGGCATGATTATGGCCGCAAGAGTAAATGGAAACACATAAGTTAAATGGCTGTGGCCGGTAATATATACATACATAATAATTGGTCATTAGTTAGGATTACAACCTAGCTTTTCACACCACTTATGTTGTGTGTGTAAATTTTATACATGAGTGACGTTACACACAGTTTGAAGTCGAATCCGAAACACAGATTTTTGAGAAACTTTTCATAGCAATTTCTTACTTATTCCCAGAGTTTTTGTTAGAGATCTGCTGAGATAAAGTTGCTGAAGAAATATATTTTTGGATTTCGTTTTGTTGGAGATGTATGACCTTGGCTTATGAACAGTGGCCTCATCTCTAATAAGCCAACACACTACCTATTAGACTAAGGACGGTAATATATTTATTTTATTAAAGAAAATCAGTCTTTTTAACCTTACAGTTGAGTGGAAGAGTTCTTTGACTAACATAAAAAACGTTTCAAAACGCGTGTCTATTTTAAAATAATTGTACTTACTAGCTAGCTATTGCTTCTATGCATGCTTTGGCGCTTACCCTTATTTGGGTTCGTGGTCATGGGAGCGTTCCAAGTGACAATAAGATCAACACACCTGCAAAAGCTAGTTTCACGTAAAATGCAAATGAATTCCTACATGATATTGTAGATCCTCTGCAGAGAGGCAAACAAATCGGCTCACAAAACCTCCAATCATTGGCAAAGCTAAGTGGTTTCATTTACTTGTAGAGGTACCAGATAGATCTGGTCGCGCATGGGTGTATGTAGAAGAGAATTTGCATTGAACCTAACAAGATTAGTTCTAAGGAACTTTATAGCAGTGTTAACGGATGGGTGTTTACGCCTGGGTACTGGGAATGCCTCATAACGCCTTTTGCAGAAGCTACAACGATAGGGAGTAAGAGCAGACCACATAAAATCTTCTCCGTCAAAACGCTAGCAAGTTTGGGAACCTGAAAACTAGAATTCTTGACCAACCAGAATTTAGTAATAAAACTTATCATGTAGCCGTCGTAGTCTAGTAGGTAGTGTGTTGGCTTATTAGACGTGAGACCACACAGTTCAAGTCCCACGTCAGACATTTCTAACAAAACAAGAAATATGAACAAATATTACTAATAGGGGCGTCTTCCTCTCAACAGATTTCTGGCAATAACTGGAGAGCAAAATAAAATTGCCATGAAAAGTTTCTCTAAAACAAAATCTGTCGTTCGAAGGCGACTTTAAACTGCAAGTCCAAGCACATTCATGGATAAACATAAATAGTATGAGAGTCTCGGTCGTAATCGTGACGGTTGGGTTGTAACGACCAATTATGTATGTATGTATGTAAGTCTTTTTTAGGACGGAGGTGGGAGTCTTCGAAAGACAAAACAAAAGAGTGCACGATTCACCCTAACCGGTGCCTGCATACTAAACCCACCCTCTTTATTCTTCAACCCCTCTCCACCCGCGGGACTGTCATAAGGTATTACTTCGCGGAGGGCTGGTTAGCTTTAAAGCTCTATCACACTAAATCAAATTTCACTTCCGTTCCTCCAGCCTTCGGAGAGCTAGCATAACTTCAGCCATTCTCTGGCTGCATTCGCTCCATAGAATCTTGGAATTCAACACCTCTTCCATAAGACAATTTGGTCCAAAACTCGTTTCCCCTAGCCATCTAAATCTGGGGCAGCAGTTTGGGCATATAGGGGAAGTATCATGTCCAAATCTGTGCAGGTACTTCCAGAAGCACCTATGACCAGTTAGGAACTGGGTCACGTAGCAGTTCAGCTCGCAATGTTCGTTCTCCCTCCAAGGGTTACATCAGGGACAAGACGAAATGTCCATCTTGTCATGACACTGTAAGTATGTATAAAGGTATGTGACATGTCTTGCCAAAGGCGATTTGAGAGAAATTCACATCTGCATAAGGCTGTCGGAATGGTTGAGAGATGCCAAACTGGAGCTACAATTATATGACGGACTAGACGGTGTTAGCATGGCGCCATATAGAACCCAAGTAAGCTCGGTTCATTGAAGCCTACACCTAGTTGTAACCAAACTGTAGTACGATATTTCCTTCCTTGTTTTCGTTTGTTTATTTGTGATTGTGCACCAAATGCATCAGTTGTCTGTAATTTTCGGTAGACATTGTCCGGATGTGAATTATGCGTTTTGTTTAAAATTCATAAGAAAGTAAAGTTATTTTGGAAAAAAAGGGAATTTTAATTTTTAAGTTCATTTAAAATTTAAGGAAAAATTCAAGACAAGAATACACGACTAGCTTGCGCAAAATGACACGCAAAACTCTTGACATAAAAAGTAAAAAAAAAAAAAATACTGGAAAGCATAAGAGAATGCATTTGCGGAAATTGTCTAGAAAATATTTTAAATGACAGATAATGCCAGAAAATATGACATTTGAAGTAAAATTTTGACACACAATCCACACACACACACACTTTATACACAAACCGTAGTAAACAATATGTATGAAGGGAAATATTCTTTTGAAAAGTTAAACTTCTTTTAAAATTCAATACGTTTTGATACGGAAAATCGAAAATATTCTGACATACAATATCCCGGCAACATACATGTCTTGTTAGTACTGACGTCTGTAGATGAAATACAATTCTTTACCATTTTTTTCTTGATTTGCGTTTGAAATAAAGCAGTCTCCCAATGTATATGCATGCACTAAAGTACATCTAAATATTTTGCATTTATTACATGACATTGTAAATATTTTTAGAGTGCATAGTTTCTTTACATCTGTTAAATAAATTAAATTCGATAGAAGAAATGCGCAATGCAAACTAACAGGCTCTGGTCATAGCAATGTAAAGGAAAGAGTTTTGGATGATATGCAACTGCATTGCAAAGCTGCAATAACTGCAAATGAGTAAATTATGTACCACACAAGTCTCCTGCAACAACCTGCTTGCCTCAGGTACCAAATTTATTCCTCTTCTTAGGCGGGCCTCCCATACGTATTTTTAACGCATCCATTTATCCTCGTCAGTAATGATGCACGATACATATTGTTACGAAAATAAAAATGGTGTTTTGCTTTTCTATCGTTTAACATTAAAATTATAAACAAAATCAACGAAAACAATGGACTTATTTACATGAAAAACAAGTAAACAAAAATATACCAACAACACCAGCATAAAAAAGGATAAACAAGTAAACAAAAATGCAACAACAAACACTGCAAGAATAAATGTAAACAAATATACACAAACAACAATAATGAAACAACAATGTTTACATTTATAGAGATTTCGAGAAGGCGAAATCATGAACATACGCCTTCAAGAACATTCATCAGGCTGTTTACTCTGCCCAATAAAAGGCAAGGCATAACATGCGACTGAAGTGTGCGAAGTTCAGTCCATCTTGTGTAAAGACGTGGTGTGTTTGAAGAGAGTAATCGTGGTTTAAAGATCTCCGTTACAAATATCTGTCAAGAGTGTCTGAAACGGATTTAAATTAAGAAGAGTCTTCGCCTTACTACACCCTACCCTTAGCCGCGAATTTACTAACACATCTGCTTGCTCATTAGCATTACTTGCCACCCGACGGTCTGCCTGCCAAGTACTTTTGCTCTGTCCCAACCTGTGCACTTTATTTAAGTTGAATTCTTAGACTACCACTTGGAACATACCCTCGAGCTTGGGTATGGAATATCTCACTTTAGGATCGAACACCTCTATGCCTGTTTCTTTAACTATAACGGTCCCTCTCTCTCTAGCTTCGAATTTAATTGATTGCCAAAAAAAAATTTAATTTACTCGTGTTATTCAGGTTAAGGAGTTAGGAATGGAGGAATCAGCCACTAGAGCTTTCAGGTCACAATGCTCTCATGCGACTGTTTGGTTTGGCTCGCATTATTTTAAGCATAGTCTTCACGGATCTGATACTCGCCACCATTTTCAACAGGCTTAATCCAATTAGTTTCTAGCTCCTTTGTAGGAGAGGTTATCAGTACCTCGGTTATACCAATATGTACATGCTAATCTATGTAACCTACACAAATCCATTTCTGATGATTTCAAATTCCTTCTGTTTGTTCAAACAATGGCTCATAATTTCTCACAATTGGCTTGACAATCATTGTATATTTGATACCTGATGGTACCTGCATATCAATATGGCACGCTCGGCATTTATTTTTGAAATGCTCACCATGTGGGATTTTTTCCATTGCTCCTCTTGGGAGCAGATGGCTTCCACAAAGAACCCAATGTGAGTTTACTGGCCTATATTATTCCCAGATATTGCCTGCAATTTCTACTTTATATTGACAGTACCTTGAAGTCGCAGTAGTCTGGAAGGCCGTGTGTTGGCTTATTAGACGTTTAACATCCAGGTCGGACATCCCCAACAAAAATATTTCTTCAACGATTTCGTTTCAGCAGATATCTGGCAAACACACTGAGAGTAAAAAGTTTCTCAAAAATATGTCGTTTGGGGTCGACTTTAAACTGCAGGTCCGCCGCCACTTATGTATAAAATTAACACACACAAAATAGGTGGTGTGGGAAGCAAAGTCTTAATCCTAATTATGTATGTATTGATAGTACCTTATTCAAAAGTCGAATATTCTTCTACTTAGGAAGTTTCTCCTTAAACGATTAGCAGTAAGGGGAGTGGAATGACAGCTAATTTCGAGTTTTTAAATTGTGTGTGGATCCACTGGTTGATGTAGGAGCATTTAGAACTTAACAAAATGACTTTTTGCTACAGATTGTACCAAATCTCGATACCCAGATGGACATGACTTCGGTTATTTTAAACAATTTCTTCTGTTTTCTTAAGAAATGATAGAAAACACGCTTCCGGCAATTATTTGTTGTTATTTCCATTAATTTCTCTTGAAATTATGAAAAAACTTTAAATGAATTATTGATGGGTAATTAAACATTCCGTTACTTATAATTTTCTGTTGACAATAAAACATTCGAATGCCACCCAACTACGGTACTTTCAAACTCAATAAATTTTGCATTCTTAGTACTCTTGCCTCGTCTTAAGAGACTTGCAAACTAAATGCTTCTGAAGAAAAACTTTACAATTTGCGAGCATAAAAATGTAAAAAATTTATGAGTTCTTGTCATACGTTCATAAAAATAATGTTTCCATTATTCTTCTTTTTTATTTGAATGCAAAAACCAAAAACAACAGAAAATTAAGCAGGAAAACAGAAGCATATGAAGGCAGCAAACAAAGATTTTTGAGATCCAAGTGTTATGATTGGGCAATAAAAGTACAAAATTATCATAAAAATTATCCACATATAGCAGAGACATAGTCGTAAACTTAATAGCACACATTTGCCAAGGGATTTATTAGCGTCCGCTGTTATATTTTTTATTTCTTGCCACCAGCCAAAGTTACATTTGACTACAACTAGTTTCTGTTCGTCTTATGACACGATAGGATTTAAAGGCAGCGTTATTAAAAGGTTTAGATCCGCAGATTAGGAGCTAGTGTGGTTCAACACCTGGCTTAGTAAACATAACGAAATACGAAAAAAAAATATTCTTTCGGCAACCTTCGCCCAGCAGTCTTCTGGCAAAAACTCTGAGAGTAAATGGATATTGCCTTGAAAATCTCTTCCCAAAAATCTGTTGTTCGAAGACGACCTTAAACAGTAGCTTCCGAAATTTATGGATAAAATTAACACTTACAACATGGGTGGTGTGAGAAGCTAAGTCTTAATCAGATATCAGCAATGAGTATTCAAAAAGATGAGTAGAATCGAATCACACTCATAATTTCTGGTACTTATATGCATTCATACTTATTTTAATCTCATGGAACCTCTACTCATATTCAAAGTTTGAAGTACTCATCATATTCATACTTAACAATACGTATGATGTTGGTGATTTCGACTCCCCATGACTTTACATTTTCGAGTCACTCGAGTCACTCGAATCAGTTATAAGTATTTTTCTAAAGTTATGAATCTGAATGAGTAGGCTTATGAATCAAACATATTTCGAATGGTATGAGTTTGATGTCAACGTTGTACTCATACTAATTGCAACCTGTACTTATAAATCAACGTTGTAGTGAGTACGAATGAATAAGAGTAGTTAAATTTCAATATTTTTGACCCACATTGTATATTCAATCGAAGCGAAAAAACGATTCATTGCTGATCTTAGGTCTTACTAATAACTAAAGGAACCAGCTCTGGGTGTTTTAGCAGTAAAAATTTTATATTCTCTTCGTTTTTGCAAGAAATTTAAATTAAATAAATGTAAGTTTCATAATGTCATCACAAATTTGCTGCAATCATGCATATATCATATGTATGTTGTTCACACACTCTAAAGTATTTATAATTACTTGTGTGCACTTTGTTAAGAAGATTAATTGCCTTTTGAGTCTGACAAGAGTACATTTGTAAAGTGATTGGTTTACATGCTTTGGGAGAGAATTTCGACAAAATTATGTACATATAAGAAAAAACATACCGCACATGTGCGGCAATTTACAAATTTCACTGTTATGTTTTAAGTCTCGCTAATAGTTCTAAGAATTGGTTTACGATGCTAACAGATGTTGAATTTTTAAATGTATGGAGTAAAGTTTTGTAAATTTATGAGTTTAATTCATGTAATGGTTCATTAGTAGTTCAGCATGTATTTAGCAAAAAAAAAAATATATAAAAAAGAAAGTACTGTCGGTCGTTGTCGACATTAGATTGTCATCTAAAGCCTCCATCGTTGTGGTTTTATTAACACTATCACTCTCAGTAAGATGTTTTCGAAGTTTATACCTGATCACGCATGACGTCAGCATTTATGAGCATCATGTTGAGCTTGAAACAACCCCTATGCTGTATAACTTTACTCTGAGGCTACAGTGTCTTAATTTAAAAATTTTGTCGGAAAATCTTTCATCCAAAAATAGTTCAGGTTCTGTCATATTTTATCTCTGTTCAAGTACACTGTTGAAATATTCATACATACATATGTACATAATTGATCATTACAATTCTTCAGTCAATATTACAACCTAGCTTCTCACACAACTTATGTTATGTGCGTTAATTTAATACATGAGTGGCGGGAGAAACTGTTATTTACTCTCACAGTTTTTGCCAGAAATCTGCTGAGAGGTAGTCGCCGAAGAAATGTTTTTTTTTTTTTTTAATTTCGTTTTGATGTCTGAACTGGGGTTTGAACCATGGCCTTACGTCTAATAAGCCAGCATACTGCCTAATAAAATATGACAACTTCATGAAATATTCATTTGATGTAAATGAAGCGGGTATTCAGCTGCAAGGGCAATTACCATTCAAATAGTCTCGTAGCGAGCAATAGGAAATATGTTTCCGTATAAATTACACCATACATTCGGGCGTAATCCTTTGCAATTAACCTCGCCTTAAAACGCTCAATACGCAAATACGCATTTACTCTCGTAAAAGACCGGCCACCAACCTCAGACTGTTCCTGAATAGTCTGATTGATGCATGACTCAGACCTCCTCTTATTGTCAATGTATCTTCCTTTTCACTGACCATACTGTCCACTCTATAGAAATGTTCTGGATCCATTAAAGGCGGAGGAGCTCCCCTCTTCGCAAACTCGTCTACTTGCGCATTGTCGAGAGTCTTTGCCCCTCTTTATCTTCCTTTTCACAGAACATACAGTCCACGCCGCAGAAAAGTTCTGGTCCCATCAACGACATGTAAGCTTCACTCCTTGAAAGCTCATCTGCTAGCTTATTGTCGAGAATTTCCACATGATGTGGAACTTAGCAGAAGATAACCTTGTTTTCCTTACTTAGCCGATTCAGCTTCACCAGACAATCCGATAATGTCTTCGATTGAACCTTATACGAGCACCAATGGCAATGTCAGATAGTATTGCCATGTCTTGTCTTTTGTAGATTAGTATGCTGAATATTCGGAATTCAGTCAGTACAGCGACTGGGATGCTTAGCGTACTTCAACCTACTTGCCTATCTACCTGCCTTTTGTACATACATACATGGTCATTACAACGCTTCAGTCGGGATTACGACCTAGCTTCTCACACCCCTTATGTTGTGTGTATTAATTTTATACATGAGTGGCGGGACCTGCAGATTAAAGTCGACTCCGAACGACAGATTTTTGAGAAACTTTTCATGGCAATTTTATTTTCTCTCTGAGTTTTTGCCAAAAATCTCAGCAGATTTGTCGCCGAAGAAATATTTTTTCATATTTCTGAACTGGGGTTTGAAACGTGGCCTTACGTCTAATAAGTCAACACACTACCTACACACTACCTAGCGACTGTCTTTTGTACTTTCTATCCACATTATATTGACTACATGGGCTTGGAATATTTCATTTCTTGCTTCTGTTCAAATATCCTTTCCTGACCCTTGATACCACAAAATAGACCCCCTTTTAAGAAAAAGTATGCAGCATTCAGATTACTTTATACCTTTTGGTTCACAAGTATCGCTGCGAAGCATTTCGCAAAACCATAGAGTCTACTGATTCTGATCAGGGTCCAGTTAAAGAGAGAACTGGTAGCCAATCGATTACTTAGGTATGCAATTTTCTAATGAATTTGATATCAGACTCCAATGAACCTTATACTATGTTCAGATATGCACTTTTATTGAGTCAATATTCGGTTAATTGAATACAATATTTTAAGTGTTCAGGCATAATAATATACGCAGTTCAGCTGCTTATTCAATATTCATTTGACAGCTGGTAAACAAAACAGCTGGTTGTTTCAACAACATTGCTTTTATATTGTTTTTTTGTTTTGTTTTTTTTTTTGTTTGTCATTGTTGATATTTGAGTTGTCAAATATCAACAGAATGTGTTCGGTTAATTGTAATATGCTCACTAAACACACTTGTGACAGTGCTGCATTTTAAATTTTACTCAATATTATAACAATTTGCGTATTTATTGCGCAATTATTAATTGAAACTTTATATGAAATACTGAGCTCAATAATGGCGTGTATAGCGATTTACGCAATAAAGGTGCTTATCTGAACACCGTATTATTGTCAGACCTTTTTTATTGCAACACAATACCGTAGTCGTTATGCTCTGAATGCTAATTTTACTTAAATTGAGTTCCTCAAGCTGCTAAATTAAATCCTAAATTCATACCAAATTTTGGTATTCAAATCCAGAATTAATACACAGAATTAATTAATTTAATTAATACAGAATTAATTCTACTGAAAAAAATTTACACAAAAACGAAAATTTCTTGCGGAACTTAAAACGTTTCTGGAATATGAAAATACCTGATTGCTTTTCGTCTTTCGTTTAGATATGCAAATAATTGCAGGCCGGTCAAGTTTACTATGAAAAAGACAAAGAAAGACGTGAATACTACACCTCGATAGTGGTCGTTTGCACAGGAATCTGTTTGAACTGAAGCTGTGTTTCTTGTAACAAGTATTCTTGCGAAAATACTTTGTTGTACTGGTTTTTACTGGTTTGTACTTTATTTGTGTGGCATGTCATGTACTGTTCTTTCTTCTCTCTATTTTTCTTGCTTTTTTCCTTTCTTGGATTTACGAGTACATTTGTTTAATCGTTTGTGCCAATGTTGTATCCAGACAGACAGAGAATTGAAAGGTACATTGGTTTTTATTACACGTTAATGTTCTTTAATTAAATGATTAAAAAGGAGAACAAATGAACAACAGAAAAAATGTTCAATGATGTTAACTTTAAGGCCATTAACATGAACTTGTGAAAAGTGAAGGCGATTAGTATACAGCAGATGTAGAATTTGGACCACCAATTAAATTTTTTAAAGGTGTTTGTAAAATTATAGCCAAATCACTTTAGCTGGTGGGTATCAGAGATCAACAATGAATCGTTTTTTTGCTACTCATTAGCACTCATGAAATTCTGAATATAAGTGAGTCAGCAATATTGAAATTTAACTTCTCTGATTCATTCGTACTCAATACAACGTTGATTTATAAGTACAGGTTGCAATGAGTAAGAGTACATTGACATCAAACTCATACCTTTCGAAATTTCTTTAATTCATAAGCCTACTCATTTAGATTCATAACTTTAGAAAAATGCTTATAAATGATTCGAGTGGCTCGAATCATTCATTAGTTGTTGTAGCATTTCCAAAAAAGAAAAAAGACAAAGACAGCAAGCATAGCAAACACACAACCTTCTAGTGAATATTTTAGTGTTCATACGCGAATCATACTTATTTTTTGATTATTGTAAATGTTGAGTTATGGAGAGCCGATATCAACAACATCATACATGTTGTTAAATATGAATATGATGAGTACTTCAAACTTTGAATATGAGTAGAGTTTCCATGATATTAAAACAAGTATGAATGTGTATAAGTATCAGAAATTGTGAGTATGATTTTATTCTACTCATCTTTTTGAATACTCATTGCTGATTTCTGGTATGAATATCATAGGTACTTCAAACTTTGAATATGAGTAGTATGAGTATGGTATTAAAATAAGTATGAATGCGTATAAGTATCAGAAATTATGAGTATAATTCGATTCTGGTCATCTTTTTGAATACTCATTGCTGATCTTTGGTATATTGACTTACGGTTGATATGAGTTAATAGCTGTCTGATGAACAAATGCGGCAATCTAATGATGATCATACATACATAGATACATAATTGGCCATTACAACCCTTCAGTCAGGATTACGGCCTAGCTTCTAACACCACTCATGTTGTGTGCGTTAATTTTATACGTGAGTGGCGGGAACTAAAGTTTAACGTCGGATCAGAACGAAAGATTTTTGAGAAATTTTTTCATGACAGGTTTTCTTTACTCTCAGAGTTTTCGCCAGAAATCTGCTGAGAGGAAATCGCCGAAGAAATATTTTTTTTGAGTCGTGGGACCTACAGTTTAAAGTCGTATCCGAACGACAGATTTTTGAGAAACTTTTCATGGCAATTTTATTTACTCTGAGTTTTTGCCAGAAATCTGCTGAGAGGAAGTCGCCGAAGAAATATTTTTTGTATTTTGTTTTGATTGCTGGCCTGGGGCTTGAACCCTAGCTTTACGTCTAACAAGCCAACATACCACCTATTAGACTACGGCGACTTCGATGATGATAATAAATGATGATCATAAATCAGATTATTTCCAAAGAAATTGTTTCCAATTTGGTAGGCGATATTTTAATACAAGAATTTGCTTTTCTTGCTTAATTTATGTTTAGGCATCATAATTCTATTTACTGTCTGTATAACTACTGCCATAAAGTGTCATGTATTTTTAAGCACATATGTATGTATGTGCATCTGCCATTTGCCTGCCACTGTAATTAAATCCATGTCTATGTCATAAAAATGTTACACAATAAAATGATAATGTAATGGAAATTAAAACCACCCCTTTGAATTGCAACTTTGCCGGACAAACAGTTTAAAAGCATAATTTTCTACACAATTAATAACGCCTCAGGATATCTTTATGTTTGCAATTCATTTTCTTTGGCTTCTTATTTTTCATAACCCCCAGTGCTACCGTTTCATGAAAATCATCATCTTCATCAGCATAATGTCTAGCATTTGATTCTCCCACCTTGATTCTGTTTTTATTTACTTCCTTGGCTTTTTAACAATCAATTGATTGGTTTGACGATGTAATAAATAACATCGTTTACGAATTACTAAAATTTGGTAAACACGTTCCCATAAACAAAATCTATGGCGATGTGCTGCTCTACATGCTGCCTTATATTATATTTGGGTTTTAATCTGTTGTCTGGCTGCATAAGAGTTGGCAGGTAGTACTCCTTGGTAGATTATTTGCTTGACTGCTTGGTTGCCGACTGGTGTGTGCGGCCTAATTTTAATGGTTCCTTTAAGCTGACAACACAGGTACACAACAACAGGCACTTAAACACCCTATTGCTGATTCAATAAACGTACAATTATGCTGCACATTTATATCACACAGATGTTGTTATCTACTGCAACTAGTTCTGGTAAATACTGAATTGCTATAATAACTGCAGCAGCTAAGTATTTTAGCTGGAATACAAAAATTGTTGAGTGGGATTATTGTCAAGTTCTTAAAGACAAAAGGCGCGTAGTCTATCAGGTAGATGTGAGGCCACGGTTCAATCCCCAGGCCAGACATTTTCAACAAAACGAAATATAAAAAAATACTTCTGCGGCGACTTCCCCTCAGCAGAATTCTGGCAAGGCATTTGAGAGTAAAAAAAAATTGCCTTGAAAAGTTTTTAAAAATATTTGTTTTGATGTCTGACCTGGGGTTTTGCTCATGTCTAATAAGCCAACGTACTACCTACTAGACTACGGCGACAACGTAGCTGGTGAATATATTTTTAATTTCTGCGTGACATATCAGGAATGATCATTCCTCGATGCGGTTTCCTTATCCTAAATTTCGGTATGTATGATATAATCCTCTTTCTATATCAAGAGGATGGGACAAGAAATTTAGCTTCAGGCTTAGGCTCTTAAGTGACTAAAATATTACCGAGAAAACGTAAGAGATAATCCTTGCAGCCTCGAAGGCATTGTGTGGTGTTTACATGAAATCCATCGTGAGAAAACTAGATGCCGAACATCTCTTAACAAAAAAGAGAGACACTCTAAAGCCATTCCCATGACAATCGGATCTTTGCTCCGGAACGACCCCACCTCACATCGGCCAGCGAAAGCTGTATCAAGCGAAAGTTTTTTGCTAAGTGGAAGAGTTCCGGACACAGCAGCAGAGTAGTTGCGACAACAACATCATTCTAAAGGCTTACTGGTAACTGACTGCACATGCGTGGAATGAAGGGAAAATAAATTTCTCACTGTCTATTTAATATAACCACTAAGTTGTAAGTCGCTAAACTAACCATCCGCTCCCTCCCTGTCCCTGTAGAGGATAACATTAGCAACGAACGTCCTTGTAAACTGAAACACAAGCCCCTCTTTAGAGATTATAGGACTCAACCCTCACCTCAACACTCCACACATGTTTAAAGATAGCTTTGTTTTTATTTAACGAAAGCTGGCAGTCCTATCATTCTAGAACTTTTTACAGCCGATCAATCTAACGCTTAGCTCGAAAAATTTCTTTCTGACTCTATACCTCCACTAAAATTATTTCAATTACTCCCAAATTAGCCTACGTTAACCGTGGTAGCTGAAAGCATAAAATACCAATGCCTACAACAGCAATAATAAGTACTTATTAATGGATACATTCAATTATTGTAATCTTATTAGAAGTGGAATTATACGACTGCACTTATAAATGCGGAATTGTGTATGCATATGCGATGCATGAATCGTTGCAAGTCTTCTGCCTGCCAGTCTCAAATGTTGACATGTTACATTTGTATTGAATTCATAAATATTGTTGTAGTTGCAGCTCAAACATGTATGGAATTTAATAGTTCAGTAGCTGCTTTTGCCACAAGCTACAACAGTTTTGGTTTACTTTAACTGGAAATATTATGATGCATGTGGCATTGATTTTATCAATACATTGATCTTGCCTCATGGTGGCTTATAAGTGTGGTGGTTTATTTGAAGCTCAACTTATAAAATATAAGAATTTTAATGGTCTTCTGCCTAGAGCACAAGCTATAAGCTGTACTTAAGAATTAACATTTCTAAAACTTAATTGAAATTTTTGATCAAACTAAGTTATTCAGGTAAAACTAAACATATACGGGGGCAACATATGAACTGAAAACGAAATTTATTATGATTTTATCCACTTTTTGTTATTATAGAATAAGGAGTTAAATGTAGCAGTCCGACTGTACTATAAAGGTGTAAGTTTGACAAGATTATTTATCCACTTGATGCTGTAGGCAATTATTTTGGGAGACCTACATTGAGGTGCGGTGAGGTGTTTGTACTTTGAACACTTTTTATTGAATAAAACTAAAAATAATAACTAAAACTTCAACATTTTTTATCATTTATTCAGCATTTAGTGATTAACATATTAATTTAAAACAGAAAACATCAAGCCCCAAGAAAAAAAAAACAAACAAAGCTAAAACAACTCGCATGTTCTCAATTTTGAACTTCTGCATTTTATGATATGTTTGCAAAAACGAAATCAAATACTATCGTTATTTTTTCATGTTTTTGCACTACTTTGACTTTTTTAAGAAAATATTAAGTTAATATTAATTACTTAATCTCGTTGAGCGAATATTTTTTGCAACTTATCGAACCAAAATCAATTTCTATTAAAAAATTAAGAAACTCTCGAAATCAACTGAAGATAGTATTGTAGCTTTGACTGGAAGTGGCTATTCTACCAGGGAAATTTATAAACAACTTGGAGTTAGACAGTCAGTAGACATCAGAGTCCAAAAACGTCGTTCTGTTGTTCCCAAGCCTTAAGTAAGAGGTCGTAAAAAACTACTAACTAATGCAGATGCTCGTCTAATGCTAACAAAAATGAAAAGGGACAAATTTTTAACACCAAAAGGAACTTTTTTGGCAATCGGGAAAACCGTTAGTCGATGGACAGCAAGTAGAGCTCTTAAAGATATTGGTTCAGCAGTCAAAAAACCATACACTTTCGGCTAAAAATGTAAAGGCACTGTTAAAGTTTGCCAGAAAATAAAGAGATTGCACAGTGGATGACTGGAAACATGTGATCTGGACAGACGAATCAAAATTCAACCACTTTCAGTCCCATGGTAAGCAATATTGCTGGCGCTGCCATGGGAAAAGAATTGAAAGACACCATGTTAAGGAAACGGTGAAACACGGTGGAGGAAATGTCATGGTATGGGGTTGCTTTACACGGTGGCACCTCAGACCACTGCATCTTCCCGATTTTGTCGACAAGAGCGCCTATTCTGCGCAAGAAGTACTTTTCCAGTTGGATGGTGACCCCAAACACACTTTCAAAATCGTTTAAGAATGGCGTAGTAAGTAAAATTTTTAATAAGTGCAATGGCTAGCACAAAGTCCCGACATCAATCCGATTGAGAATTTGTAGTCAATCTCGAAGAGACGGTTGGGATAGTACCGATCAGCTCCGACCAATTTAGATGAGTTTTGGCAACGGATTCATCAGGAATGGACAAAATTCCGAAAGAATTTATAGAGAATTTGGTGGAGAGCATGCCAAGCCTCGTAAATGAGGTTTTACATAACAACGTTCCTTGGACTATTTTTGTTTTTAATTTTATATTATTTTGTTAAGTTCTAAATACTAAATTAAAAACGAAAAAAAATTTTTGAATTGCTTTATCACTTTCATTTGTATGCAATTAAAATTGCTCAGAGTACAAACATGTACTCATTTGTGCACGTCAATGTATATATAGCAGCTAGCCTTCAGTAAGACAAAAATAATCACGTAATCAACAAGGCAGTCCATACTGAATTAAAAACCTATAATCTATCCTTTCTTTGGAGTTTAAAAAAAACTAGGCAGTTGACCCTTATAATCAGAAACTACTTTTCAGTTCGGATATATTAATATAATATATCATTAAGATTAAGCCGGGCTTCCCTTCAAAAACATACCTATATAATTGCTCATTACAACCCTTCAGTCAGGATTAAACTTTACATGGGAGTTTTATTTTACTGTCAGAGTTTTTGCCAGAAATCTACTGAGAGGCAGTTGCAGAAGAAATATTTTTTTGAAATCCGGCCTTACGTCTAATGAGCCAACACACTACCTACTAGACTACGTCCACTACAGGCTATTTCTGCATAGTTTAACACTTGACTTAAAACTCTACTCATTTACCAATTACCCAACATAAGTTTAGATTGCGTTCTTTGTCTCTCTACAACATTGCCTTCGTCTGAGTATATCTTTCCAAACAGCGCTTCCTACTGCTGCATCGAGGATATAGAAGCTCGCAAAAGAATTTCTCTTATTTTTTATTTTGTTTGTTGAAGATGTCTGGGCCGGACTATGAACCATGGCCTTATGTCTAATAAGCCAACACTCTACCTTCTAGACTAGATGTTAAAACCATAAGGGGAACTCTTCAGGCTTGCGATAGCATGCCTGGGGTAAAGACAAGCTGTCTCACACTGGCGCAAAAGCACATGATAATAGTCACATAACAATCCTTTTGCACATCACCCATGCTGGGCATCAATTTTCTCCATGAGCGGCGGATTACAACCTAGTACTTCATTTCACCCATGTTGTTTGTGTTAATTTTATCCATAAGTGGCAGGACCTATAGTTCAACATCGAGTCTGAACGACAGACTTGAGAAACTTTCCATGACAACTTTATTTACTCTCAGAGTTATTTCTAGAAACTGCTGGTGTGATTGACCGTGTGATTGACAACTCCCTGCTTAAATGTATGCTGGATTGAACACTCAAACTTCGTGGTTTCGGCAAGTGCTATAAATCAATAAGGATACTACTTCCTCTTTTAAGAAAGCGCGCTTTTCGTGGTATGGCTGGGATGAGTGTAGATAGTAGCACAGGAGCAGAGCTATTCGTTCTAATTAATTTAATTGAAAGCTGTGCACATTTTAACTTGAAGAGGAAATACAAAGCATGAGACTGTCTGACAGTCACGCCACCATCCGACCTCTCGGCTTACATGAGGTTATCTCGTGAATAGTATGGGATTTCCTGATTGATTTAGGGAAACACGGAAAATCCAATTACCATATGGGAAATGACCTTATGTGAGATTCACAGAAATGAACTAACTGATGAGCTTGCGAGAAGTGAGCTTCTATGTCCTCGATGCAGCAGTAGGAAGAGCTGTTTGGCAGGCGAAAATAAAGTTGTAGAGAGGCGAAGAAGGCAGTCAAAATTTTTGTTGGGTAATTGCAATAGGTAGAGTTTTAAGTCAAGTGTTAAACTATACACAAGTACCCTGAGAACCATTACATGCCTTTTATTCGGACACAGCAGACTGTATGAATACTTATTAGGTTAGGAATCGCTTACATCTCAATATGAAAAACATATAAATAACCTATGCGATGTTAATGTATCTTAGAAGGAAATACAAAGTTATGTATCAAATCGAGAGAATTTTTTTTGACAGCTCCTAAAGCAACAGATGAGTTTACAATATTCTCTGAACAAAGCAAAAGAAATCCAAGAGTATTGAAAGCTTAACTTCTTTTTTTTTCTGGAGAAACCAGGCTCGTTACAGCTTTAGTCCCGTTTAACATGATTTTCTGTAAAACTAACATTATATTCGACACCTAACACTGGGTGGGCCAACTACATCTTCTTGCACAATTTTAAACATCAGTGTTGCAGACGCCGTAGTCTAATAGGTAGTGTGCTGGCTCATTAGATGTAAGGCCACATTTCAAAGCCCAGGTTAGACATCTCGAACGATATATACAAAAATATTTCTTCAGCGACTTCCTCTGAGCAGATTTTTATCAAAAACTCTGAGAGTAGAAAAAAATAGCCATGGAAAGTTTCTCAAAAAAATCCGTCATTCGGAGTCGACTTTAAGCTGTAGGTCCCATCACTCATGTATAAAATTGAGACACTCAACATAAGTGGTGTAAGAAGCTAGGTTGTAATTCTGACTCAATGATTGTAATGGCCAATTTTGTACGTAAACAACCCAAAAAATGCGTATTATTAAGCGAAGAACATAAATTCCTGTTCTGCGTGTTAATTTTCATTATCTTAAATCTTTGCAAAAATTAAAATCCCAACCAACTTAATGAATATTTTCTCATTTTAATGATAACCACAGAGCCATTGTACAGTTAGACCTTTTAGGGAAGCATCCTTTGGACTTATTAAGTTGCATGTTTTACTTTTCTATTGCTGCTACAGACGACGTTAATGGACTAAATTATCAACTTAACTTAAGAAAATGTGTAGGTATACGGGTAAGTGTTTGTGTTAAAATATCCTTTACCAGTAGAAATGTTGTATCAAAACTTTCTTTTAGTTTTGGTTGGTAATTATGCTGTGGTTAATTATGATGATGATGTTGTTGTATTGTCTTATAAATCATGCCTTATGTAGAACTAGAAGATGGAATGGATGGCAATGGAAACAAAACAATGACAGTAACTTCTTAAGCGGTTAGCAGAAAATAAAGTTGAAAGTTTATTTTCAAATTATCAGCATAACAGATTCAAATTTTGTACTATCGGGGGTTGGTTAATAGTTTTTTAAAATTTTTTTTTTCAAAAAACTTTCTATTGTGAAATGAGGCTTATCACCATGAAGAGATTTTAAGGTTACATACCCTATTTAAAGTTAAAACTTAAACAATGAACTTTACAGTTCCTTCCAGTCTTTCAATACAAAAATTCAAACGCATATGGCAACTCTAGTAATCCTCTTTATATATGACACGCACAAACAATTTTTTTTTGTAACGCAAATTGCAATTCCCCCTGCCGGAGGTGTGAAAATGTGTCATTTAAAGCGTGGATTTTATAGTTGCTGTCATAAAAGTAAGACAGTGATATGTACATGCGTGCATGCAATATGCTGCTGTGGCCCAACACTTTTATGACACCACAAAGAACTTAAAATTTCTTGCAGTTATTCTTGCCTGTCATCTTAAGTAAGTGATAAAGTTTACAAAAGACCGAATAAAAAGAAAAAGCGGAATTTTATTTACAACGTTTTTGCATAATTAATCTCTTAAGCAGAAGATTTTAATAAAATAATCACACACACTTTCTAATTAAAAAACAATTTTATGCCATGATCTCAACTTGTAAGATGGTGAGCAGGAGGGTTTTAAACGCATAATTTAATTGCGTATCACTAACTAAAATATTACGAAATATTGACATGAAATATAATGTAATAAACGTGTCATAATTTACGTGACATAAAAGGCATTGAACAGCATGATAGGAAATAAAAGAAAAATTAAAATTTCTATTCTATTCAAGTGTTTTAAATATCAAGTACGTCATCCTGATAAGGGTAGAGAACACATGAAATTACCATTTAGCCATGTAAACGGTGACAATATGTCTTAAACATCAATGTAAAGCTTTAAAACGAACTTCTTTAAAGAAACTTAACTCAAAAACATATCATGATTTATAAATGAACACATGCAGCCTCTGAATTGACCAAATTCTTCAACCAGTTTGTTAGAATTCGCTCAGTACAGGAACCTGTGGCATCACAACGGTCCACACTGCATATTCAACTTAGCTTTGATATCGAAGCTACCACTCCAACCTACCTAACTATAAATACACACAATAAGAGTGCAGGTTTTCATATTACAATCCTTTAGCTAGGATTGCAACCTAGCTTCTCATACCACCCATATTATGTGTGTTAATTTTTTCTGCCATCCGCGGGACCTACAGTTTAAAGTCGACTCCGAACGTCAACTTTTTGAGAAACTTTTTCATTACAATTTTATTTTGCTCTCAGAGCTTTTGCCAGAAAGAAAGAGGCAGTCGCCGGAGAAATATTTGTTCATATTTTGTTTTATTTCAGATCTTTGACCTGTGGATTAAACCATGACCTCACGTCTAATAATCCAAGACTCTACCTACTACCTACGACGACTTACAAACTGCCCAACAAACCTACTTACACGTAAATATACACAATAAGAGTGCAGTGTTTCATACTACCAATTCGTGAATTAGTCATTAATTAATTGCCGATTAGAACCCTTTAGCTAGTATTACATCCTACCTTTTCATACTACCCATGATGTGTGTGTTCATTTCAAACATGAGTGACGGGACCTACAATTTAAAGTCGACTCCGAACGGCCGATTTGTGAGAAACTTTTCCAGGCAATTTTATTTACTCTCTGAGTTTTTGCCAGAAGTCTGTTGAGAGGGAGTCACCGAATAAATATTTGTTCATATCTCGTTCAGCTGGAGATGTCTGACCTGGAGTTTTCACCAATACACTATCTACTTCTAAGTCGACGTGCCGACCAGAGGGCGGCAATTAGTATTCAAAAAGATGAGTAGAATCGAATCATACTCATAATATCTGATACTTATACGCATCGATACTTATTTTAATATTATACTCATAATACTCATTTTCAAAGTTTGAAGTACTCATCATACTCATACTTAACAACACGTTTGATGTTGTCACATTCACAAGAATCACAAAATTATTATGATTCGCGTACGGACACTACAATACTCACTAAAAGGTTGTGTATTTCTCTTTTTTTTTTTGTAAATTCAACAACAACTAAGACTGTAAATTTTGATGAATGATTCGAGTCACTCGAATCATTTATAAGTATTTTAAGTATTTTTCTAAAGTTATAAAACTTATGAATCAAATGGTATGAGTTTGATATCAACGTTGTACTCATACTCATTGTACTCATACTTATAAATCAACGTTGTAGTGAGTACGAATGAATCAGAGTAGTTAGATTTCAATATTGTTGAAGCATTTCTATTCAAAATTTCATGAGTACTTATGAGTAGCAAAAAAACTATTCATTGCTGATTTCTGGTGCCTATCAAAAAGGCAGTCGCCCATGAGAATGTTTTTGTGCCTTGCGATTTAATGACAGAAGCGTGTCGATTGTCTTTTTATCCATACGTGTCCTGCAGAGTCTAACTACTACTACTTATCTCACACATACACAATTGAAATTATTTTTGGAAATTTTTGAAATAATTTTTAATTGTTTTCGATTTAAATTTGAAGACAATAATGTCATGAAAGTTTCGCAGAAATCCGTTTTTCGAAGTTACTGTTATGGTGTTTAAATAATCACCGCACGAGTTTTCATTGTATCTTTTTTCCCTTTTTCCAGCAAAGCAAACCGCCTTTTAATTGATTAGAAATGAAAAGTAATTAAAAGTAATCAAACAATGATTAACGATTATTATTTGCGTGATTAATAATTCATTTATTGAATATTGTTTGCCTTCTAAGAGGCAAGATGGGGTTGGGGGTGATGCCAAACAATCATTGGCTACTTTACGCATTATTAATAATGACGGCTCTCTTAATTCATTTGGCTAATCAATAAAAATTATTTACTATGACTTTGTACGTCAATACACAGTCAGCATAAAATAGAAGACAAATGAAAAAGGCTGAGAATAAAAATTAAATAAATAAACGTCTTTTTGTTAGAATATTATTTTTAATTACGAGAATCCTTTAGCGTTCCTTTTTTCCCCAACCCAATTTTGATGATGAGGGCCACCAAAGAATACAAAATTTACTCAAACAAATAAAATATTTGTTCAGGGAAATTATGAAAATGAATGAGGAAAGCTGGTGGAGAAAGACTCATTGCTTAATTACTATTCGTTATAAAATATTGCATAATTATTTCTTTTTGCTATTCATTTATCCACTGCTGAATAAGCCAGGAAAAAATCCAAAAATAAAAAGGATAATGAAACTGAAGAATGAAAATAAATAACGAGACTCAAAAAATTCCATGATAATGCTGGTGACTAAGTGAATATGCTCACGCAAAATCTATTTTAATTATAATAAGACAATATTAGCAAAAAAATTCTCGAGAGCTTAGGTTGACTAATGGAGTTAAGTAGGTTGGAGTGACCGCATTGATTACCGAAGACCACTTCAGCACGTTTGGCAGACCGTTGTAACGCCACATTTAAGCGCAGTCTCTGTACTAACCGAATTCCATCAAACTCAGCGAAGAAGTTGGTCAGTGCAAGGCCTGCACTACCAAATAGTTTTTGACAGGTTCTATCTGCCATATGTGACTAAGCATTGTCTTTCGTGCAATTTTTGTTGCAAACGAATTAATTAATTGGGCAATTCACTCAACTTTTTGTTTGTGAACGCTCAATGTTATGTTGTATTGCGTATTTCGTATTCCAAAGGTCAAAAAGCGATAAGAAGAAGAACATTATTATTAATTTGATTTTCAAGCAGAAAAATGAAAAATATAATTTTGAAATGTTAATTTTTGACTCAAGTTGCATAGAAAATATTTTGTATTTTTATTCTTCTTCTTGATTACTGGCATTTACATAAACTGATAGCTCGAAACCAATACAACTTTTAAAAATATATTGGGCAATTCACACGACTTTGTATCGTGTATGTTGTATTGAAGACATTTCTTTGTTTGTGAACGGTCAATGCTATGCTGTATGGTGTATCTGTATTGTATATGCTGTATTGTATATCTCTTTTTAAGAACATATGAAAACATATACACATTTTTTTTTCATTTACACAATTTGATAGCACGAAACCAATACAACTTTTAAAAACATATGGAAAAAATGTGTATAAGTGTATCGGATTTTTATATGAAAAATATCAACAACAATCATACACTGTTGTGTGTTCTTCCAACAATACAATGAATACAACGATACAACGGCTTGTGTGAATTGACCACATGAAGAAAATGTTTATAAGTATATCAGATTTTTAAATGAAAATTATCAACAACATTTTCATCCAACAATGGACCCAATACAACTGTTTGTGCGAATTACCCAAATGTTTGTATTTGGCTGGTCGCCGTAGTCTAGCAGATAACGAGTTGGCTTATTAGACATGAGGCCACGTTTCCAAAACCCATGTCAGACATCCGCAACAAAATGAATTTTTGTGGCAAAAAATAAAATTACCATGAAAAGTTTCTCAAAAAAAAACTGTCGTTCGGAGTTGACTTTAAACCGTAGGTCCCGTCATTCACGTATAAAATTAACACACAGTAGATAAATGGTGTGAGAAACTATGTCGTAAGCCAAACTGAAAGTTTATACTGATCAACTATGTATGGACGTCGACTCAGCATGCCAGCAAATGACTTCTGCAGAAGTTGTTTGCCTGAGGAGAAGAAGACTGTCTTTCACCTCATGAGCGAGGGCCTTGCTCATGTAAAGAAATGTGGAGGTTTTTATCGTCTCACTTTCCGACATTCTTAAATGAGCTCTCTAATATAAAGAGTGCTGTAACAACAATATTTTTTTTGCACACGGACTGGTTTCCTCTGGGAAATGTTTGATCGCCCAATTGAATATTGATTGTGATATCTCAATGAGCCTAAATGCTGGCCTATGTTTGAACTCATTCTGCAAGGGGTGTTTTTGCCACATTATCTAATCTTGGGACCGCCTTTTTGTTTTTCTACACTTTGTAGGGCATAGGGACTTCCTAAACAGCCTAACTATCATCATGTAAATATTTTATTAAATAAAGTCTTAACTACGGACCGCCATATTGTTGCTTTTTACAAAGGGGTCGTCTGCCGCCTTATTAACCTAAGACTCGCCTTTTGAATGATTTTTCTACATATTGTAGGGCATAAGGACCTCCTAAACAGACTCACTATCATCGTGTTAAATACAGTCTTAACTAAGGACCGCCATATTGTTGCTTTTTCTACACATTGTAGGGCATAAGGACCTCCTAAACAGACTCACTATCATCGTGTTAAATAAATCTTAATTAAGTGCAGTTTTTTTTCTTTATTTTTCCCACACATTGCATAAGGACCTTCTAAACGATCTCTCTATCATCGTGTGAAATACAGTCTTAACTAAGGACCGCCATATTGTTGCTTTTTCTACACATTGTAGGGCATAAGGACCTCCTACACGGACTCACTATCGTCATGTTAAATAAAGCCTAAATGTTGGCTATGTTTGAACTGATTCTTCGAGGGGGATTACTAACCTAAGAGTCGCCTTTTTATATTTTTCCGGACATTTTAGGGCATAAGGATCCCCTAAACAATCTCTCTATCATCGTGTAAAAACGAAAATTTTTTCAATTTTTAAAGGAAAAAAGGGAGACTACGGTGTTTCAATAAACACCCATGTAAAGCAATGTCTTAAAAAGTCCTTGACTACATTGTATGATTTTTTTAACACCGCTGTTGAACTGCTCTTTACGTCTTCGTAATTGAATGTTCATTTAAAGAAGAAACAAAATATTGAAGTCCATGAAATTCATAAATTTCATTGAGTTCAACCCTATCATTATGGGTGACGACTTATTTATTTAAAATGCTCATCAATTGCATCCGTAAGGTTGTTGCATTTCCTTGCGTTCATATTTTTAAAACAAGAGAAAAGAAAAGAAGAAACAATACAAAATTAATTAATGAGTAATCGTTTCAATAATTTCCTTGTTACTCTATTCATGTGTCTTTCTTTTCGTTGATTTTCTTATTTTCTTCACCAATTGGTGAGTAATCAATGGGGCTTCATTTAAAATTAATAAACAAAGTAACGAAGTTAATATGCAATTTGCTTACGTAGCGCGTATATTGAGAAAATATGATGAATTACTTGCAGACACGAAGTTTAAATACAAAATAAAAACCCAATATTATCGATAATTTTTCTCTCAATTACAATCTCGTTTGCAATGCCAGCCATGGGAGCCAGTATGACTTCACTAAGGCACAGAAAACTGAACTGAATCACTTGAAAGAAAGGACAAGTAATGAAGGAAAGATGAAAATAAATACAAGTAGGCCATCGTAATATTTACATTTACTTGTTATCGCGTAAGAAGAAAAAGAAACGACTTAAAATTAATCATAATTATAATTGGAGATGGCACAAAAGCGAGAATATGACAGAAAAGTAAGAAAATTATTTTCACAAAATCCTTCATCACGCACAGTGATATGCTACTGGCAAAAAAGCAAACATTTTGTTTAATGAAGATGAGCATACGATTAGAAAAACTCCGTAATTTTTTGTAACAAAAAAAAAAATATTTTTTTAATCTGGATAATCTGGTTATAAATTAGTTGTAATGGCCATGGCAAGGATTCAAGCAAACTTTGATTTCAACAAAGCTGCCATTCTTTCCTATCCCATTCTATTAGCAGTGGTTCAATGGAAACAGCTCATGGAATATAGGCTCGTTTCTACAAAAAGCTGCAGAAATATTTCACTTCATGTTCCTGTACATCTCAGAAGTACTTAAGGTCTCCAACATAGAAACTCGATGTACCAGTGTAAAGTACTAACAAATTCGATTATTTTATGTAAGACTTCCTATTGGGTTTTCCAACAAGAACTTTCGAACTTTGACGCATGATTACGGCCATTTTGATGAAGCCACATTTGTCAAATTAATTGGCATTTATTCAGTCTCCTTTGCCAAATCACCTTGGACGGCAATAGACAACAAGGTGTGTCTGCTTAATGTGCCGTGGGGCACAATTTATAGATTAATAGGTAGGTAGATACATAGTACATACTTTGAAGTGGTAGCCTTGACATCAAAAGCACACTTGAGCACACATAGTGGCGTACAACGCACCGAGTTGGGGAAGAAGTTGGTCAGTGCAAGGGCTGCACTAAATGAATAGGTACGTGTACAAACAAAATTATCGACATTGCGATTCAAAAGCCTGCAATGCATTCCAAAATAGTCACTGTTTGATGTGAATTTAGGGCTAACCACGTCTTTGGTTCATATTTCATATTGCAAACGACATTGGAGAGGCCATCACTGTCAACGATGAGCAATATTGGACAATGATTACCAACTTGTTTCGATCTGAATTGCATAATCTGAATAACAACGATAAGTACGCCGCTACATACCACAGAGCTTACGGCACATTGGATATTCAGCACGAATGATTTGAAGGCATGGTTATCTCACGTAGCAGTGATGTGCTGTCGAGATCGAATGACTAGTCCACATTATACTTTTTTGTGTGGCTTGCTTCAGTCGCACATATATGAGCGGCAAAATTTTCTTATGAATTGAGGGTTATTTTTCAATCGGTGGTTAAGTCAAGACGTGGTCGTAGTATGGTAGACGCAGTAGTCTAGCAGTCTAGCGGCCGCCGTAGTTTAGTAGTCGCCGTAGTCTAGTAGTAACCGTGGTCTAGTAGTCGCCATAGTCTAGTAGTCGCCGTAGTTTAGTAGTCGCCGTAGTCTAGTACTCGCCATAGTCTAGTAGTCGCCGTAGTCGCCGTAATCTAGTAGTCGCCGTAGTCTAGTAGTCGCCGTAGTCTAGTAGTAGCAGTAGTCTAGTTGTCGCCATAGTCTAATAGTCCCCGTAGTCCAGTAGTCGCCGTTGGCTAGTAATCGCCGTAGTCTGGTAGTCGCCATAGTCTAGTAGTTCCCGTAGTCCAGTAGTCGCCGTTGTCTAGTAGTCGCCGTCGTCTAGTAGTGGCCGTAGCATAGTAGGTAGTGTGTTGGCTTTTGAGACATGAAGCTACAGACATCTCGAGCAAAACCAAACATGAAGAATATTTTTTCGGCGAATTCCTCTCAGCAGATTTCTGGCAAAAAACTCTGAGAGTAAATAAAAAATCGCCATGGAAAGTTTCTCAAAAATCTAACGTTCCGAGTCGACTTTAAACTGTAGGCCCCACCACTCATGTATAAAATTAACACATTAAGCTGTATAAGAAGCTAGGTCGTAATACTGACTAAAGGGTTGTAGCAAAGGCTTGTATGTATGTGGTTAAGTCAAGAATCAAAATTGCCTCTGTTGGAGCTAAAGGACTCAAGAAGTGATTGTGAAAAAGCCATTGACATGTGAATGTTTCAAGTCCATTATGGTTTAGAGGTCAGTTTATTTTCAAAAATGATGAGCATGGGACAACTTTTATCGTCTACTTAAACTGCTACGGCCATATTGCAAACCGGATTTTTGGCCGGCAGTTGAATATTGGGACAGTTTTGAAGGATATGTGTCGGTTTCAACAAGACATTGTCTAGAGCTATAAAACAAAGATTCATATTTTCTTGTGTTTTGATTCGAAATTTTTCTAGAGTTCATCAAATACAGGGTCTAACGTTGTAGTATTTGAAAACGAAACCAAGCCGAAGCCGGAGGAGATAAGTAACATTCTATTTCGAATCATGGCAATCTATAAGCATTCTAATCAAATAAGACTTTCATCAAAATTAGATTTTTTTAGTGTTTTTAGAACTTCACTTTTGGAATCGACCATTCGATCTCCTTACTTTCAAATAAATTTACGCATCTTGAAATGCATGGACGCGGTAGGAAACGCCATTATGTCTCATATCATTTGAATTAGACTCATAGAGTGTAAGACATGAACAGATAGAAGGCAAAAACAAGCAATGAATTAAGAAATGAATTCTGATTGTTGTAGAAATCCTTCGATTGCTGCAGTAATCGATAAAACAATAAACGTCAATAAGCAAAGATGACTACAACTCATGCCTCTCTTTAACTAACGGAACATTAACGACAAGAGTGATAATAAATATCGGCATATCTTTGTGACATTCATCACAAGTGGACAGTAAAACATGAGCAGAGAGAACTTGCATTTGGTTTTGGTATGAAAGCAGATTGCAGTGTTGCCGTATGCTGCTGCAGTGGGACATTGTCATCAACTATTAATGATGCGTAGTAGTTAAACACGAAAGTTGATTATTTTTCTTATTATTATGCGAAAACGTAACAAACAATGGTCACATAGGCAGAGGATATAACCCAGCAAAAGTATTTGGGGGCAAAAAGTATTTGGCTTGTGGTGCATATATTCATTACTTGCATATTAGACTGTAATCCGGAACAGTCTCTTTCAGTCAGAAATCGTTGTTATGCACATGGTGTTTAAATGCCTACTTAGTAGCAGAATATTCTCTTGGAATATACTGATTTATTCGGACAAACGGGTTCTCCATAAAGTCCCTCTTTAAGGTCACATCGATGACCAAGACTGTCCGTGAACATCGCATATTTTTCTGGAATCTAAGCATAAGTGTTCCCTGAGCCATTAGGAATAAATTCGAATCAATTATTAACATGATCACTAAATATTTTGCTGGATTTTATTCCAAATGCACTGGCTAGCAGGCAGCATTCATATTTTATTCTTAAAATATTCTTGAAGTCTTTATTTAATTGCCATTCAGGCAGTTGTGTTTCAATCATTGACTGGCGGCACACTTAAGTGGTTATCGTTGTAGCAGCATTATTATCAGTGCCACTGAAACAACTGTGATTGGAACGTTTAAATTGAACAAAGCGAAGAGAAATACTGGTATAACAACTATTCATACTATGCTGTGACACAGAGATGTTAAACAGAAACAGAAGTTCCCTATGGAATTCTTATACCTACAGGAGGCGGTGCAAATATTCAAACACCTTCAACTCTTTACGGTAGACTCTCCAACAGACAGGTTGGCGGGTGGAAAGAATCTTTTTCTTGTTGTCAATTGGCGGCAAGTTAATGTGCCTTAATTGATGGCAACGGAATTCATTTAATAAGATTTTAAGATTTTCTTTTGGTAGCATGTGTGGCCCGGAAAGCCTTAAAAAGACATCATATTGCACTTAAGAGAGCCAAATTTGGGTTTTGTATTGCAAATGACTCATTTGGAATTTCTTTTAATTTGCTTGTGGTGTATGTGGGAAATTCCACACGGTATGATGGTTTTAAGAATGCTACAAAGGATAGTAAGGCAATGGTACAAAAGACGTTACAGGATCAACATTGCCAATAGCGAAGTGACAGAAATTCAGCCACTGTTTCAATATGGAGTGATTGGACTCCTTAAAATCGTCCACTGTTGGGAAAGTTTGTGGACATACAGTGTTTGTGCGGTGCCAATTAATTTAAACATGTTTGTGGTAATCATGGTAGGTGAGGCTAGGTTAGGTAAAATGGTGGTCCACACTAAAAGAGAAGATCCCACTTACGTCATCATTTTGACCTTTGCGATAACACAATCAATACCTAGCTCTGGGGATCAAACATTTCCTAGAGGAAACCAATCCTAGTCCAAAATAAGTCTTGCTACTGCAGCAATTTTTATATTAAAGAGCTCTGTCTAGGATATCAGAAAACGAGAAGTCAAAAACCTCCACGTCTTCATGGCGAAAGCAAAGCACTAACATATGAGCAGAATACAGTCTCTTCCTCCTCCTCAGACACACAGCTCCTGAAGAAATTTTTTGTGAAATGTCAAGTTGTTCGACATGCCTGTCAAAAAGATAGTCACTCGTTAGAATCATTACTATATGATGAAAGGCCATGCGATTTAAGGACTAAAGGAAGTCAGCGCTCTTCTTATCCAAACGTAGCGAACACAGACCAGCAATACATATGTACATACATACATAATTGGTCATTACAACCCTTTAGTCAGTATTACAACCTAGCTTCTTACACCACCCATGTTGTGTGTGTTAATTTTATACATGAGTAGCGGGACCTATAGTTTAAAGTCGATTCTCAACCTCAGATTTTTTAGAGGCCAACAATGTTGCACGTAAATAAGATTGAGCCTCCCTGTAAACCTAGCGCATAACATCGAAATTAACTGAGGCAATTATAATACCGATGCCCAGTGATATTTAGAAAATTGTGAGCTCCGTGCAGGCTAAGTCAGCAGCAATACAATTTCCAATGATGTCCCGATGTCGCGGAACTCATATTAGAGTTAGTTTTGAATGATCCGAAATTTCCTTGGGAAATCCAAGATATTTATGAACAAGAAGGAACGTTTAACTATGTTCGATAGGGACTTAATTGCAGAATAGCTGTCCGACAAAATGAAGAGATTTTGGGGAAAATTAAGCCACCCTACAAGCTTAAGACATTAGTTTAAAGTTTATTCAAAAGCTATTGTTTACTGTGACTATCATTTGTCTTTCACCTGATAAACCAAAGCAAACAAAAATAGTTTCGTGTACGACTTACGTTACGACACTCTACTCTTTATCTCAAAGGTGTTACATGCTTACATACACTTGGTCACTACAATCCTTCACAGTCAGGATTACAACCTACACCATCCTATGTTGTGTGTATCAATTTTATCCATGAGTGGTGGAACCTACAGTTTAAAATCTACGCCGAACAATAGATTTTAGAGAAATTTTCCAATGGAAATTTTATTTATATATTCTAAGTAGATATATAGATACAGTTTTATACACTTAAAGGAACACTGTAAGGACTTCAACCATATTTTAAAGCTAAGCAGGAAGCCACGGAAAGTGTGATTATGGGGAATGGGAGACAAGTCAAACCGAGTTTTATAAGGCCGCATGACAGACCTCTTTTACTGTCACCTAAATATTTACACATATATAATTGCCCATTTCAACCCTTCAGTCTGGATTGTTTCTCACATCACTTATGTTGTAGTGGTGGGAGCTACAGTTTAAAATCGATTGCGAACACCAAATTTTTGAGAAGCTTTTGCATGGGAATTTTTTATTTACTTTCAGAGAAATTTGCTGAGAGGAAGTTGCCGAATAAATATTTTTCCATATTTTGTTTTGTTGTAGATATCTGACCTGTGGTTTGATCCGTGGTCTCACAACTAATAAGCCAACACATTACATACTAGACTACAGCAACTTCAACGATGCTATTTGATTCACTTTGGCGTACAGAAAACTCTATGTTTAATATTAGTCTCTAAATGAGGAATTCATCCCAGAAGAACTTGGCACTTTTGACATTCTGGAAGCAAGGTCGGCGTTCTCGTGTTAATCTTTGTGATTATGATTGGAGCTACAGTCTGAATAACTATCTTTGGGCATTAGAATTCTGCGAAATGACCCTTTTGTGATATCATAGAGGCAAAGACTTTGCGGCTTTGTTGCTCTAGAATTGAATGAAAAATGTGACCTGACTAGCCTTCTCAGGACAGTCGATTGCTTTCGTATGAGACTTATATGTTTTTAATTTAAATGATATGGACAGTATTGATTATATGTTTGAGTATACGAGAAGACCACCCCTTTACACAATGAGATATTGCATATATCAGCTTAAAGTCAATATACCCCAGCTTGATATGCCGCTTTAGGGTTAATAAAATATTATTCTTCTCTTTATAACGCCTTCAATTCTTGTTTTCTTGTTGTATTTAATATAAAAATGTTCAAACTTTTGTTTGTTTTAAATGAAAACCATCAAAAAATTCTTTGGCTTTTTGCATCATCACTCTTAATTAATGAAGTTGTTAATGCTGAGCAGCAAATTCTACCAGTGCGCGGAAATAATTGCAAGTAAATATTTATGCATTTACTATGTGAACAAACAGACAAACAAACATACGAAATATATTTCGAATTAAATTAATTAAAAACATTTAAACTACAGAGGTTTTTGTGGCTGGCTTTAGCAGAATAACTTAATAAATGGCATACTGCAGCCGAATAGAATCAAGTGCAGCAAATGTGGTAAATTGTTTCCAAGAAATTTTTCATTCTGGCTTGTGTTGTTTATTATAGTTTTAAAGAATTTTTGTATGATGAAGACATACATACATACAAAATATTATTTTATATTAAAATTTAAATTCTTCAACAATACCCTGCTTTTACATCATTACATCAACAAATAGTCAAAGGCAGTTTAGCAGCTGCCAATGCATTCTGAAAGATGCATCGTTTGGTAAGGTTTGTTCTCTTGCAACATTGTTGAACTCTACTCTTTCAAGAACCGATACAGTTAGTTGATTGACTGACTTTTTCCCATAACGAAACAGTTGGACTTGGGTGTAATCAAAGATCAGCAACGAATTGTTTTTTCGCTACTCATAAGCACTCATGAAATTTTGAATATATGTGAGTCAACAATATTGAAATTTAACAACTCTGATTCATTCGTACTCACTAAAACGTTGATTTATAAGTATGTGTACAATGAGTATGAGTGCAACGTTGACATCAAACTCACACCATTCGAAATATGTTTGATTCATATGCCTACTCATTCAGATTCATAACCTTTAGAAAAGTACTTATAATACTACGAGTCACTCGAATCATTCATCAAAATTTACAGTCTTAGTTGTTGTTGCATTTACAAACGAAGAAAAAAGACAAAGACAGCAAGCAAAGCAAGCACACAACCTTTTAGTGAGTATTTTAGTGTTCGTACGCGAATCATACTTATTTGATGATTCGTGTATGTGTTGAGTCATGGACAGTCGAAATCAACAACATCATACGTGTTGTTAAGTATGAATATGAATACTTCAAACTTTGAATATGAGTAGTATGAGTATGATATTAAAATAAGTATGAATGTGTATAAGTAACAGAAATTATGAGTATGATTCGATTCTACTTATCTTTTGAATACTCATTGCTGATTTCTGGTTGTAATGTGGTTTTGATATGGCAAGAAATAATATTACACCTTGAGAATCGATATATATTATAATATATATTATAAATCTTTCTGTAAGTCTTTTTTTTTTTGTTTGTTTGTTAGCCAATCATGCCTGAACGCCTGGACCGATTTTCTTGAAATTTGGGACATATATCGAGCTTTTGTCGGTACACGTTATAGGCTATAAATCTTTTCAAAATTTTGACCAAAAGGGGAGAAAAAAATGGGACAAAGGGAGAAAAAATGGGCAAAAATTAGTACTTTTATGCATAAATGCTGTATGTTATTTAGCATTTGCTATGACCATTAATAAGCCTCAGGGTCAAACATTGAAGGTGGCTGGTTTAAATTTGGAGACACCATGTTTTTCTCATAGTCAATGTAGCCTGCTCACGGGTACCAAGTGGGAAAAATTTATATATTTTTACCCCAACTGATAAAACAGCTAATATTGTGCATTTTATCAAAATAATAATACTATCTAATTTAATTGTAGAATAAGTTTATATTGTTTTTATTTAATAGTTATATGTATGTACTGAATATTCCTATAAGTATTAATAATAGAATAAGTATATTTTTTGTAATTTTAATATATATACTTAAGTTACTGATTTTTGTATTTTCTTAAGTGTTAATAATAAAAAAAATTAAATTTCTTTAACAACAACAAATAATCACTGTTTTTTTAATTTAAAACATTTTTCATTTTTTAAACTAATCCAAGCTACATAACCCGCGCAACGACGGGTGCAATCTGCTAGTACATATATGGGGAATTTCGTGTCAAGTGACCCAATTCTTAAAATCGATGTCTTCCGATTTGGATGAAGGTTAGTACTATCAGTAGCTTTCTAATATCCTTTGGAAAATTTTTGCTAGGACCAATAGGTGAAAAGGTACACACATTTAAAAAAAACCGGTGTATGTAATTTTTGTTCGATTTTATCAAAAGAGGTGTCAGTCTCTTCACAAGATAATGCACTTTCTGAACGTCATAACTTATTTTATATTTTTTAATTAAATTTCGCAATTAGGAATGGCTAAACTTGAAAAATTTAGAAAAAAATCATATTTTCTAAGTTTACCCGATCAAAACTCATAACATGTTAGTTTGAACCATACGTTTATATATCGCCTTTTCAAAAAATTTTGGATTTTGAGTTCTACTCAACAAAACTCACAACCTGCACTATGTCATTAGCTGGGTGTATTTTGACTGTCGCACCGTTTTATTATTATTATTTCGTGTAGAGGGGCCTTAGTACTGCAACCATATGATCCATCCAACCAACTTTATGCGGCGTTCTTATAATGTCTCCTCGAAGACTATTGCCCTGGGTGCAGCTCAATGTCAATTGCCTAGCTGCTGCTATGCAACCAGCTCTTTCTTTCTACATATGTACATACATAAATAATTGGCCATTACAAGCCTTCAGTCAGACTTACCACCTAGCTTCTCACATCACTCATGTTATGTATGTGGCCTTACGTCAAATAAGCCAACACACTACCTACTAGACTACGATGACTTCATCTTTCTACATACATTCATACATAATGGTCATTACAACCCTTCAGCCAGGATTACAACCTAGCTTTACACACCAAATATGTTGTGTGTATTATTTCATATATGAGTGGCGGGACTTACAGCTTCAAGTCGACTCCGAACAATAGATTTGTTCTGAGAAATTTTTCATGGCAATTTTTTATTTACTCTCAGAGTTTTAGCAAGAACCCCCCTGAGAGGGAGTCGCCGAACAAATATATTTTAATATTTCGTTTTTTTTTGGGTGCTCTGGTAGTCTGGTGGGTAGTGTGCTAAACTATCAGCCTGAGGGCCATGGGTTCGATTTTCACCAGAGACACTACACCGAGCATATGGTAAAGTTATTCAGCTCGTATATAATTGAAATAAAATTTGTAATTGTGTTGTAATTAATAAACAAATAAAATATTTCATTTTATTTAAGAGGTATGACTTGGGATTTGAACCGCAGCCTTACATCTATGCTCAATGCTGGATACTCTAGGTCCGAGTTACATGTAGAATTTCGTTATAAAACATTTTCAAATTCATGACCACTTTTATTCATTACATTCAATCACTCTTTATATCCAATAAGCGATTTCGAAAAGGCTTATGATACCCATTGCTGTTGTGATCCAATAAATCATAAAGAAATTCTTCCTTTGTTTTGAATTCTGTTGCTCCTTCTACTACGGCTAGTATTGTTGATGCGGCCAATGCGAGTGAATCAATAATTTATTAAAACCGATTATTATCGTTTTTTGTTTGCGTGTTGGGGGCAATTTACTGTAGACAGCCTGCTTTACTGCTTTACGGTACCATCCAGCTTCAGTTATGGTAGCAGCCTTTGTTGCGGGTGATTGGCTTTAATTTAAGGTTGCAAAGTATGTGTTAAATGTTGGTCGATTGTGTTGTATTTTGCATAAATATTTTTTAGTTGGCCAGGGCAGAAGAGACTGTTTTTTGGGTTTGTGTTTTAACACGTTTTATTTAATAATTCCATACCCATACATACATTGGCTTATTAATAATAATATTTCACTTCTTTTTTGTTTGTTTGTATTTTTTTTTTAATTCATCTCCTTCAGGGTATTTTAGTTGTTAATTTTTTTATTTCATAAAATATGTTGTAAACGGTTTGTGGGTTGTGTGCTTGTTGACTGTGCTATAATTATACAAACAGTTCAGGAGAAAATATTAAATGCTGTGGACATAGAAAAAGACTGCCAGGGCAGAAAAGGAAAGAATGGAAATTAAGAGTTATCTCGTCAATCGGCAGTTTACGTGTTAAGTCAGTGAATAAAGAACGCAAGGTTCCCTAATAGACTTCCTCCTACTTTCAGTGCCAGGAATTTCTAATCGGAATTGTAAAATAAAAGTTCCTTTTTGTTCAAAAACTACAGCACAGCAAGGCTTTAATACTCATCGACTTTGCAGAACAGCATGGTTTTCTGACTCCAAGACTGAATCTCTTCAGTAAAAACAATGAAGACATGTTACACACGTATGGCGACCAATTGTGTTCATATTTGAAAGTAAATGGCATAAAAGGTAGTAAAGTAATTGAGATAGAGAGAGAGAGAGAGAGAGAGAGAGAGAGAGGAGAGAGTAAAAACACTACTACACGAGTATGCACTAATCCCCCTTAAATAAATACATAGTTAGTCATTACAACCCTTCAGTCCGGAGCTTCTCACACCACCTATGTTGTGTGTGTTAGTTTTTTAATTAAGTGGCGGAACCTACAGTTTAAAGTCGATTCCGAACGACAGTTTTTTGAGTAACTCTTTCATGACAATTTTATTAGATCAGAGTTTTTGCCAGAAATCTGCTAAGAGGCAATCGTTGAAGAACATTTTTTCACGTTTCGATTTATTGGAGATGTCCGACCGGAAGTTTGAACCGTGGCTTCACGTTTAATAAGCCAACACACTACATACTGACTCCCTTAGTCAGCGTCATCCCATGATAAATTATAAGAACGACTAAATAACAGCTTTCAGCAAAAAGTTTTAATAGTCAGAACATGTATTAGAAGCTAAAAACAATCTCCTTCTACCAAAAATCCGGACAGTCGGAAAGACATCTCCATATATCCTCCCGAAGTCCATCTCAGATCTTTTGCCAGGTAGTTGCCATAGACTTGGTATCACGATGTGCAGTAAGGCAGCCAGTCACTAGTCTCTCGTTGCTTATATGGAGTCACAGCAATAAGACATCCGTCTAACATTGTCATTTAATGAACCAAGACATTCCGATTCACCTTTCCGAAGTCTCTCTACGTTCTTGCGACTGTATCTCCCTAAGGTTAAACTACGCGAAGCTTCATCACTAAAAACAATTCTTTTATGAAAATGCTCGTTTTCTGCCAGTTTCAATATTTTTGGTCCACCAATGGGTAGTTTGGCTTCAATTTTTGTACCACGTAAACCTAGATCCTTAAGTAAAATTGTTCATGTAGTCTAAGGATAAAGTCCAACATGTTGATAGCGATGTATTGAAATTTTCGCGTTGTCATCAAGACTCTGTGAATCAACAGCAATATTTCCTTCTCGGTACACACATTTTTCTTTGTTGATTTTGAATTCGCAGGAACTAGTTGTAGACTAAACTGACGAGGGTCATTGTGCGCTATGAATTTCGCTGACAGATTTATTCTTTTCAAAGCAAATTTTCACAATTCGGAAGCGTATTTCTGGCTTTAAACAATTCATGACGACTTGCCCGGAATGTCTGAATGTGTGTTACTGTACGGTATGGCAACACAGTTTAATAATGTTACGAAAATGAAAAATCAAGATACATGTGTTTTGCTTTTACTTCGCTTAACATAAAAATTATAAACAAAAGTTACAAAAACAAAACAATGTAGTAAACAGACCTGTTTACAAATTATAGTACTGCTTAAAAAAATGGTAAACAAGTAAACAAAAATACAACTACAAACGCTGCAAGAATAAATGTAAACAACGATGTTTACATCTATAGAGATTTCGAGAAGGCGAAGTCATGAACATTCGCCTTCAAGAACATTCATCAGACTGTTTACTTTGTCATATTAAAGACAAGGCAAAGCAGACGACTTAGTTAGTAAAGTTCAGTCAGCCTTGTGTGAAGACGCGGTGTGTTTGAAGATCTCCGTTACAAAGATCTGTCGAATAATTGTCTAGTAATTGTTATTGTTTAATAAAAGGGTGTAAGCAGAGGAATAACAAAGAAAAAGAATTGTTGTTGTTTACATCAAGTTGTGAACAGTGGCACACAGAATTGTGCGAATAATGAAGAATTTTAATTAAAAATAAACACAAATTTATTTTTATTTTATTTGCAATTACAAGCTTAAATTTTAAACGTTTTTAAAAGCTAAAAACGTAATAATATTCTCTGCTGTCAAGCTGTAGTTATCGATAGTTCTGGTGCAAATCAAAGTTCAAGAGTAATTTGCTTGTGTCCTTAAACATCTTGCACTAACTGTGACTTAAAAAAAACTGTTCTTAACACGTGTTAGAATTTAATTTTTAAAACATTTTCCATGTCTGTCTGTATGGGTATATTAAACGTTTTTTGTAAATTCACATGGCTATGTGTGTCGCGTTCCTAAAACATCTGAGTTTTAATTGAAAATAAAAAGAGGAACAAAAAAATGCATCCTTTTCATATTCATCCATGGTCGTAGGTCCCTGTAAAAGGCACAGTAAATTCTACTCTTGAAATCTGTCTGATTTCGATGTTACCTGTATGAAGAAATGTACAAATTCAGCCAGTTATTGTTCTTCAAGGCGTAGTAATTAATTACACATGATTTATGGCCTTGTCCATGATATTGTTGTTATTGTTCATGTTGATGTTGTAATTGTTGTACGAAAATGTTTTTGTTTATTTTAGAAAAAATTAATGTTTTATGTACACGATCTATTCGAAATATGAAGGACGAATATATGAATTTGAAGAAGAATTTGAAATACTGGTTGCTTGTTGCCGTCTGCTCTCTGAAGTCTGTTAGCTTGACTGGTTAATTTGTCTTTTGCGTAAGCAGAATGGACATTAAGTGCCTCAATGTATGTATTTGCCTTGATGCAAAAATATTGGATGCGATTCGATGGGGATAACTTGGTATTAATGTGAATGAGAAAGTTTTCATTTACAGTGAGCTCATGTTGTCCGTGATATTTTTGGGCATTTAACAGTGGTCTTGATATTAATCCCGTTAAGATGGAGAACTTCCTACTTGCCAAGCTTAATTGAATTGAACTAAGGCTGTGTAAAGGTAATCTACAATTGGTATGCGATTGGATTTTCTTCCGAAGATGGCGAAATGTATTCCTGAATGTATAATCTTATCCCTTCTTGTCAGTATGAGGTTACCTTCTGTTCTGCACCATCTGATATGAGAATACTCGGCAATAAGCAAGCAGACGAGCTTGTGATATGGGGAGCTTCCACAGCACTGATGTGCTCAGAACATTTCTGTGGAGTAGGAGCGGATGTTTGGAAAGATTTGCTCAACGTTTGATACAAACTGTTTTTGAGGAGTTACAATAAGAGGATATATAATTCAGACATCAGACTATCTAGGAGTAACCCAAGGTTGGTTGATCTTACCAGAAAGAAACACCGTGGTCTAGCAGGTAGTGTGTTAGCTTACTTGACGTGAGGCCATGGTTCAAATCCCAGCTCAAACATCTTCAACATAACGAAATATGAAGAAATATTATCTTGGCGACTTTCGCTCAGCAAATTTCTTGCAAATACTCTAAGAGTAACTAAAAAATTGCAATGAAGAGGCTACAGAGAAGCTAGATTGTAATCCTGACTAAATGATTGTGATGATAAATTAAGCATGCGATTACTCAACAAAGCCTAAGCTTATCGAAAATGAATATGTTTGCCTTGCCTATCTGAATATGCTTTCCATTCTAATCCCTACTCAAACTCATAAGAGCTAAGTTCGCGGATGTTAGACTGACTGTCAGATAAAGTTTCTTTCTTCAATTCTCTGCACTTCCTGCAATAGTTTACTGGAGCATATCTTTCAATGATGTACAGTTGTGCTTGGAAGAAGCTTTGCTTCTGTCCCACTAAAAGCACTTGACTTCAACTGTATGTTACAGAATGAACTCCCTCGTAAAACAAATTGTATTCTTCACTCTTATTATTCAGTCCTGTTTCGATGCATTGCCTAAAATCGTATGATTTATTAATGCTGTTTTGGTTACCGTTGTCTAGTAGTCTGTTGGCTTATAGACATGAGGTCTCGGTTCAAACCATAAGTCAGACATCTACAACAAAACAAAATATGGAAAAATATTTCTTCGGCAACTTCCTCTGAGCAGATTTCTGGTAAAAATTCTGAAAGTGAATAAAAACTTCTCATGAAAAAGTTTCTCAAAAATCTGGCGTTCGGAATCGACTTCAAACTGTAGCTAACGCCACGCACAACATAAGTGCTACGAGAAACTAGTTCGCAATCCTGACTGAAGGGTTAAAATGGCCAATTATATATGAGTGAATGTTTAGGGGGCTGTAAAAGAGGTCTGTCATGCTATTTGTTAAGTCACGATACGCCCTGATAAAACTCGCGTTAGAGTTGTCTCCCAATCTTAATCATGATTAGGTTTTACTAGTATTTAGTATTTGTACTTGTAGTTGAAAGGGGGTTGCCAACTTGGCAATGCAAACAAAAAATGTTGGGTAAAACGAGGATCTAAAATATGCCTGCCTGTGAAGAAAATATAAAGTTTTACTAAGCTTGGTACCTAGTGGGGAAAAATAGGAATCAACGGTTAGCAAGGTTCCCTACCACTACAGCATATTGACCTGCACCTAGGACCTGACAACAGACCAATCACCTGCTTAGATTAACGGAACGGAAACAAGGCAGAATAAACAACCGGCACTTATGACGACAACAGCATCCAACCAGGTAAGATGTAAACTGCTTTCAGGAAGCCGTATGCCCCCAAGAGGGGTAATGAAAAAATCAAATCCTAGCAGACAAATCACAGTCAGAGAAATATTTTGTGCATATGATGGCCACACTACTGGATGCCCAGCACTGTTCCAATTGGAGATCAGATTCGAAAAAAGACGCAAAATTAATACTCGTTTGGTATTCACTTAGAATAAGTATTCGTTGTCGACAGAGAAGGTTATTAGACGATAAAGTCTCTTGGTGGACCACTATGCTAGACGCAAGATCAAAAGATTGCCTAGAAATTTAAGGAAACTTTGTACTGTTTTCTTTCACTTTGGCAATCCTATTGAATCCATGCAGTACACATAATACACACACATTATATTCCATTTCATTTACACATAACATTTATTCATTTAAAGTAGAGGTTTGCAAAATAATTGAAAACTTTACTGCTTTTCTGCTTACGAAAAGAGGAAACCTAATGATACAGAATATTAAACAAAAACGAGAAGTGAAAAATACAAACTCATCTCGATTTTCTCATTACAAATGTTGTGTTAAAACATGATTATCACAGGATATGTACAGGGATTTGAGAACTTAAAAAAAAATTATTTTGTTTCGTTTGATTAAAATTAGGTGTACCAATGTACCTACAAACGATGTTATTTCGATTTGTTACAATCAATGATTGATTGATTGATTGCTTGATTGAGTTGTAAATGATATGCAAATGCAATTGAATTTTATTGTTATTGTTGATATGAAAACATAAAATCCTTACCTTTGGAAATATGTAAACAAGTCAGCCATATTTCCTTAAAAAATTAAATTGAAAGCTAAGCAGTTTTCCTGGTAAATAAGACAGCAAGCTCTGCGCAGTATAAACATTTCATTAGAAAATTTTGGTTCATATCCCTAAAAAATAGCTAAAATCCTTTAAGCAAATGTAGGAAATAACATATCTGTTAATAGCAAATAGAACTCAAAGTGTTTAAGTCCGGAGATTGGAAAATCCCATCTCAACGATCGACATGAAGAGGCCTAGCCACCAACAGAGGGCGCTAGTATATTAATTTAAGCTTTTTGTACTGTAATTTCAATTTATCTAAGCTTTGTATTTTTTAACATTACGCTGTAATTGTGTTTAGCTTAGGCCTCTTGTTTTGTATAAGTTCAACTTTTATATCATTCTAATTTTGCTAATCCAAAAGGATGCATTGATACATTAAAAAAAAAAGGAAATATATGGAAATTAAAGATTGTGAAAATAATTATTGAGTTCGTGAAATTTAAGGCATTCGGCCAGTGATGAAAAATTGTTAAAAATTTATAAGTTTAATAATAAGAAATTGTGGTGTTAAATAAACAATATCTACAAATTTGAAGTGCTGAAGAAACAATCGAATCATATTTATTTACAAATTGGCAAAACGATCGACAAAGGTCCAAGGTAATCTATAATCGAATCTCTGAGAAACCCATCACGGTGAAGTGTCACAAGATTGAAAATAATTAGAGCAAATAGTACACGAAAAAAAATAGTGGTCAAATTAAAGGAAAGTGTTGATTTTTGTGTATATAAATTTCGAAGGAATTTTTTTCCTATAATTTTTTTTCGCCTTTTTTTTATTAGTGCCAGAAAGTGCGACTTGAATTTGATTCCGAGGAGTCGCTATAACCTCCATCGCAACATCACCCCCATACAGTCCACGGAGTTAACATTTGGTCCAGACGACCCGGATTTGGAATCTTGTTTTAATTTGTATCGATTCATTTTTAATAAGGTAAAGTTGTTTGTGCTTTATTTTTTATTTCTATTTGGTGGTGATTCATATCTTGTAAGGTTTTGTTGTCTAGTATAACAGAACTTTACTTGTATATAATCTAACAGTGCATATATTTTCATAAAGTATTGGTGTTATAATTTCCATAGCACAGACATACTTTAGGAATTTATCGGAGATTAAAACCAAACGGGTTTTATTTCGCACTGTTAATCCAATTTGTCTTGGGTTATAAGGAAATAAAATTTTAATAAAAGGATCAAATTGGGATGGGAATGACAGTTGAAAATCGAGTTCAACAACCCAATGTGATTTTTGTCCATACTTGTATTATGATTGGTAATAGTCCGTTGGATGAATAGCGAAGTCTATTACCAGTAATAACGATCCTTTATATCAACTTTATATTACAGAGATACTCATAACTAAGTGTAATTTTTTAATCATTCAATTTGAATTCAATCTTTTTAATTGTATATAAAGCTGAATTTTTTTAATGGGTTTCCTTTGTTAACATTTTGATTTATTCACTTTACATTTTGAATGGGAATTTTTGGTTCCATTAAATCTAAATTAAATTTGTTTATTCAGTTTGATAAATTGAATAGTAGTTGGATAATATATATATATATACTGGAAATTTTGAGACTGAATATATTAAAGTTTCGGATTGCTATAACAATAATTTGTTGATATTTTTGGAACGAAAGTGATTATCGGAAACTCGTCGGTTTAGCTCAATTTCGAATAGTGCGTGACATTGAGGATATATTTGTCAGCCTATTGGTGGACCTCCCTGTATTAATTTTGTTGTTAAACGTCGAGGTGGCCGCTTTGAAGAGTATCTTTATATAGCTTTCGCTGAGGTAGTAAACGATCGTAGTGCTACTCTATTTCGGGCGCAATCAATTATTTAGGTTATAGATCAATATTATTTGATAATTTCGTTGGGAACATTTATCGGTTGATATAAAGAAACGGAATTTTGGTGGTTGTGTAATCCCTTTTTAGTTTCTTAGAAAATATTTTATATTCGTTGATTAACTTGTAAATTTATTCAATTTTGGAATTTGAATTTAATAATGCCTAAGTCAAGAAAATTATTGGCTTATGAAACATTTGCGCAAATGTTTCTAGATTTTGAAAAGGATTTTAATGCCACTCAGGAAGGTAATACGGCCTTCTCTATAGAAATTCAGAGGGAAGAATTTAAGTTGCTATGGACAAAGGTTAAGGACGCTTATGAAGCCTTTGCCACAGGAGATGAGGAGGACTTAGAAGGTGATCGAGAAGCAGCACGCGAACTTTTCGACCATTGTCGTTTGGGATACATTTCGGTAGCTGCTCTAATGAGTGAGCTCTCTCAGACTTTGGTCAATCGATGTGAGATGTTCTCGACCCAGTGCCAAAATGGTCAAAGTAGCAAGAATCACTTTCGGAACCACATACAGTTACCACCATGTACCATGGAGGTATTTCATGGTGACTACAAATCCTGGCCATCTTTCCGGGATATGTTCACGGCGGTGTACGTGAATGGCGCCACTATTTCACCTGTCGAGCAATTATTTTATTTGCGGCAGTTTACGCGAGGTGAGGCATTGGAAATTGTCAAAAAATCACCTTTAACGACCCATGGATTCCAGGAGGCCTGGAACAATCTTAGAGATAGGTTTGAGAACAAGAGAATACTGGTGAATTCTCAATTAAAGATTCTTTTTACACTGGAACCTATAAAATTAGAATCGGCTCATAAGATTAAGGGAATCCAAAGAGATATTAATAATTCGATATCAGCACTTCGGATGCATGATATTGATATTTCTAATTGGGATTCGATTTTCGTATATCTCTGCTCCACAAAGTTGCCCGTACTAACTTTGTCTCTTTGGGAACAGACGATCCAGAACAAAGTGGAGATTCCCAAATGGAAGGATTTGGATAATTTTTTGACTTCGCGGTTTCGATCTCTGGAAACTGTGTCTGAAATTCGAAATTTTGAACCAGTTGTTAGCGGTTCTAGGCCTGCCCCTGAAACTCTGCCTAATCCAAAAAGGGGAGTTCGATCCTTTTCCACTAGATTAAATAGGAAAGTTTGCAAATATTGTTCGGGAGACCATTTGGTGGATACTTGTCCGAAATTTTTGGATTTACCTCCTGAGAGACGGTTTTGGGTCGTGAAGAGGTACAGTCTTTGTATCAATTGTCTCACAGGTGGTCATAGACTCAATGAGTGTAAGAGTACTGTTGGTTGTACGGTGTGCAAGTTGAAGCACCACACTCTACTGCATCGAGAGGTGTCTGGATCCTCTTCGGGCGTTTTGGATACGCCAAGTTCAAGCGGTGCAGTCAGGTCGAATGGTGAGGTTCAAAATTGTTTTGCTGCTACGTCGAGGCAGATACTTTTGGGAACTGCCGTAGTTGGTATCTACCACCGAGGGGAAACGTTTAGAGCTAGGGCCCTAATAGATTCAGGGTCTCAAGCTACCTTCATTTCGGAAGGATTACAGAGGAGATTGGGATTGCCGGCGGTGAATATACATGCTAAGGTCTCTGGTTTGAATGGAGCATGTGCTGGTGCAGTCCAAAGACAATGTTCGTTTGTCTTAACTTCTCTGTCGGGCGATCAACCTCGTGTGGAGGCAATCGGTTTGGTGATGCCGAAGTTAACCGGAATGTTACCCAGCTCGACTATTAACATATCGCGATCTGCAGCTTTTTCGGGGATCACATTGGCTGATCCTAAGTTTAATGAGAGCGATCGAGTGGACGTCCTAATTGGAGGCGACATTTATCCTAGCGTGATGTTGGAGGGTGTTAGGAAAAATCTTCTGGGGAATTTGATGGCCCAGGAGAGTATATTTGGTTGGGTTCTGACAGGGTCATTACCCGAACCGCGTTCCAAGAGCTATACGACTCTCGTGTCGTATTGCACTGAATTGGAATTGGATAAGCAGCTGGAGAGGTTCTGGAAATTGGAGGAACCTCCAAGACATTCGAAAATGTCGCCTGAGGATGAGTACTGTGAGGGATATTTTAGGAAAACAGTACGTAGAAATTCGGCTGGGCGATACATAGTGTCATTACCTATCAAGCCACAGTATGGTTCCCTTGATTGTCTTGGCTCTTCCCGCCCAAAGGCCTACAGACAATTTTTGCGAAACGAAGCTTCCTTGCTTCGAAATCCGTCTCTTAAACTGGATTATGATACGGTTTTATTGGAGTACGAATTTTTGGGTCATATGGCAAAAGTGAATTTGAGGAGTACGAACGAAGGAGATTCGTATTATTTGCCTCATCACGCTGTACTCAAGCCTGAAAGCTCTTCCACGAAGGTTAGGGTTGTTTTCAATGCGTCTAGTAAAACGTCATGTGGACTGAGCTTGAACGACACCTTATTTACCGGGCCTGTTTTGCAACACGATTTGAGACTTCTAATCGTTAGATGGCGTTTTTATCGATATGTCTTTAATGGAGACATTGAGAAGATGTATCGACAGATTCTCTTGGACCCTGATCAGGTGAAGTACCAATGAATAGTTTTTCGGAAGGAGTCAGATGGGGAAGTAGAAGATTTTGAATTGAAAACCGTCACGTTTGGGGTAAATTGTGCTCCTTTTTTGGCAATAAGAACATTGCTTCAACTCGCGGATGACGGTAACTCGAAATGGCCTTTGGCATCGGAAATTCTACGCGAGATGATGTACGTGGATGATGCGTTAGCTGGGGCTCATGACGTTTCTGGAGCGCTAGAGGCCCGAGACCAATTAAGAGCGGCGTTGACTTCCGCGGGATTCTCAATGCGAAAGTGGACCTCAAACGACAAGAGAATTCTTCAGGGATTGCCTTCTGATCACTTGTTGAGGGAAGATTTTTTGGAATTTGAAGATGTCAGCTCCATCAAAACCCTGGGCGTACGATGGAATGCCAGGTCTGATCAGTTCTTCTTCACGACAACGACGATCGAAATTAAAGAGAATTTTTCGAAAAGGGAGGTATTGTCGATCATAGCCAAGCTTTTCGATCCTGCTGGATGGTTAGGTCCAGTCATTATCACTGCAAAGATTCTCATGCAGCAAATTTGGAGCGAGAAGACTGATTGGGATGAATTTTTGACCCCGGAGAGCCTTGCGAAATGGAAGCAATTTCTTAATGAATATAGTTTCATTAACAATATAAAAATACCTCGTTGGGTAGGTTTTCGACCCGATTATAATGTGGAGGTTCATGGGTTCTCTGATGCTTCGGAGAAGGCATACGGGGCGTGCATATACATTCGTATAGAGGATGATTTAGGTGCTATTCAAACCCATCTGTTGTTGGCTAAGTCGAGGGTCGCTCCTTTGAAGACAATTTCGTTACCTAGGCTTGAACTTTGCGGAGCTGTCTTATTGACTGAGTTGATGGAAGCTGTGAAGGCGAATTTGAAATTTGACGCATCAAGAACAAAGTTCTATGGGTGGACAGATTCTACCATAGTTTTAGCTTGGCTTCAAAAACCACCCAGTTCGTGGAAAACTTTTGTTGCTAATCGGGTTGCAAAGGTGACAGAGCACCTGAATAAGGCCTGTTGGAGGCATGTTCGGTCGGAGCAGAATCCGGCTGATTTGATAAGTCGAGGAGCTCGACCGCAGGATTTGGCGACGGACAATCTGTGGTGGCATGGTCCCCAATGGTTAGGTTATCCTACCGACGAGTGGCGTAATCCTATTCCCGAGGAATATGACACTAAAGAGGAAGAAAAGTGTCACATGGTTTTCTTCACTTATTTTAGGGAGTTCGATGACCTTTTGAATCGGTTTTCTTCCTATTCGAGGGCGTTGCGTGTGATGGCCTTAGTGTTTAGGGTTTTTGATAGAGAACGCTCGCGTTGTGATTCTTTGGAGATTACTCCACACGAAATCCAGAGGGTGAGGGGAAAACTAATAAAAATAGCTCAACGAGCTTGGTACCCTCAGGAATACCGGCGGTTGTCTGATGGAGAGAAGATTGTTGAAGGAGAACTTTTGAATTTAAACCCCTTTTTAGATGGAGATGGTTTGATGAGAATCGGTGGCAGGCTGGCTAATGCGACTAATCTCAAGTACAACGAAAGGTTTCCGATTCTTTTACCAACAGCAAGTCGGTTCTCCTATCTGTTGATCGAGTTTATCCATAGGATGACTTTGCATGGCGGAAACCAATTAATGTTGAGAGTCTTGAGGACTGAATTTTACATGCGCAGGTCTAAGAATTTGATAAAGACCATCGTAGGGCGTTGCAGGACTTGTACCATCTATAAGGGAATGACTCAGAGTCAAATAATGGCAGCTTTACCTACGTCTCGTACAGTTTTCACTCGTCCTTTCGCTAGCACTGGTGTAGATTTTGCTGGGCCCTTTGACATTCGAAATTACACAGGCAGAGCGTGTCTTATAACGAAGGGCTACGTGTGTCTGTTTATTTGTTTTGCTACGAAGGCTATTCATTTGGAAGCGGTTAGTAATTTATCCACGTCTGCATTCTTGGCTGCTTTGGCCAGATTCATTTCTCGTCGTGGATACCCTACCGATATGTATTCTGATAACGGGACCAATTTTGTAGGAGCGTCGAAAATCTTAAGAAGTGAATTTCGGAATTTTCTTAAGGAATCAGGTTCCCAGGTCAATGCTACTTACGGACCTAGGGGGTTAACATGGCATTTCAACCCTGCTGGTGCACCTCATATGGGAGGTCTCTGGGAAGCAGGTGTTAAAAGTTTTAAACACCATTTCAAGAGGTTGGCAGGGAGCTTGAAATATTCTTTTGAGGAGTTCTCCACTCTCCTAGCACGTGTCGAGGCGTGCTTGAATTCGCGCCCATTATGCCCTTTAGCAGATAATACCGAGTGCCTGGATGCTCTTACGCCAGGTCATTTCTTGATTGGTGGTCCTTTACTGTCCCCACCGGAATTGGAGATTGCGGACCCTTTACCCTCAATAACAAACCGATGGCAAAGAGTCAAGGCTCTAAACCAACGTTTATGTCTCCGTTGGAAGGAGGAGTATTTGAAGGAGTTACAGAAGAGGAACAAGTGGAAGTGTCTAAGGAAAGACTTAGAGGTCGGTGATATGGTGGTCATCCGCGAGGACAACGTGCCTACCAACGAATGGCGCCTAGGTCGCGTAGTTAATTTGCATTCGGGTAGAGATAGTCATGTCAGAGTAGTGGATTTGAAGACTTCACGTGGTACAGTCACCCGACCAGTTGTGAAACTGGTACTTCTACCAACGTGTTCACTTTGAAAATTTAATAATTTCAGATAAAAGTATCATGGTTTCGGCGAAAAAATACAAGCAAGGCGACAACAATAAGAAGATGGTGTGTCGCGTCTGTTTAAAAAACCACCCATTGCGATTTTGCGAAAGATTCTCGAGGGCAGACTATGATGAGCGAATGAAATTGGTGACTATCTACAAGTATTGTGCAGGCTGTTTGAGTCACGATCATACCTGGCGGACGTGCGTTAGTACGGGCAAGTGCAAGCGTTGTGGGGATATGCATCATACGCTGCTCCACAAGCCGGACACTAGACCTCGTTCGTCTGGTTCGAAGAAGGTCGCGAAATCGAAAGACGGTAAGCGCAATCGCCAAACGCCTGCTCGCACCGGTAATAAAGGACCTCGTTCGTCCCGAAACTCCGCCAGGGGACCTCGTCCGTCCAATATTCGTGAGAGCCAAAGACCTAGTCCGTCTAACGCTCTGGTTCCAAGTCGATCGAGGAACCTCCAATCTCATCGGCCACGAGAAATCTCTCGTTCAACAGTTGGTGAAACTTTACCATCTTCATCGTATACGTTAACGGACAGCGTTCTTCTGAAACCTACTGCTGTTGTAAACATTGTAGCGCATGGACGATACGTCACAGAAAGAGCTGTCATCGACCCTACTGCGGAGCGTACCCTCGTTTCTGAAAAGGTGGTTCGTCGGCTAGGTGCAAAAACCATCAGGGTTGGACGCTCAGAGCGGGTTCTTCTGGTAGTTAGAGGTAACTACGGCAGCAGCGACACGGTCGAGACATATGCGGAGGTGCGACGCAAGGTGGATGGTCTCACACCGTCAAGGTCGATGGACGGCAGGATAGTGGACGAGTTTCCGGGGCTACAACTGGCAGACCCAACGTTTTTTATAGCAGCCCCAGTTGGAATTAAGTTGGGCTGTGATGTGTACAGTAAAATCATTCGCAATGGTGTATTTGGTGGAACGATGGGCAAACCTTTGGCCCAGTTTTCTATTTTTCGGCTACATAATTTCGGGATTGTGTTCCGTATAATACATAGGTAGGCAACACATCGCTCTGAACCATGATACCTATTAAATATAATTTTTTATTTATAGTAATAAATTCATTATTGTTCCTTAATGCAGCTGACGGATACCCACTGGATCTTGAGGACCGTGAGCTGATGTAGTTTTAGCGTCATTTCTTTTTGTTTTCTCGAATTTTGGAAAAATAAATCAAACACATTTGAATTAATATAATCTTTTTCTTAGTTCTTTTATTTCCTTTGCTATAGCATTAACGTTGGAGCCGTTTTTCCTTGATTGCAATACTGCAAGGGCGCCGGAATGTTTAAGTCCGGAGATTGGAAAATCCCATCTCAACGATCGACATGAAGAGGCCTAGCCACCAACAGAGGGCGCTAGTATATTAATTTAAGCTTTTTGTACTGTAATTTCAATTTATCTAAGCTTTGTATTTTTTAACATTACGCTGTAATTGTGTTTAGCTTAGGCCTCTTGTTTTGTATAAGTTCAACTTTTATATCATTCTAATTTTGCTAATCCAAAAGGATGCATTGATACATTAAAAAAAAAAGGAAATATATGGAAATTAAAGATTGTGAAAATAATTATTGAGTTCGTGAAATTTAAGGCATTCGGCCAGTGATGAAAAATTGTTAAAAATTTATAAGTTTAATAATAAGAAATTGTGGTGTTAAATAAACAATATCTACAAATTTGAAGTGCTGAAGAAACAATCGAATCATATTTATTTACAAATTGGCAAAACGATCGACAAAGGTCCAAGGTAATCTATAATCGAATCTCTGAGAAACCCATCACGGTGAAGTGTCACAAGATTGAAAATAATTAGAGCAAATAGTACACGAAAAAAAATAGTGGTCAAATTAAAGGAAAGTGTTGATTTTTGTGTATATAAATTTCGAAGGAATTTTTTTCCTATAATTTTTTTTCGCCTTTTTTTTATTAGTGCCAGAAAGTGCGACTTGAATTTGATTCCGAGGAGTCGCTATAACCTCCATCGCAACATCACCCCCATACAGTCCACGGAGTTAACACAAAGCAACTGATGATGGTATACGACACTGTTACTAATATGGCTGACGCATGACTGTTAACATGATCCTATATTGATCATTAAAAACTCTTGGAAGTGACAATGGACCCTGAGAATAATTTAGTCATCAAAATTCCTTTATTGTTTTTACCATAAGGATAGCATCCATACAGTAGATTACTAGAGTATTTAGTAACTATCAGCTGCTACAGTCCCATTTTCAAGATATTTTGTCTTCCAATGTAGAAATGAAATGCAAATACTCTTCATTTCAGAACAGACTTCTTCGGTTTTTGAATGACAGAATGTTTGAAGATCTGGGTATGGTGGCGAACAAGCCACTGGGGAAACTGGCCGGATTCAAACCCACCCCTAACGGATGAAGACAAAGAAGATTACCGCACACTGAATAAAGCAGTGGCCCATATGGGGCACCGAGTGAACTTGTCTGTGAACGGCAAGCTACCCGCTAACCGATCCTAGCCTAGCCTAACTTAATCTAATATAATCTAACGTAATCTAATCCAATCTAATCTAATCTAATCCAATCTAACCTAAGCCTTGTCTTACAATGGTAAGACGGCTCGGGAGATTGTAGCAATCGAAATGAACATGTTTTTGATTAATATTTCCCGTATTTAACCTACTTTGCTTTTTAGTTAGGTTAGGTCACACTCAAGCCGAAGGTTATGCTAATTATTATTATTAACATCTAACCCTTGATTCCCTATAGGAAACCGGGTTTTTCGTTTCTCATTCTCTGTGATCTGTCTGTAGCGGCAGGTCTAAAATCTCAGGTATAGTAACTGAACTGGAGAGTTCGGTTAAACATGACAGAAGGGACTAACACAAGTAATGAAAGCTAGCAACTGCCCCTTCCTCAGAATTACAAACCCTGCAGAAGTATCCACCAGTTGCCAACATATTTGAGTCATCCTTTATAACACCAGGAAATAACTGGTATAACTAAAACCATCCGTACATCTATGCCCTATAAAATGTCGGATATTCTAGTATTCCATATGAACCCATATGAGAATTAACTCTGAACAAAAAATCTGGCCATAAATCTCACTAAATAACAAAGAATGGCAACGCTTTTAAAATAGTCATGGCATCCACTCGATAAACTTCGCAGTATTTCGACTGCCCCTATGAAAGTCTAATGTTGAATACTTAACATATCCAATACCTACTCTGTCCAGCATTTGTAGGCCATTCATACATAATTAGTCATTCCAATCCTTCAGTCCGGATTACGAGCCAGCTTTTCACACCACTTTATGTTGTGTGTGTTAATTTTATACTTGTGTGGCGGGACCTACAGTTTAAAGTCGATTCCGAATGACAGATTTTTGAGAAGCTTTTGCATGGAAATTTTTTATTTACTCTCAGAGTTTTTACCTGAAATCTGCTTAGAGGAAGTCGTCCAAGAAATATTTTTTCATATTTTCGTTTTGTTGGAGATGTCTTTGTTTGAACCGTAGCCTCACGTCTAAGAAGCCAACACACTACCAATAAGATTATGGCAACTATCATCCATATACTGCTGCTTTCTTTAAGTTTTTCAAATTAAGCAGGTCTTCTGTAGCATATTCGAGGGTAATAAGTGATTAAGATTGAGTATAATGAACAGACTTGAGTCTTTCCCCGAAAAGGATCGTCTTTCATAGCATGTCCTAAGGTAATGAGTGAGTAGAATTGAGTATAATAAGCAGACTTGTGTCGGATAGGATAAATCCCCTCTTCGCCGGAAAAAAATGCCAATAAAATAATGAAATACGCGCCGTATTCTACAAAAAGAAATCCCCATTCTATGAAAATCCCTTGTTCCAGACCTGTTACGATTCTTCAAATCTCGATTATTTTGATGATTTAGATTATATCTCCGCTAGAACCCTAGGCACATTAGAATCGCTTCAAGCATTGGGCATATATGGGATCAAACCTATGAATCAGAAAGCATTTGCTTTAAAGCTTTGGTGTGGAAAGTTCTTTAGTTTTTTTTCTTTCTTACGATCGCTTATATTAGTTCAGTGTAAAGTGTCGTTTTTAACCGCTTGTAACTTTTCTTATTTGTTTTTAATTACTCATCTTGTGTTGCCATTCGACAAATGAAAATGATTAGAGATTTGCAATCTACTGATGCTGATGAACTAGCAAAAGGCATTTGTAAGAACAAAAAATGAGATGGCATTTGTAAAAGTTTTTTTGCTTAAATAATGTTGTTGCAGAATTTTCCTCCCTAATTATGAAGTGAAGGTAATAGAAATGAGTGTTAAAGAATTGTATTGAAAAAACTGAAAGGAAAATGTCCTTAAATTACACCAAATTGTATATATGATTGAAACAATCTGGTTGGAGAATTTAAGCCTGATTTTGGTTTCGGAACCTAACATAAGCTATTGATACTCCAGGTCTATCAGAATTTTGTTTCACAATGCTTTTTATGACTCACTTTGCAGGAATTTTTTACTGGGGTTCTATCGAATCAGGAGTAAAACTTGGATCGTAGCTTTGTCACTGAATTATTACATGATTTGACCTTTCTATACTGGTAGGCTGGCAGTACATCATGTTTGACAATGTTGTGGTGAAGGTTCAAAGTTCATATCTAACGTGGCTCTCATACCCGAACGCCAACGCTTGCTTGGAATTTTCATTAATAATTTACTTTATTTATAAATCACTAAATGTATTGTAACATCGTTCAATATTAAAATGAACAAAAGCTACACAAACAAATACAACGAACTTGTTACAAGTAAACCAACAACATCAGTATGAAAGAAAAGTGCATAGACAAGTAAGCGAGAACGCAACAACAAGCAATGTGAAGACAATATACAAACAACAATGAAGTCGCGATAGAGTTCTCGAGAAAGCGAAACCACGAACGTTCGACTTCAAGAACCTTTATCAGACTGTTTACGTGGGCATATAAAAAGGCAAAACAAAGCAGGCAACCAGTATTAAGAATTCAGTTAATCTTGTGTGAAGACGCGTTGCGTGTGAAGAGGACAGTCATGGTTTGAAGATTGCCGTTGTAAAGACCTACCGAACAGTTGTTAGTGCTTACGAAAACAGATGTGAAAAGAAGAAAACGCACTAAGCAAGTTGTTGTTGTAAAATCAAGTTGTGAACAGTGGCACATAAAATAGTGTGAACAATAAAGAATTTAAATGAAACTAAACACAAATATATTTTTATTTTGTTTGCAATCAACGAACTCATATTTTAAGCGTTTTTAAAAAGGTAAGAACGTAACAGTATTTTTCATAACAGACAGTACTGTAGGACTGTAGGTGTGTGATCTAAGGTACATTCATACTGATAACATGTCTGCTGTACAATGACTTACTGACTGACGTCAGGGCTATAGAAAGTCGCCGATTTCAAGGTTTAGCTCTTCATGTATTTTATAAGATGAGTAGTTAGTAAATTTCTCTTATGACTCTACAAATCATTGGGTCTCTGCCACCATCGATGCTATTTAGCTAGCTGGTGTTTGATTTTGGTGGTCCGTTACAGAACTTGTTGGCTGTTGTGATGTTGTGACCATATTGTCCTCCTTTTATTGATTATTTGTTTGTCCCTTTCAAGTTGGCTCTTTAGTGCAGAACTATGTGAAGCAGTAACTTTCTTTCACACTGTGGGTCTTGACCGTCTTCTAAGGGGCATTAGCCTAGTCGGTAGGTATGTTGTTACTTTCAGCAGTTTTTTGGCAAAATATCCGAGAGTAAATTAAATTGCCGTGTTTCTCAAAAAAATCAGTTGTTTGGAAACGACTTTAAACTGTGGGTCCCGCCACTCATGAATAAAATTCATATTTATATTCGTAATGAGCTAGGTCGTAATACTGACTAAAGGTTTTATGTTTAATTTATGCTGTATTGAGTTGCGATCTTTCTAACTTTTCTTGTTGCAAACAATGGAATTTTTTTATTTAAGTGGCTAATTAATAAGACCTGTAAGCATATCTGCCAGATAAATGAGGCACCATATTGTCAAATACTTGAGAAAAACTCGTCAAAATCGTCAAAGTCGATTGTTGTAGTCGTCAAAAAATCGTCAGAAAAAATAAATAAATAAATTAAAAGTTTTTAAAAACCAAAATTATTACTATTGTAGTAAAACATACATATAAAGTCAATTTATGTACATAAACATCTGAGTTCAAAAATAAAACATTTACAAAAATTTTTTAGAAATTAAAAGCTAGCATCCCTTATATTCATTTATTTTTTGATTTATAATGATCTACATAGCACAACAAGATACTAAATCTTATAAGTGACAGTGCTATGTTTACAATCAATAAGGTATAAAAAATTAACATTAATTAAATATAAAAAATTAGAGAAAGTTAATTTATGTATATAAATATTAAATTAAATTAATAAGGTAAAGTATAAAAATAATAATAATAATAATAATAATAATAATAATAATAATAATAATAATAATAATAATAATAATAATAATAATAATAAGAATAATAATAATAATTATAATAATAATAATAACAATAATAATGATGACCTAAAAAATTAAATCACAAAATTTACAAATATGAGAGTAAAATTTTAATTATGAAAATAATTTAAATAACTCCTTTTTGAACGCGTTTGCATTGCCCAGATTTTGGATGTTATTTGGTAAGGAATTCCAAAGACTAATGGTGTGTATAAAGAACTGTCGCTGAGACAGAAGAGTCCTGAATCGTTGCTGTATAATCCCCACACCCCGGTGGGATCTGGCAAACTTAATTTTACAATATAGATACTTCGGCTGTTTCGTGTAAATTATTTTATGAAGTAGAAGGAGGCATCTAATTTTCAGGAGATTATCAAATTTGATACCAAGAATCAGGTAAGCTAAATGAGAAATGTGATCCCGACGCCCCTTAAGGAAAACATACCTGGCTATGTTATTGTACGCCAGGTTAAGTTTCTGGTTGTCATCATAACTGCAATTTGCGTATATCTCACATCCATATAAAAGTACCGGAATCAAGTAAGTTTTAGCAAGTTGCATGCGAATGACAAAAGGAGTTGAATCTATGACAGCCCACAAATTTCGAAGCATGCCATAAATTCTGCCAACAATGACACTTATATGGGTAGACCACGATAATTTGTCATTAAAGACAATACCCAGATTAGTAGCCGACCTGACAAATTCAATTTTATTTCCCCTGATACTCAATTCAGGTATGACAAATGATCCGTTTGTTCTCGAAAGTGTAATACATTTAGACTTAGAAGGATTGATACATAGTCCATTGGCCGAGGCCCATCCGTCAATCCTTGCTAAGTCACGATTAATGTAGTCCAAACAAGAATAAATATTCTCCCTTGGAGTATATGTGTAAAGCTGCACATCGTCAGCCTACATGTGAACATTACAGTTAACCAAAACATCAGGTAGATCATTTATGTACATGCAAAACAGCAAAGGTCCAAGTATAGACCCCTGGGGAACACCTCTACTAATAGTAAGTGGATCCGAAACATTGCCATTGAAATGAACCTTCTGAAATCTGTTCGTCAAATAAGAATAAATTAGATTACAGGCAGTTTCGGAGAAATAAAACAGTTTTCGGAGCTTTTTCAATAGAACCACATGATCGACTGTATCAAAAGCCTTAGAGTAATCAAGCAGAACCAAGAACGCCACACTATTCCCATCAAGTTACGACCTAAGTTCCTCAACTACATTTACCAGAGCGGTAGTACAACTCCTACCTTTCATGAAGCCCGACTGATTAACCGTTAAGAAATTGTGGCCCCTCAGATTTTCATCGATTTGTCTGGCCATGATGTTCTCCAATACCTTGGATAAAAAAGGAAGGATTGCAATTGGCCTGAACTCACAATTAGTTTTGGGAATGGGAAGGATTTTAGCCAGTTTTCAACTTTCAGGAAAAGAAGACTTAGTCAGAACTGTATTGAACAAGTAAGTATAGTAAGGCAAAAGTTTAGGAGTCAGAGCCTTCAAGAATAAAGGATGCAAATCATCAGAACCAACTGCATTCGATTTTACCTCTGAAATACATTCCAAAACCTCAAACTGATTTACGCAACGAAAGCTAAAGGAATACTGTGGTGGAACACAACAGAGGTCATCATACAAGTCACCATTAGACCTTGGGACCCTAGAATTTACGAACTGGTCATTAAGCTTGTCCACATCCACATCAATATCAGCCTTTGGACATTTTCGGCCTATTCCTATTTCACGAATTACATTCCATTTAGACTTGTTGTCCATAGCATTAGAAAACTTTCCGCCATAATACAATCTTTTTGCAGTTCTTATGCTCCTGGTAACTTCCATCCGTGTAAATCTATGTAAAGCTTTCAAATCATCCGTCCTAAACCTCTTCCATCTCCTGTAAGCACTATCCCTCCTCTCAATGAGTGCTTTTATTTCCGCATTAAACCAGGGCTGTTGTTTAGGTTTGATGTGCTTGGTTTTGACAGGAACGCACCTGTCATAGAGCAAACGCACTCTGTCCTGAATAAACGATAATTGGTCATTCGCATTACCCAGTGTGTATACCTGGTCCCAAGATACGCTATCCAGTTCAATATTCAGAGTTGCATAATCAATGTTTCCAAAATCACGATACGTAATATATTTGTCCACGGGACGAGTTACGGACAAATTATAATTAAGGAAGAGAAGGTCATGGTTGGAGAAGCAGGAAGCAGAAATTTGGTCATATAACAATACCCTGTCAATGTGATTCACAAATATAAGGTCTATCAAGCTACTGGATGTTGAGTGGAAATGTGTAGGTGTTGACACATTTACAGGACTGAGGTGAAGTCAGAGCATTGGTCCAATAAGGGGATTATCAAGTAATTTTTTATTACTTTTTTATATTTATTATTAATTTTTTTCCAAAAATAGAGAATCTATGCCAGTGTTGTTTATTGAAACATAAGCGCAACAATAATATTGAATCATCTTAATCTACGGGTGGTGTAAATATTAAGGAATCAGAAGCTCTTGACATTCATACATACATACAAAATTCAGTGTAATGTTGGCTTCAACACATTTTTAATTCGTTCTTAAGATCTTATCATCTGATCTTACTATTTACACCATTTATAACCGACCGAGGATGGAATAAAACTCTCATGTATGGGTCGCTGCCTCAAAGTCTATTTTGAGGTTTCTCGGCCGTGTACAGGCGAGGCCGTAGTAGCTCGGTAATGACGGTAGTGTATGCAACTCCATTGAATCATTGGAGCGATGAGGTTTGTGTTTCACTGTTCTATCGCTACTACAAAAGGATTTTGCTCGAACGAAATAATAAGACTTGTTCCCGAAAATCTCGCGTCTTTTCCGGCCAGCACATCCTTATGTGTTCGACTGGCCAGTGGATCGCACACTTCATTACAGTAAAAATACGTTCTTTGGTCGGATTATTCTTATGTGGAACTCAATTCCTGCAGAGGTCTTTCCTGATACCTTTGGTATAAAAATATTCAAGTCTAGTGTCCATAAACACTGTTCTATCTTGCCTTCTTCCCATAACATATGTTTATAGTTCCAGACACAATGCCATCCATCCTCTGTTGGTCGTACGAAAAAAAACGACGCAGCCTTTGTTCTTCCGATGGTAATATTAGAAGCTATACACAAATTTTTAAAATTGTCTGCAGCGACAAGCGATAAGTTATTGTAATTTTTTTGGCTTTTAAGGGGTTAAAAAGGAATAAAATACAGAAAAATCCTCACATGTATGCGATAGTAACTTGAAAATATAATACTTTACTCCTTGTATTTACTAAAGTAAATTTCCAATAGTAATAATTGTAAAGTAAATACAAAGCTTAAAGTGGCTTTTAATGTACTAAAATAAAGAATATGATGTAAATTTTTAATTTTTAAAAATCATCAAAATAAGGGCTTAAATCGTCAAATCGTATGATATTTTTGGAGCTCAAAATCGTCAAAATGACGATAAATCGTCAAATCTGGCAGCTATGCCTGTAAGCCTGTTCCTATCTGCCACATGTAAACCAAACATAATCGAAATAATCGAACAGTTTATCATGTGCACCCATATTCATCAATTGTTTCACTTTCATTCTTTAGACTCCACATGCTTTCATGTCCCTGTATAGGTCACGCTTATCAAAATCAATAATTGCCTGCTGTCAGCATCATGACATACCAATCTCGTTTTTAACCGGTTGATTGAAACATTTAAAATTGTTTCGTCGTTTTTTATAAACAATTTTTGTTGCCAATTCCTTTGCCAATTCCTGTTGAGTATCGTTTTATTTCTGTTGCAACAATTGCAAGTTTTTTTGCAACCCAAACAGAATTCATCATACATGAGTCAAAAGCAGTTACAGTTTGTCTTCAGTTTGTTGTAATTTTTTTATTTGTTAATGATTGTTGCCTCATTTATACCAAACAATTGCAGTGTTGGTTATTTTTGTATTTCAGGCCTTTGTTTGACTTGCTGTTCTGGTTTTTCTTTCCATTTCTTTTAAGTTGTTGCTTGCGGCCCGTTGCAAATAATTTTTATTTTTAAATTCTTTTTTTATGGAATTCCGTTTAAATTTTTTGCCTTCACCTTATTGTGTGTGCTGACAGCTAAATTGATTTAATGTCTTCAACTTCTTGAGGTTTGATTCTGATTGCTTGTTATCTACTGTTTGGTTACAGATGACACTCGTTGCTTTCGTTAATGCAACATGCCAGGTGGTGCTTAACATCTTCTTTAATTGGCAGTTTAAATGAAGGAAAAAAATTTAAAAAAAACATATTATTTTCGATTCTGATACGATTCTGAACATTATAACCTTGACCATTGGCCAATAACTGAGACTCCACAAAGTTGCAATGTGTTTGTGAGCGCTTAAAAGAAATCATGATACCCTTCCAACCAACATACATACGTATGGAAAGTATTAGAAAAGTCGATAAAGAGACCACAGTTAAGCAGATTTTTTTTGTCAACAAAGACCATTACGCTGACATTTAAAAGAGTAATACCTAAACACTTTAGTAAATCTAAGGGTACTTTCTTTAGAGACTCCCAAATCTTTGACAGTTGATAACGGCCATCTTGTTGAAGCTACATCTGTCAAATTAGTTGTCATTTATTCAGTTTGTTTTGTCAAATTACCATGGGCGATCACAGACAATGCCATGTGTTCGACGAATAGAACCAGTTGCCAATTAAAACAAATCGTTATTGAAAAATCAACTTCAGCTGTGAGATCCTTTTCTGGATTACTGAGTACAATACCAATTCATACAAGTTCCAAAAGCATCAAAATTGCATCACGACAAAGTCTCTGTTTGATATGCATTTACAGCTGGCGTCGTCATCGATTCATTGTCCTTTGGGTATCACGTTGATCAGGTCATCATTGTCGACGTTCAGCCCAATAAGTCGAAGACTACTATAACTTCTATCACCTGAATTAGATAATCTGGATACCAACGAAATGTGATTTTAACAGGATACCAGTATGTACCATAAAGCTCATACCATAATGAATATTATTTTCGAGAAATTTGAGGACATGATTTTCTAACTTAAAGGTAATGTGACCTGGCAACCTAGATTGCGCGATTTGACTCCTTTAGATTTTTCTTGCAGGGCTTGATTAAGTCGCAATTGTATGCGAATAAGCCATAAATCGCAGAGGTTTATCCTCAGAGCCAATATAACCCATCTAATCGAAAAAATTCGGATTGATTTATTAACCAAAATTATAGAGATCAAGCGCAGGATAACTCTTGCCAAAAGGTGCTACTGTGGTCTCAATAGGCAATTGAGCAGCAGAGACCTCTCTCGTATGACGAAACTAGTACTCTACAAGACGCTCATGGCACAGAGGCATGGACTCTATTAAGCACTGATGCAGCTGCCTTGAGAGTATTCGAGAGAAAAGTCCTACGTAAGATCTTCGGTGCAGTGCGAGTTGGCGATGATTTCCGCATCCGATAAAACAGCATGACATAGACCTTGTGCAACGCTGGCTCAGCCATGTCGTTCGAATGGAGGAGGATGCGCCGGCGAGACGAGTATTTGATACGGCGATCCGTGGAATTCGGGGAAGAGGACGACCTTGTATGCGTTGTAAGGACCAAATCGAGGAAGCTCTGTCATCGATTGGTGCGACTAATTGCCGTAGGCGCCCAAGAAGCAGGGGCGCCTGGGAGGATGTGTTGCAGCAGGCTGAAATCCGTTAATCGGGTTGTTAATGGCCAACTAAGTAAGTAAGTAATTATGGAATATTGAACGTTTCCGATACTCTCCAACCGGAAAAGCCGAGGCGGCCAAAAGAAGTTGGTAATCATTAAAATATAGTGTGCCAAGCTTTTATAGTGATGGCCCAGACAATGTCGTTTTCAAAGAAATAGGGACCCATGAAGCCGTAAGCTGGAAAATACACACCAAACAGTGACTTTTTCGGGATGCATTAGATGCTCTTGGATCTTAAGCGGATTGGCATCGTCCCAAATGAGTAGTTAAATACGTAACCATTTATCCAGGGATGGGGCTCATCACGGAAGGAAACTGTCTCATAAGTGTCCATTAAATAATGTGAAATATTTTAGAATTGAAGTCACCGTAGTCTAGTAGGTAGTGTGTTGGCTTATTAGATGTGAAGCCAGGGTTCAACATCTCAGGTCGGACATCTCCTACACATAAATATTTTTTCGGTGATTTCCTCTCTCAGCAGATTTGTAACAAAAATTCTGAAAGTAAACCAAAATTGCCATGAAAACTTTCTCAACAAAATCTGTCGGTCAGAGAAGAATTTAAAATTTGGGTCCCAGCACTCCTGTATAAAATTAATACACATAAAATAAGTGGTGTGAAAAACTAGGTCGTAATCCTGACTGAAGTGTTGTATGTGTTTCTGAATTTAAATTCAATATTTTTTCTTTAAATTTTTAGTACCTTCTGCAATCGTTTTCAATTTTTGTTCGCCTCATATTAATTTTCTTATTTAAAGAGAACAAATGATACTTCCTTTATGGCCTGCAATCAGCCAAGAAGGAAGAATATACATATGCATTGAACTAAAATCATGCCATATTAAAATTATGCCCCCACGGCATAACATTTCCATTCCATTTAATAAAACAAACCAACTGCACGAAATGAATTGCAATGTAAAATAACTTAATGGGCCACCATTATTACCCATGAAAAGAAGAAAGTGGGCATGAAATCTATAATTTTTATTTCTGTTTTCGTTTTGTATAATTGAACTGAAATTTTGACTCCTTGTACTTGGTAGTATTACATGGTCGTAAAGTGCTATTCCTTGTAAGCGGTTAAGGTAACACTAGGTCAATAATAAATAAAGAAAAAAAGCGAAGAACGTAACACGAAACCCGTAGTATTAGTTTTAGTGGTACATAATTACGTAGAAGGAGTACCTTAAGTGTGGTTACCAGAACTAAAAAACATATGTGGTCATAACACAGTTGTATAAAAAAAAATAAGATTTAAAGGCGATAATAAATAAAATTAGAAAAATAAATTTACGTTCGTGTAGAAGAGAAGTAGCATAAAAGTAAGGAGTTTAACTTTTCCAGACGATTTGCATTTGATTTATGACTCTCGAAAATTGCCAGCCATATGTAATGTCTTCTAGCTGTAACACGCGATAAATAGTCAAATGGATTTGGTTTGGGTTTTTCTATTTATTTGCATTCCATTTCGATTTTGTATTTCGGTTCTAATTACTTGGTATGCAACAATAAAAATAAAAAAATTTTGAAGATCAATCCTGCAACAAATGTTGCGTGGCCATTTTTTCTCATTAACATATACAGTGGACAGCAAAAGTCTTAGAGTCTTTTGACAAAAAAAAGTCCCCACAGGGTTAAGAGTATTACACAAAGTCCCGATATGACTTCAATAGAGTATTTAGGAGATCATTTGAAGAACGGCTACGTAATCGCTAAACCTAAAACAAAAGTCAACCGAAAAACTTGATCATAGTGCCATCAGAAAACACTAAACAAAACTTGTATATTCAATTCCAAATGAGTTAAATGGAGTGCTTGACCTAAGGGATATTCTACTAAATACAAGCGATAACATTTTCATATATTGGAATTGAATTGAATTTTAAATTTACTCAGGGTTCTCCTTGGGGGTACCTATGGAGTCATCTGAAACTTTTCCTTATTTTTCTCTTGTTTTATAAAAACATTAAAAAATTCTTTGTTTTATAATAAAACAGAATTAAATTAATAAAATAAATATAAAAACCTAATTTTTTTATACAAACTGATGGTTAAAACTCATGAAATTGCTGAAATATAATGCTGTCCACTGTATGTATGATAACAAAACTTACTTGGTGTACAGCAAACATTATCAAAAATGATTTTATAGATTTTTGAAGATGAACCCGCGTAATCTTGATTCAAACAATGACGTTGAGAGCGAATCACCAGAAGTGCATACCAAGAACATATTTGAATTACCAGCAATCTTGAAACATCTGGTTGTTTTTTAGAGCAAAAGCATTGGGGAGGACAATACATATAAAAGTATATAGCAGTCAGTACAATAGACTGCCAGATAGGAGTGCTATAGTAGAAGAATATGTTTGAAAAGTCGTTTACTATCCGGAGAAATTCATAGAAAAACATGGACGTCAACACGACATTCGAAAGAAACTTCATAATACATACATACATACTGTTACGAAAATTAAAAAAATTTAGATACGAGAGTTTTGCTTTTGCATCGTTTAACATTGAAATTATAAACAAAAGCTACAAAAACAAAACAATGCAGTAAACAAACCAGTTTACAAATTATCGTCCTGCTTAATATAACAACAAACACCAGCATAAAAAATGGAAAACAAGTAAACAAAAATACAACGACAAACACCAGTCACGAACGTTCGCCTTCAAGAACTTTTCTAACAGACTGTTTACTTTGCCGTATAAAAGGCAAGGCAAAGCAGGCGAAGGAGTTAGTGATGTTCAGTCAGTCTTATGTGAAGACGCAGTGTGTTTGAAGAGAATAATGGTGGTTTGAAAATCTCGGTTACAAAGATCTGTTGAGAAATTGTTATTGCTTATGCGAAGGGTATAAACAAAGGAATAACAAAGAAAAGCAATTGTTTTTGTTTACATCAAGTCGTGAACAGTGGTACACAGAATTAGCATTTAATTAAAACTAAACACAAATTTATTTGTATATTGCGTGTGTTAATATTTATACAAGAATGGCGGTACCTACAGTTTAAAGCCGGCTCTGAACGACAAATTTTTGAATAACTTTTCATGGCAATTTTATTTTACTCTCACAATTTTTGCCAGAAATCTGCTGAGAGGAAGTTGGCGAAGAAATATTTTTCATAATTTGTTTTTTGTTGGAGATGTCTGACCTGGGATTTGAACGGAGGCTTCACGTCTAATAAGGCAAAACATTACCTACTAGACTACGGTGACTCCGATATGGACACAACGAAAGCGACCTTTCTTCACCATGCTGGGATCTACATACATACATAATTGGTCATTACAACCCTTCAGTCAGGATTACGACCTAGTTTTCTCACATGCTGGGATCTAGTATTTTGAAAATGCTTTTTAACGGACTAGTGCAAAAATGCTTTATTGGTTTAACTACTACCATGTACAGAATAACAATGCAATACCCTCTTAGCTTTAAGAGTCAATTTCGTCACATTCTTGATCAGGATGATGACGAACTCTTGAAAAGTATTTGGACTGGTTTAAATTTACTGCTCTACTAATAGTATTGTTACGTTTTTACCTTTTTAAAAACATTTAAAATATGAGTTCGTAGATTGCAAATAAAATAAAAATAAATTTGTTTTTATTTTCAGATAAATTCTTTATTGTTCGCACAATTCTGTGTGCCACTGTTCACACCTTTATGTAGCAACAACAATTGCTTTGTTTGTTATTCATATATTTATACTCTTTTGCGTAAACACTAACAATTGTTCGGCAGATCTTTATAATGGAAATCTTCAAAACACGATTATTCTCTTCACACGCAACGCGTCTTCACAGCAGACTAAATGTATTTTTATTGACCCCTTTGCCTGCTTTGTATTGGCTTTTATATGCCAACGTAAACAGACTGATGACTGATAAGTCGAATGTTCATGACTTCGCTTTCACGAGATTTCTATAAATGTAAACATCGTTGTTTCATTGTTGTTTGTGTTTGTTTACTTGTTTATCCCCTTTTTTATCTGATATTGTTGTTATATTTTTGTTTTTTTGTTTATCATGTAAACAAGTCCATTGTTTTTGTTTTTGTAGCTTTTGTTTATCATTTTAATGTTAACCATTTTCATTTTCATAATAGTATAAGAGATAGAGAATGTGTTACAATAACATGTCAACAGTAAATTCTAAAAGTTGACAAATGGAAAATAAATGATGCCCAAGTAGAGCGAAAGGTAACAGTGCCACTTAAATAATTAACATCAGATAAAATTTAAGAATTCCTTCAATTGCAGTCCTCGAATCCAAATATATTAAATATTTTTATAGGATTTTTTGAAATTAATGTGAGAATTTGCTTAAAGAATTCAAGAAAAGTTTGTATCACTACAAAGAATAAAAGCCACTGCATGACATATTAATGTATTTAATAATTTGTTTAAAGTATTTGAAAAATTACCTCGACTTTATGTTTTAAATGTGTCCCTTATTACACCGGTATACCTGTCACAGCAATTGTTTAAGCCTAAATAATAAAAGAAATCCCCGTCGAAAAAACATAAAAAGAGCAAACGATAGCAAATGACCTCTTTAACTCGTCTTCAATTCATTCTTTCTTAAATGAAGGAGTATAACACAGTATGGCAAATTATTTTCAGTACAAGTAAACCAATAACAAGTCCCTCGTATACATAAACCACATTTCGATCAAATTTATTGATGTTAACAATTTTAACGATACGGTCAATAGAAGAAGGTTACCTTTTTTATTTATTCTTCTTTCATTTTTATGGTCCTCTACGTTCTAAGCTCCCCTATGGTTGCGTTGTGGTAGATGTATGTGGCTTGTGGTGTATGACGTTCAGATGATAGTCGCCTCTAAAACGTAAAAATACTTAAAAATTTTTAGTACTTGAATGAATGTATTCCGCAGGGAATGTTGATGGTATAAAGGCGGTGTACGAACATGTGCTCATATGTCTCGTATTGTGTTTGGCTAAGAGTGCTCTTATAAGAGTAGTTTTTAAGCGCCACTTAAGGCGGAGAGCATATGTAAACATGATGTTGAGTAGCAATTATGTTTAAAAGGGAAATTTAAAACCTATTTGCTTATCATTTGTCCTCAAAGTGTAAGTGTAAGGTTAAGCCGAAAATCTACGTTTTACTAATCATTTACCACTATTTCTTATGCTACAAAAGACAAATTACCGGTGAAGGACAGAAGGAAGAGTAAAATGTGATTCCAGTACGATTCTTATACAAAAGAAAGGTAATAGTCCTGGACCCCATAGAAACTCGTTGATCCTTTATTAAGAAACCTTATTGAGTTTAAAAATGCTTGGGGTAGATATAGGTCAAATGAGATTATATGTATATGTAGCAAAATCTTTGGACCCATAGTGATACCCTTAGAAAAATGCAACTCTCTCTCCTTTATTTTTGAAAACATTTTCGTATGCCCTTATCACAACGATCACCCATTCCCATCATATAGCAAGTATTCGTTTTTCAAGAGGCCAAAGTAAACCGAACAAGTTTAATAGATGGAATCATTCCTTGGCTTGGCAAAATAGTATCTGTTGTTATACTAAGCGTATGAGCAATAAAATTTTAAAATAATTATCGATTTCTCATACCATTTGCAAATGTTTAACTAATGAAAACTGCTGCATAAAATTAAGCTCAGATTTTATCAAATTTTCGGTTTCCTCAAAACGATCCTTCACCGTCCTTAATTCCAAATTCCATCTGTACTACTGATTAATATTATTTAAATGAGTACCGTAAGATAATTAATTGGAAGAAGTGTAAGATATTGAAGTCTTCATGATGAGAGTACCTAATAAGCATATACGGGTGGTTTAGGTAAAACTCCTTCCAATCAAAGACGCAGTTTCAAAGTATAGTATAGAATAGTATAGTATAGTATAGTATAGTATAATATAGTATAGTATAGTATAGTATAGTATAGTATAGTATAGTATAGTATAGTATAGTATAGTATAGTATAGTATAGTATAGTATAGTATATTATAGTATAGCATAGTATAGTATAGTATATTATAGTATAGCATAGTATAGTATAGTATAGTATAGTATAGTATAGTATAGTATAGTATAGTATAGTTTAGTATAGTATAGCATAGTATAGTATAGTATAGCATAGTATAGTATAGTATAGTATAGTATAGTATAGTATAGTATAGTATAGTATAGTATAGTATAGTATAGTATAGTATAGTATAGTATAGTATAGTATAGTGTAGTATAGTATAGTATAGTATAGTATAGTATAGTATAGTATAGTATAGTATAGTATAGTATAGTATAGTATAGTATAGTATAGTATAGTATAGTATAGTATAGTATAGTATAGTATAGTATAGTATAGTATAGTAGAGTATAGTATAGTATAGTATAGTATAGTATAGTATAGTAGAGTATAGTATAGTATAGTATAGTATAGTATAGTATAGTATAGTATGAGTTTTTGTTAGTCTATCTTATAAAGCAGAACACCGTTCTTTACCTACACGAGTTCCTCAAGAAACATGACAGTTTATGAAGACTTTAAAAGCAGAGGCTAACTGAATAAAGCGAAATCCAGCAAAATTTTATGTGTGAATGCTTATTTCCATCGTAACCTATTGCAATCTTTCAATATGAATGGATATAAGGGCCTCAAAATTGTTAATTGTTGATTAAACATATACCAACCTATTGAGTTCGACAAGAGAACGGTTCGCATTCTAACAGAAATTCTAACGGAACACTGCGTTATTGGCAGTTTCGTGGACAAACTGTGTCTGCCCCACAAGGATTGCTGCAGTTGCTGTCATGATGTGGAGGAATCGGTGCAACACCTTTTATGCGAGTGCCCTAGACTTCAAAACAGACGTCATCAGTTTTTGGGTCGCAGAACGTTTGAAGATGGTGGCGAACTTGCCACTAAGTTTACTGGTCGGTTTCATTCGCAGCTCGGGGTGATTTAGACCTACCAATAACGAACCATGACAAGGAGACTTACCCCACACTGGGTGACGCAATGGGCTACAAGGGCCGACGGGTGAACTTGCCTGTTAACGGCAAGCTACTCACTAACCTGACCTAACATAATCATATGCAATAACCCAACAAAGTGCCGATTTAATCCAGGCGTTCTGCATTTTAATCTCATTTCACTTACTTACTTAATTGGTTATTACAACCCTTTAGTTAGGACTACGGCCTAGTTTCTCCCACCACTTATGTTGTGTGTGTTAATTTTATACATGAGTATGGGGCCTACAGTTTAAAGTCGACTCCGAAAGACAGATTTTTGAGAAACTTTTCATGGCAAGAAAAACTCTCAGAGTTTTTGCCAGAAATCTGCTGAGAAGAAGTCGCCGAAGAAATACTTTTTATGTTGTGTGTGTTAATTTTATACATGAGTGGTTGTACCTACAGTTTAAAGTCGAACGCGAACGACAGATTTTTGAGAAACTTTTCATAGCAATTGTATTTATTCTGATAATTTTTACCAGAAAACTACTGGGAGGAAGACGCCGCAGCAATATTTTTTCATATTTCGTTTCCGGGGTGTGATGATTAGGGTTTGAACCACAGACTCTCAACTAATAAGCGAACATACTACCTGCTAGAATACGGCAACTACTAATCTGCTTAATTGAGTATTATCTCTCAGTTTAAATCTGACATAATAGGAGTTTTAAATTCCTCCGCTAAGTGAAATAGATTTCCTTTATTTTCCATTAATTGTTATAATTTAAGAAATAGAAAAAAGTCTGGAGATTTAAATTTAATAAATTTCGCATTAAATTCTAATTTTCATTCTTAAAGTGTTTTCGTTTCATAGTTTCATTTACTTTTCCAAAAATTAAATTTTTTGCAAAAAAAAGTCATGCAAATCACAAACAAAAAAGAGTGCAAAATTAATTTCTTTTAAAAACAGAGTTTGTTTCAAGAAATCACCCATACTCCTAGTCCATGGAATACAAATTTAACTTAGTTTTGTGGTTTAGTTTACGTGGCGTATTATTTGCAATATAAATACAAATATTAACACACATACATGTTTAATTATGTTGCTATAAGGCAGCCATAACCGAAAAATAAAGAAGTAAAGAGAAGAGTTTACAATAACTGCACATTATCTTACACACACACACACATGTAGAAAAGTCAAGGATGTGTGTTTTCCTCAATTATACTCTCTGGTTTATATTTGTATAAAAAGCAGGAAAACTTTTCACTTTTCTTTGTTATGTTTTGCGTTTTTGCTTGCTTTTCTTATAGTTTTCTTCTCTCTGCATGTAATTGTGTAAGTGAGGTGAAGGAGTGAGGAAACAATATGAATGAATATTGTTTTTATTATGGTTTTCGTTTTTTTCTTATTGTATACAAATACAAACATAACTAAATTCACAAGTGCACACACACATATATAGACTTTGTTTGAAGTACATTGTCAAAAGTGTAAAAAAGAGAGAGAGAGAGTGAGAGTGTTTGCTGTGCTGAGTATTTGTTTATTTGTTTTAATAGCTATGTGAGTACATAATGGTGTATGTATGTAACAACAGTTGTATCATTGTATGTGTGTCTGAATTTCTACCATACATATGTACTTCGAAAATGTTTGTGTAAGCGTTTGTTTTTATATTCAAACAATACCAGGAACATACAAACAAAACAAATGCAAATAAAAAAGAGGGAAAGCTGGTCAACGACGACAACATAATGCTTTACAAAATATTTCAAAGACTGTTTAAGTGTACTGCCACAGATTTTCTGGCTGAAACGTGTCAGAAATAACAAATTTTCGATGACTCTGAACTATGAATTTGGTTGAATTTGAAGGCTGCCATGGGTTATGCTGGCCTTGAAAAACGCTGTTGCATGTGTTTTATTCTTAAAAACCTACGACTTAAAAAACCCCAGAAGAAAAAGTCTAACGGGGTCTAATTGCACGATTTGGGTGGCCAGTTCACATCACCTCTACGTGAGATGACCATGCCTATATAATGTTATACGCCTGCCCAATATGGTCGGAAGCACTCTCCGTGGGAACGACAAGAAAGAAACTATGCTCGGTGTATCGTCTAAGCGCGATTAGACAGATAAGTGTCTTCAGGACTGCGTTTGGTGAAGCGGTACTGGTATTGGCAAAGACAATAACGATAGACATATTGGCGGATGAGATGAGGAGGATATACCTTCGCCGTCTCGTGTACCAGGAACAAATATCAGCTATATAAGCAGAGGAACGAAGGACTTCCATGCACAAATGGCAGTTATAATAACGAAGTAATACCTTACGGTAGTCCCGCGGAGGGAGAGTGGTTGAAGAATGTAGGGGGTGGGTTTAGTACGTAGGCACCAGTGATAGTGAATCGTACACTCTTTTGTTGGAACAAAAGTGTATTTCGAAGATTCCCACCACCGGCCCCAGACAAAAAAGGTGACCATGTCCATGCCATTGCTCGTGCAGAATATCTAATGTGGCATGAGTTGTGCGATACGAATCGCCGCCCGGTTAAATTCACATGTCCTTGGTATCTAGATCATCGCATACCGGACGAAAGAAGTTGGTTTTCATCGATAAATAGTACTCGCTGTTGACAGTGATAGTCTGGTCAATGTCGTTTTCAAAGAAGCTTGCATCAAAGCTTGTTTGAAGAAAACTATGGTATCACAATTCTCCTGAATTCCTTGAGGAGACGGCTACCTCTACTTACGTAATGTTGCCGCCAACCTAAAATCAACGCCAAACAATAATATTTTCGTTATACATTTAATGCTCTAGGGTATTTTGTGAATTTTCACTGTCTCAAGCTTGACAAACTTATTTGCTCGCGTACCTATTCATAACCAAAATCGGTATAATCGCTGAAGATGAACAATTTTATTATTTGTATATCCCTGGTGATTTGGCAAAACAGACTGAATAAATGTCAACTAATTTCTCGGATGTAGTTTCAACAAGATAGTCGTTATCAGCTGTCAAAGTGTTAACAAAGCGTTAAAAAACGCGATTGAATTTTCTTATGCAATAAAACCAAAATCGATGGTATTGTGCGCCTCATGGCAGCATGGGTTTGCATTTATATACCGGCATGTTCATAAGCTTCAACAAGGGCTTTTCGTGCTGAATTGAGAAGTAATAGTCCTTCATTGCTTTCTTGTTCGAAAATACGCGGCACCATAACACATTCACATCATAGTGCTCAAGAAGCTTTCTTTTTTACTGGCTATCCGAGTCCTGTATGCAACCATTTAACTTTTTGATGTAATCACGTAGTGGAAAATACAATCGCCGTAGTCTAGTGTGTTGACATTTTAGACGCGAGGCCCTATGTCATACCCCAGGACAGACATCTCCAACAAAACGAAATAAAACAAATATTTCTTCGTTGACTTCCTCTCAGCAGATTTCTGGCAAAAATTCTGCGAGTAAATGAAATTGCCATGAACATTTTTTAAAAATACCTGTCGTTCCGAGTCGACTATAATCTAATAGGTCCCGCCACTAATCTGTAAAATTAACACACCCAACATAAGTGGTGTGAGAAGCCAGATTGTAATCCTGACTAAAGAGTTGAAATGACCAATTAAGTAAGTAAGTTAACAGCCAAGCGTCTAACCTCCAGTACAATGTTGAGTCACTTTGAGTTCTACTTTGAGACAATCTGATACACTTATTCATACATTTGTTTAAAGGATTTGCGTTATATTTTTAGGGATGTGCTAGATTCTGCTCGAACCAAAATTTTTAAAAATTGTTTATACTGCGTAGAGCTTGCTGTCTTATTTAGCAGGAACAATACTTAGTTTTCAATTTGATTTTTTAAGAAAATATGGCTAACTTGTTAACATATTTCAAATGTTAAGAAATTATGTTTTCATATCAACAACAACAATAGCAATAGAATTCAATTGCATTTGCATATCATTTAGAACTCAATCAATCAAGCATTCAATCAATCAAACAATCAATCAATCAATCGCTCAATCTATCAATCCTTGAGTGTTACAAATCGAACTAACATCGTTTGTAGGTACATTGGTGCACCTAATTTTAATCAAATGAAACAAAATAATGTTTTTAATTTCTCAAATCTGTCTGTACATATCCTGTGATAATCAAGTTCTAACACAACATTTGTAATGAGAAAATCGAGATGAGTATGTATTTTTCCCTTCTCGTTTTTCGTTAATATTCTGTATCATTAGGTTTCCTATCCTCGTAACCAGAGAAGAGAGACATTTTGAAACCACTACGTAATAATAGAGAACTCGATATTAAAATATTTACAACGTATTACAAGACGAAGTTATAACAAACGCTTTAACTGGGTATAGTTAACCCAACGATAAATGGTAGGGTGTTGTAAACTCTATGAAAATAACAAGTAAGAACTATTCCAAGTAAATTGCAGTATTTACTTGCCAAAAACGATGGAAAACTAAAGAAAAAAAATTTAAAATGAATTTAAAAAAGCAAATAGCACGACTGGATATTTCAATTTTGAATATGCGAACTGCAAACAATTTAATTTTCAATTCAGAAATCCAAACAGAAAAGATTTTCTAAATAAAAAAAAAACAAAACAATGATCATAAAACAGATTAAATTCAAGTTAAAATTCATTTACAAACTTGAAAAAAAAATGCTTTTAAGAAATTATTTTAAACGAGTGATTTTATTCAGTTTAACAGAACTACTGGGCAGTTCAACTATTTGCAAAGGAAAAAAATATTTTTTTTTATTTTTATCTCTCATTGTTTTAAATTATATACGAAAAATTGTCCGATTTTATCATAACATCGTTTCCTACACAATCCATAATTGTTTGACATCCTCTTTCCTTTCAAATATTGGAAAAAAATTAAAATTTCTACACTTCAACAATGACTTCTAATCGGGCCAAGTGGGTCAGGAAATTAAAGTGAAATTAATTTCTCTTTTTTGCATTTTTAATTGAAATTCATTCATTGAAATTCAACATTATAATTGCCAATAAACTAAAACAAATTGAATTAAACGGAAATTATTTAAAAAGGAAACAAATCGAAATTATTGGCTCCCACATAGATGAACTGAATTACAATGAAAAAATTAATTGAAGCTAATGTAGGCCACTAAACTTACAACATTTAAATAAAAAATAGTTTTTGAAACATAAAGAAGTTTTTATTTTAAAACATATTTCAGGACTCGAATTATTACATACATACATGCATAAATGGTCATTACAACCCTTAAGTCAGTATTACAAGCTAGCTTCCCTCACCACTTATGAGAGTAACACGAACTTGTCATGAAAAATTTCCCCAAAAAAATTCTATCGGTAGAAGCCGACTTTAAACTGTAGTTTCCGTCTCCTTTAGTTAGTATTACAACCTTATTTCTCACACCAACCAAGTTGTGTTTGTTAATTTTATAAATGAGTGGCGAGACCAATAGTTTAACGTCAACTCCGAATGACAGTTTTTTGAGTAAATTTTCATTAAAATCTTATTAGATCAGAGTTTTTGCTAGAAATCTGATAAGAGGCAGTCGTCGAAGATATATTTTTCACTTTTCGATTTATTGGAGATGTCTGACCTAAAGTTTGAACCGTGGCTTGACATTCAATAAGCCAACACACTACCTACTAGATAACGGCGACTTACCTTAGTCAGCGTATCCCATGATAAATTATAAGAAACCCTAATTATTAGCATTCAACAGAAAGTTTTAATCGTCAGAACATGTACCCGAAGCCAAAAACAATCTCCTTCTACCAAAAAATCTGGACAGTCAGAAAGACATCTCCTTATATCCTGCCGAAGTCCATCTCAGATCTTTGCCAGATAGTTGCCAGAGACTTGGTGGAACAATGAGCAGTAAGGCAGCCTCTCGTTGATAGTATGGAGCCACAGCAATAAGACATCATCCGTCTAATACTGTCAATTAATGAACCAAGACTGCTAAGAATGTAACATTCCGATTTATCGTTCCATAGTCTCTGTACGTTTTTGAGATCCTATCTCCCTAAGGTTAAATCACACGAATCTTCATCACTAAAAACAATTCTTTGTTGAAAATGCTCGTCTTCTGCCAGTTTTAATAGGTTGGCTCTACGAAAGGTTCGTTTGGTTTCAATTTTTATACCACTTAAGCCTAGATCCTTAAGTAAAATTTTTCATGTAGTCAAGTAAGCATAAAGCCCAAAAAGTTAACAGCAATGTATCGATATTTCCGCATTGTCATCAAGACTTTTCGATTCTACGGCAATATTTCCTTTTCAGGTACATACATTTTTCATTGTCTTGTTGTTACTTTTGAATTCTCAGTAACTGAACTTCGCTGACAGATTTCTTCAAAGCAACTTTTTACAATTCGGAGGCGTGTTTTTGGCTTTAAACGATTAATGATGACTTGCCCAGAATTTCTGAATATGTGCTACTGTACAGTATGGCAACATAGTTTAATATTCTCCGTTCTCAAGCTATGATTATCGATTGTTCTGGTGCAAACCAATATCACAAGAGTAAATAGCTTCTTCTGCAAAATCCTGCACCAACTGTGACTTAAAAAACTGTTCTTAACACGTGTTAGAATATAATTTTGAAAACATTTACCATCTCTGTCTGTATGGGTACATTAAACGTTTTTTATAAATGTACACGGCTATGTGTGCTGCGTTACTAAAACGTCTTATTTTTAACTGAAAATAAAATACGATGACTTCTCGTAGTGTGGCTTACAGAAAGCTGAAAACAGCTCATTTATCGATTTCCTAGCAGCAAAGATGTGATTCTAGATATTTCGAAGGCATTTGGCAGCAAACTGGGTCACATCACAAGGTTCTTTTCGCAATGATATTTTCTCCACAACTTTCAATCCTAGCTACTACTTTGGAAAAGTCAGTGATTTTTGACCTAAAGATTCTTTGATCATGAAACAAGCTTTTCTGAAACTGAAAACATGTGTTATGTTAACTTTGAGGATCGCTGTGCTTTATGGCTTATTCGCATACACTTGTGTCGTCAGAAAACTTACTTCGTAAGTCTAACGGATTCAAATCGCATGATAGTGGTATCCATTTCACATGAAAGATGACCATGCTCTCTAATCATACATACATACATAATTGGTCATTACAACCTTTCAGTCAGGATTACGACCTAGTACCTACAACACGTATCTTGTGTGCGTTAATTTTATATATGAGTGGCGGGACCTACAGTTCAAAGTCAATTCCGAACCACAGATTTTTTAGAAACTTTTCATGGCAATTTTATTTGCTCTCAGATTATTTGCCAGAAATCTGAAATAATGTCATATTTTCGGTTTGCTGTCTGACCTGGGGTTTGAACCGTGGCCTAGCGTCTAATAAGCCAACACATTAGACTACGCCTCTCAAATCGAACTTACAAAACATCCATTGTGTGACACGTAGCCCCATGCTATTGAATATTGTTCAGAGCATACAATTCAAACCAAAAGAAATAGTAAATATAGTCATGGACTTATACTGTTCGCCATTGACAGTGATGACTTGGCCAAGACCGTTCTTAAAGAAACATGGAGCGATGAAGCTTCCTTCTCAAACTCAGCACCAAACAGTGATTTCATCGATATATTATTGGATTGAATGTAATGTTAAGTAACTTTACTTATTGAGTCCTACTTCTCAAGTAGTAAGTGACTGGTTAACTAAATACTAAGTATTGATGGATCAATGATTCCTTTTTCAACAAACTAATCAAGTTTCTTGTGGGACAGAGAGGACATAGGCTTTATTTAAAACGGCTTTAGGCATATTAGCACAGCACAGTGAAATTGCGAAAGAAGTTGTATGTAAATACTGGTAATACGGTATAGCAATACATTACAGTAGAGTACGGAAAGAAATCAATAATGTTGCCATATAGGATATACAATCCATGTACTTAAGCAATAAGAAATATAAAATGCTCATTAAATTGCCTTTATGATTACCTCAACGTGTATTGGAAAATAAAATGAAAAAATTTTTTTCATTCAATCATTCTACCTTTTCTGACTATAGCTGAAGACAATGTTTTTTTTTTGTTGCATTTTTTTGGCAGAATAAAAATAAGTTGTTCATATTTTTAAGAGAAACTGCATATTCCATGGGGCATTTCGTTCAAGCGAATATTTTTTTCTATTTTTTTCTATTTTTATGGAATATCTTTACAGCCTTTGCTACATACATTTCTTTTATAATTCTTTTTATTTAAGGCCTCTAAAGATTGAGATCAGCCTATCCTATATGATGAAAATAAAAACGGCTTAAGTGTTAAGTGAATTTTTATTGAAAAATGAATTTCAAGCATAAAGTTTACCAAACATCTCTGAAGTATTTATGGCTGTCAAAATAAAATGAAAAATAAGAAGAAGAAAATTTTATTAGCATCACACCAATGCAAGAAAATTATTTATTTTTGTTTATAACCTTAACCTGCATTAAGCATTGAGGCATGATGATAGGAAGTCTATAAATTCATAAGAACGTGGTATTATTGCTTACAAAAATCTAAGTAAAGCTTTAAACAAATTTAAAACCGGCCTTAAAATGTTTCAAATACATAAATTTGCAATAAATAATTGTTGTGGGTGGTATTCCTTCAAATATTCACACTTTAATCCCACAACACGCTATTCTGTATTGAAAGGTGCAATTAAGTGTTAAAATTTATTAATTATTGTATGGTTTGTAATGTTGTTCTTGTTGTTTTAGCGCGTACATACATATATTACAAAAATCACGCAAGCTTTAATTATTTAATTACATATACTTCAAACACCATGGGAATAGAGGAATTACTAAACAAATAGGAGTCGCCGTAGTCTAGTAGGTAGTGTGTTGGCTTATTAGACGTAAGGCCACGGTTCAAGCCCCAGGTCAGACATCAAAACGAAGTATGAAAAAATATTTCTTCGGCGACTACCTCTCAGCAGATATCTGGCAAAAACTCTGAGAGTAAATAAAATTGCCATGAAAAGTTTCTCAAAAAAGAATCGACTTTAAACCGTAGGTTCATGCATGTATAAAATTAACACACACAACGTGAGTGGGATGCTAAGCCGTAATCCTGACTGAAGGCTTGTAGTGGCCAATTATGTATGTATGTATGCAAACAAATAAGGCCCCTAATTTTAATTAATTAAAAAAACAGTGAAATTTACTGAAAGCTGCGCTTTTAAAGAAAATTCATTCGTAGACAATTGGACAGTGATAATTCGTTCTTCGCAGCACTATTCGTATGTGGAATGCTTTTCCTGGAAAAAGTTTTCCTCTCTCTAAGCTGTAATCCTGACTAAAGGGTTGAAAACACCAATTAAGTAATTAAGTGAGTTGAATAATAACGCCGTGGAGTCAACAAATTCACACTATCAGCTACATTTTCTTTAACAGATAAAAAATGATAATGTGTTGGCCTAAACACATCTGTAATTTTACCAAAATCGGTCAATTTATGATAATCCTAATCACACCGTTTTGCTCGGAAAATGGACACGTTTGAATCGGAACTTTTGGTGTAAGTACCCCGATGGGATGTAATGACCAATTATATACGTATTGTTACGAAAATGAAAAATCTAGATACTGGTGTTTTGCTTTTGCATTGCTTAACATTAAAATTATAAACAAAAGCTACAAAAACAAAACAATGCAGTAAACAAACATTTTTACAAATTATCGTACTGCTTAATATAACAACAAACGCCAGTCTAAAAAATGGTAAGCAAGTAAACAAAAGTACACAAACAACATTACAATAACAAAATGTAAACAACGATGTTTACATTTATGGAGATTTCGAAAAGGCGAAGTCATGAACATTCGTCTTCAAGAACTTTCATCAGACTGTTTACTTTGCCATATAAAAGGCAAGGTAAAGCAGGCGATTGAGTGAAGTTCGGTCAGTTTGTGTGAAGACGCGATGTGTTTGAAGAGAGCAATAATTACAAAGATCTGTCGAATAATTGTCTAGTAATTGTTATTGTTTATGCAAAGGGTTTAAAAGGAGGAATAACAAAAAAGACAATCGTTGTTGTTTACATAAAGTTGTAAGCAGTGACATACAGAATTGTGAAAATAATAAAGAATTTTAATTAAAACTAAAAACAAATTTATTTTTATTTTATTTGCAATCTACGAACTCATAGTTTAAACGTTTTTATTTTATTTATTTATTTATTTATTTATTTATTTATTTATTTATTTATTTATTATTAATCATAGCACAACAAGATAATAATCTTATAAATGAATGTGCTATGGGAGTACATCAAAGAACAAAAAATAATAGCAAACCATTGATTATATGAGTAATGAATTGTTTGTTTTTAAAAGGTAAAAACGTAATAGTACGTATGTATGAACATGTGTGAAATCAGTTGTCATTTATGCAGTATGATTTGTAAAATCAACATGGTCGAATAGACATTACATGTGCTCATTGATTGGGTGTTTGACCTTAATTTTCTTCGAAAAATCATCTTCACCCATTTCTGGATGAACAAATTGTGCGTGAACAAACAAAATTGTGCTAATTTGGAAGGATACCAATCCACTTGAAATCCAAGAATATTCAATTCATCCCCAAACCGCCATTGTAGGAGTAAGGACCTTGAACTGGCGGAGCCTGCGGTTCATATTTCTATGAGAACACCATTGGCCAGGCCATTACTCTCAGTAGAAATCATTTTAGGCCGATGAATACCAACTCTTTTTTGGCCTGGATTAGGTGGCTGGGACACCGACGACTTGCGGTTTTAATAGGGCGGCGCTACGTGCCACAAAGCTCATGTCATATTGGATGACATTATGCTTTAGCGATTTAAGCGATTTAAGAGCGTACGATTTCACTCCATTTTATGAATGGGTTTTCTTAAGAATTAGATGTCTATGATTAAGCTACAAACTACAGCGTTGCTCAAACCTAACATAATCAATCCATGCCGTCGGCATTCCAACCAGATTTTCTGCGTATCCCAGGGAAGCCATGGCAGACATTCCACACATTATGACATCAAGAGGTCTTTCAGAAGAATAAAAAATTTCAATGGTATCTCTCACACATTTTGTTTTATTTCAAATTAAAGATAGGAAGCGGTTAATGAAAGCGAAAATTCTTATTTTTGTATAAAAATACCCTCGTTCTCATTCCATATGAACTAGAAAACTTTACAGAAATTAAATGATTTTTCTTACTTCTTCTATACATTTCCTATGGATTTAACTTCAACTTCATATTTGTTTTTCCATTGAAGTGAGATTGTTTCCCGCCAACATTTCTTGTCGTTTTCTTCTTTCCATACATATGCAACGGAAGTCTAAACATTACATGTGATTTTAAACTTTAAGTCTTGCATTAGAAGGTACTCATGTGTAGTGGATGGAGCTCAAGTATTTTAGTTTTTTCCGCCTCTCCTTTTTGTTTCCTTTAAAATCATAATGCTGCTGAGAAAGGCAACAAAGAAAAACGATTTTGCTTCGAAAGGAACAAAATGAAAAAAAAATATCTTTCATTTTAAGTTAATGTGGGTTCTTTAGGACCAGCAATACAACAAGTTGTACTTCACTTTAAGGCTCTTCAGTTTCATTTCTTTCTTAATACATATGGCTTTTGGTTTTTATTTAAAGAAAAACGAAGCTAAAGAAAATCATTTTCAAGTTTGTAAGATTTGAAATAAAAAACTATTTTAAATTCCATTTGCTTTGGCGGCATTGTCTGGCAGAGAACCGATGACTCATTTATTACCATAGCAGAACTATCAGGTCTTACCACAGGACTACAGTACTTTGTCAGTTGCTAAACTAGGACGTTGTACAATGCGTCAATTCGACCTCCGGGTACTGTACTTGTCAATAAAGACAAGTACACGTCCTCTAACCTAACCTAACCTAGTCAGTTGTTAACGGCCTTCTTGTAGATGTAACATCTGTCAAATTACCATGAGCGACCATAGATAACGGCAACTGTTCGAAGAATTGGACCAGTCGTCAATTAAAACTAATTTTCATCGAAAAATTAACTTCAGCTGTGAGGTCCTTTTCTGTATGACTGAGTACAATACCAATCCATAAAAGATCCAAAAGCATCAAAATTGCATCTCGACAAAGCCACTGTTTGATGTGCATTTACAGCTGGCGGCGTTATCGATTTTTTTTTTAATATCTCATTGGTCAGGCCATCACTGTCGACGTCCAGTCCAATAAGTCAATGACTACTTTAAATTCTAGGACCTGAATTAGATAATCTGGGTACCAACGAAATGTTACCACACAACTCATACCACAATGAATATTATTTTCGAGCAATTTCAGGACATGATTTTCTCAATTGAAGTTAATATGAACTGGCGTCCTAGATTGTGCGATTTGACTCCCTTAGACTTGTTCTTGTGGGGCTTTCTTAAGCCACAAATGTATGCGGAAAAGCCACAGTCGCAGAGGTTTATCCTCAGAGCCAATACAACCCATCTCATGGCAGAAATTCACACTGATTTATGAATGGGGCCTGCAGCAGTTGGCTACTGACACAATAAGGGTAGAGAACACATGAAATTACCATTTAGCCATGTAAACGGTGACAATATGTCTTAAACATCAATGTAAAGCTTTAAAACGAACTTCTTTAAAGAAACTTAACTCAAAAACATATCATGATTTATAAATGAACACATGCAGCCTCTGAATTGACCAAATTCTTCAACCAGTTTGTTAGAATTCGCTCAGTACAGGAACCTGTGGCATCACAACGGTCCACACTGCATATTCAACTTAGCTTTGATATCGAAGCTACCACTCCAACCTACCTAACTATAAATACACACAATAAGAGTGCAGGTTTTCATATTACAATCCTTTAGCTAGGATTGCAACCTAGCTTCTCATACCACCCATATTATGTGTGTTAATTTTTTCTGCCATCCGCGGGACCTACAGTTTAAAGTCGACTCCGAACGTCAACTTTTTGAGAAACTTTTTCATTACAATTTTATTTTGCTCTCAGAGCTTTTGCCAGAAAGAAAGAGGCAGTCGCCGGAGAAATATTTGTTCATATTTTGTTTTATTTCAGATCTTTGACCTGTGGATTAAACCATGACCTCACGTCTAATAAGCCAAGACTCTACCTACTACCTACGACGACTTACAAACTGCCCAACAAACCTACTTACACGTAAATATACACAATAAGAGTGCAGTGTTTCATACTACCAATTCGTGAATTAGTCATTAATTAATTGCCGATTAGAACCCTTTAGCTAGTATTACATCCTACCTTTTCATACTACCCATGATGTGTGTGTTCATTTCAAACATGAGTGACGGGACCTACAATTTAAAGTCGACTCCGAACGGCCGATTTGTGAGAAACTTTTCCAGGCAATTTTATTTACTCTCTGAGTTTTTGCCAGAAGTCTGTTGAGAGGGAGTCACCGAATAAATATTTGTTCATATCTCGTTCAGCTGGAGATGTCTGACCTGGAGTTTTCACCAATACACTATCTACTTCTAAGTCGACGTGCCGACCAGAGGGCGGCAATTAGTATTCAAAAAGATGAGTAGAATCGAATCATACTCATAATATCTGATACTTATACGCATCGATACTTATTTTAATATTATACTCATAATACTCATTTTCAAAGTTTGAAGTACTCATCATACTCATACTTAACAACACGTTTGATGTTGTCACATTCACAAGAATCACAAAATTATTATGATTCGCGTACGGACACTACAATACTCACTAAAAGGTTGTGTATTTCTCTTTTTTTTTTGTAAATTCAACAACAACTAAGACTGTAAATTTTGATGAATGATTCGAGTCACTCGAATCATTTATAAGTATTTTAAGTATTTTTCTAAAGTTATAAAACTTATGAATCAAATGGTATGAGTTTGATATCAACGTTGTACTCATACTCATTGTACTCATACTTATAAATCAACGTTGTAGTGAGTACGAATGAATCAGAGTAGTTAGATTTCAATATTGTAGAAGCATTTCTATTCAAAATTTCATGAGTACTTATGAGTAGCAAAAAAACTATTCATTGCTGATTTCTGGTGCCTATCAAAAAGGCAGTCGCCCATGAGAATGTTTTTGTGCTATGGATGGCCTTGCGATTTAATGACAGAAGCGTGTCGATTGTCTTTTTATCCATACGTGTCCTGCAGAGTCTAACTACTACTACTTATCTCACACATACACAATTGAAATTATTTTTGGAAATTTTTGAAATAATTTTTAATTGTTTTCGATTTAAATTTGAAGACAATAATGTCATGAAAGTTTCGCAGAAATCCGTTTTTCGAAGTTACTGTTATGGTGTTTAAATAATCACCGCACGAGTTTTCATTGTATCTTTTTTCCCTTTTTCCAGCAAAGCAAACCGCCTTTTAATTGATTAGAAATGAAAAGTAATTAAAAGTAATCAAACAATGATTAACGATTATTATTTGCGTGATTAATAATTCATTTATTGAATATTGTTTGCCTTCTAAGAGGCAAGATGGGGTTGGGGGTGATGCCAAACAATCATTGGCTACTTTACGCATTATTAATAATGACGGCTCTCTTAATTCATTTGGCTAATCAATAAAAATTATTTACTATGACTTTGTACGTCAATACACAGTCAGCATAAAATAGAAGACAAATGAAAAAGGCTGAGAATAAAAATTAAATAAATAAACGTCTTTTTGTTAGAATATTATTTTTAATTACGAGAATCCTTTAGCGTTCCTTTTTTCCCCAACCCAATTTTGATGATGAGGGCCACCAAAGAATACAAAATTTACTCAAACAAATAAAATATTTGTTCAGGGAAATTATGAAAATGAATGAGGAAAGCTGGTGGAGAAAGACTCATTGCTTAATTACTATTCGTTATAAAATATTGCATAATTATTTCTTTTTGCTATTCATTTATCCACTGCTGAATAAGCCAGGAAAAAATCCAAAAATAAAAAGGATAATGAAACTGAAGAATGAAAATAAATAACGAGACTCAAAAAATTCCATGATAATGCTGGTGACTAAGTGAATATGCTCACGCAAATCTATTTTAATTATAATAAGACAATATTAGCAAAAAAATTCTCGAGAGCTTAGGTTGACTAATGGAGTTAAGTAGGTTGGAGTGACCGCATTGATTACCGAAGACCACTTCAGCACGTTTGGCAGACCGTTGTAACGCCACATTTAAGCGCAGTCTCTGTACTAACCGAATTCCATCAAACTCAGCGAAGAAGTTGGTCAGTGCAAGGCCTGCACTACCAAATAGTTTTTGACAGGTTCTATCTGCCATATGTGACTAAGCATTGTCTTTCGTGCAATTTTTGTTGCAAACGAATTAATTAATTGGGCAATTCACTCAACTTTTTGTTTGTGAACGCTCAATGTTATGTTGTATTGCGTATTTCGTATTCCAAAGGTCAAAAAGCGATAAGAAGAAGAACATTATTATTAATTTGATTTTCAAGCAGAAAAATGAAAAATATAATTTTGAAATGTTAATTTTTGACTCAAGTTGCATAGAAAATATTTTGTATTTTTATTCTTCTTCTTGATTACTGGCATTTACATAAACTGATAGCTCGAAACCAATACAACTTTTAAAAATATATTGGGCAATTCACACGACTTTGTATCGTGTATGTTGTATTGAAGACATTTCTTTGTTTGTGAACGGTCAATGCTATGCTGTATGGTGTATCTGTATTGTATATGCTGTATTGTATATCTCTTTTTAAGAACATATGAAAACATATACACATTTTTTTTTCATTTACACAATTTGATAGCACGAAACCAATACAACTTTTAAAAACATATGGAAAAAATGTGTATAAGTGTATCGGATTTTTATATGAAAAATATCAACAACAATCATACACTGTTGCGTGTTCTTCCAACAATACAATGAATACAACGATACAACGGCTTGTGTGAATTGACCACATGAAGAAAATGTTTATAAGTATATCAGATTTTTAAATGAAAATTATCAACAACATTTTCATCCAACAATGGACCCAATACAACTGTTTGTGCGAATTACCCAAATGTTTGTATTTGGCTGGTCGCCGTAGTCTAGCAGATAACGAGTTGGCTTATTAGACATGAGGCCACGTTTCCAAAACCCATGTCAGACATCCGCAACAAAATGAATTTTTGTGGCAAAAAATAAAATTACCATGAAAAGTTTCTCAAAAAAAAACTGTCGTTCGGAGTTGACTTTAAACCGTAGGTCCCGTCATTCACGTATAAAATTAACACACAGTAGATAAATGGTGTGAGAAACGTCGTCGTAAGCCAAACTGAAAGTTTATACTGATCAACTATGTATGGACGTCGACTCAGCATGCCAGCAAATGACTTCTGCAGAAGTTGTTTGCCTGAGGAGAAGAAGACTGTCTTTCACCTCATGAGCGAGGGCCTTGCTCATGTAAAGAAATGTGGAGGTTTTTATCGTCTCACTTTCCGACATTCTTAAATGAGCTCTCTAATATAAAGAGTGCTGTAACAACAATATTTTTTTTGCACACGGACTGGTTTCCTCTGGGAAATGTTTGATCGCCCAATTGAATATTGATTGTGATATCTCAATGAGCCTAAATGCTGGCCTATGTTTGAACTCATTCTGCAAGGGGTGTTTTTGCCACATTATCTAATCTTGGGACCGCCTTTTTGTTTTTCTACACTTTGTAGGGCATAGGGACTTCCTAAACAGCCTAACTATCATCATGTAAATATTTTATTAAATAAAGTCTTAACTACGGACCGCCATATTGTTGCTTTTTACAAAGGGGTCGTCTGCCGCCTTATTAACCTAAGACTCGCCTTTTGAATGATTTTTCTACATATTGTAGGGCATAAGGACCTCCTAAACAGACTCACTATCATCGTGTTAAATACAGTCTTAACTAAGGACCGCCATATTGTTGCTTTTTCTACACATTGTAGGGCATAAGGACCTCCTAAACAGACTCACTATCATCGTGTTAAATAAATCTTAATTAAGTGCAGTTTTTTTTCTTTATTTTTCCCACACATTGCATAAGGACCTTCTAAACGATCTCTCTATCATCGTGTGAAATACAGTCTTAACTAAGGACCGCCATATTGTTGCTTTTTCTACACATTGTAGGGCATAAGGACCTCCTACACGGACTCACTATCGTCATGTTAAATAAAGCCTAAATGTTGGCTATGTTTGAACTGATTCTTCGAGGGGGATTACTAACCTAAGAGCCGCCTTTTTATATTTTTCCGGACATTTTAGGGCATAAGGATCCCCTAAACAATCTCTCTATCATCGTGTAAAAACGAAAAATTTTTCAATTTTTAAAGGAAAAAAGGGAGACTACGGTGTTTCAATAAACACCCATGTAAAGCAATGTCTTAAAAAGTCCTTGACTACATTGTATGATTTTTTTAACACCGCTGTTGAACTGCTCTTTACGTCTTCGTAATTGAATGTTCATTTAAAGAAGAAACAAAATATTGAAGTCCATGAAATTCATAAATTTCATTGAGTTCAACCCTATCATTATGGGTGACGACTTATTTATTTAAAATGCTCATCAATTGCATCCGTAAGGTTGTTGCATTTCCTTGCGTTCATATTTTTAAAACAAGAGAAAAGAAAAGAAGAAACAATACAAAATTAATTAATGAGTAATCGTTTCAATAATTTCCTTGTTACTCTATTCATGTGTCTTTCTTTTCGTTGATTTTCTTATTTTCTTCACCAATTGGTGAGTAATCAATGGGGCTTCATTTAAAATTAATAAACAAAGTAACGAAGTTAATATGCAATTTGCTTACGTAGCGCGTATATTGAGAAAATATGATGAATTACTTGCAGACACGAAGTTTAAGTACAAAATAAAAACCCAATATTATCGATAATTTTTCTCTCAATTACAATCTCGTTTGCAATGCCAGCCATGGGAGCCAGTATGACTTCACTAAGGCACAGAAAACTGAACTGAATCACTTGAAAGAAAGGACAAGTAATGAAGGAAAGATGAAAATAAATACAAGTAGGCCATCGTAATATTTACATTTACTTGTTATCGCGTAAGAAGAAAAAGAAACGACTTAAAATTAATCATAATTATAATTGGAGATGGCACAAAAGCGAGAATATGACAGAAAAGTAAGAAAATTATTTTCACAAAATCCTTCATCACGCACAGTGATATGCTACTGGCAAAAAAGCAAACATTTTGTTTAATGAAGATGAGCATACGATTAGAAAAACTCCGTAATTTTTTGTAACAAAAAAAAAAATATTTTTTTAATCTGGATAATCTGGTTATAAATTAGTTGTAATGGCCATGGCAAGGATTCAAGCAAACTTTGATTTCAACAAAGCTGCCATTCTTTCCTATCCCATTCTATTAGCAGTGGTTCAATGGAAACAGCTCATGGAATATAGGCTCGTTTCTACAAAAAGCTGCAGAAATATTTCACTTCATGTTCCTGTACATCTCAGAAGTACTTAAGGTCTCCAACATAGAAACTCGATGTACCAGTGTAAAGTACTAACAAATTCGATTATTTTATGTAAGACTTCCTATTGGGTTTTCCAACAAGAACTTTCGAACTTTGACGCATGATTACGGCCATTTTGATGAAGCCACATTTGTCAAATTAATTGGCATTTATTCAGTCTCCTTTGCCAAATCACCTTGGACGGCAATAGACAACAAGGTGTGTCTGCTTAATGTGCCGTGGGGCACAATTTATAGATTAATAGGTAGGTAGATACATAGTACATACTTTGAAGTGGTAGCCTTGACATCAAAAGCACACTTGAGCACACATAGTGGCGTACAACGCACCGAGTTGGGGAAGAAGTTGGTCAGTGCAAGGGCTGCACTAAATGAATAGGTACGTGTACAAACAAAATTATCGACATTGCGATTCAAAAGCCTGCAATGCATTCCAAAATAGTCACTGTTTGATGTGAATTTAGGGCTAACCACGTCTTTGGTTCATATTTCATATTGCAAACGACATTGGAGAGGCCATCACTGTCAACGATGAGCAATATTGGACAATGATTACCAACTTGTTTCGATCTGAATTGCATAATCTGAATAACAACGATAAGTACGCCGCTACATACCACAGAGCTTACGGCACATTGGATATTCAGCACGAATGATTTGAAGGCATGGTTATCTCACGTAGCAGTGATGTGCTGTCGAGATCGAATGACTAGTCCACATTATACTTTTTTGTGTGGCTTGCTTCAGTCGCACATATATGAGCGGCAAAATTTTCTTATGAATTGAGGGTTATTTTTCAATCGGTGGTTAAGTCAAGACGTGGTCGTAGTATGGTAGACGCAGTAGTCTAGCAGTCTAGCGGCCGCCGTAGTTTAGTAGTCGCCGTAGTCTAGTAGTAACCGTGGTCTAGTAGTCGCCATAGTCTAGTAGTCGCCGTAGTTTAGTAGTCGCCGTAGTCTAGTACTCGCCATAGTCTAGTAGTCGCCGTAGTCGCCGTAATCTAGTAGTCGCCGTAGTCTAGTAGTCGCCGTAGTCTAGTAGTAGCAGTAGTCTAGTTGTCGCCATAGTCTAATAGTCCCCGTAGTCCAGTAGTCGCCGTTGGCTAGTAATCGCCGTAGTCTGGTAGTCGCCATAGTCTAGTAGTTCCCGTAGTCCAGTAGTCGCCGTTGTCTAGTAGTCGCCGTCGTCTAGTAGTGGCCGTAGCATAGTAGGTAGTGTGTTGGCTTTTGAGACATGAAGCTACAGACATCTCGAGCAAAACCAAACATGAAGAATATTTTTTCGGCGACTTCCTCTCAGCAGATTTCTGGCAAAAAACTCTGAGAGTAAATAAAAAATCGCCATGGAAAGTTTCTCAAAAATCTAACGTTCCGAGTCGACTTTAAACTGTAGGCCCCACCACTCATGTATAAAATTAACACATTAAGCTGTATAAGAAGCTAGGTCGTAATACTGACTAAAGGGTTGTAGCAAAGGCTTGTATGTATGTGGTTAAGTCAAGAATCAAAATTGCCTCTGTTGGAGCTAAAGGACTCAAGAAGTGATTGTGAAAAAGCCATTGACATGTGAATGTTTCAAGTCCATTATGGTTTAGAGGTCAGTTTATTTTCAAAAATGATGAGCATGGGACAACTTTTATCGTCTACTTAAACAGCTACGGCCATATTGCTCCTGGCATTTGTGGCCGGCAGTTGAATATTGGGACAGTTTTGGATGATATGTCGGTTTCAACAAGACATTGTCTCGACAAGGACTAATATTTTCTTGTGTTTTGATTGGAAATTTTTATAGAGGCCATCAAATACAGGGTCTAACGTTGTAGTATTTGAAAACGAAACCAAGCCGAAGCCGGAGGAGATAAGTAACATTCTATTTCGAATCATGGCAATCTATAAGCATTCTAATCAAATAAGACTTTCATCAAAATTAGATTTTTTTTAGTGTTTTTAGAACTTCACTTTTGGAATCGACCATTCGATCTCCTTACTTTCAAATAAATTTACGCATCTTGAAATGCATGGACGCGGTAGGAAACGCCATTATGTCTCATATCATTTGAATTAGACTCATAGAGTGTAAGACATGAACAGATAGAAGGCAAAAACAAGCAATGAATTAAGAAATGAATTCTGATTGTTGTAGAAATCCTTCGATTGCTGCAGTAATCGATAAAACAATAAACGTCAATAAGCAAAGATGACTACAACTCATGCCTCTCTTTAACTAACGGAACATTAACGACAAGAGTGATAATAAATATCGGCATATCTTTGTGACATTCATCACAAGTGGACAGTAAAACATGAGCAGAGAGAACTTGCATTTGGTTTTGGTATGAAAGCAGATTGCAGTGTTGCCGTATGCTGCTGCAGTGGGACATTGTCATCAACTATTAATGATGCGTAGTAGTTAAACACGAAAGTTGATTATTTTTCTTATTATTATGCGAAAACGTAACAAACAATGGTCACATAGGCAGAGGATATAACCCAGCAAAAGTTTTTGGGGGCAAAAAGTATTTGGCTTGTGGTGCATATATTCATTACTTGCATATTAGACTGTAATCCGGAACAGTCTCTTTCAGTCAGAAATCGTGTTATGCACATGGTGTTTAAATGCCTACTTAGTAGCAGAATATTCTCTTGGAATATACTGATTTATTCGGACAAACGGGTTCTCCATAAAGTCCCTCTTTAAGGTCACATCGATGACCAAGACTGTCCGTGAACATCGCATATTTTTCTGGAATCTAAGCATAAGTGTACCCTGAGCCATTAGGAATAAATTCGAATCAATTATTAACATGATCACTAAATATTTTGCTGGATTTTATTCCAAATGCACTGGCTAGCAGGCAGCATTCATATTTTATTCTTAAAATATTCTTGAAGTCTTTATTTAATTGCCATTCAGGCAGTTGTGTTTCAATCATTGACTGGCGGCACACTTAAGTGGTTATCGTTGTAGCAGCATTATTATCAGTGCCACTGAAACAACTGTGATTGGAACGTTTAAATTGAACAAAGCGAAGAGAAATACTGGTATAACAACTATTCATACTATGCTGTGACACAGAGATGTTAAACAGAAACAGAAGTTCCCTATGGAATTCTTATACCTACAGGAGGCGGTGCAAATATTCAAACACCTTCAACTCTTTACGGTAGACTCTCCAACAGACAGGTTGGCGGGTGGAAAGAATCTTTTTCTTGTTGTCAATTGGCGGCAAGTTAATGTGCCTTAATTGATGGCAACGGAATTCATTTAATAAGATTTTAAGATTTTCTTTTGGTAGCATGTGTGGCCCGGAAAGCCTTAAAAAGACATCATATTGCACTTAAGAGAGCCAAATTTGGGTTTTGTATTGCAAATGACTCATTTGGAATTTCTTTTAATTTGCTTGTGGTGTATGTGGGAAATTCCACACGGTATGATGGTTTTAAGAATGCTACAAAGGATAGTAAGGCAATGGTACAAAAGACGTTACAGGATCAACATTGCCAATAGCGAAGTGACAGAAATTCAGCCACTGTTTCAATATGGAGTGATTGGACTCCTTAAAATCGTCCACTGTTGGGAAAGTTTGTGGACATACAGTGTTTGTGCGGTGCCAATTAATTTAAACATGTTTGTGGTAATCATGGTAGGTGAGGCTAGGTTAGGTAAAATGGTGGTCCACACTAAAAGAGAAGATCCCACTTACGTCATCATTTTGACCTTTGCGATAACACAATCAATACCTAGCTCTGGGGATCAAACATTTCCTAGAGGAAACCAATCCTAGTCCAAAATAAGTCTTGCTACTGCAGCAATTTTTATATTAAAGAGCTCTGTCTAGGATATCAGAAAATGAGAAGTCAAAAACCTCCACGTCTTCATGGCGAAAGCAAAGCACTAACATATGAGCAGAATACAGTCTCTTCCTCCTCCTCAGACACACAGCTCCTGAAGAAATTTTTTGTGAAATGTCAAGTTGTTCGACATGCCTGTCAAAAAGATAGTCACTCGTTAGAATCATTACTATATGATGAAAGGCCATGCGATTTAAGGACTAAAGGAAGTCAGCGCTCTTCTTATCCAAACGTAGCGAACACAGACCAGCAATACATATGTACATACATACATAATTGGTCATTACAACCCTTTAGTCAGTATTACAACCTAGCTTCTTACACCACCCATGTTGTGTGTGTTAATTTTATACATGAGTAGCGGGACCTATAGTTTAAAGTCGATTCTCAACCTCAGATTTTTTAGAGGCCAACAATGTTGCACGTAAATAAGATTGAGCCTCCCTGTAAACCTAGCGCATAACATCGAAATTAACTGAGGCAATTATAATACCGATGCCCAGTGATATTTAGAAAATTGTGAGCTCCGTGCAGGCTAAGTCAGCAGCAATACAATTTCCAAAGATGTCCCGATGTCGCGGAACTCATATTAGAGTTAGTTTTGAATGATCCGAAATTTCCTTGGGAAATCCAAGATATTTATGAACAAGAAGGAACGTTTAACTATGTTCGATAGGGACTTAATTGCAGAATAGCTGTCCGACAAAATGAAGAGATTTTGGGGAAAATTAAGCCACCCTACAAGCTTAAGACATTAGTTTAAAGTTTATTCAAAAGCTATTGTTTACTGTGACTATCATTTGTCTTTCACCTGATAAACCAAAGCAAACAAAAATAGTTTCGTGTACGACTTACGTTACGACACTCTACTCTTTATCTCAAAGGTGTTACATGCTTACATACACTTGGTCACTACAATCCTTCACAGTCAGGATTACAACCTACACCATCCTATGTTGTGTGTATCAATTTTATCCATGAGTGGTGGAACCTACAGTTTAAAATCTACGCCGAACAATAGATTTTAGAGAAATTTTCCAATGGAAATTTTATTTATATATTCTAAGTAGATATATAGATACAGTTTTATACACTTAAAGGAACACTGTAAGGACTTCAACCATATTTTAAAGCTAAGCAGGAAGCCACGGAAAGTGTGATTATGGGGAATGGGAGACAAGTCAAACCGAGTTTTATAAGGCCGCATGACAGACCTCTTTTACTGTCACCTAAATATTTACACATATATAATTGCCCATTTCAACCCTTCAGTCTGGATTGTTTCTCACATCACTTATGTTGTAGTGATGGGAGCTACAGTTTAAAATCGATTGCGAACACCAAATTTTTGAGAAGCTTTTGCATGGGAATTTTTTATTTACTTTCAGAGAAATTTGCTGAGAGGAAGTTGCCGAATAAATATTTTTCCATATTTTGTTTTGTTGTAGATATCTGACCTGTGGTTTGATCCGTGGTCTCACAACTAATAAGCCAACACATTACATACTAGACTACAGCAACTTCAACGATGCTATTTGATTCACTTTGGCGTACAGAAAACTCTATGTTTAATATTAGTCTCTAAATGAGGAATTCATCCCAGAAGAACTTGGCACTTTTGACATTCTGGAAGCAAGGTCGGCGTTCTCGTGTTAATCTTTGTGATTATGATTGGAGCTACAGTCTGAATAACTATCTTTGGGCATTAGAATTCTGCGAAATGACCCTTTTGTGATATCATAGAGGCAAAGACTTTGCGGCTTTGTTGCTCTAGAATTGAATGAAAAATGTGACCTGACTAGCCTTCTCAGGACAGTCGATTGCTTTCGTATGAGACTTATATGTTTTTAATTTAAATGATATGGACAGTATTGATTATATGTTTGAGTATACGAGAAGACCACCTCTTTACACAATGAGATATTGCATATATCAGCTTAAAGTCAATATACCCCAGCTTGATATGCCGCTTTAGGGTTAATAAAATATTATTCTTCTCTTTATAACGCCTTCAATTCTTGTTTTCTTGTTGTATTTAATATAAAAATGTTCAAACTTTTGTTTGTTTTAAATGAAAACCATCAAAAAATTCTTTGGCTTTTTGCATCATCACTCTTAATTAATGAAGTTGTTAATGCTGAGCAGCAAATTCTACCAGTGCGCGGAAATAATTGCAAGTAAATATTTATGCATTTACTATGTGAACAAACAGACAAACAAACATACGAAATATATTTCGAATTAAATTAATTAAAAACATTTAAACTACAGAGGTTTTTGTGGCTGGCTTTAGCAGAATAACTTAATAAATGGCATACTGCAGCCGAATAGAATCAAGTGCAGCAAATGTGGTAAATTGTTTCCAAGAAATTTTTCATTCTGGCTTGTGTTGTTTATTATAGTTTTAAAGAATTTTTGTATGATGAAGACATACATACATACAAAATATTATTTTATATTAAAATTTAAATTCTTCAACAATACCCTGCTTTTACATCATTACATCAACAAATAGTCAAAGGCAGTTTAGCAGCTGCCAATGCATTCTGAAAGATGCATCGTTTGGTAAGGTTTATTCACTTGCAACATTGTTGAACTCTACTCTTTCAAGAACCGATACAGTTAGTTGATTGACTGACTTTTTCCCATAACGAAACAGTTGGACTTGGTTGTAATCAGAGATCAGCAATGAATTGTTTTTTCGCTACTCATAAGCACTCATGAAATTTTGAATATATGTGAGTCAACAATATTGAAATTTAACAACTCTGATTCATTCGTACTCACTAAAACGTTGATTTATAAGTATGTGTACAATGAGTATGAGTGCAACGTTGACATCAAACTCACACCATTCGAAATATGTTTGATTCATATGCCTACTCATTCAGATTCATAACCTTTAGAAAAGTACTTATAATACTACGAGTCACTCGAATCATTCCTCAAAATTTACAGTCTTAGTTGTTGTTGCATTTACAAACGAAGAAAAAAGACAAAGACAGCAAGCAAAGCAAGCACACAACCTTTTAGTGAGTATTTTAGTGTTCGTACGCGAATCATACTTATTTGATGATTCGTGTATGTGTTGAGTCATGGACAGTCGAAATCAACAACATCATACGTGTTGTTAAGTATGAATATGAATACTTCAAACTTTGAATATGAGTAGTATGAGTATGATATTAAAATAAGTATGAATGTGTATAAGTAACAGAAATTATGAGTATGATTCGATTCTACTTATCTTTTGAATACTCATTGCTGATTTCTGGTTGTAATGTGGTTTTGATATGGCAAGAAATAATATTACACCTTGAGAATCGATATATATTATAATATATATTATAAATCTTTCTGTAAGTCTTTTTTTTTTGTTTGTTTGTTAGCCAATCATGCCTGAACGCCTGGACCGATTTTCTTGAAATTTGGGACATATATCGAGCTTTTGTCGGTACACGTTATAGGCTATAAATCTTTTCAAAATTTTGACCAAAAGGGGAGAAAAAAATGGGACAAAGGGAGAAAAAATGGGCAAAAATTAGTACTTTTATGCATAAATGCTGTATGTTATTTAGCATTTGCTATGACCATTAATAAGCCTCAGGGTCAAACATTGAAGGTGGCTGGTTTAAATTGTTTTTGTTTTTCTCATAGTCAATGTAGCCTGCTCACGGGTACCAAGTGGGAAAAATTTATATATTTTTACCCCAACTGATAAAACAGCTAATATTGTGCATTTTATCAAAATAATAATACTATCTAATTTAATTGTAGAATAAGTTTATATTGTATTTATTTAATAGTTATATGTATGTACTGAATATTCCTATAAGTATTAATAATAGAATAAGTATATTTTTTGTAATTTTAATATATATACTTAAGTTACTGATTTTTGTATTTTCTTAAGTGTTAATAATAAAAAAAATTAAATTTCTTTAACAACAACAAATAATCACTGTTTTTTTAATTTAAAACATTTTTCATTTTTTAAACTAACCCAAGCTACATAACCCGCGCAACGACGGGTGCAATCTGCTAGTACATATATGGGGAATTTCGTGTCAAGTGACCCAATTCTTAAAATCGATGTCTTCCGATTTGGATGAAGGTTAGTACTATCAGTAGATTTCTAATATCCTTTGGAAAATTTTTGCTAGGACCAATAGGTGAAAAGGTACACACATTTAAAAAAAACCGGTGTATGTAATTTTTGTTCGATTTTATCAAAAGAGGTGTCAGTCTCTTCACAAGATAATGCACTTTCTGAACGTCATAACTTATTTTATATATTTGAATTAAATTTCGCAATTAGGAATGGCTAAACTTGAAAAATTTAGAAAAAAATCATATTTTCTAAGTTTACCCGATCAAAACTCATAACATGTTAGTTTGAACCATACGTTTATATATCGCCTTTTCAAAAAATTTTGGATTTTGAGTTCTACTCAACAAAACTCACAACCTGCACTATGTCATTAGCTGGGTGTATTTTGACTGTCGCACCGTTTTATTATTATTATTTCGTGTAGAGGGGCCTTAGTACTGCAACCATATGATCCATCCAACCAACTTTATGCGGCGTTCTTATAATGTCTCCTCGAAGACTATTGCCCTGGGTGCAGCTCAATGTCAATTGCCTAGCTGCTGCTATGCAACCAGCTCTTTCTTTCTACATATGTACATACATAAATAATTGGCCATTACAAGCCTTCAGTCAGACCTACCACCTAGCTTCTCACATCACTCATGTTATGTATGTGGCCTTACGTCAAATAAGCCAACACACTACCTACTAGACTACGATGACTTCATCTTTCTACATACATTCATACATAATGGTCATTACAACCCTTCAGCCAGGATTACAACCTAGCTTTACACACCAAATATGTTGTGTGTATTATTTCATATATGAGTGGCGGGACTTACAGCTTCAAGTCGACTCCGAACAATAGATTTGTTCTGAGAAATTTTTCATGGCAATTTTTTATTTACTCTCAGAGTTTTAGCAAGAACCCCCCTGAGAGGGAGTCGCCGAACAAATATATTTTAATATTTCGTTTTTTTTTTGGGTGCTCTGGTAGTCTGGTGGGTAGTGTGCTAAACTATCAGCCTGAGGGCCATGGGTTCGATTTTCACCAGAGACACTACACCGAGCATATGGTAAAGTTATTCAGCTCGTATATAATTGAAATAAAATTTGTAATTGTGTTGTAATTAATAAACAAATAAAATATTTCATTTTATTTAAGAGGTATGACTTGGGATTTGAACCGCAGCCTTACATCTATGCTCAATGCTGGATACTCTAGGTCCGAGTTACATGTAGAATTTCGTTATAAAACATTTTCAAATTCATGACCACTTTTATTCATTACATTCAATCACTCTTTATATCCAATAAGCGATTTCGAAAAGGCTTATGATACCCATTGCTGTTGTGATCCAATAAATCATAAAGAAATTCTTCCTTTGTTTTGAATTCTGTTGCTCCTTCTACTACGGCTAGTATTGTTGATGCGGCCAATGCGAGTGAATCAATAATTTATTAAAACCGATTATTATCGTTTTTTGTTTGCGTGTTGGGGGCAATTTACTGTAGACAGCCTGCTTTACTGCTTTACGGTACCATCCAGCTTCAGTTATGGTAGCAGCCTTTGTTGCGGGTGATTGGCTTTAATTTAAGGTTGCAAAGTATGTGTTAAATGTTGGTCGATTGTGTTGTATTTTGCATAAATATTTTTTAGTTGGCCAGGGCAGAAGAGACTGTTTTTTGGGTTTGTGTTTTAACACGTTTTATTTAATAATTCCATACCCATACATACATTGGCTTATTAATAATAATATTTCACTTCTTTTTTGTTTGTTTGTATTTTTTTTTAATTCATCTCCTTCAGGGTATTTTAGTTGTTAATTTTTTTATTTCATAAAATATGTTGTAAACGGTTTGTGGGTTGTGTGCTTGTTGACTGTGCTATAATTATACAAACAGTTCAGGAGAAAATATTAAATGCTGTGGACATAGAAAAAGACTGCCAGGGCAGAAAAGGAAAGAATGGAAATTAAGAGTTATCTCGTCAATCGGCAGTTTACGTGTTAAGTCAGTGAATAAAGAACGCAAGGTTCCCTAATAGACTTCCTCCTACTTTCAGTGCCAGGAATTTCTAATCGGAATTGTAAAATAAAAGTTCCTTTTTGTTCAAAAACTACAGCACAGCAAGGCTTTAATACTCATCGACTTTGCAGAACAGCATGGTTTTCTGACTCCAAGACTGAATCTCTTCAGTAAAAACAATGAAGACATGTTACACACGTATGGCGACCAATTGTGTTCATATTTGAAAGTAAATGGCATAAAAGGTAGTAAAGTAATTGAGATAGAGAGAGAGAGAGAGAGAGAGAGAGAGAGAGGAGAGAGTAAAAATACTACTACACGAGTATGCACTAATCCCCCTTAAATAAATACATAGTTAGTCATTACAACCCTTCAGTCCGGAGCTTCTCACACCACCTATGTTGTGTGTGTTAGTTTTTTAATTAAGTGGCGGAACCTACAGTTTAAAGTCGATTCCGAACGACAGTTTTTTGAGTAACTCTTTCATGACAATTTTATTAGATCAGAGTTTTTGCCAGAAATCTGCTAAGAGGCAATCGTTGAAGAACATTTTTTCACGTTTCGATTTATTGGAGATGTCCGACCGGAAGTTTGAACCGTGGCTTCACGTTTAATAAGCCAACACACTACATACTGACTCCCTTAGTCAGCGTCATCCCATGATAAATTATAAGAACGACTAAATAACAGCTTTCAGCAAAAAGTTTTAATAGTCAGAACATGTATTAGAAGCTAAAAACAATCTCCTTCTACCAAAAATCCGGACAGTCGGAAAGACATCTCCATATATCCTCCCGAAGTCCATCTCAGATCTTTTGCCAGGTAGTTGCCATAGACTTGGTATCACGATGTGCAGTAAGGCAGCCAGTCACTAGTCTCTCGTTGCTTATATGGAGTCACAGCAATAAGACATCCGTCTAACATTGTCATTTAATGAACCAAGACATTCCGATTCACCTTTCCGAAGTCTCTCTACGTTCTTGCGACTGTATCTCCCTAAGGTTAAACTACGCGAAGCTTCATCACTAAAAACAATTATTTTATGAAAATGCTCGTTTTCTGCCAGTTTCAATATTTTTGGTCCACCAATGGGTAGTTTGGCTTCAATTTTTGTACCACGTAAACCTAGATCCTTAAGTAAAATTGTTCATGTAGTCTAAGGATAAAGTCCAACATGTTGATAGCGATGTATTGAAATTTTCGCGTTGTCATCAAGACTCTGTGAATCAACAGCAATATTTCCTTCTCGGTACACACATTTTTCTTTGTTGATTTTGAATTCGCAGGAACTAGTTGTAGACTAAACTGACGAGGGTCATTGTGCGCTATGAATTTCGCTGACAGATTTATTCTTTTCAAAGCAAATTTTCACAATTCGGAAGCGTATTTCTGGCTTTAAACAATTCATGATGACTTGCCCGGAATGTCTGAATGTGTGTTACTGTACGGTATGGCAACACAGTTTAATAATGTTACGAAAATGAAAAATCAAGATACATGTGTTTTGCTTTTACTTCGCTTAACATAAAAATTATAAACAAAAGTTACAAAAACAAAACAATGTAGTAAACAGACCTGTTTACAAATTATCGTACTGCTTAAAAAAATGGTAAACAAGTAAACAAAAATACAACTACAAACGCTGCAAGAATAAATGTAAACAACGATGTTTACATCTATAGAGATTTCGAGAAGGCGAAGTCATGAACATTCGCCTTCAAGAACATTCATCAGACTGTTTACTTTGTCATATTAAAGACAAGGCAAAGCAGACGACTTAGTTAGTAAAGTTCAGTCAGCCTTGTGTGAAGACGCGGTGTGTTTGAAGATCTCCGTTACAAAGATCTGTCGAATAATTGTCTAGTAATTGTTATTGTTTAATAAAAGGGTGTAAGCAGAGGAATAACAAAGAAAAAGAATTGTTGTTGTTTACATCAAGTTGTGAACAGTGGCACACAGAATTGTGCGAATAATGAAGAATTTTAATTAAAAATAAACACAAATTTATTTTTATTTTATTTGCAATTACAAGCTTAAATTTTAAACGTTTTTAAAAGCTAAAAACGTAATAATATTCTCTGCTGTCAAGCTGTAGTTATCGATAGTTCTGGTGCAAATCAAAGTTCAAGAGTAATTTGCTTGTGTCCTTAAACATCTTGCACTAACTGTGACTTAAAAAAAACTGTTCTTAACACGTGTTAGAATTTAATTTTTAAAACATTTTCCATGTCTGTCTGTATGGGTATATTAAACGTTTTTTGTAAATTCACATGGCTATGTGTGTCGCGTTCCTAAAACATCTGAGTTTTAATTGAAAATAAAAAGAGGAACAAAAAAATGCATCCTTTTCATATTCATCCATGGTCGTAGGTCCCTGTAAAAGGCACAGTAAATTCTACTCTTGAAATCTGTCTGATTTCGATGTTACCTGTATGAAGAAATGTACAAATTCAGCCAGTTATTGTTCTTCAAGGCGTAGTAATTAATTACACATGATTTATGGCCTTGTCCATGATATTGTTGTTATTGTTCATGTTGATGTTGTAATTGTTGTACGAAAATGTTTTTGTTTATTTTAGAAAAAATTAATGTTTTATGTACACGATCTATTCGAAATATGAAGGACGAATATATGAATTTGAAGAAGAATTTGAAATACTGGTTGCTTGTTGCCGTCTGCTCTCTGAAGTCTGTTAGCTTGACTGGTTAATTTGTCTTTTGCGTAAGCAGAATGGACATTAAGTGCCTCAATGTATGTATTTGCCTTGATGCAAAAATATTGGATGCGATTCGATGGGGATAACTTGGTATTAATGTGAATGAGAAAGTTTTCATTTACAGTGAGCTCATGTTGTCCGTGATATTTTTGGGCATTTAACAGTGGTCTTGATATTAATCCCGTTAAGATGGAGAACTTCCTACTTGCCAAGCTTAATGGAATTGAACTAAGGCTGTGTAAAGGTAATCTACAATTGGTATGCGATTGGATTTTCTTCCGAAGATGGCGAAATGTATTCCTGAATGTATAATCTTATCCCTTCTTGTCAGTATGAGGTTACCTTCTGTTCTGCACCATCTGATATGAGAATACTCGGCAATAAGCAAGCAGACGAGCTTGTGATATGGGGAGCTTCCACAGCACTGATGTGCTCAGAACATTTCTGTGGAGTAGGAGCGGATGTTTGGAAAGATTTGCTCAACGTTTGATACAAACTGTTTTTGAGGAGTTACAATAAGAGGATATATAATTCAGACATCAGACTATCTAGGAGTAACCCAAGGTTGGTTGATCTTACCAGAAAGAAACACCGTGGTCTAGCAGGTAGTGTGTTAGCTTACTTGACGTGAGGCCATGGTTCAAATCCCAGCTCAAACATCTTCAACATAACGAAATATGAAGAAATATTATCTTGGCGACTTTCGCTCAGCAAATTTCTTGCAAATACTCTAAGAGTAACTAAAAAATTGCAATGAAGAGGCTACAGAGAAGCTAGATTGTAATCCTGACTAAATGATTGTGATGATAAATTAAGCATGCGATTACTCAACAAAGCCTAAGCTTATCGAAAATGAATATGTTTGCCTTGCCTATCTGAATATGCTTTCCATTCTAATCCCTACTCAAACTCATAAGAGCTAAGTTCGCGGATGTTAGACTGACTGTCAGATAAAGTTTCTTTCTTCAATTCTCTGCACTTCCTGCAATAGTTTACTGGAGCATATCTTTCAATGATGTACAGTTGTGCTTGGAAGAAGCTTTGCTTCTGTCCCACTAAAAGCACTTGAGTTCAACTATATGTTACAGAACGAACACCCTCGTAAAACAAATTGTATTCTTCACTCTTATTACTCAGTCCTGTTTCGATGCATTGCCTAAAATCGTATGATTTATTAATGCTGTTTTGGTTACCGTTGTCTAGTAGTCTGTTGGCTTATAGACATGAGGTCTCGGTTCAAACCATAAGTCAGACATCTACAACAAAACAAAATATGGAAAAATATTTCTTCGGCAACTTCCTCTGAGCAGATTTCTGGTAAAAATTCTGAAAGTGAATAAAAACTTCTCATGAAAAAGTTTCTCAAAAATCTGGCGTTCGGAATCGACTTCAAACTGTAGCTAACGCCACGCACAACATAAGTGCTACGAGAAACTAGTTCGCAATCCTGACTGAAGGGTTAAAATGGCCAATTATATATGAGTGAATGTTTAGGGGGCTGTAAAAGAGGTCTGTCATGCTATTTGTTAAGTCACGATACGCCCTGATAAAACTCGCGTTAGAGTTGTCTCCCAATCTTAATCATGATTAGGTTTTACTAGTATTTAGTATTTGTACTTGTAGTTGAAAGGGGGTTGCCAACTTGGCAATGCAAACAAAAAATGTTGGGTAAAACGAGGATCTAAAATATGCCTGCCTGTGAAGAAAATATAAAGTTTTACTAAGCTTGGTACCTAGTGGGGAAAAATAGGAATCAACGGTTAGCAAGGTTCCCTACCACTACAGCATATTGACCTGCACCTAGGACCTGACAACAGACCAATCACCTGCTTAGATTAACGGAACGGAAACAAGGCAGAATAAACAACCGGCACTTATGACGACAACAGCATCCAACCAGGTAAGATGTAAACTGCTTTCAGGAAGCCGTATGCCCCCAAGAGGGGTAATGAAAAAATCAAATCCTAGCAGACAAATCACAGTCAGAGAAATATTTTGTGCATATGATGGCCACACTACTGGATGCCCAGCACTGTTCCAATTGGAGATCAGATTCGAAAAAAGACGCAAAATTAATACTCGTTTGGTATTCACTTAGAATAAGTATTCGTTGTCGACAGAGAAGGTTATTAGACGATAAAGTCTCTTGGTGCACCACTATGCTAGACGCAAGATCAAAAGATTGCCTAGAAATTTAAGGAAACTTTGTACTGTTTTCTTTCACTTTGGCAATCCTATTGAATCCATGCAGTACACATAATACACACACATTATATTCCATTTCATTTACGCATAACATTTATTCATTTAAAGTAGAGGTTTGCAAAATAATTGAAAACTTTACTGCTTTTCTGCTTACGAAAAGAGGAAACCTAATGATACAGAATATTAAACAAAAACGAGAAGTGAAAAATACAAACTCATCTCGATTTTCTCATTACAAATGTTGTGTTAAAACATGATTATCACAGGATATGTACAGGGATTTGAGAACTTAAAAAAAAATTATTTTGTTTCGTTTGATTAAAATTAGGTGTACCAATGTACCTACAAACGATGTTATTTCGATTTGTTACAATCAATGATTGATTGATTGATTGCTTGATTGAGTTGTAAATGATATGCAAATGCAATTGAATTTTATTGTTATTGTTGATATGAAAACATAAAATCCTTACCTTTGGAAATATGTAAACAAGTCAGCCATATTTCCTTAAAAAATTAAATTGAAAGCTAAGCAGTTTTCCTGGTAAATAAGACAGCAAGCTCTGCGCAGTATAAACATTTCATTAGAAAATTTTGGTTCATATCCCTAAAAAATAGCTAAAATCCTTTAAGCAAATGTAGGAAATAACATATCTGTTAATAGCAAATAGAACTCAAAGCAACTGATGATGGTATACGACACTGTTACTAATATGGCTGACGCATGACTGTTAACATGATCCTATATTGATCATTAAAAACTCTTGGAAGTGACAATGGACCCTGAGAATAATTTAGTCATCAAAATTCCTTTATTGTTTTTACCATAAGGATAGCATCCATACAGTAGATTACTAGAGTATTTAGTAACTATCAGCTGCTACAGTCCCATTTTCAAGATATTTTGTCTTCCAATGTAGAAATGAAATGCAAATACTCTTCATTTCAGAACAGACTTCTTCGGTTTTTGAATGACAGAATGTTTGAAGATCTGGGTATGGTGGCGAACAAGCCACTGGGGAAACTGGCCGGATTCAAACCCACCCCTAACGGATGAAGACAAAGAAGATTACCGCACACTGAATAAAGCAGTGGCCCATATGGGGCACCGAGTGAACTTGTCTGTGAACGGCAAGCTACCCGCTAACCGATCCTAGCCTAGCCTAACTTAATCTAATATAATCTAACGTAATCTAATCCAATCTAATCTAATCTAATCCAATCTAACCTAAGCCTTGTCTTACAATGGTAAGACGGCTCGGGAGATTGTAGCAATCGAAATGAACATGTTTTTGATTAATATTTCCCGTATTTAACCTACTTTGCTTTTTAGTTAGGTTAGGTCACACTCAAGCCGAAGGTTATGCTAATTATTATTATTAACATCTAACCCTTGATTCCCTATAGGAAACCGGGTTTTTCGTTTCTCATTCTCTGTGATCTGTCTGTAGCGGCAGGTCTAAAATCTCAGGTATAGTAACTGAACTGGAGAGTTCGGTTAAACATGACAGAAGGGACTAACACAAGTAATGAAAGCTAGCAACTGCCCCTTCCTCAGAATTACAAACCCTGCAGAAGTATCCACCAGTTGCCAACATATTTGAGTCTTCCTTTATAACACCAGGAAATAACTGGTATAACTAAAACCATCCGTACATCTATGCCCTATAAAATGTCGGATATTCTAGTATTCCATATGAACCCATATGAGAATTAACTCTGAACAAAAAATCTGGCCATAAATCTCACTAAATAACAAAGAATGGCAACGCTTTTAAAATAGTCATGGCATCCACTCGATAAACTTCGCAGTATTTCGACTGCCCCTATGAAAGTCTAATGTTGAATACTTAACATATCCAATACCTACTCTGTCCAGCATTTGTAGGCCATTCATACATAATTAGTCATTCCAATCCTTCAGTCCGGATTACGAGCCAGCTTTTCACACCACTTTATGTTGTGTGTGTTAATTTTATACTTGTGTGGCGGGACCTACAGTTTAAAGTCGATTCCGAATGACAGATTTTTGAGAAGCTTTTGCATGGAAATTTTTTATTTACTCTCAGAGTTTTTACCTGAAATCTGCTTAGAGGAAGTCGTCCAAGAAATATTTTTTCATATTTTCGTTTTGTTGGAGATGTCTTTGTTTGAACCGTAGCCTCACGTCTAAGAAGCCAACACACTACCAATAAGATTATGGCAACTATCATCCATATACTGCTGCTTTCTTTAAGTTTTTCAAATTAAGCAGGTCTTCTGTAGCATATTCGAGGGTAATAAGTGATTAAGATTGAGTATAATGAACAGACTTGAGTCTTTCCCCGAAAAGGATCGTCTTTCATAGCATGTCCTAAGGTAATGAGTGAGTAGAATTGAGTATAATAAGCAGACTTGTGTCGGATAGGATAAATCCCCTCTTCGCCGGAAAAAAATGCCAATAAAATAATGAAATACGCGCCGTATTCTACAAAAAGAAATCCCCATTCTATGAAAATCCCTTGTTCCAGACCTGTTACGATTCTTCAAATCTCGATTATTTTGATGATTTAGATTATATCTCCGCTAGAACCCTAGGCACATTAGAATCGCTTCAAGCATTGGGCATATATGGGATCAAACCTATGAATCAGAAAGCATTTGCTTTAAAGCTTTGGTGTGGAAAGTTCTTTAGTTTTTTTTCTTTCTTACGATCGCTTATATTAGTTCAGTGTAAAGTGTCGTTTTTAACCGCTTGTAACTTTTCTTATTTGTTTTTAATTACTCATCTTGTGTTGCCATTCGACAAATGAAAATGATTAGAGATTTGCAATCTACTGATGCTGATGAACTAGCAAAAGGCATTTGTAAGAACAAAAAATGAGATGGCATTTGTAAAAGTTTTTTTGCTTAAATAATGTTGTTGCAGAATTTTCCTCCCTAATTATGAAGTGAAGGTAATAGAAATGAGTGTTAAAGAATTGTATTGAAAAAACTGAAAGGAAAATGTCCTTAAATTACACCAAATTGTATATATGATTGAAACAATCTGGTTGGAGAATTTAAGCCTGATTTTGGTTTCGGAACCTAACATAAGCTATTGATACTCCAGGTCTATCAGAATTTTGTTTCACAATGCTTTTTATGACTCACTTTGCAGGAATTTTTTACTGGGGTTCTATCGAATCAGGAGTAAAACTTAGATCGTAGCTTTGTCACTGAATTATTACATGATTTGACCTTTCTATACTGGTAGGCTGGCAGTACATCATGTTTGACAATGTTGTGGTGAAGGTTCAAAGTTCATATCTAACGTGGCTCTCATACCCGAACGCCAACGCTTGCTTGGAATTTTCATTAATAATTTACTTTATTTATAAATCACTAAATGTATTGTAACATCGTTCAATATTAAAATGAACAAAAGCTACACAAACAAATACAACGAACTTGTTACAAGTAAACCAACAACATCAGTATGAAAGAAAAGTGCATAGACAAGTAAGCGAGAACGCAACAACAAGCAATGTGAAGACAATATACAAACAACAATGAAGTCGCGATAGAGTTCTCGAGAAAGCGAAACCACGAACGTTCGACTTCAAGAACCTTTATCAGACTGTTTACGTGGGCATATAAAAAGGCAAAACAAAGCAGGCAACCAGTATTAAGAATTCAGTTAATCTTGTGTGAAGACGCGTTGCGTGTGAAGAGGACAGTCATGGTTTGAAGATTGCCGTTGTAAAGACCTACCGAACAGTTGTTAGTGCTTACGAAAACAGATGTGCAAAGAAGAAAACGCACTAAGCAAGTTGTTGTTGTAAAATCAAGTTGTGAACAGTGGCACATAAAATAGTGTGAACAATAAAGAATTTAAATGAAACTAAACACAAATATATTTTTATTTTGTTTGCAATCAACGAACTCATATTTTAAGCGTTTTTAAAAAGGTAAAAACGTAACAGTATTTTTCATAACAGACACAGTACTGTAGGACTGTAGGTGTGTGATCTAAGGTACATTCATACTGATAACATGTCTGCTGTACAATGACTTACTGACTGACGTCAGGGCTATAGAAAGTCGCCGACTTCAAGGTTTAGCTCTTCATGTATTTTATAAGATGAGTAGTTAGTAAATTTCTCTTATGACTCTACAAATCATTGGGTCTCTGCCACCATCGATGCTATTTAGCTAGCTGGTGTTTGATTTTGGTGGTCCGTTACAGAACTTGTTGGCTGTTGTGATGTTGTGACCATATTGTCCTCCTTTTATTGATTATTTGTTTGTCCCTTTCAAGTTGGCTCTTTAGTGCAGAACTATGTGAAGCAGTAACTTTCTTTCACACTGTGGGTCTTGACCGTCTTCTAAGGGGCATTAGCCTAGTCGGTAGGTATGTTGTTACTTTCAGCAGTTTTTTGGCAAAATATCCGAGAGTAAATTAAATTGCCGTGTTTCTCAAAAAAATCAGTTGTTTGGAAACGACTTTAAACTGTGGGTCCCGCCACTCATGAATAAAATTCATATTTATATTCGTAATGAGCTAGGTCGTAATACTGACTAAAGGTTTTATGTTTAATTTATGCTGTATTGAGTTGCGATCTTTCTAACTTTTCTTGTTGCAAACAATGGAATTTTTTTATTTAAGTGGCTAATTAATAAGACCTGTAAGCATATCTGCCAGATAAATGAGGCACCATATTGTCAAATACTTGAGAAAAACTCGTCAAAATCGTCAAAGTCGATTGTTGTAGTCGTCAAAAAATCGTCAGAAAAAATAAATAAATAAATTAAAAGTTTTTAAAAACCAAAATTATTACTATTGTAGTAAAACATACATATAAAGTCAATTTATGTACATAAACATCTGAGTTCAAAAATAAAACATTTACAAAAATTTTTTAGAAATTAAAAGCTAGCATCCCTTATATTCATTTATTTTTTGATTTATAATGATCTACATAGCACAACAAGATACTAAATCTTATAAGTGACAGTGCTATGTTTACAATCAATAAGGTATAAAAAATTAACATTAATTAAATATAAAAAATTAGAGAAAGTTAATTTATGTATATAAATATTAAATTAAATTAATAAGGTAAAGTATAAAAATAATAATAATAATAATAATAATAATAATAATAATAATAATAATAATAATAATAATAATAATAATAATAATAATAATAATAATAATAATAAGAATAATAATAATAATTATAATAATAATAATAACAATAATAATGATGACCTAAAAAATTAAATCACAAAATTTACAAATATGAGAGTAAAATTTTAATTATGAAAATAATTTAAATAACTCCTTTTTGAACGCGTTTGCATTGCCCAGATTTTAGATGTTATTTGGTAAGGAATTCCAAAGACTAATGGTGTGTATAAAGAACTGTCGCTGAGACAGAAGAGTCCTGAATCGTTGCTGTATAATCCCCACACCCCGGTGGGATCTGGCAAACTTAATTTTACAATATAGATACTTCGGCTGTTTCGTGTAAATTATTTTATGAAGTAGAAGGAGGCATCTAATTTTCAGGAGATTATCAAATTTGATACCAAGAATCAGGTAAGCTAAATGAGAAATGTGATCCCGACGCCCCTTAAGGAAAACATACCTGGCTATGTTATTGTACGCCAGGTTAAGTTTCTGGTTGTCATCATAACTGCAATTTGCGTATATCTCACATCCATATAAAAGTACCGGAATCAAGTAAGTTTTAGCAAGTTGCATGCGAATGACAAAAGGAGTTGAATCTATGACAGCCCACAAATTTCGAAGGATGCCATAAATTCTGCCAACAATGACACTTATATGGGTAGACCACGATAATTTGTCATTAAAGACAATACCCAGATTAGTAGCCGACCTGACAAATTCAATTTTATTTCCCCTGATACTCAATTCAGGTATGACAAATGATCCGTTTGTTCTCGAAAGTGTAATACATTTAGACTTAGAAGGATTGATACATAGTCCATTGGCCGAGGCCCATCCGTCAATCCTTGCTAAGTCACGATTAATGTAGTCCAAACAAGAATAAATATTCTCCCTTGGAGTATATGTGTAAAGCTGCACATCGTCAGCATACATGTGAACATTACAGTTAACCAAAGCATCAGGTAGATCATTTATGTACATGCAAAACAGCAAAGGTCCAAGTATAGACCCCTGGGGAACACCTCTACTAATAGTAAGTGGATCCGAAACATTGCCATTGAAATGAACCTTCTGAAATCTGTTCGTCAAATAAGAATAAATTAGATTACAGGCAGTTTCGGAGAAATAAAACAGTTTTCGGAGCTTTTTCAATAGAACCACATGATCGACTGTATCAAAAGCCTTAGAGTAATCAAGCAGAACCAAGAACGCCACACTATTCCCATCAAGTTACGACCTAAGTTCCTCAACTACATTTACCAGAGCGGTAGTACAACTCCTACCTTTCATGAAGCCCGACTGATTAACCGTTAAGAAATTGTGGCCCCTCAGATTTTCATCGATTTGTCTGGCCATGATGTTCTCCAATACCTTGGATAAAAAAGGAAGGATTGCAATTGGCCTGAACTCACAATTAGTTTTGGGAATGGGAAGGATTTTAGCCAGTTTTCAACTTTCAGGAAAAGAAGACTTAGTCAGAACTGTATTGAACAAGTAAGTATAGTAAGGCAAAAGTTTAGGAGTCAGAGCCTTCAAGAATAAAGGATGCAAATCATCAGAACCAACTGCATTCGATTTTACCTCTGAAATACATTCCAAAACCTCAAACTGATTTACGCAACGAAAGCTAAAGGAATACTGTGGTGGAACACAACAGAGGTCATCATACAAGTCACCATTAGACCTTGGGACCCTAGAATTTACGAACTGGTCATTAAGCTTGTCCACATCCACATCAATATCAGCCTTTGGACATTTTCGGCCTATTCCTATTTCACGAATTACATTCCATTTAGACTTGTTGTCCATAGCATTAGAAAACTTTCCGCCATAATACAATCTTTTTGCAGTTCTTATGCTCCTGGTAACTTCCATCCGTGTAAATCTATGTAAAGCTTTCAAATCATCCGTCCTAAACCTCTTCCATCTCCTGTAAGCACTATCCCTCCTCTCAATGAGTGCTTTTATTTCCGCATTAAACCAGGGCTGTTGTTTAGGTTTGATGTGCTTGGTTTTGACAGGAACGCACCTGTCATAGAGCAAACGCACTCTGTCCTGAATAAACGATAATTGGTCATTCGCATTACCCAGTGTGTATACCTGGTCCCAAGATACGCTATCCAGTTCAATATTCAGAGTTGCATAATCAATGTTTCCAAAATCACGATACGTAATATATTTGTCCACGGGACGAGTTACGGACAAATTATAATTAAGGAAGAGAAGGTCATGGTTGGAGAAGCAGGAAGCAGAAATTTGGTCATATAACAATACCCTGTCAATGTGATTCACAAATATAAGGTCTATCAAGCTACTGGATGTTGAGTGGAAATGTGTAGGTGTTGACACATTTACAGGACTGAGGTGAAGTCAGAGCATTGGTCCAATAAGGGGATTATCAAGTAATTTTTTATTACTTTTTTATATTTATTATTAATTTTTTTCCAAAAATAGAGAATCTATGCCAGTGTTGTTTATTGAAACATAAGCGCAACAATAATATTGAATCATCTTAATCTACGGGTGGTGTAAATATTAAGGAATCAGAAGCTCTTGACATTCATACATACATACAAAATTCAGTGTAATGTTGGCTTCAACACATTTTTAATTCGTTCTTAAGATCTTATCATCTGATCTTACTATTTACACCATTTATAACCGACCGAGGATGGAATAAAACTCTCATGTATGGGTCGCTGCCTCAAAGTCTATTTTGAGGTTTCTCGGCCGTGTACAGGCGAGGCCGTAGTAGCTCGGTAATGACGGTAGTGTATGCAACTCCATTGAATCATTGGAGCGATGAGGTTTGTGTTTCACTGTTCTATCGCTACTACAAAAGGATTTTGCTCGAACGAAATAATAAGACTTGTTCCCGAAAATCTCGCGTCTTTTCCGGCCAGCACATCCTTATGTGTTCGACTGGCCAGTGGATCGCACACTTCATTACAGTAAAAATACGTTCTTTGGTCGGATTATTCTTATGTGGAACTCAATTCCTGCAGAGGTCTTTCCTGATACCTTTGGTATAAAAATATTCAAGTCTAGTGTCCATAAACACTGTTCTATCTTGCCTTCTTCCCATAACATATGTTTATAGTTCCAGACACAATGCCATCCATCCTCTGTTGGTCGTACGAAAAAAAACGACGCAGCCTTTGTTCTTCCGATGGTAATATTAGAAGCTATACACAAATTTTTAAAATTGTCTGCAGCGACAAGCGATAAGTTATTGTAATTTTTTTGGCTTTTAAGGGGTAAAAAGGAATAAAATACAGAAAAATCCTCACATGTATGCGATAGTAACTTGAAAATATAATACTTTACTCCTTGTATTTACTAAAATAAATTTCCAATAGTAATAATTGTAAAGTAAATACAAAGCTTAAAGTGGCTTTTAATGTACTAAAATAAAGAATATGATGTAAATTTTTAATTTTTAAAAATCATCAAAATAAGGGCTTAAATCGTCAAATCGTGTGATATTTTTGGAGCTCAAAATCGTCAAAATGACGATAAATCGTCAAATCTGGCAGCTATGCCTGTAAGCCTGTTCCTATCTGCCACATGTAAACCAAACATAATCGAAATAATCGAACAGTTTATCATGTGCACCCATATTCATCAATTGTTTCACTTTCATTCTTTAGACTCCACATGCTTTCATGTCCCTGTATAGGTCACGCTTATCAAAATCAATAATTGCCTGCTGTCAGCATCATGACATACCAATCTCGTTTTTAACCGGTTGATTGAAACATTTAAAATTGTTTCGTCGTTTTTTATAAACAATTTTTGTTGCCAATTCCTTTGCCAATTCCTGTTGAGTATCGTTTTATTTCTGTTGCAACAATTGCAAGTTTTTTTGCAACCCAAACAGAATTCATCATACATGAGTCAAAAGCAGTTACAGTTTGTCTTCAGTTTGTTGTAATTTTTTTATTTGTTAATGATTGTTGCCTCATTTATACCAAACAATTGCAGTGTTTGTTATTTTTGTATTTCAGGCCTTTGTTTGACTTGCTGTTCTGGTTTTTCTTTCCATTTCTTTTAAGTTGTTGCTTGCGGCCCGTTGCAAATAATTTTTATTTTTAAATTCTTTTTTTATGGAATTCCGTTTAAATTTTTTGCCTTCACCTTATTGTGTGTGCTGACAGCTAAATTGATTTAATGTCTTCAACTTCTTGAGGTTTGATTCTGATTGCTTGTTATCTACTGTTTGGTTACAGATGACACTCGTTGCTTTCGTTAATGCAACATGCCAGGTGGTGCTTAACATCTCTTTAATTGGCAGTTTAAATGAAGGAAAAAAATTAAAAAAAACATATTATTTTCGATTCTGATACGATTCTGAACATTATAACCTTGACCATTGGCCAATAACTGAGACTCCACAAAGTTGCAATGTGTTTGTGAGCGCTTAAAAGAAATCGTGATAGCCTTCCAACCAACATACATACGTATGGAAAGTATTAGAAAAGTCGATAAAGAGACCACAGTTAAGCAGATTTTTTTTGTCAACAAAGACCATTACGCTGACATTTAAAAGAGTAATACCTAAACACTTTAGTAAATCTAAGGGTACTTTCTTTAGAGACTCCCAATTCTTTGACAGTTGATAACGGCCATCTTGTTGAAGCTACATCTGTCAAATTAGTTGTCATTTATTCAGTTTGTTTTGTCAAATTACCATGGGCGATCACAGACAATGCCATGTGTTCGACGAATAGAACCAGTTGCCAATTAAAACAAATCGTTATTGAAAAATCAACTTCAGCTGTGAGATCCTTTTCTGGATTACTGAGTACAATACCAATTCATACAAGTTCCAAAAGCATCAAAATTGCATCACGACAAAGTCTCTGTTTGATATGCATTTACAGCTGGCGTCGTCATCGATTCATTGTCCTTTGGGTATCACGTTGATCAGGTCATCATTGTCGACGTTCAGCCCAATAAGTCGAAGACTACTATAACTTCTATCACCTGAATTAGATAATCTGGATACCAACGAAATGTGATTTTAACAGGATACCAGTATGTACCATAAAGCTCATACCATAATGAATATTATTTTCGAGAAATTTGAGGACATGATTTTCTAACTTAAAGGTAATGTGACCTGGCAACCTAGATTGCGCGATTTGACTCCTTTAGATTTTTCTTGCAGGGCTTGATTAAGTCGCAATTGTATGCGAATAAGCCATAAATCGCAGAGGTTTATCCTCAGAGCCAATATAACCCATCTAATCGAAAAAATTCGGATTGATTTATTAACCAAAATTATAGAGATCAAGCGCAGGATAACTCTTGCCAAAAGGTGCTACTGTGGTCTCAATAGGCAATTGAGCAGCAGAGACCTCTCTCGTATGACGAAACTAGTACTCTACAAGACGCTCATGGCACAGAGGCATGGACTCTATTAAGCACTGATGCAGCTGCCTTGAGAGTATTCGAGAGAAAAGTCCTACGTAAGATCTTCGGTGCAGTGCGAGTTGGCGATGATTTCCGCATCCGATAAAACAGCATGACATAGACGTTGTGCAACGCTGGCTCAGCCATGTCGTTCGAATGGAGGAGGATGCGCCGGCGAGACGAGTATTTGATACGGCGATCCGTGGAATTCGGGGAAGAGGACGACCTTGTATGCGTTGTAAGGACCAAATCGAGGAAGCTCTGTCATCGATTGGTGCGACTAATTGCCGTAGGCGCCCAAGAAGCAGGGGCGCCTGGGAGGATGTGTTGCAGCAGGCTGAAATCCGTTAATCGGGTTGTTAATGGCCAACTAAGTAAGTAAGTAATTATGGAATATTGAACGTTTCCGATACTCTCCAACCGGAAAAGCCGAGGCGGCCAAAAGAAGTTGGTAATCATTAAAATATAGTGTGCCAAGCTTTTATAGTGATGGCCCAGACAATGTCGTTTTCAAAGAAATAGGGACCCATGAAGCCGTAAGCTGGAAAATACACACCAAACAGTGACTTTTTCGGGATGCATTAGATGCTCTTGGATCTTAAGCGGATTGGCATCGTCCCAAATGAGTAGTTAAATACGTAACCATTTATCCAGGGATGGGGCTCATCACGGAAGGAAACTGTCTCATAAGTGTCCATTAAATAATGTGAAATATTTTAGAATTGAAGTCACCGTAGTCTAGTAGGTAGTGTGTTGGCTTATTAGATGTGAAGCCAGGGTTCAACATCTCAGGTCGGACATCTCCTACACATAAATATTTTTTCGGTGATTTCCTCTCTCAGCAGATTTGTAACAAAAATTCTGAAAGTAAACCAAAATTGCCATGAAAACTTTCTCAACAAAATCTGTCGGTCAGAGAAGAATTTAAAATTTGGGTCCCAGCACTCCTGTATAAAATTAATACACATAAAATAAGTGGTGTGAAAAACTAGGTCGTAATCCTGACTGAAGTGTTGTATGTGTTTCTGAATTTAAATTCAATATTTTTTCTTTAAATTTTTAGTACCTTCTGCAATCGTTTTCAATTTTTGTTCGCCTCATATTAATTTTCTTATTTAAAGAGAACAAATGATACTTCCTTTATGGCCTGCAATCAGCCAAGAAGGAAGAATATACATATGCATTGAACTAAAATCATGCCATATTAAAATTATGCCCCCACGGCATAACATTTCCATTCCATTTAATAAAACAAACCAATTGCACGAAATGAATTGCAATGTAAAATAATTTAATGGGCCACCATTATTACCCATGAAAAGAAGAAAGTGGGCATGTAAAAAAAATTTTTATTTCTTCTTTCGTTTTGTATAATTGAACTGAAATTTTGACTCCTTGTACTTGGTAGTATTACATGGTCGTAAAGTGCTATTCCTTGTAAGCGGTTAAGGTAACACTAGGTCAATAATAAATAAAGAAAAAAAGCGAAGAACGTAACACGAAACCCGTAGTATTAGTTTTAGTGGTACATAATTACGTAGAAGGAGTACCTTAAGTGTGGTTACCAGAACTAAAAAACATATGTGGTCATAACACAGTTGTATAAAAAAAAATAAGATTTAAAGGCGATAATAAATAAAATTAGAAAAATAAATTTACGTTCGTGTAGAAGAGAAGTAGCATAAAAGTAAGGAGTTTAACTTTTCCAGACGATTTGCATTTGATTTATGACTCTCGAAAATTGCCAGCCATATGTAATGTCTTCTAGCTGTAACACGCGATAAATAGTCAAATGGATTTGGTTTGGGTTTTTCTATTTATTTGCATTCCATTTCGATTTTGTATTTCGGTTCTAATTACTTGGTATGCAACAATAAAAATAAAAAAATTTTGAAGATCAATCCTGCAACAAATGTTGCGTGGCCATTTTTTCTCATTAACATATACAGTGGACAGCAAAAGTCTTAGAGTCTTTTGACAAAAAAAAGTCCCCACAGGGTTAAGAGTATTACACAAAGTCCCGATATGACTTCAATAGAGTATTTAGGAGATCATTTGAAGAACGGCTACGTAATCGCTAAACCTAAAACAAAAGTCAACCGAAAAACTTGATCATAGTGCCATCAGAAAACACTAAACAAAACTTGTATATTCAATTCCAAATGAGTTAAATGGAGTGCTTGACCTAAGGGATATTCTACTAAATACAAGCGATAACATTTTCATATATTGGAATTGAATTGAATTTTAAATTTACTCAGGGTTCTCCTTGGGGGTACCTATGGAGTCATCTGAAACTTTTCCTTATTTTTCTCTTGTTTTATAAAAACATTAAAAAATTCTTTGTTTTATAATAAAACAGAATTAAATTAATAAAATAAATATAAAAACCTAATTTTTTTATACAAACTGATGGTTAAAACTCATGAAATTGCTGAAATATAATGCTGTCCACTGTATGTATGATAACAAAACTTACTTGGTGTACAGCAAACATTATCAAAAATGATTTTATAGATTTTTGAAGATGAACCCGCGTAATCTTGATTCAAACAATGACGTTGAGAGCGAATCACCAGAAGTGCATACCAAGAACATATTTGAATTACCAGCAATCTTGAAACATCTGGTTGTTTTTTAGAGCAAAAGCATTGGGGAGGACAATACATATAAAAGTATATAGCAGTCAGTACAATAGACTGCCAGATAGGAGTGCTATAGTAGAAGAATATGTTTGAAAAGTCGTTTACTATCCGGAGAAATTCATAGAAAAACATGGACGTCAACACGACATTCGAAAGAAACTTCATAATACATACATACATACTGTTACGAAAATTAAAAAAATTTAGATACGAGAGTTTTGCTTTTGCATCGTTTAACATTGAAATTATAAACAAAAGCTACAAAAACAAAACAATGCAGTAAACAAACCAGTTTACAAATTATCGTCCTGCTTAATATAACAACAAACACCAGCATAAAAAATGGAAAACAAGTAAACAAAAATACAACGACAAACACCAGTCACGAACGTTCGCCTTCAAGAACTTTTCTAACAGACTGTTTACTTTGCCGTATAAAAGGCAAGGCAAAGCAGGCGAAGGAGTTAGTGATGTTCAGTCAGTCTTATGTGAAGACGCAGTGTGTTTGAAGAGAATAATGGTGGTTTGAAAATCTCGGTTACAAAGATCTGTTGAGAAATTGTTATTGCTTATGCGAAGGGTATATACAAAGGAATAACAAAGAAAAGCAATTGTTTTTGTTTACATCAAGTCGTGAACAGTGGTACACAGAATTAGCATTTAATTAAAACTAAACACAAATTTATTTGTATATTGCGTGTGTTAATATTTATACAAGAATGGCGATACCTACAGTTTAAAGCCGGCTCTGAACGACAAATTTTTGAATAACTTTTCATGGCAATTTTATTTTACTCTCACAATTTTTGCCAGAAATCTGCTGAGAGGAAGTTGGCGAAGAAATATTTTTCATAATTTGTTTTTTGTTGGAGATGTCTGACCTGGGATTTGAACGGAGGCTTCACGTCTAATAAGGCAAAACATTACCTACTAGACTACGGTGACTCCGATATGGACACAACGAAAGCGACCTTTCTTCACCATGCTGGGATCTACATACATACATAATTGGTCATTACAACCCTTCAGTCAGGATTACGACCTAGTTTTCTCACATGCTGGGATCTAGTATTTTGAAAATGCTTTTTAACGGACTAGTGCAAAAATGCTTTATTGGTTTAACTACTACCATGTACAGAATAACAATGCAATACCCTCTTAGCTTTAAGAGTCAATTTCGTCACATTCTTGATCAGGATGATGACGAACTCTTGAAAAGTATTTGGACTGGTTTAAATTTACTGCTCTACTAATAGTATTGTTACGTTTTTACCTTTTTAAAAACATTTAAAATATGAGTTCGTAGATTGCAAATAAAATAAAAATAAATTTGTTTTTATTTTCAGATAAATTCTTTATTGTTCGCACAATTCTGTGTGCCACTGTTCACACCTTTATGTAGCAACAACAATTGTTTTGTTTGTTATTCATATATTTATACTCTTTTGCGTAAACACTAACAATTGTTCGGCAGATCTTTATAATGGAAATCTTCAAAACACGATTATTCTCTTCACACGCAACGCGTCTTCACAGCAGACTAAATGTATTTTTATTGACCCCTTTGCCTGCTTTGTATTGGCTTTTATATGCCAACGTAAACAGACTGATGACTGATAAGTCGAATGTTCATGACTTCGCTTTCACGAGATTTCTATAAATGTAAACATCGTTGTTTCATTGTTGTTTGTGTTTGTTTACTTGTTTATCCCCTTTTTTATCTGATATTGTTGTTATATTTTTGTTTTTTTGTTTATCATGTAAACAAGTCCATTGTTTTTGTTTTTGTAGCTTTTGTTTATCATTTTAATGTTAACCATTTTCATTTTCATAATAGTATAAGAGATAGAGAATGTGTTACAATAACATGTCAACAGTAAATTCTAAAAGTTGACAAATGGAAAATAAATGATGCCCAAGTAGAGCGAAAGGTAACAGTGCCACTTAAATAATTAACATCAGATAAAATTTAAGAATTCCTTCAATTGCAGTCCTCGAATCCACATATATGCAATAGTTTTATAGGATTTTTAGAAATTAATGTGATAATTTGCTTAAAGAATTCAAGAAAAGTTTGTATCACTACAAAGAATAAAAGCCACTGCATGACATATTAATGTATTTAATAATTTGTTTAAAGTATTTGAAAAATTACCTCGACTTTATGTTTTAAATGTGTCCCTTATTACACCGGTATACCTGTCACAGCAATTGTTTAAGCCTAAATAATAAAAGAAATCCCCGTCGAAAAAACATAAAAAGAGCAAACGATAGCAAATGACCTCTTTAACTCGTCTTCAATTCATTCTTTCTTAAATGAAGGAGTATAACACAGTATGGCAAATTATTTTCAGTACAAGTAAACCAATAACAAGTCCCTCGTATACATAAACCACATTTCGATCAAATTTATTGATGTTAACAATTTTAACGATACGGTCAATAGAAGAAGGTTACCTTTTTTATTTATTCTTCTTTCATTTTTATGGTCCTCTACGTTCTAAGCTCCCCTATGGTTGCGTTGTGGTAGATGTATGTGGCTTGTGGTGTATGACGTTCAGATGATAGTCGCCTCTAAAACGTAAAAATACTTAAAAATTTTTAGTACTTGAATGAATGTATTCCGCAGGGAATGTTGATGGTATAAAGGCGGTGTACGAACATGTGCTCATATGTCTCGTATTGTGTTTGGCTAAGAGTGCTCTTATAAGAGTAGTTTTTAAGCGCCACTTAAGGCGGAGAGCATATGTAAACATGATGTTGAGTAGCAATTATGTTTAAAAGGGAAATTTAAAACCTATTTGCTTATCATTTGTCCTCAAAGTGTAAGTGTAAGGTTAAGCCGAAAATCTACGTTTTACTAATCATTTACCACTATTTCTTATGCTACAAAAGACAAATTACCGGTGAAGGACAGAAGGAAGAGTAAAATGTGATTCCAGTACGATTCTTATACAAAAGAAAGGTAATAGTCCTGGACCCCATAGAAACTCGTTGATCCTTTATTAAGAAACCTTATTGAGTTTAAAAATGCTTGGGGTAGATATAGGTCAAATGAGATTATATGTATATGTAGCAAAATCTTTGGACCCATAGTGATACCCTTAGAAAAATGCAACTCTCTCTCCTTTATTTTTGAAAACATTTTCGTATGCCCTTATCACAACGATCACCCATTCCCATCATATAGCAAGTATTCGTTTTTCAAGAGGCCAAAGTAAACCGAACAAGTTTAATAGATGGAATCATTCCTTGGCTTGGCAAAATAGTATCTGTTGTTATACTAAGCGTATGAGCAATAAAATTTTAAAATAATTATCGATTTCTCATACCATTTGCAAATGTTTAACTAATGAAAACTGCTGCATAAAATTAAGCTCAGATTTTATCAAATTTTCGGTTTCCTCAAAACGATCCTTCACCTTCCTTAATTCCAAATTCCATCTGTACTACTGATTAATATTATTTAAATGAGTACCGTAAGATAATTAATTGGAAGAAGTGTAAGATATTGAAGTCTTCATGATGAGAGTACCTAATAAGCATATACGGGTGGTTTAGGTAAAACTCCTTCCAATCAAAGACGCAGTTTCAAAGTATAGTATAGAATAGTATAGTATAGTATAGTATAGTATAGTATAGTATAGTATAGTATAGTATAGTATAGTATAGTATAGTATAGTATAGTATAGTATAGTATAGTATAGTATATTATAGTATAGCATAGTATAGTATAGTATATTATAGTATAGCATAGTATAGTATAGTATAGTATAGTATAGTATAGTATAGTTTAGTATAGTATAGCATAGTATAGTATAGTATAGCATAGTATAGTATAGTATAGTATAGTATAGTATAGTATAGTATAGTATAGTATAGTATAGTATAGTATAGTATAGTATAGTATAGTGTAGTATAGTATAGTATAGTATAGTATAGTATAGTATAGTATAGTATAGTATAGTATAGTATAGTATAGTATAGTATAGTATAGTATAGTATAGTATAGTATAGTATAGTATAGTATAGTATAGTATAGTATAGTATAGTATAGTATAGTATAGTAGAGTATAGTATAGTATAGTATAGTATAGTATAGTATAGTAGAGTATAGTATAGTATAGTATAGTATAGTATAGTATAGTATAGTATGAGTTTTTGTTAGTCTATCTTATAAAGCAGAACACCGTTCTTTACCTACACGAGTTCCTCAAGAAACATGACAGTTTATGAAGACTTTAAAAGCAGAGGCTAACTGAATAAAGCGAAATCCAGCAAAATTTTATGTGTGAATGCTTATTTCCATCGTAACCTATTGCAATCTTTCAATATGAATGGATATAAGGGCCTCAAAATTGTTAATTGTTGATTAAACATATACCAACCTATTGAGTTCGACAAGAGAACGGTTCGCATTCTAACAGAAATTCTAACGGAACACTGCGTTATTGGCAGTTTCGTGGACAAACTGTGTCTGCCCCACAAGGACTGCTGCAGTTGCTGTCATGATGTGGAGGAATCGGTGCAACACCTTTTATGCGAGTGCCCTAGACTTCAAAACAGACGTCATCAGTTTTTGGGTCGCAGAACGTTTGAAGATGGTGGCGAACTTGCCACTAAGTTTACTGGTCGGTTTCATTCGCAGCTCGGGGTGATTTAGACCTACCAATAACGAACCATGACAAGGAGACTTACCCCACACTGGGTGACGCAATGGGCTACAAGGGCCGACGGGTGAACTTGCCTGTTAACGGCAAGCTACTCACTAACCTGACCTAACATAATCATATGCAATAACCCAACAAAGTGCCGATTTAATCCAGGCGTTCTGCATTTTAATCTCATTTCACTTACTTACTTAATTGGTTATTACAACCCTTTAGTTAGGACTACGGCCTAGTTTCTCCCACCACTTATGTTGTGTGTGTTAATTTTATACATGAGTATGGGGCCTACAGTTTAAAGTCGACTCCGAAAGACAGATTTTTGAGAAACTTTTCATGGCAAGAAAAACTCTCAGAGTTTTTGCCAGAAATCTGCTGAGAAGAAGTCGCCGAAGAAATACTTTTTATGTTGTGTGTGTTAATTTTATACATGAGTGGTTGTACCTACAGTTTAAAGTCGAACGCGAACGACAGATTTTTGAGAAACTTTTCATAGCAATTGTATTTATTCTGATAATTTTTACCAGAAAACTACTGGGAGGAAGACGCCGCAGCAATATTTTTTCATATTTCGTTTCCGGGGTGTGATGATTAGGGTTTGAACCACAGACTCTCAACTAATAAGCGAACATACTACCTGCTAGAATACGGCAACTACTAATCAGCTTAATTGAGTATTATCTCTCAGTTTAAATCTGACATAATAGGAGTTTTAAATTCCTCCGCTAAGTGAAATAGATTTCCTTTATTTTCCATTAATTGTTATAATTTAAGAAATAGAAAAAAGTCTGGAGATTTAAATTTAATAAATTTCGCATTAAATTCTAATTTTCATTCTTAAAGTGTTTTCGTTTCATAGTTTCATTTACTTTTCCAAAAATTAAATTTTTTGCAAAAAAAAGTCATGCAAATCACAAACAAAAAAGAGTGCAAAATTAATTTCTTTTAAAAACAGAGTTTGTTTCAAGAAATCACCCATACTCCTAGTCCATGGAATACAAATTTAACTTAGTTTTGTGGTTTAGTTTACGTGGCGTATTATTTGCAATATAAATACAAATATTAACACACATACATGTTTAATTATGTTGCTATAAGGCAGCCATAACCGAAAAATAAAGAAGTAAAGAGAAGAGTTTACAATAACTGCACATTATCTTACACACACACACACATGTAGAAAAGTCAAGGATGTGTGTTTTCCTCAATTATACTCTCTAGTTTATATTTGTATAAAAAGCAGGAAAACTTTTCACTTTTCTTTGTTATGTTTTGCGTTTTTGCTTGCTTTTCTTATAGTTTTCTTCTCTCTGCATGTAATTGTGTAAGTGAGGTGAAGGAGTGAGGAAACAATATGAATGAATATTGTTTTTATTATGGTTTTCGTTTTTTTCTTATTGTATACAAATACAAACATAACTAAATTCACAAGTGCACACACACATATATAGACTTTGTTTGAAGTACATTGTCAAAAGTGTAAAAAAGAGAGAGAGAGAGTGAGAGTGTTTGCTGTGCTGAAGAAATCAAGAAAATACCCCAATGGCTAGAGTTGTTGTTTTGGTTCTTATATGAAGTATTTGTTTATTTGTTTTAATAGCTATGTGAGTACATAATGGTGTATGTATGTAACAACAGTTGTATCATTGTATGTGTGTCTGAATTTCTACCATACATATGTACTTCGAAAATGTTTGTGTAAGCGTTTGTTTTTATATTCAAACAATACCAGGAACATACAAACAAAACAAATGCAAATAAAAAAGAGGGAAAGCTGGTCAACGACGACAACATAATGCTTTACAAAATATTTCAAAGACTGTTTAAGTGTACTGCCACAGATTTTCTGGCTGAAACGTGTCAGAAATAACAAATTTTCGATGACTCTGAACTATGAATTTGGTTGAATTTGAAGGCTGCCATGGGTTATGCTGGCCTTGAAAAACGCTGTTGCATGTGTTTTATTCTTAAAAACCTACGACTTAAAAAACCCCAGAAGAAAAAGTCTAACGGGGTCTAATTGCACGATTTGGGTGGCCAGTTCACATCACCTCTACGTGAGATGACCATGCCTATATAATGTTATACGCCTGCCCAATATGGTCGGAAGCACTCTCCGTGGGAACGACAAGAAAGAAACTATGCTCGGTGTATCGTCTAAGCGCGATTAGACAGATAAGTGTCTTCAGGACTGCGTTTGGTGAAGCGGTACTGGTATTGGCAAAGACAATAACGATAGACATATTGGCGGATGAGATGAGGAGGATATACCTTCGCCGTCTCGTGTACCAGGAACAAATATCAGCTATATAAGCAGAGGAACGAAGGACTTCCATGCACAAATGGCAGTTATAATAACGAAGTAATACCTTACGGTAGTCCCGCGGAGGGAGAGTGGTTGAAGAATGTAGGGGGTGGGTTTAGTACGTAGGCACCAGTGATAGTGAATCGTACACTCTTTTGTTGGAACAAAAGTGTATTTCGAAGATTCCCACCACCGGCCCCAGACAAAAAAGGTGACCATGTCCATGCCATTGCTCGTGCAGAATATCTAATGTGGCATGAGTTGTGCGATACGAATCGCCGCCCGGTTAAATTCACATGTCCTTGGTATCTAGATCATCGCATACCGGACGAAAGAAGTTGGTTTTCATCGATAAATAGTACTCGCTGTTGACAGTGATAGTCTGGTCAATGTCGTTTTCAAAGAAGCTTGCATCAAAGCTTGTTTGAAGAAAACTATGGTATCACAATTCTCCTGAATTCCTTGAGGAGACGGCTACCTCTACTTACGTAATGTTGCCGCCAACCTAAAATCAACGCCAAACAATAATATTTTCGTTATACATTTAATGCTCTAGGGTATTTTGTGAATTTTCACTGTCTCAAGCTTGACAAACTTATTTGCTCGCGTACCTATTCATAACCAAAATCGGTATAATCGCTGAAGATGAACAATTTTATTATTTGTATATCCCTGGTGATTTGGCAAAACAGACTGAATAAATGTCAACTAATTTCTCGGATGTAGTTTCAACAAGATAGTCGTTATCAGCTGTCAAAGTGTTAACAAAGCGTTAAAAAACGCGATTGAATTTTCTTATGCAATAAAACCAAAATCGATGGTATTGTGCGCCTCATGGCAGCATGGGTTTGCATTTATATACCGGCATGTTCATAAGCTTCAACAAGGGCTTTTCGTGCTGAATTGAGAAGTAATAGTCCTTCATTGCTTTCTTGTTCGAAAATACGCGGCACCATAACACATTCACATCATAGTGCTCAAGAAGCTTTATTTTTTACTGGCTATCCGAGTCCTGTATGCAACCATTTAACTTTTTGATGTAATCACGTAGTGGAAAATACAATCGCCGTAGTCTAGTGTGTTGACATTTTAGACGCGAGGCCCTATGTCATACCCCAGGACAGACATCTCCAACAAAACGAAATAAAACAAATATTTCTTCGTTGACTTCCTCTCAGCAGATTTCTGGCAAAAATTCTGCGAGTAAATGAAATTGCCATGAACATTTTTTAAAAATACCTGTCGTTCCGAGTCGACTATAATCTAATAGGTCCCGCCACTAATCTGTAAAATTAACACACCCAACATAAGTGGTGTGAGAAGCCAGATTGTAATCCTGACTAAAGAGTTGAAATGACCAATTAAGTAAGTAAGTTAACAGCCAAGCGTCTAACCTCCAGTACAATGTTGAGTCACTTTGAGTTCTACTTTGAGACAATCTGATACACTTATTCATACATTTGTTTAAAGGATTTGCGTTATATTTTTAGGGATGTGCTAGATTCTGCTCGAACCAAAATTTTTAAAAATTGTTTATACTGCGTAGAGCTTGCTGTCTTATTTAGCAGGAACAATACTTAGTTTTCAATTTGATTTTTTAAGAAAATATGGCTAACTTGTTAACATATTTCAAATGTTAAGAAATTATGTTTTCATATCAACAACAACAATAGCAATAGAATTCAATTGCATTTGCATATCATTTAGAACTCAATCAATCAAGCATTCAATCAATCAAACAATCAATCAATCAATCGCTCAATCTATCAATCCTTGAGTGTTACAAATCGAACTAACATCGTTTGTAGGTACATTGGTGCACCTAATTTTAATCAAATGAAACAAAATAATGTTTTTAATTTCTCAAATCTGTCTGTACATATCCTGTGATAATCAAGTTCTAACACAACATTTGTAATGAGAAAATTGAGATGAGTATGTATTTTTCCCTTCTCGTTTTTCGTTAATATTCTGTATCATTAGGTTTCCTATCCTCGTAACCAGAGGAGAGAGACATTTTGAAACCACTACGTAATAATAGAGAACTCGATATTAAAATATTTACAACGTATTACAAGACGAAGTTATAACAAACGCTTTAACTGGGTATAGTTAACCCAACGATAAATGGTAGGGTGTTGTAAACTCTATGAAAATAACAAGTAAGAACTATTCCAAGTAAATTGCAGTATTTACTTGCCAAAAACGATGGAAAACTAAAGAAAAAAAATTTAAAATGGATTTAAAAAAGCAAATAGCACGACTGGATATTTCAATTTTGAATATGCGAACTGCAAACAATTTAATTTTCAATTCAGAAATCCAAACAGAAAAGATTTTCTAAATAAAAAAAAAACAAAACAATGATCATAAAACAGATTAAATTCAAGTTAAAATTCATTTACAAACTTGAAAAAAAATGCTTTTAAGAAATTATTTTAAACGAGTGATTTTATTCAGTTTAACAGAACTACTGGGCAGTTCAACTATTTGCAAAGGAAAAAAATATTTTTTTTTATTTTTATCTCTCATTGTTTTAAATTATATACGAAAAATTGTCCGATTTTATCATAACATCGTTTCCTACACAATCCATAATTGTTTGACATCCTCTTTCCTTTCAAATATTGGAAAAAAATTAAAATTTCTACACTTCAACAATGACTTCTAATCGGGCCAAGTGGGTCAGGAAATTAAAGTGAAATTAATTTCTCTTTTTTGCATTTTTAATTGAAATTCATTCATTGAAATTCAACATTATAATTGCCAATAAACTAAAACAAATTGAATTAAACGGAAATTATTTAAAAAGGAAACAAATCGAAATTATTGGCTCCCACATAGATGAACTGAATTACAATGAAAAAATTAATTGAAGCTAATGTAGGCCACTAAACTTACAACATTTAAATAAAAAATAGTTTTTGAAACATAAAGAAGTTTTTATTTTAAAACATATTTCAGGACTCGAATTATTACATACATACATGCATAAATGGTCATTACAACCCTTAAGTCAGTATTACAAGCTAGCTTCCCTCACCACTTATGAGAGTAACACGAACTTGTCATGAAAAATTTCCCCAAAAAAATTCTATCGGTAGAAGCCGACTTTAAACTGTAGTTTCCGTCTCCTTTAGTTAGTATTACAACCTTATTTCTCACACCAACCAAGTTGTGTTTGTTAATTTTATAAATGAGTGGCGAGACCAATAGTTTAACGTCAACTCCGAATGACAGTTTTTTGAGTAAATTTTCATTAAAATCTTATTAGATCAGAGTTTTTGCTAGAAATCTGATAAGAGGCAGTCGTCGAAGATATATTTTTCACTTTTCGATTTATTGGAGATGTCTGACCTAAAGTTTGAACCGTGGCTTGACATTCAATAAGCCAACACACTACCTACTAGATAACGGCGACTTACCTTAGTCAGCGTATCCCATGATAAATTATAAGAAACCCTAATTATTAGCATTCAACAGAAAGTTTTAATCGTCAGAACATGTACCCGAAGCCAAAAACAATCTCCTTCTACCAAAAAATCTGGACAGTCAGAAAGACATCTCCTTATATCCTGCCGAAGTCCATCTCAGATCTTTGCCAGATAGTTGCCAGAGACTTGGTGGAACAATGAGCAGTAAGGCAGCCTCTCGTTGATAGTATGGAGCCACAGCAATAAGACATCATCCGTCTAATACTGTCAATTAATGAACCAAGACTGCTAAGAATGTAACATTCCGATTTATCGTTCCATAGTCTCTGTACGTTTTTGAGATCCTATCTCCCTAAGGTTAAATCACACGAATCTTCATCACTAAAAACAATTCTTTGTTGAAAATGCTCGTCTTCTGCCAGTTTTAATAGGTTGGCTCTACGAAAGGTTCGTTTGGTTTCAATTTTTATACCACTTAAGCCTAGATCCTTAAGTAAAATTTTTCTTGTAGTCAAGTAAGCATAAAGCCCAAAAAGTTAACAGCAATGTATCGATATTTCCGCATTGTCATCAAGACTTTTCGATTCTACGGCAATATTTCCTTTTCAGGTACATACATTTTTCATTGTCTTGTTGTTACTTTTGAATTCTCAGTAACTGAACTTCGCTGACAGATTTCTTCAAAGCAACTTTTTACAATTCGGAGGCGTGTTTTTGGCTTTAAACGATTAATGATGACTTGCCCAGAATTTCTGAATATGTGCTACTGTACAGTATGGCAACATAGTTTAATATTCTCCGTTCTCAAGCTATGATTATCGATTGTTCTGGTGCAAACCAATATCACAAGAGTAAATAGCTTCTTCTGCAAAATCCTGCACCAACTGTGACTTAAAAAACTGTTCTTAACACGTGTTAGAATATAATTTTGAAAACATTTACCATCTCTGTCTGTATGGGTACATTAAACGTTTTTTATAAATGTACACGGCTATGTGTGCTGCGTTACTAAAACGTCTTATTTTTAACTGAAAATAAAATACGATGACTTCTCGTAGTGTGGCTTACAGAAAGCTGAAAACAGCTCATTTATCGATTTCCTAGCAGCAAAGATGTGATTCTAGATATTTCGAAGGCATTTGGCAGCAAACTGGGTCACATCACAAGGTTCTTTTCGCAATGATATTTTCTCCACAACTTTCAATCCTAGCTACTACTTTGGAAAAGTCAGTGATTTTTGACCTAAAGATTCTTTGATCATGAAACAAGCTTTTCTGAAACTGAAAACATGTGTTATGTTAACTTTGAGGATCGCTGTGCTTTATGGCTTATTCGCATACACTTGTGTCGTCAGAAAACTTACTTCGTAAGTCTAACGGATTCAAATCGCATGATAGTGGTATCCATTTCACATGAAAGATGACCATGCTCTCTAATCATACATACATACATAATTGGTCATTACAACCTTTCAGTCAGGATTACGACCTAGTACCTACAACACGTATCTTGTGTGCGTTAATTTTATATATGAGTGGCGGGACCTACAGTTCAAAGTCAATTCCGAACCACAGATTTTTTAGAAACTTTTCATGGCAATTTTATTTGCTCTCAGATTATTTGCCAGAAATCTGAAATAATGTCATATTTTCGGTTTGCTGTCTGACCTGGGGTTTGAACCGTGGCCTAGCGTCTAATAAGCCAACACATTAGACTACGCCTCTCAAATCGAACTTACAAAACATCCATTGTGTGACACGTAGCCCCATGCTATTGAATATTGTTCAGAGCATACAATTCAAACCAAAAGAAATAGTAAATATAGTCATGGACTTATACTGTTCGCCATTGACAGTGATGACTTGGCCAAGACCGTTCTTAAAGAAACATGGAGCGATGAAGCTTCCTTCTCAAACTCAGCACCAAACAGTGATTTCATCGATATATTATTGGATTGAATGTAATGTTAAGTAACTTTACTTATTGAGTCCTACTTCTCAAGTAGTAAGTGACTGGTTAACTAAATACTAAGTATTGATGGATCAATGATTCCTTTTTCAACAAACTAATCAAGTTTCTTGTGGGACAGAGAGGACATAGGCTTTATTTAAAACGGCTTTAGGCATATTAGCACAGCACAGTGAAATTGCGAAAGAAGTTGTATGTAAATACTGGTAATACGGTATAGCAATACATTACAGTAGAGTACGGAAAGAAATCAATAATGTTGCCATATAGGATATACAATCCATGTACTTAAGCAATAAGAAATATAAAATGCTCATTAAATTGCCTTTATGATTACCTCAACGTGTATTGGAAAATAAAATGAAAAAATTTTTTTCATTCAATCATTCTACCTTTTCTGACTATAGCTGAAGACAATGTTTTTTTTTTGTTGCATTTTTTTGGCAGAATAAAAATAAGTTGTTCATATTTTTAAGAGAAACTGCATATTCCATGGGGCATTTCGTTCAAGCGAATATTTTTTTCTATTTTTTTCTATTTTTATGGAATATCTTTACAGCCTTTGCTACATACATTTCTTTTATAATTCTTTTTATTTAAGGCCTCTAAAGATTGAGATCAGCCTATCCTATATGATGAAAATAAAAACGGCTTAAGTGTTAAGTGAATTTTTATTGAAAAATGAATTTCAAGCATAAAGTTTACCAAACATCTCTGAAGTATTTATGGCTGTCAAAATAAAATGAAAAATAAGAAGAAGAAAATTTTATTAGCATCACACCAATGCAAGAAAATTATTTATTTTTGTTTATAACCTTAACCTGCATTAAGCATTGAGGCATGATGATAGGAAGTCTATAAATTCATAAGAACGTGGTATTATTGCTTACAAAAATCTAAGTAAAGCTTTAAACAAATTTAAAACCGGCCTTAAAATGTTTCAAATACATAAATTTGCAATAAATAATTGTTGTGGGTGGTATTCCTTCAAATATTCACACTTTAATCCCACAACACGCTATTCTGTATTGAAAGGTGCAATTAAGTGTTAAAATTTATTAATTATTGTATGGTTTGTAATGTTGTTCTTGTTGTTTTAGCGCGTACATACATATATTACAAAAATCACGCAAGCTTTAATTATTTAATTACATATACTTCAAACACCATGGGAATAGAGGAATTACTAAACAAATAGGAGTCGCCGTAGTCTAGTAGGTAGTGTGTTGGCTTATTAGACGTAAGGCCACGGTTCAAGCCCCAGGTCAGACATCAAAACGAAGTATGAAAAAATATTTCTTCGGCGACTACCTCTCAGCAGATATCTGGCAAAAACTCTGAGAGTAAATAAAATTGCCATGAAAAGTTTCTCAAAAAAGAATCGACTTTAAACCGTAGGTTCATGCATGTATAAAATTAACACACACAACGTGAGTGGGATGCTAAGCCGTAATCCTGACTGAAGGCTTGTAGTGGCCAATTATGTATGTATGTATGTATGCAAACAAATAAGGCCCCTAATTTTAATTAATTAAAAAAACAGTGAAATTTACTGAAAGCTGCGCTTTTAAAGAAAATTCATTCGTAGACAATTGGACAGTGATAATTCGTTCTTCGCAGCACTATTCGTATGTGGAATGCTTTTCCTGGAAAAAGTTTTCCTCTCTCTAAGCTGTAATCCTGACTAAAGGGTTGAAAACACCAATTAAGTAATTAAGTGAGTTGAATAATAACGCCGTGGAGTCAACAAATTCACACTATCAGCTACATTTTCTTTAACAGATAAAAAATGATAATGTGTTGGCCTAAACACATCTGTAATTTTACCAAAATCGGTCAATTTATGATAATCCTAATCACACCGTTTTGCTCGGAAAATGGACACGTTTGAATCGGAACTTTTGGTGTAAGTACCCCGATGGGATGTAATGACCAATTATATACGTATTGTTACGAAAATGAAAAATCTAGATACTGGTGTTTTGCTTTTGCATTGCTTAACATTAAAATTATAAACAAAAGCTACAAAAACAAAACAATGCAGTAAACAAACATGTTTACAAATTATCGTACTGCTTAATATAACAACAAACGCCAGTCTAAAAAATGGTAAGCAAGTAAACAAAAGTACACAAACAACATTACAATAACAAAATGTAAACAACGATGTTTACATTTATGGAGATTTCGAAAAGGCGAAGTCATGAACATTCGTCTTCAAGAACTTTCATCAGACTGTTTACTTTGCCATATAAAAGGCAAGGTAAAGCAGGCGATTGAGTGAAGTTCGGTCAGTTTGTGTGAAGACGCGATGTGTTTGAAGAGAGCAATAATTACAAAGATCTGTCGAATAATTGTCTAGTAATTGTTATTGTTTATGCAAAGGGTTTAAAAGGAGGAATAACAAAAAAGACAATCGTTGTTGTTTACATAAAGTTGTAAGCAGTGACATACAGAATTGTGAAAATAATAAAGAATTTTAATTAAAACTAAAAACAAATTTATTTTTATTTTATTTGCAATCTACGAACTCATAGTTTAAACGTTTTTATTTTATTTATTTATTTATTTATTTATTTATTTATTTATTTATTATTAATCATAGCACAACAAGATAATAATCTTATAAATGAATGTGCTATGGGAGTACATCAAAGAACAAAAAATAATAGCAAACCATTGATTATATGAGTAATGAATTGTTTGTTTTTAAAAGGTAAAAACGTAATAGTACGTATGTATGAACATGTGTGAAATCAGTTGTCATTTATGCAGTATGATTTGTAAAATCAACATGGTCGAATAGACATTACATGTGCTCATTGATTGGGTGTTTGACCTTAATTTTCTTCGAAAAATCATCTTCACCCATTTCTGGATGAACAAATTGTGCGTGAACAAACAAAATTGTGCTAATTTGGAAGGATACCAATCCACTTGAAATCCAAGAATATTCAATTCATCCCCAAACCGCCATTGTAGGAGTAAGGACCTTGAACTGGCGGAGCCTGCGGTTCATATTTCTATGAGAACACCATTGGCCAGGCCATTACTCTCAGTAGAAATCATTTTAGGCCGATGAATACCAACTCTTTTTTGGCCTGGATTAGGTGGCTGGGACACCGACGACTTGCGGTTTTAATAGGGCGGCGCTACGTGCCACAAAGCTCATGTCATATTGGATGACATTATGCTTTAGCGATTTAAGCGATTTATGAGCGTACGATTTCACTCCATTTTATGAATGGGTTTTCTTAAGAATTAGATGTCTATGATTAAGCTACAAACTACAGCGTTGCTCAAACCTAACATAATCAATCCATGCCGTCGGCATTCCAACCAGATTTTCTGCGTATCCCAGGGAAGCCATGGCAGACATTCCACACATTATGACATCAAGAGGTCTTTCAGAAGAATAAAAAATTTCAATGGTATCTCTCACACATTTTGTTTTATTTCAAATTAAAGATAGGAAGCGGTTAATGAAAGCGAAAATTCTTATTTTTGTATAAAAATACCCTCGTTCTCATTCCATATGAACTAGAAAACTTTACAGAAATTAAATGATTTTTCTTACTTCTTCTATACATTTCCTATGGATTTAACTTCAACTTCATATTTGTTTTTCCATTGAAGTGAGATTGTTTCCCGCCAACATTTCTTGTCGTTTTCTTCTTTCCATACATATGCAACGGAAGTCTAAACATTACATGTGATTTTAAACTTTAAGTCTTGCATTAGAAGGTACTCATGTGTAGTGGATGGAGCTCAAGTATTTTAGTTTTTTCCGCCTCTCCTTTTTGTTTCCTTTAAAATCATAATGCTGCTGAGAAAGGCAACAAAGAAAAACGATTTTGCTTCGAAAGGAACAAAATGAAAAAAAAATATCTTTCATTTTAAGTTAATGTGGGTTCTTTAGGACCAGCAATACAACAAGTTGTACTTCACTTTAAGGCTCTTCAGTTTCATTTCTTTCTTAATACATATGGCTTTTGGTTTTTATTTAAAGAAAAACGAAGCTAAAGAAAATCATTTTCAAGTTTGTAAGATTTGAAATAAAAAACTATTTTAAATTCCATTTGCTTTGGCGGCATTGTCTGGCAGAGAACCGATGACTCATTTATTACCATAGCAGAACTATCAGGTCTTACCACAGGACTACAGTACTTTGTCAGTTGCTAAACTAGGACGTTGTACAATGCGTCAATTCGACCTCCGGGTACTGTACTTGTCAATAAAGACAAGTACACGTCCTCTAACCTAACCTAACCTAGTCAGTTGTTAACGGCCTTCTTGTAGATGTAACATCTGTCAAATTACCATGAGCGACCATAGATAACGGCAACTGTTCGAAGAATTGGACCAGTCGTCAATTAAAACTAATTTTCATCGAAATATTAACTTCAGCTGTGAGGTCCTTTTCTGTATGACTGAGTACAATACCAATCCATAAAAGATCCAAAAGCATCAAAATTGCATCTCGACAAAGCCACTGTTTGATGTGCATTTACAGCTGGCGGCGTTATCGATTTTTTTTTTTAATATCTCATTGGTCAGGCCATCACTGTCGACGTCCAGTCCAATAAGTCAATGACTACTTTAAATTCTAGGACCTGAATTAGATAATCTGAGTACCAACGAAATGTTACCACACAACTCATACCACAATGAATATTATTTTCGAGCAATTTCAGGACATGATTTTCTCAATTGAAGTTAATATGAACTGGCGTCCTAGATTGTGCGATTTGACTCCCTTAGACTTGTTCTTGTGGGGCTTTCTTAAGCCACAAATGTATGCGGAAAAGCCACAGTCGCAGAGGTTTATCCTCAGAGCCAATACAACCCATCTCATGGCAGAAATTCACACTGATTTATGAATGGGGCCTGCAGCAGTTGGCTACTGACACAAATTTTCATAGAAAACTCATTGTCAGGATAAGTTCCATTACTGGGTGAATGAGTATGTAAGTAAACAAAATGGTTAAATTTGGGACGATAGGAATCCACATGACTCTAAGAGCAAAAAAGTCACTGCTTGTTGTGGAAAATAGACTTTGAAAATGATGATGGCAAGATCAACACTGTCAGTAAAGAGCACTATTGTGTGATGATTAACAACTTTTTTTTGGTCTTAATTTGATGATTTGCACACCAACGACTTGTGGCTTTAACAGGACTGCACTATGTGCCACACAGCTCATGCCACTTTGGATATGCTGTACAAGTGAGTTGAGGACATGGTCATCCCATGTGCAGGCGGTGTGAACTGGTCATCTAGATCGTGCAATTCGACCCCGTTAGCCTTTTTCTTGTGAAGTTTTCATAAGTCGTAGGTGTATATGAATAAACCACAAAGCTGACATAACCAATATCGTCGGTGCAATTTCGCACGATTTATACACCAGAGTCATTGAATATTGAACATTTCAAATACGTTCCACTCAAAGTAGTCTTAGCATGCATTTGAACGATGTTATAATCCACATTTAATGGCGTTAATAGGTCTCTCAAACGAATAAAAGTTTTCGATAATAGAACACACACACGCTTTGTTTTATTCCAATTTATAGAAAAAATTTAAAAAAAGACTCTGAGGATATAACGAAAGCCACTGCTTTTGTGTTGTCTTGTCAATTTTGCCCCCAATACCTCTCGGAGATATGTCTATACAGTAGCAGAATCTGGTTTTGCTGTCATAAACTGCAGAACGAGAAGTATTCAAGAGAATACTTTACACTGAAGTCACCGTAATCCAGTAGGTAGTATGTTGGCTAATTAGACGTGAGGCCTTGGTCCAATCCCCATGTCAGACATCTCCAACAAAACGAAAAACCACGGCGACTTTCTTTCAGCAGATTTCTGGCAATTACTCTGAAAATGAATAAAATTGCCATGAAAAGTTTCTCTTTGGCTCGCAGTCGAAAGTAGACTGTAGGGCCTGCCACTAGTGGATAAAATTAACACACGCAACATGGGTGTTCCGAGAAGCTAGGTTGTTATCCTGACTAATGTGTTGTAATGATCAATTAACCCATTAATGCCGGAATTACTTTTTTTCTAACGGTTACCGTTTTGTTTTTTACACTCCTCTCAGAGCATAAAAACTAAAGCAACCTCTGCTGGCAATTTAAGTTGCCACTAGGCACTAATGGGTTAAATTATTATTATCGAATTATTTTTCGAAAAAATTATAACTCTTGCAGCTTTGCATTACGATTTAATTATAAAAATTGGTTTTCAATCTCCATTTGCTAATGCTTGATTATAGGCTCTGAAATGAAATGTCTGTTTTAGGCATTTTACCTCCGCCTGATATTAAATACAACACATTATTGGTTATTATAATTTAATAAAATAATTATCTCACATATGCATTAAAGAAAATTATTTAGTACTGTGAAAAAGGAAAAAAGAACATTATATTTATCATAATGCTGCCTAAATATATGCACGATTTTTTCCTATAATTACACACCAAAAAAATATGCAAAACAATACACTGCATTACATATGGATAGCGAGTATCAATTAAACATTTTCCATACGACCAACACAGAATTTTTTTTTAAATCACGTTGCAATTAAAATAATCAATTCCCTGTGTTATTTAACACAAAATTAAATTAATAACAACAAAACAAAACATGTTTTTTATGCGTATAATTATAGTTCCATCGATTTTATTTAATACTGTTTTTGGTTTTGAAATAAAAATTTTATGAGTTTTCAACGCCGTTACGCAATTGGGAATAGGTTTTGTACATGATGGTGGTAATTTGAAACACAATTTTAATGAAATTCTTATTATGGCTCAAATGTGTTTTGAAAATAAAATAATACACTCATCGTTTCATAATTTTCATATGACCATAAGGCTATAATGGTAGCTAAAATAATGGATTTCAAAACTTTGAGGAATGTTGATATTTCGGCATAAACTAATAACTAAACAAAGCCTCACAAAAACTAATCCAACAGCCTTGAGTCGCGTAAACAAAAATCTCGTGAACAGATTCATTCATATGCCCGCTGTATGGTGTGTTACGGCGTCTGGTTGAACCAAATGCCTTTAATGTTCAACAGATTAATTTATGGAAACAAAAATTAGGTTAGAATCGTTCGATAGTTTCGTCATTCAACGCACCGAGAGCCAGTCGCACATTTTTTAAGAAATAAGGACCAATGATGTCTCTTGCACAAGCAGATAGTTCATTTTAATGGATGATTCTTTAAAGGCTTTGGAATTGTGTTTTCTCCAAATTAATGGCAAAAATGCTCATCTTCAACCAGTTTAAGAAATCCCAATGAGTAAAAATGTGACGCAAACAATGGTCGCTTATCGTCAATTATTGTACGAGCTGTATTTTAGAGGCATATCACACGCATGCGTCAGAGATCAGCAATGAATCGTTTTTCGCTACTCATATGAGTGAGTCAACAGTATTGAAATTCAACTACTCCGATTCACTCGGTCTCCCTACAACATTGATTTATAAGTACCGGTTGTAATGAGTATGAGTACAACGTTGACATCAAACTTATAACATTCGAAATATGTTTGATCCATACGCCTACTCAGATTCAGATTCATAAATTTAGAAAAATACTTATTATACTCATAAATGATTCGAGTGATTCGAATCATTCATCAAAATTTGCGGTCTTAGTATTTGTTGCATTTACAAAAAAGGCAGAAAGAAAAAGACAAGGCAGCAAGCAAAAACAACCAGAAATAATGAGTATGATTCAAATCTACACATCTTTTTGAATACTCATTGCTGATCTCTGGTACTAATGCACCATCATCATACTCGTACATAATCATCATCCTCATACCTCACCATCGCACTCATACATTTGGCATCATTCTCATACATCATCATCATACTCATACATCGTCATCTTACTTATACATCATCAGCAGATTCATACATCACCATTATAGTCACACATATATCATCATCATCCTCTTACATCATTATCACACTCGTAAACTATCATAACACTCATACATCAACATCATAATCTTATATCATACTCATACATCATCATCATACTCTTACATTATCATCATGCTCACATGTCATCAGCACACTCAGTCATCATCCATACACTTACACCTTATCAAGATACTTTTACATCATCATCACACTCACACATCATGATCACACTCATACATAATCATCTTACTCTTACATCAGTATTACACTCATACATCATCATCACTTTCAGACATTCTCATCACTCTCATACATCATCATTACATTCATACATCATGTTCACATTCATACATCATCAGTACACTCATACATCATGATCACACTCATACATCATCATCTTTCTTTTACATCAGTATCACACTCATACATCATCACCAAGGGGTCGAAAGATAAAAAACCTTGAGTTCGACAGCGAATCGACATTTCGACATCTTCAACACTCAGCGATCCATCACCAAAATTCTCTTAGGCATGAACATTTCTTTATATTGTTGATGGTTGGCAATCGAAACGAGTAATATTGGTTTGAAAGCGAGCAATAATTGCACTAATTACTCGCTCACTAGACCGGCTGTCTGGAACATAAAATGGACGAAATTATTTGAGGATTCCATGACAATTTTTTTAATTTTTAAACGTTGTCTGGTGTTCAATGATTTGTAATCAATTTCAGATCGGCTTTGGAACATAAAACTGTTTTTATAAATAAAGATTTGGCCAGAAAAAATAATAAAAAAACACAAGAACTGGCGTTGTATACCTTACTAATCCAGGCAATACATAAAATTCTGAGATTCTATTTAAAATTTTATTTCTGTTTTTGCTTTAATTTTCTTTTTTATTGATGAGAAATTCAAGAAATTAAACTTCTTCTTTGCAACATTCGACATCCTTTTCTAGAAATTAACTGCATTGGATTTTATTTTTGTTTTCATTTTCTATTTCATTTGTGGTCTTCGGTTTTTATGCCATTTTGGGTAATAAAATCAACAAAAAATTTTGAAGGTGAAAAGGAAATAAAACAAAAAATTTCACTTGATACCAGAAAAAAATTGGAAAACAAAATAAGAAGTTTGGGAAAAACTTTTTGTTTATGATTTGCAATAACGTATATAAACAACGATGTTTACATTTATGGAGATTTCGAAAAGGCGAAGGCATGAACATTCGTCTTCAAGAACTTTCATCAGACTGTTTACTTTGCCATATAAAAGGCAAGGTAAAGCAGGCGATTGAGTGAAGTTCGGTCAGTTTGTGTGAAGACGCGATATGTTTGAAGAGAGCAATAATTACAAAGATCTGTCGAATAATTGTCTAGTAATTGTTATTGTTTATGCAAAGGGTTTAAAAGGAGGAATAACAAAAAAGACAATCGTTGTTGTTTACATAAAGTTGTAAGCAGTGACATACAGAATTGTGAAAATAATAAAGAATTTTAATTAAAACTAAAAACAAATTTATTTTTATTTTATTTGCAATCTACGAACTCATAGTTTAAACGTTTTTATTTTATTTATTTATTTATTTATTTATTTATTATTAATCATAGCACAACAAGATAATAATCTTATAAATGAATGTGCTATGGGAGTACATCAAAGAACAAAAAATAATAGCAAATCATTGATTATATGAGTAATGAATTGTTTGTTTTTAAAAGGTAAAAACATAATAGTACGTATGTATGAACATGTGTGAAATCAGTTGTCATTTATGCAGTATGATTTGTAAAATCAACATGGTCGAATAGACATTACATGTGCTCATTGATTGGGCGTTTGACCTTAATTTTCTTCGAAAAATCATCTTCACCCATTTCTGGATGAACAAATTGTGCGTGAACAAACAAAATTGTGCTAATTTGGGAGGATACCAATCCACTTGAAATCCAAGAATATTCAATTCATCCCCAAACCGCCATTGTAGGAGTAAGGACCTTGAACTGGCGGAGCCTGCGGTTCATATTTCTATGAGAACACCATTGGCCAGGCCATTACTCTCAGTAGAAATCATTTTAGGCCGATGAATACCAACTCTTTTTTGGCCTGGATTAGGTGGCTGGGACACCGACGACTTGCGGTTTTAATAGGGCGGCGCTACGTGCCACAAAGCTCATGTCATATTGGATGACATTATGCTTTAGCGATTTAAGCGATTTAAGAGCGTACGATTTCACTCCATTTTATCAATGGGTTTTCTTAAGAATTAGATGTCTATGATTAAGCTACAAACTACAGCGTTGCTCAAACCTAACATAATCAATCCATGCCGTCGGCATTCCAACCAGATTTTCTGCGTATCCCAGGGAAGCCATGGCAGACATTCCACACATTATGACATCAAGAGGTCTTTCAGAAGAATAAAAAATTTCAATGGTATCTCTCACACATTTTGTTTTATTTCAAATTAAAGATAGGAAGCGGTTAATGAAAGCGAAAATTCTTATTTTTGTATAAAAATACCCTCCTTCTCATTCCATATGAACTAGAAAACTTTACAGAAATTAAATGATTTTTCTTACTTCTTCTATACATTTCCTATGGATTTAACTTCAACTTCATATTTGTTTTTCCATTGAAGTGAGATTGTTTCCCGCCAACATTTCTTGTCGTTTTCTTCTTTATTACATTACATGTGATTTTAAACTTTAAGTCTTGCATTAGAAGGTACTCATGTGTAGTGGATGGAGCTCAAGTATTTTAGTTTTTTCCGCCTCTCCTTTTTGTTTCCTTTAAAATCATAATGCTGCTGAGAAAGGCAACAAAGAAAAACGATTTTGCTTCGAAAGGAACAAAATGAAAAAAAATATCTTTCATTTTAAGTTAATGTGGGTTCTTTAGGACCAGCAATACAACAAGTTGTACTTCACTTTAAGGCTCTTCAGTTTCATTTCTTTCTTAATACATATGGCTTTTGGTTTTTATTTAAAGAAAAACGAAGCTAAAGAAAATCATTTTCAAGTTTGTAAGATTTGAAATAAAAAACTATTTTAAATTCCATTTGCTTTGGCGGCATTGTCTGGCAGAGAACCGATGACTCATTTATTACCATAGCAGAACTATCAGGTCTTACCACAGCACTACAGTACTTTGTCAGTTGCTAAACTAGGACGTTGTACAATGCGTCAATTCGACCTCCGGGTACTGTACTTGTCAATAAAGACAAGTACACGTCCTCTAACCTAACCTAACCTAGTCAGTTGTTAACGGCCTTCTTGTAGATGTAACATCTGTCAAATTACCATGAGCGACCATAGATAACGGCAACTGTTCGAAGAATTGGACCAGTCGTCAATTAAAACTAATTTTCATCGAAAAATTAACTTCAGCTGTGAGGTCCTTTTCTGTATGACTGAGTACAATACCAATCCATAAAAGATCCAAAAGCATCAAAATTGCATCTCGACAAAGCCACTGTTTGATGTGCATTTACAGCTGGCGGCGTTATCGATTTTTTTTTTTAATATCTCATTGGTCAGGCCATCACTGTCGACGTCCAGTCCAATAAGTCAATGACTACTTTAAATTCTAGGACCTGAATTAGATAATCTGGGTACCAACGAAATGTTACCACACAACTCATACCACAATGAATATTATTTTCGAGCAATTTCAGGACATGATTTTCTCAATTGAAGTTAATATGAACTGGCGTCCTAGATTGTGCGATTTGACTCCCTTAGACTTGTTCTTGTGGGGCTTTCTTAAGCCACAAATGTATGCGGAAAAGCCACAGTCGCAGAGGTTTATCCTCAGAGCCAATACAACCCATCTCATGGCAGAAATTCACACTGATTTATGAATGGGGCCTGCAGCAGTTGGCTACTGACACAAATTTTCATAGAAAACTCATTGTCAGGATAAGTTCCATTACTGGGTGAATGAGTATGTAAGTAAACAAAATGGTTAAATTTGGGACGATAGGAATCCACATGACTCTAAGAGCAAAAAAGTCACTGCTTGTTGTGGAAAATAGACTTTGAAAATGATGATGGCAAGATCAACACTGTCAGTAAAGAGCACTATTGTGTGATGATTAACAACTTTTTTTTGGTCTTAATTTGATGATTTGCACACCAACGACTTGTGGCTTTAACAGGACTGCACTATGTGCCACAAAGCTCATGCCACTTTGGATATGCTGTACAAGTGAGTTGAGGACATGGTCATCCCATGTGCAGGCGGTGTGAACTGGTCATCTAGATCGTGCAATTCGACCCCGTTAGCCTTTTTCTTGTGAAGTTTTCATAAGTCGTAGGTGTATATGAATAAACCACAAAGCTGACATAACCAATATCGTCGGTGCAATTTCGCACGATTTATACACCAGAGTCATTGAATATTGAACATTTCAAATACGTTCCACTCAAAGTAGTCTTAGCATGCATTTGAACGATATTATAATCCACATTTAATGGCGTTAATAGGTCTCTCAAACGAATAAAAGTTTTCGATAATAGAACACACACACGCTTTGTTTTATTCCAATTTATAGAAAAAATTTAAAAAAAGACTCTGAGGATATAACGAAAGCCACTGCTTTTGTGTTGTCTTGTCAATTTTGCCCCCAATACCTCTCGGAGATATGTCTATACAGTAGCAGAATCTGGTTTTGCTGTCATAAACTGCAGAACGAGAAGTATTCAAGAGAATACTTTACACTGAAGTCACCGTAATCCAGTAGGTAGTATGTTGGCTTATTAGACGTGAGGCCTTGGTCCAATCCCCATGTCAGACATCTCCAACAAAACGAAAAACCACGGCGACTTTCTTTCAGCAGATTTCTGGCAATTACTCTGAAAATGAATAAAATTGCCATGAAAAGTTTCTCTTTGGCTCGCAGTCGAAAGTAGACTGTAGGGCCTGCCACTAGTGGATAAAATTAACACACGCAACATGGGTGTTCCGAGAAGCTAGGTTGTTATCCTGACTAATGTGTTGTAATGATCAATTAACCCATTAATGCCGGAATTACTTTTTTTCTAACGGTTACCGTTTTGTTTTTTACACTCCTCTCAGAGCATAAAAACTAAAGCAACCTCTGCTGGCAATTTAAGTTGCCACTAGGCACTAATGGGTTAAATTATTATTATCGAATTATTTTTCGAAAAAATTATAACTCTTGCAGCTTTGCATTACGATTTAATTATAAAAATTGGTTTTCAATCTCCATTTGCTAATGCTTGATTATAGGCTCTGAAATGAAATGTCTGTTTTAGGCATTTTACCTCCGCCTGATATTAAATACAACACATTATTGGTTATTATAATTTAATAAAATAATTATCTCACATATGCATTAAAGAAAATTATTTAGTACTGTGAAAAAGGAAAAAAGAACATTATATTTATCATAATGCTGCCTAAATATATGCACGATTTTTTCCTATAATTACACACCAAAAAAATATGCAAAACAATACACTGCATTACATATGGATAGCGAGTATCAATTAAACATTTTCCATACGACCAACACAGAATTTTTTTTTAAATCACGTTGCAATTAAAATAATCAATTCCCTGTGTTATTTAACACAAAATTAAATTAATAACAACAAAACAAAACATGTTTTTTATGCGTATAATTATAGTTCCATCGATTTTATTTAATACTGTTTTTGGTTTTGAAATAAAAATTTTATGAGTTTTCAACGCCGTTACGCAATTGGGAATAGGTTTTGTACATGATGGTGGTAATTTGAAACACAATTTTAATGAAATTCTTATTATGGCTCAAATGTGTTTTGAAAATAAAATAATACACTCATCGTTTCATAATTTTCATATGACCATAAGGCTATAATGGTAGCTAAAATAATGGATTTCAAAACTTTGAGGAATGTTGATATTTCGGCATAAACTAATAACTAAACAAAGCCTCACAAAAACTAATCCAACAGCCTTGAGTCGCGTAAACAAAAATCTCGTGAACAGATTCATTCATATGCCCGCTGTATGGTGTGTTACGGCGTCTGGTTGAACCAAATGCCTTTAATGTTCAACAGATTAATTTATGGAAACAAAAATTAGGTTAGAATCGTTCGATAGTTTCGTCATTCAACGCACCGAGAGCCAGTCGCACATTTTTTAAGAAATAAGGACCAATGATGTCTCTTGCACAAGCAGATAGTTCATTTTAATGGATGATTCTTTAAAGGCTTTGGAATTGTGTTTTCTCCAAATTAATGGCAAAAATGCTCATCTTCAACCAGTTTAAGAAATCCCAAGGAGTAAAAATGTGACGCAAACAATGGTCGCTTATCGTCAATTATTGTACGAGCTGTATTTTAGAGGCATATCACACGCATGCGTCAGAGATCAGCAATGAATCGTTTTTCGCTACTCATATGAGTGAGTCAACAGTATTGAAATTCAACTACTCCGATTCACTCGGTCTCCCTACAACATTGATTTATAAGTACCGGTTGTAATGAGTATGAGTACAACGTTGACATCAAACTTATAACATTCGAAATATGTTTGATCCATACGCCTACTCAGATTCAGATTCATAAATTTAGAAAAATACTTATTATACTCATAAATGATTCGAGTGATTCGAATCATTCATCAAAATTTGCGGTCTTAGTATTTGTTGCATTTACAAAAAAGGCAGAAAGAAAAAGACAAGGCAGCAAGCAAAAACAACCAGAAATAATGAGTATGATTCAAATCTACACATCTTTTTGAATACTCATTGCTGATCTCTGGTACTCATGCACCATCATCATACTCGTACATAATCATCATCCTCATACCTCACCATCGCACTCATACATTTGGCATCATTCTCATACATCATCATCATACTCATACATCGTCATCTTACTTATACATCATCAGCAGATTCATACATCACCATTATAGTCACACATATATCATCATCATCCTCTTACATCATTATCACACTCGTAAACTATCATAACACTCATACATCACCATCATAATCTTATATCATACTCATACATCATCATCATACTCTTACATTATCATCATGCTCACATGTCATCAGCACACTCAGTCATCATCCATACACTTACACCTTATCAAGATACTTTTACATCATCATCACACTCACACATCATGATCACACTCATACATAATCATCTTACTCTTACATCAGTATTACACTCATACATCATCATCACTTTCAGACATTCTCATCACTCTCATACATCATCATTACATTCATACATCATGTTCACATTCATACATCATCAGTACACTCATACATCATGATCACACTCATACATCATCATCTTTCTTTTACATCAGTATCACACTCATACATCATCACCAAGGGGTCGAAAGATAAAAAACCTTGAGTTCGACAGCGAATCGACATTTCGACATCTTCAACACTCAGCGATCCATCACCAAAATTCTCTTAGGCATGAACATTTCTTTATATTGTTGATGGTTGGCAATCGAAACGAGTAATATTGGTTTGAAAGCGAGCAATAATTGCACTAATTACTCGCTCACTAGACCGGCTGTCTGGAACATAAAATGGACGAAATTATTTGAGGATTCCATGACAATTTTTTTAATTTTTAAACGTTGTCTGGTGTTCAATGATTTGTAATCAATTTCAGATCGGCTTTGGAACATAAAACTGTTTTTATAAATAAAGATTTGGCCAGAAAAAATAATAAAAAAACACAAGAACTGGCGTTGTATACCTTACTAATCCAGGCAATACATAAAATTCTGAGATTCTATTTAAAATTTTATTTTTGTTTTTGCTTTAATTTTCTTTTTTATTGATGAGAAATTCAAGAAATTAAACTTCTTCTTTGCAACATTCGACATCCTTTTCTAGAAATTAACTGCATTGGATTTTATTTTTGTTTTCATTTTCTATTTTATTTGTGGTCTTCGGTTTTTATGCCATTTTGGGTAATAAAATCAACAACAAATTTTGAAGGTGAAAAGGAAATAAATCAAAAAATTTCACTTAATACCAGAAAAAAATTGGAAAACAAAATAAGAAGTTTGGGAAAAACTTTTTGTTTATGATTTGCAATAAGGTATAGAAAGAAATTAATCTGTTGGGAATATTGAAAACCATAAAATACTTACTTTCTCCTTTGCAATTTCATTATTTATTCTGTTGTGAAATACGATTTCGATTTAGAAAAAAAATAGGACATAAAAAACCATCAGTTTAAATTGTTTTATGGGTAAACAAAGCCTTAAAAAAGTTGCTTAAAAATGCCAGCTTTTATTGCAAAAAGGAATTATTACAGTGCAATACAATACAAACAATACAAACTTGCATCATCTAAAAATGTTCTCTTTAAAAGCATTCCAATCAAACCACAGAACACTTTACAAAGGCCCATAATTTTAGCAAAGTGTGGCTTTTTGTATTGAAAACAATAACTCTGATTTACATTTTTTAAAGCCAATAAATGTTTACCCCAGGGGGCTTTTAAACCATGATGGTCATCGCAGGTGTTTGGTATAACAAAAGCGGAAAAATTAACTTTAGTTTTATGCATCGTTTCTGCAACACTATTGACTATCAACAAAATAAATGGCAGACCGGCTTCAAACCTCATACATACAACTTTTCATTTATAAAATTTGAAAGCCACCTTTTTCGGTGTTTGATTCCGAATTTCTTCACTTTGTAGTCAAAAATTTTAATCACACGTCACTTGTACAACAACATATGATTAATTGGACAGTTTCATTATTTCTACAACATATCATCCTCATACTTTATTATTACACTCACACATCATCTCCGCACTCATACATCATCATCATACTCATATAACAGCATTCATACATCATAATCACATTCATACATCAGCATGACCACGTAGTCGAAGGACAAAGACCAACAATTTGAATACGACTATGAATCGGAAATTCGAAGTTTTCTTCAACACTTAGCGATCCATCAATAACATTGTTTCGCAAATGGAAACGGTATGCAACGTTTATCAATAAAATGAGCAAAAGCTACACAAACAAATACAAGGAACTTGTTACAAGTAAACCAACAGCATCAGTATGAAAGAAAAGGAGATAGACAAGTAAGGGAGAACGCAACAACAAGCAATGTGAACAAAATACACCTAGAAGGCGAAACCCCGAACGTTCGACTTCAAGAACCTTCATCAGACTGATTACGTGGGCATATAAAGAGGCAAGACAAAGCAGGCAACGAGTTGTAAGAATTCAATCAGTCTTGTGTGCAGACGCGTTGCGTGTGAAGAGAACAGTCGTGATTTGAAGATCTCCGTTGAAAAGATCTGTGTTGTAAGCAAAGAAGAATAGCGGAAAGCAATTTTGTTATATACGTCAAGTTGTAAACAGTGGCACACACAAATAGTGCGAACAATAAAGAATTTAATTAAAACTGAACACCGATTTATTTTAATTTTGTTTGCAAAACAACTCATATTTTAAACGTTATAAAAAGGTAAAAACATAACAATATACTCTTTGATACGCATATTTCTTTGTCTTATTAATCGAAAAGACTAAAATTAGTGCAAACACGATCAATAACTGCGCAAATTACTCTCTCACTAGACTGATTATTTTGCCCATAAAATTGACGAAATTCTTTTCTTTTCATCAAGGGCATCATCTTCCTTGTGAAATTCCAATGAATTTTAAAAAGTTTAACAATTTTCGGTGTTTTTTTACAATTCACATGCCCATAGTTTAGATTTTAATTTTCTTTGATTTTCTTAGAAGACAGAATCAGTGTAGAAGGAAAGTTTAGAGCTCATACAAAACAGAAAACTAAAAATAAATCAAATTGAATTCAAAAGCAACTTTAACTACTGTTAAGAGCAACTAAATAGTAAAGAAAATTTAATTTAATACACAGAAGGAACTTTTAACAAAAACTCCATTTCTATTCACTTGCCTTCTGCTGTGGAAATAAAATGAAGAGATGAAAACACAAACAAGACCGGCGAACACATATTCAATTACATTTACGAGTGGTTTTACTTTTCATATACGAGTAGTAATATGATGGCTATGTTGCTATGTTTACAGTGTATTTACTTGTAAATAATGTGAATGTATGTGTATGAGTAAGCACAAGCTATGTGTGAATGTAGGTAATTCCTATATGTACACACAAACTGAATTAAATTTATTAAATAAATCACAAAAGTTTGGCCACCAAAGAGTTGTTTAAGATATTTTTTAAGATGGCTATTCCTTCTCTGAATTTCTCGGTAAATGTAATTGCACACTACATAAGGAATCCGGAATTGAGATTGTTTTCAGTGAGTACCAAATTCTATCCTCAGAATTACACTCAGCGTAATCAATCGCCTTCCAAAATCGACTTCTTAATAAATTCCTTAGGCTATATATCGAATTCTGTCAAATTAGTTGTCATTTACTCCGTCTGTATTGCTAAACCACCATGGCCGAACTAATCACTCAACAATACGGGCAAATAATAAAATTGTTTTATCAAATTGGGTGCTACGTTCAGGCAAGGTACCGTGCACTTTACCCATTTATGACCGTCATAATCATCCAACGAGAAGACTACTCACAATCTGGTGGATAAATTCGTGTCCAATGGTCCATTAGACATACATACATACATACATAATTGGTCATTACAACCCTTCAGTCAGGATTACGACCTAGTTGGTCCATTAGACAAGCACGTCAATTAAACGCCAGAGTTGCTTAAAATATCAGAGCTGGTTATAAGAGACTGTAGTAGACTCTGAGGCAGAAGTCTGCCTTTCTTACTTAATTGATCATTAAAGTCATTCAGTCAGGATTACAACCTAGCTTCTCACACCCCCCATGGTGTGTGTGTTTATTTTATGCATGAGCGGCGAAACCTACAGTTTAAAGTCAATTCCGAAGAACAGTTTTTTGAAAAACTTTTCATGGCAATTTTATTACATTCTCAGAGTTTCTGCCCGAAATCTCCTGAGCGGAAGTCGCCAAAGATATATTTTTTCATATTTCGTTTTGTTCGAGATGTTTGGGCTAGGGTTTAGGCCGACTCTCTACTTACTAAACTACTCGTCGTTTCGCAAACTACAAACTGGGAATTTTGCGACGGGACTTGGGTCTGTACCCATACAAAATTCAACTGTCACAAATAACTATGCTTGCAATTGGCTACTGATCCTATCTGTCATCGAAAAATCGTCCTTAGCGATGAGACTTATTTGTTAACGAAAGAGCACCCGAAATACAAAATGGTTGAATTTGAGACGATATCAATCCACATAGGATCCAATGCGTGCAAGTATTCCAAAAAAGTTACTGTTTGATTACATTCGCCCACTGGCCCATTCTTAAAAACTTATAATAATTGTGGTTTGAAGATCTCCGTTCTAAGAATTTGCCGAACAGTTGTTAGTATTTACGCAAACAAGAGTGTAAAGAAGAATAACGAACAAAGCAAATTGTTGTTGTTACATCAAGTTGTGAACAGTTTTATCTAAAACTAAACACAAATTTATTTTTATTTTACTTGCAATCTACGAACTCATATTTAAAACGTATTTATGTTAGGGGTTCGGAGTGTTTGGTGTAGATAGCTTGATCTTTGCAGTGTTTTCCAGGGAAGTGGAAACCATCTTTCATGTGTCCAGGTCCACACTGTCCAGGTATTACTAAAGGGTGTTTTTTATAGAGGTATAGAACTTTATGTTGCAATAAAACAACGATGTATTATTCGATTGACATGAATTTTATTTATCCGAAAGATAATCTTGTGGCATTACATTTTAAATATAATTTCTGGCATAAGACCGCCACGGCTGGCGCGGATGTAGTCCAATCTGGACGTCCAATTTTCGATGACTTTTTCCAACATTTGTGGCCGTATATCGGCAATAATACGGCGAATGTTGTCTTCCAAATGGTCAAGCGTTTGTGGCTTTACCGCATAGACCAATGACTTTACATAGCCCCACAGAGAGTAGTCTAGCGGTGTTAAATCACAAGATCTTGGAGGCCAATTCACAGGTCCAAAACGTGAAATTAGGCGGTCACCAAACGTGTCTTTCAATAAATCTATTGTGGCACGAGCTGTGTGACATGTTGCGCCGTCTTGTTGAAACCACATCTCCTGGACATCATGGTTATTCAATTCAGGAATGAAAAAGTTAGTAATCATGGCTCTATACCGATCACCATTGACTGTAACGTTCTGGCCACCATCGTTTTTGAAAAAGTACGGACCAATGATTCCACCAGCCCATAAAGCGCACCAATCAGTCAGTTTTTCTGGATGTAACGGTGTTTCCACATACACTTGAGGATTACCTTCACTCCAAATGCGGCAGTTTTATTTGTTGACGTAGCCATTCAACCAGAAGTGCGCTTCATCGCTAAACAAAATTTTGGGCCCATTCGACGAATCTACGCCTTACTTGATGATCGTTTGGCTTCAAATCTTGCACGAGTTGGATTTTGGAAGCACGCAAACCAAGATCCTTCCGCAAAATCTTCCATAAAGTGGATGGACACAGATCCAATTCCTGTGCTCGAAGGCGGATGGACTCATTTGGGTCTTCCTCAATGCTACGCTCTCCAGCAGCAATAGCTTCTTCTGTACGCACCGTACAGCGTCTCTGGGGATGCGAGTTATCAATAAGAGTAAACGTGGTGCGAAAACGTTCCATGGTTAATCGAATTAACTGCTCTCATGGACGATTTTGTCGACGATAAAATGGACGTAGTGCGTGATACGTTTTCCGCACAGAACCATTATTTTCTAAATAAAATTGCACTATTTGCAAGCGTTGTTCTGGCGTGAGTCTATTCACGATGAATTGCCAAACCAAACTGAGAATAAATCACTTGACAGCTGTTAAATCGGTCGCCATCTTGAAAAGTAATGCCAACTTAAAGTTCTATACCTCTATAAAAAAACACCCTTTATTAAGTGTTGGCCGTTGTTGAGTTCTCATTTTTTGTCAGTTTTAATGGAAATCTGCAAAATCAAGATGACTGCAGTACCACCATTCATTTTGGTAAGTGTATAGTTTCCTATAAGATCGTTCTTATCTACGGATTGTATAAAGATTTAAAGGATCGCATTGGGGGCTTAATCTCTAACCTAACCTAAGACACCAAAAGCAATCTGTCCTTACTTGCATGCGAATTCCAAACCTTAATGTTACAAACTTTACACCACTTCCAAGTATATTGGCTTGTAGGTCATGAAATGAAATTCAAAAAGTAATCTTTTTTACTCATATTTTCGTTTTATTGAATTGTAAAACAATTTATAGTTCCCACGTACTTATTGCTCTGCTCTAGCAAGTTTATTAAACATATTTTTGGGAGGGTAGATAGAGGAAGCAGCACTTAAAAATGTCATTGGCCTCAGGGATAACTTTATTGTTTCTGTTTCATTACTTCTTTGCTATTGTAAATGGTAAATCCTTAATAAGAAAAAGGTTAATAACTTAATAAAAAAAAACAATAACAAATTTGGTAATAAAAATACATTTTTAAGAATATTTTTCAAAAATGCAACATAAAATGAAAAATCATGTTTTTAATCTCTGTGGCTTTCTTTAGAATTTCTGAAGAATTGTTGAAAATGATGAGAATTTGCTGTTCAATGGCATTGATTTACTTGACTGCAAGGTCGTTTCTGGTGGTACTGTAGGAGACTGAATTCTGATGAAACTTTATTTATAAAGGCATGTCTTTAATTTTCTTTTTTCCAAATAGGAGTTATTGTTCTTTCAATTCGAAATTGGTCATGAGAATATCTTATTGTTCCGTTTTTACCTTTTAAAAACGTTCAAAATATGAGCCCGTAGATTTTAAATAAAATAAGAATAAATTTGTGCTCAGTATTAATTAAAATTCTTTATTATTTGCACAATTATGTGTGCCACTGTTCACAACTTGATGTAAACAACAACAATTGCTCTTCCGTGTTATTCCTCTGTTGACACCCTTTGCGTTATAATAACAATATTTGTAACGGAGATCTTCAAACCACGAATACTCTCTTCAAATGCACCGCGCCTTCACACAAGACTGACTGAACTTCACCGACGCACTCACCTGCCTTGCCTTTTATATGGCATGTTAAACAGTCTGATGAATGTTTTTGAAATGTTTAAACGTCGTTATTATTGGTTGCGTATTTTGTTTACATTCAGATGCAGATACATTCGTATGCTTTTTCAGTATCTAAGTAAGCCAACGTAAGGTGCACCTCAGGCATTGAATTTAAAGTATTGTCTTCGAATAAATCACCACTAAGTTCCATGTCTAGTAGGTAGTGTGTTGACTGCTCAAACCCCGGAAACATATATACATAATTGGTCATTACAACCCTTCAGTCAGGATTACGACCTAGTTTCGCACACCACTTGTGTCATGTGTGTTAATATTATACATGAGTGGCGTGACCTACAGTTTAAAGTCGACTCCGAACGACAGATTTTTTGAGAAACTTTTCATGGCAATTTTATTTCCTCTCAGAGTTTTTGCCAGAAATCTGCTGAGAGGAAGTCGCCAAAAAAATACTTTTTATATTTTGTTTTGATGTCTTGTTTGGGGTTTGAACCCTGGCTTTTCGTCTAATAAGCCAACACATTACCTACTAGACTACGGCGACTTCATCTACAACATCTACTATAAAAACGAAATTTGAAAAAAAATTCGTCGGCGATTTCCTCTCGACTTTAAACTGTCCGTGCCGCCCCTCCTGTATAAAATTATCACACACAAACAGCTTAAGTGTGAGTTGCTAGGTCGTAAGCCTAACTGAAGCGTTGTATGACGAATTGTATATGTACATATGTATATAAGTTCAATCCTCCCTCAATTCCTTCTTATTGCAGCAGTAAATATTTGTATATTTTAGCGAAACTATTTAAACGTCTATTGCATTGGCTTGTAATACGATGCTAATATAGTAAAGTGTGGAGATGTGTAGTGTAGCAGCAAATTGTGTTTATTAGCCTGTTGAGTTATGTGTCCCAGTTGTGGTATATTTTACGAGGGCGGAATTTATTTTCATTTTACGCTGTACAATATGGAATATATTCTATAAATAAAATTAGAATACCGTCTAGAGAGAGAGAAAGAAAATACAGCACATAAAAAACCGCGAGTAAAAAAGCAACATTAATACACAAAAATTATTAGAAAAAAAATTTTTTCCGCGCTTAATTTTTTATTATTTTTTTTTTCCAATTAAAAATATTCCTATTATAATTTTGTTATTTATGATATGCAATAATGATCGTGGTAAATTATTGCAAACAATATCATTAAATGCTTAAAATTGAGAAAGTAAAAAAATTATAAAAACCTAAAAGGAAAAAATTCTCTGACGGTTTGTTAATTGAACTCATAAAATACATTCTATCGCGGTGAAATAAATTTAAATTTAAGCCAGAAAATGTTAATTTTCCTTAACAATTAAATTGGAATGCTTGAAAAGACTGATATTCATAAAAAGGTTGATAAAGACGTCGAAATGTTTTAACAATCTTTTATATAATTGCCCGAATTTGTGAAGCTCAGGATCTCAATATCTCGCGTTATATGAGAATTTACCACAATACCTAGTCATTGAGCTTATTGGGAGGATAACTTGCAATTTATAAGGGCACTCATGCATAGCGCATTGGTTTTGTGCACTTGACAAACGACTTCTACAGAAGCTGTAGGGACAAAGAAGAGAAGAAGGCTGTTTTTTACCTATTGGGTATATGAGCAGCACTACGCCGGGGAAGGAAAAAGCAACTTGGTGTCGCACAAGAATATTGGCAATCTAAAACATTTCATTATAAGCTTTGCCTAGTTCCGGGAATAAGAAATATAGAAAACTGTGGCATCACAATAGGCCTCAGCCCTCAGCCTTCTTTTTCTTCTTAAATGTAAATTTGGAAAACCAAAACTACAATTAAAATAATCTGCTTTTCGGAATTTCCGAATTTTCCGGAACTCGCGAGTTCAGATTTTTGAGTTTAAAATTGTTGCTTAAAAGTTTGTGTTTCTGTTATGGTTCCTTAAGAAAATTTTTGTTTAAATTTAAAATTGTTTGGCATTACATGTGGACTAAGAAGCATACTATAGATACACGTTTAACTGGTGCATTTATGGTACAGAAACTTTAAAATGTTAAGCCATCAGTGCAGGAACATGAAAATGAATATGAAATAAATCCATGCAAATCTTTAGATGCGACACTATTCTGTATGCAAATCCTTACATTGAACAATCGTACGAAAGCAAAATAAAATGACACTCAAGAAAAAAATACTAGAAAGCATTGAAGTAAAAAATGAATATGAAGAGTAAAAAGAACCAATGAAAAAGTGCTTAGAAATAAAATCCTTCAAATAGAAACCAAAGCTGAAAATGTGATTTACTGCAGGATCACTACCAGTTCAATAATAACCACCTCAACAATATGAATTTTAAAGTCAGTCAAAATAGTAATGATACCAGTACTGTCCACAGGCACCTAACGAAAGCTGTATAAATTATACCCAAAGAAAAAATCCTTCCCCTGGCCTACAGTACAGTCTGTATATCAAGGAGTAAGCGGCCACTAAAAAAAATTTTTAAAACCATTCACTTGTAAATAACACGCCCAGCAGTAATTATTATTCTGCAAATTGTTCAAGTGATTGCAGATACTATTGAAATATTTATGAATTGAAATTCATGAACTTTTGTTTGTTTCCAGCACACATTCCCAGCTAAAATGAAATGAAGTGATAGAAAACAAATAAAACAAAATAAAATAAAAAACAAATATTGCAAACTGAATTCGTTTTAAGGCTTTAAAGTTATCCACAGACAGTTGAAAACGATTTAAAAAATGATAAATTTTATACATGTTGTACATACATATAAGCAGTACATACATCCATTTGATGTACAAAACTGTTAAAAAAAATCCACAAAAGTTTATATAAAATCTGCTCAAACTTGGCCTTTGAAAATTTATTTTTTTTTCATCACACTGTCTTACTTAATGTCTGTGGTCATTTGTAATCAGATTAAATGTATCACTGTTTGTTTAATGGTATCTGAGTGTATAGTGTTTCGATTTATTTTTAAAATTTATTCTCAATTTCTAAAGCCTCTCTAGTGTATGCTTTCATATGAAACGGCTATGGGAGTTTGTTTATAAAAAACAAAGAAACCGAGTGGGCCAATCACTCCATCTCTCAATTTCTATGAAACAGGCTCGAAATAACGGCTATTATTTTTACGTATTAATGGTGGTGAACATGCGACTAAGGGGGCCGCAGCCGAAGCTCCGTGCTAACGTATCATAACAGAGTGGATTACCTCTTCGAACTGGATGAGACATTTGGCCATATGGCCACCGAGTGAAATTTCCTGTGAACGGCAAACTACCCCCAGAACTTAGCTAGTTTGGGTTAGACTGCACGTATTAATGTATTTGCCAAAACAAAAATTTTAGCCTGTAAGCTTAAGACTAAGCTCGATCAGCATTCAATGCACTATACTGGGCTATCTATGTTTTTATACTTTTTTAAAGATAGATTGTGAAAAGAGGCAGAAATCAACAGTCAGCAAGATTCCCTACCACTACACCATATACCTCGGACGGCGTTGTTTCTAGGCATCGATGGTTGGCAGCCCCATTATACTAGAACATGCAACAGGAAAACAATCACCTGATTAGCTGGAACAACAAAAACAGAGTACATACGAGTACATACATACATACAAACTTGCACACGTACATACATACATAACTGGTCATTACAACTCTTCAGTCAGGATCACAATCTAAATTATCACATCAGTTATGCTGTGTGTATTAATTTTATAAATGGGTGGCGATACCTACAGTTTAAAGTCGACTACGAATGTCAGATTTTTTTTCACAAAAACTGTAAACTGTAGGTATCGACAATCATGTACGAAATAACATACACAATGGTCAATTAAGTAAGAAAGTGAAGATCGTATAAATACCAGTAAACTACCTACTCCACGTCATTGCTTCCTGTCAAGAAATACCATCAACGGCAGCTTGTTGATATTACACGCTCTGACCACATAATCCATAAAACCCGTACCTATGGAGCGTGAGCCCATATCGAGAACGATTATAATCCTGGCGTAACTGAACCCTATTAACTTAGCCAATTCCCATCAAATAATCTCAAATCCCCGTGGTCTTCGAGTCCAAATCGACACGATCATCATCTATACATAACCGAACTCTGCTGTCCTAGCAAAACCACCTTAAGTAACCTCAAATCAGAATCTCGATGGAAAGCCGATTTACCCAACTTACTCAGCAACTTCTCCAACGCCTTATTACACTATACAACCATATGTGAGAACCAATAGTACCATGAAATCATAAATACACAACATCATCATGAAGGCAAGAGTTCATCTCCTACATAAGGCACGCACTCATCATCTCATAACTAAGACACTCTGAAAGCTTGTGCGGAATATACAATGTGGCATAATATGTAGCGCCGTCCTATGGAAACCACATGTCCAGTTTTTTCAGATTTTATTTACTCACATCTTTCCTAAGAGATATCTGACCCACGGGTTGAACCCCTACCTGCTAGACTAAAGCGACTTTTTTACAGAGGACTTAAAAATTAACGCTGATATGGGTATTTACCTAGGGAATCATGCGAAACAGTGGTATAGGCACCCTAACGTGTTTCTCATCACCAAGGCAGCTGGGGTTGAGAAGGTTTTGTCAGGTTTTGTCACAAGGCTGGCAAGGTGGTGGTTACTTCAAATCTTCAACCAATTATAGTCTAGTCTCGACAGATTCAACGACGAGAAACTTCATAAGGTATTTAACGGTCAACGACTAGTTTGCGGAACATAGGTTCTACGGTGGAGATCACATTCTCTGGTTCTGTTCTGCCATAAAGAGATGCAAACTCAAGTTTCAATAGTCTTGTGATGTTAGAATATCTGACACTGACAGTTTTCTGCCTGCCATAGGTTGGCTTGTAATATAACTTCGATTCTTACTCTTCTTCCCCATTTTATTTTTCTCTTCTGCTTTATTTCTGACGCTCCCTGATCTATTGTTAATCATTTCTTTTGTTTAGATTTTCTTGTCTTTTTTCATTTCACACTTGGCATCTCAATGCTGCCCATTTTAAGCGACTATTTTAATTGAAATTATTTCTTTAAATGTTTACAAATAATTATTCGAAAAAATTTGATTTTTTAAATTTCTTTCCATGTTTTAAAATTTTTTTCTTAACTCCTCCAATAACATCAACTGTATGGTTACCACAGCAATTGGGTTGACAACGCCATGTAAGATTCTTTATAATGTTGAATTGAATTGAATTATTTAAGGTACAATATACCTTCCCTCTGTTGGATACTTTTTAATTAACTTTCATTTTTTATATTTGATTTGAATTCTACAACGTCTACATGCCAATTTTAATATGCTGGCTGCTGCTAAGACTATATGACCAGGTTGCTTAATGAGTGGGTGGTGATAAAAAGGTAAAATAGAATTTTGTTGACACAATTTTTAATTAAAATCCATCTCTTTATTGGAAGAAGTTTACATTTAAGATGCTTTTTATTTCTTTTACAATAACTTTTAATTCTTTTTTTCTTTTCTTGTCTACAAAAAAGTTCAACAAAGTTTTGTAAAACAAATGTAGTGCCAAACATTTCATTGGACAGATATATTTCGTTTATTTCTTCTTTAATAAAAGGAATATCCAAATCTCTATGTATTGCGCTGTTTGTAATATACCATGGTGCTTTAACAATCATTCGTAGCGTTTTTGACTGAAACCTTTGTAGGATTTCAATATTTGAGTTACTTGTGGTACCCCAAAGTTGAATGCCATAAGTCCATATGGGTTTCAAAATACATTTGTAGAGAAGAAATTTATTTTCTAAACTTAACTCAGATTTTGGACCTAGCAACCAAAACATTTTCTTCACTTTCATGTTTAAAAGAGATCTTTTAGATTTTATGTGGATTTTCCGTGTTAAACGCCTGTCTAGAAGCATGCCTAAATATTTAACGTGATTACTTTTCGGAATTTGTGAACCATTCATGAATATTGCTGGACAATCATTTCGCCTTAGGCTGAAAGTAACATGGGTAGACTTTTGTTCATTTACTTTTACATTCCAATAATTTAACCAGGACTGCAGAGTTCATCAATCTGATTTTGAATTAGACTTGATGCTTCTATCGCCGACGAACTTGTTGCTAAGAATGCAGTGTCATCAGCATAAGTGGCCACAGTAACATCATCCAAACAAGGCATATCTGAAGTATAAACGGTATATAACATCGGTCCAAGTACGCTTCCTTGTGGTATTCCTGCTTCGATTTTGCAATAACTTGAGGTTTCTTTGTTGACCTTTACGTAAAAATGACGTTCGCTTAAAAAAGATTTCAAAATCAAATAGTAAGGTGCAGGTAAAATACTTTTAATTTTATAAAGCAGACCACAGTGCCAAACTCTGTCAAATGCTTGCTGTATATCTAGAAATACAGCAGAACAATACTCTTTTCTTTCCAATGATCCCGAAATTTCATTTACTAATCGATGACACTGTTCTGGTGTACCGTGTTTATGGCGAAAGCCAAACTGGTGGTCAGGAATTATAGAGCTTTCTTCTAAAATAGGCAATAGTCTTTTAAGGAATAATCTTTCAAATAATTTGGCAAATGTTGATAATAGGCTTATTGGTCTATACGATGTTACACAATTCTCAGGCTTATTCGTTTTGTGAATCATAATAATTTCAGCACATTTCCACTGAATAACGCCAGAAACACAATTCCTTTTCTTGGCAAATTTTTTAGTACAAAAGAATCAATTTTGTCATATCCCGGTGATTTTTTATTATTTAATTTAATAATTTCCTGGCGTATTTCACCTGGAGAAAAGTGTTTTATGGGTAATTCCATTTGACATGCAACATCTAAAAACGACATAATATGCGCATCATTTTGATTAAACTGGAAAGGCTTAAATGTATCTTCCAAATGTTTTGAAAAAGCTGTAGCCTTATCTTTTAGATGTATTTATTTGTAGTTTATTAAGATAATTTCCAATCTCTTTGTTTTTGTACTCAGATAGACGTTCCTTTACAAGTTTGGTTGCTAAGTTAAGAATTGTTTTGTCTCTCGGATTGCGAGAATGTTGCCATATTCGTCGAAGCCTTCTTTTATTTCTTATTAGTTCTCTTATCTCGTGGAAAACGTATACACCGGATCCATAGGACACATTTGGTGTCGTAGATGGTTGTGAAAGATAGGCGGATTCGTGAACTAAATTAATAAATGTTTCTACTGAATCCTCTAGTTCCTCTGAAGTTTTTATTGAAATATTTAAATTCAGATTTTTCTCTAGCCAATACCCAAAGAACTTCAAATCAGATTTAGGTGAAAGTAATTTAGTATTTTTATCAACAATGTTAACGACGGAATTAAGATTAATTATCAAAGCTGTATGATCTGAATCAAGGTCATCATTATTCACTATGTCTAACAATGATCTTGAAATGCCATTAATTACAGCAAAATCCAAGAGATCTGGAATTTTATTGAAATCAGATGGCCAATATGTGGGTCTGCCTGCAGATAATGTGGAGAGACGATTTTTTGAAATACATTTATATAGTTCCCGACCTTTCAGATTCATGACTCTTGAGCCCCACCATGGGTGTTTAGAATTAAAATCTCCTGCTACTAAATAACAATTACTAAATTGTATAAACAAATGTTCAAAATCCTGACATTTAATATTATGCCTTGGCGGAATATAGATCGAGTATATAGAAATAATATTATTACTGCACTTTATTTTAACACCAGCAGCCTGAACGTAAGGTTTTCTGATTTCTTCAGCTACTTCATATTTAATAGACCTCTTGATAAGTACAGCCGCTCCAGATTGGCATCTTTCATCAGGATGATTTGCAGTAATTAATTCATACCCTCTTATTTTAAAATGTGATTTCGTATTCATGTGTGTTTCGGATAAAAGAAATATATCAATATATTGAGTTTTGAGGAAATGTTCAATTTCATTATATTTTCGCGAAATACCATTGGCATTCCATACTGTATTCGAAGGTTTATTTGCATAATTTGGTTATTAAGAGAGACAACATGCTCATGAGCTGGGAGAACATACTTTCAATGTTTTTTAAAGCACTATTTTCATTTTGATGGCTTTCATTATTTTGTTTAAGTACTTCGCTGTAAGTTAGATTTTCTGAATTAGTATTATTATTAGGATTATTATTTTGATCATTTATAGAATTATAATTAGAGTGTGGAAATTGTCCTGAATTCGCAAGGTTACTAAATTGTCGATTAATTCGCTGAGTGTAATCGAACTTTTGTCTGAGAGATTTATATACTTGACATCCTTTATAATTAGCCGTGTGAGTTTGCAGGCAATGAACACATTTAGGTGGAGCATCTTTAGGTTTTTTGCATTCGATTGTTCAATGATCCATTCCGCATTTTACACAAGCAAATGGCTTTTTACAATATGATTTTGTATGACCATATTCTTGACAACGATGGCATTGTACGATATCATGTGATTTACGTCGAGGTTCAAATTTAACAACAGCATTGTTGATATATCCTATTTCATATATTTTGTTGTTTTCTGGGGAAGGATCCAAATCAACGAAAAACATAGATAATGGTTGCTTCGTTATCTGGCTCTTAACGTTAAAAACGCTTCTAACTTGATGACCAAGTGATAATAATTCAGCTTCAATATATTCAGGTGGAGCTGTATGATGAAGACCTTTGAGAACTACTCTATAAGCATGTTCATTCTTAAGCTGATAAGTATGAAAACAAATTTTACTACTATCTAAATATTTTATAATTTTTCTATAAGACTCCACTGATTTAACTATAAGTTTAATTTGGCCATCTCTTAAGGATTTATAACTAAAATCATTTTTAGGGATAACATTAGCAAAACACAATATCATTCTATTTATATTATCTACACATGGTATAAATACTATATTGCAAATTTGTTGGTATTAGAAGTGCTGGGTTCATCATGTTTTGGCTTCTTATCAATGATTTGTCTAAATGTTATTTTTTTACGTTTACTGCTATTCATCACTTGCCAGTTCATAACACTGTCTTCCCCACTATCACTACTATCAGAATTCATACTGCAGAATTGTAATTGTTAATAAATGTTTTGTTGAATATATTGTTGTTTTTCTATTATTTTTTGTTAATTTGAAACAATTGATTTTGGTTAAGAATTATTTTTTTTTTGAGTGTTTTTCCTTTTTAATTCTTTTTGGCAATAGTTCAATCACGTAGCGCGTCCGAACACTATGATATTCCTTAATAGATGATTTTATTCGCTTTTTATATCCACGAAATAATTAAAAATTTAAATATTTTTTGAAAATTTTTTAAAAAAAAATTTTTCGTATATATTTTTTTTTTTATTCCGTTTCACTTGACAGTTAAATCGAAAGTCGGATAGATATATGAAAATTTTTTTTCTTAAAATTTAGCGCGTCCGAACACTATGATATTCCTTAAGAGATGATTTTATTCGCTTTTTATATCCACGAAATAATTAAAAATTTAAATATTTTTTGAAAATTTTTAAAAAAAAAATTTTTCGTATATATTTTTTTTTTTATTCCGTTTCACTTGACAGTTAAATCGAAAGTCGGATAGATATATGAAAATTTTTTTTCTTAAAATTTTCAAATAATAATCGCTTTAAAGCAGTGACAAATTTTCATACAATTTTAAAGGACGAATCTTTAAAATCGAAACAAAAAGACAGAGAATTTATTCTCGCGATTATGCTCCATGCATTTTAATTAAATCTCAACTAGCCGCCAAGCTAAGCAATTTCTTTTTTGTGCTGGTACTGATAATACGCTATTCGTAAAGCAGTTCATATATTAAGCCACATATTGCCCACAACATTCAACAAACTCTAACAACCGTCATACGCCTGTATATTGTTTAAATGTTCACACCTAGCGTTCGAAAATATTCCGTTCTGATCCTTCATTATCTTCTCGATATATCACATGCCTCACATAGTCGAATTCTGTGTAATTCTCCAAGTGCTTGCATAACAAAAGTGTGTATTTCACGTTGGGTTTCACAAATTACATCCTCTTTTACATGGCATCTCTGGTAATAATACTTACTTACTCATCAACCCTTTAATCAGGATTACAACCTAGCTTCTCACATCACTCATGTGTCTTAATTGTATCAATGAGCGCCAGGATCTAGACTTTGAATTCGTCTCGACAAATTTTTGAACAGCTTTTCACAGCTTTTTCTTAATCGGTGGTTACATCAACGAGCAGAATTATCGCATGTAAGTATCGGAAAAAAATGATTGTGAAAAGCCGCTGTATTGGGAAAATGAGACTGCCGTGCATTATAGTCTGTAGGTGAAATTGGGCCGTATTTTTTCGAAATTGACCCTGTTACGGTCAATTCAGATGACGTTGCTTTGCATTACACTTCAAAATTATGAATTATAACATATATTAAAGTTTTAAAGAATGCTAAGAAAAACATTACAGCTGCCAACTATGAACTGCATGGAAGACAGACTTTTCTATGTATTTGCAACATAAACCTTAAATTCATAATCACAGCCCTTATGGGATTCGTCCTAAATGCAAAGGCTATTTAAAGATTTAATAGCATAACAGAGCATTGTTACTGCCAGCGTTTGCTGCAATTAGTTGTAGTACTCGGCTGTTACCTTACCCTTGGGCTGTGGTTATTCACTCCGTTAAGACCAATTAGTTCGGGTTTTTATTTAAAACTAATTTTTAGTGTAATTGCCATAAATGTCGCACTAAACTATTGGCACACCAGTTTATGGTTATTTTACGGAAAATTATTTCAAATTGAAAAACAATTGAAATGCAAATAAAAAGCATTTCAAATTATATTTTATTGCCCTTAAGAAAATATTGTCTTAAAGAAAGAAAATAATTAAAGAGGCACATGACCAACTGAAAGTTAAATAAGATTGCAAATTAATATAAAATATTGTTATGTTTTTACCTTTTAAAAACGTTTAAAATCGTAGTCTGATGAATGCTCTTGAAGGCGAATGACTTCGTCTTCTCGAAATCTCTATCTTCTTCTTGTCATATTTTTGTTTACATTTATTCTTGCAGTGTCTGTTGTTGCATTTTTGTTTACTTGTTTATCCTCTCTTTTTTGTACTGGTATATTTTTGTTTATCATGTAAACAAGTTCATTGTTTTTGTTTTTGTAGCTTTTGTTTATAAGCAAAACACTATTTCCATTTTCGTAACAATATTACAATTCAAACAAGGACGCATAGTGTGGGAAATTTTTTTACAAAGTTCTATCAAAACGTTTTGATCAAAACTGTTAAATCATTACTAGGGATTGAATATTTAAAGTCTTAAGTCTTTCAAACTTTTTTATCCAATATTGCCTTAAATTGCATTTTCGGGTATTTGCAGTGCCACTTACGATTTTAAACTTACGTTAATAGGTCTTCATTTCCAATATTTGCTTTGGCTTCCAGTACGATTAGATTTGAGTAAAAATAACTGACGCATGCACATATTCCTCTCGAGAGCAGTAACCCTTTACCACATAACCTAGAATCTAATATTTACAGATGTGTGTGTGTGTGTATTTATGATACTGAACTGTGTGGTGTAAACCTTTATCGATATGTGTGTTACAGTGTTTCATCTTTATATTTTGGTCCTGTGCATCACAAAATACAATGTTTTTCTAATCACTTGATTAAGTTGTCTGAAGACTGCGGGTATTTCTTGCTTTTTTGTGTGTTTCTTTTCCATTTCTTATTTGCTGTCCACTGTGTTTGTCTGGAAAATGTTGTATTCATTAGAAAAGAAAATATTGACGGAGTTTATATGGAATAATAAGAGGATGACCAACGAAGTCCGTTTTGTGTGTTGTGTTGAAAGCCAGAAGGCTAAAGATGACATTTTTGGTCAGTTAAACAAGAATTTGCGACGACACATTACATTGGTGTCTGATAAAACAAACCATTGTACAATACGCTGTAGGTTGATTAACTCATGCCAAATAAGAAATTCTCTTGTTTACTTTTATTTCACTGAACTTATGTCTTCCCTTACGTCTGCCAAGTTAAGATGTTTTGCCGTTGTTTAAGGGTCTATTCAACTGCTCATATACAGCCTTAATATGACCAACAATCTCTTTGCTCATTACTTAATTCTTGTAAATCTGTACACGGCTATATTTACATACACGAACATTAGAAGTCATTTGAAATGGTGTGTTGTCCTCCTCTAATTTAAATTGCATTGCCATGCCTGTTAAACATGTATGTATATGTAGTTGAAAGGGGTTGCATTTGAACGGAATGACATTGCTGTAGTAGCGATAATAATCATCATTATTATGTTATAAGTACGGCAGCATGTACCTCTAGACTGTAGCAATAAATTTGCTGTTGTTCTACCCTACGTACCTTTAAACTGTGGCAATAGGATTTTGTTAGGACTACAAATTTTATGACAGTTGCAGACTCAGACAATGGGTGTGAAGACGGAATTAGCGACTGGGTATTACTACCTGTGTCTATTTCCTACCACATAATACTGAGCATAAGCGAATAACCTCGTCCTTCATGCTCTTTCTTGTCTCTCCAAATCTTGCCAATGATGTACAAGCAAGGCTAATGAATTTGGCCTGAGTACCCAGAATGTGTGTGCCTGCTTATTTATAGTAAAAACAAACTTTCCATCAGCCGTCTAACTAGCTTTAGCCAGATATGAAGAGCTATTTTGCCTGAAGCTGCTCATACACGTTATTGCAATCGAACACCACATTGTCAATCATAAGCTTTCAGTTTTCAATGGTATTCTTAAATTTTTCATTTTTCATCTTCTTCAAGTCGACATACACCATCTTTTTGTCCACTATAAGGCAGCCTTCGATAGCCCCATAAGGGATCGTGCTTTTGCCGCAATGTCTGAGCTCGGTATACCTGCGAAGCTGATAAGGCTATGCAGAATGAAGTTGAGTAAATCCTGCAGCTCTGTAAAGGTAGGACTGGACCTCTCCGAACCTTTTGATACCGTGCGATGTTTCAGACAAGGCGACCACTTATCATGCGACCTCTTCAACATCGTCATGGAGAGTGTTCTGCGAAAGGTGGGAGTGCATCGCAATGGCACTATTTTTCAAAAAATCGTCCAGCGGCTTGCATACGCTGACGACATTGACATCATAGGACGTACCAAGCGAGATGTTACTGCTACCTTTAGTGCTATTGAACAGGAGTCTACTAAGATGGATCTGGCAGTAAATGGGGGGCAAAACAAAGTATATGTTGTCGACAAGTAGAGACGTGCGGCGATTATCAGATTACGGCCAATAACTATACTTTTGATACAGTCAAGAAATTTATTTATCTTGGCCCCGCCGTTACCACAAAAAATGATGTCAGTCTGGAGATCAGGCGGAGGATTACTCTTGCCAACAGGAGCTTTTATTGTCTCAATAGGCAATTGAGTAGCAGAGACCTCTCTCGTGTGACAATACTAATACTCTACAAGACGCTCATACTACCCATGCTTCTTTATGACGCAGAGGTATGGACCCTATTAAGCACTGATACAGCAGTCTTGAGAGTATTCGAGCGAAAAGTCCTACGTAAGATCTTCGTTCCAGTGCGATGATTTCAGCATCCGATCCAACAGTGAGCTGTATGAGCTCCTCAACGACATAGACGTTGTGCAGAGTATTGATATCCAGCGGCTGAGCTGGTTCGGCCATGTCGTTCGAATGGAGGATGATGCTCCTGCGAGACGGGTATTTGATGCGGCGATCTACGGAAGTCGGCGAGAGGACGACCTTGTATGCGTTCGAAGGACCAAATCATGGAAGCCCTCTCATCGATTGGTGTGACCAACTGGCGTAGGGGCGAGATGCAGAGGCGCCTGGAACCATGTGTTGCAACAGGCCGAAATTCGTTAATCGGGTTGTTAATGGCCAATTAAGTAAGTAAGTATATCTTCTTGGATTACCGCTATATCCAGGTATCCATGTGATATGCATGTAGTAAGGCGCTAACATATGGCAGAGAGACTCATGGAAGTCGAAATACCTTACAGAGATCATAAAGATAGTACTCATGGGCTTGACAGCCGCCTGGCTAGGAGACAGTTGAAAGTACAAGTGAGTAAAAAATAATATTCCATTTATTTCTGTCCACAATAAATGTCTTGAACTTCCCGGAGAAGTTATAGTGCGGTAGCATGTAAACAATAATCTCGAGAGTTTCAAATTCTGTCAATACTCTCGAATAACCAGTATTCTCGATCTGCATCATATTTCAGTCTCTCCATATATCGCATATACCCTAACCCGAGACCTACTGTCCCTAATAGGCATCACAAGAGTTGCATAAAATTGTAACCACAATCGCCAGGCAGCTGACCACTGACACTAAAAATATTTGCTGGCAAGTCTCATCATATTGCGATGTTGATGGTAGAGATGTAGGCTGTTTAACAGTCGTTTTTGTTTACACTCATTATACTACATTTCTATTGTACTTGTTTTCAAAACATTTCTTACTTAAAACTCCATTTAATTGACAATCATGTTGTTTGCATACTCATTATGAACACTTAAGTGTCTAACGTTGTAACAAGATTTGCTGTCAGCCAATAGCTCTCTAACAGTGATTACAATGTTATATAAAAAGGACTTACAGCAGGCTAGCAGCATTCATCAATTTATACGACTTGTAACAGAAATTAAAGCATCAGTCTATAGGTGTATGAATTTTTAATTACTTCGTGTAGAGTCGGAAATAGAAGCACACGTGGAAGTATTAAGAATGATGGGACGTTAAGGATGTTTTAAATACATTAGGCAGGAAATAAGCAACCTATTGATTTTTATTAAACTATCGGAATGGGAGAGAGATTCCAGCCAGGAGTTATAGTTGCATAATGTTACAATGTGACCTTAAAGGTTCTAAGTTTGCTATGCCATTTTCTGATGGCTGCCAATATAATCTAAGATGCCTGGACATTACAAAATGAAATAACGTAATTACTCAATGTAATGCAGACATATTAGCTATTACAACCCTTCAGTCAGGATTACAATCCAGCTTCTTACATCACCCACGTTGTGTGCGTGAATTTTATTCATGAGTGTTGGTCTAACAGTTTACTCTTTGCAGTTTACTTTTCCTCAAAAGTCTGTTAAGGCTAATGCTAATGCATAAAATATCAGCTTGTCCATGTAGGAATTTTACAATAGCTGATAGCCTGCTAAGGCCTGTTATGCTATAGTGAAAGGTTTTCCATTCACAGATATGGATCATGTAACATCAAAAAAGGCGTAACAATTTCTAAAATAGACATCATGAACCTATTCGAGATTTACAGTGCAAATAAGGTCCTCGTAATCGACCCCCGCGTAAGGAACTGAAAATATTGTTACGTTTTTACCTTTCAAAACGTTTAAAATATGAGGTCGTAGATTGCAAATAAAATAAAAATAAATTTTTGTGTAGTGTTAATTAAGATTCTTTATTGTTTGCACAATTCTGTTTGCCACTGTTCACAACTTGATGTAAACAACAACAATTGCTTTTTTGTTATTTTTCTTTATAATCTTTTGTGTAAACAATAACAATTGTTCGACAGATCTTTATAACGCAGATCTTCAAACCACGATTATTCTCTTCAAACACCGCGCGTCTTCACCAAAACTGACTGGATTTTTACTGACTCCACTGCCTGCTTTGTCTTGCCTTTTATATGGCAACGTAAACAGTCTGATGAACGATCTTGAAGTCGAATGTTCGTGGCTTCGCCTTCTCGAGATCTCTATAAATGTAAACACCGTTGTTTCATTATTGTTGCCTGTGTATTTTTGTTTTCTTTTATTTTCGCAGTGTTTGTTGATATATTTTTGTTTACTTGTTTATCATGTAAACAAGTTTATTGTTTTTGTTTTTGTAGCTTTTGTTTTTAATTTTATTGTTAAACGATGCATCGTATTTTTCATATTGGCTGGGTGTGCAAAATAAATTTAAAAAAACCGCTCAGATGGAGTTTAACAAGGTGCATAGAATAGCCTATAACCACGGCAAAGCGAACATGTCCTAATGTAGCTAGAGATCCCGTTTAAAACTTAAGTTCATTACACATGGTAGTGAGGACCGGAATTTTAGAAATTATTACTTAAATAGTACCTAGTCAGGATTGCAACCTAGCCTATCACAACACCCATGTTGTGTGAGTTAATTTTATCCATGAGTGGCGAATCCCTCAGTTTAAAATCGACTCCGAACGGCAGATTTAAGAAACTTTTCATGGCAACTTTATTTACTCTCAGATTTTTCGGCAAAAGACTGCTGGGAAGAAGTCGCTCCAGAGAAAACTTTTTCAGAATTCACTGTGTTTGAGTTGTCTAAGCGATGTTTAAATCACGAACATTCCTCCTCTTATAAGCCAACACTCTACCTACTAGCCCTCGTTCTCTTTCAATTCCCATTGTAAATTAATTTCATAAACGAAATCTCCATTTCCTTTAAGTAAGCGAACTGCATTATCACACAAAATAAAATTGTTTTCCTTTTGTTTCCAAACTTTTTTGCCATTATCCGCGAAACACTTTTTTTACTCGTGTACTATTTATGAAGTCCCTAACTAAGGTGGTCTAATTTTAAGTAGAATTTAATGGCGGAAAACGTGTAATTATTCTTTATTTTTGTGTTTTAAAATGCTTTTGTTGAATGAAATTGCAGTTGGTTTAGTTTCTCGTGCCTTCCGTTTTGGCTTCGAAAGTTTTTGTTCATTTCAATTTTAATGAATTTAAAGCACTATTGTAATGTGGGCAGAATAAGCTTATTTACCACCACCCCAATCACGCCCTCATTTAAATTTTACTTTCAATTTTCGGTGTTTTGTTCTTCACCCCTTTTGGTTGGGTTTTTTATTCCTCTGGTTTTTAAGCCTTTTTAATGGCCATTGCTCATCATTTGCCCGTCATAAGTCTTTTGAAAGACAGTTTTTAAAGGAGTATATGTGTGAGTATATGTGTGAGTGTATTTGTGTGTGTAATATAATAAAATTAAGGCAATGAATGAAGTAGTAAAAGTTGTAAAATTTAACCCATTTACACACAAATCTATGAAAATATTATGGCCAAACGATTACAGCTGCAACGTATTGTGGCTCTATGGACTTAATTTGGTTGCAAAAAAATTTAAGTGACTGAAGAAGTTTTCAAACAATTCCTTAGCCATTCAAGTGCTTAAAGGTATATTATTGTTCAAGTTGAATCATTCCTTTATTGCCAAGACTAGAATGTCTTACCATAATATGGTTTATTTCTAGCATTTTAGAGTCCTAAAGGATGATAATAAATATCATGACACTAAATTGCTTTGGTTCTTAAAGAATTTATTAGAAATGAAACTCTGGAATATAAAAATTGCCGGTTTGGATATAGATTTTTGGCGCCTTAATTACTCCTTTTGAATAGTAGAAGAGCAATCGATTTTTCTTAGAGTATAGTCATCGATTCAATAAGCTCTGAGCCTTAAATGTGTTGCCGTAGTATACAAAGTAGTGCATTGGTTTATAAGACGCGAGCCCACGGTTCAAACCCCAGGTCATCAAAACGAAATATGAAAAAATATTTCTTCGGCGACTTCCTCTCAGCAGATTTCTGGCAAAAACTCTGAGAGTAAATAAAATTGCCATGAAAAGTTTCTCAAAAATCTGTCGTTCATAGTCGACTTTAAACTGTAGGTCCCGCCACTCATGAATAAAATTAACTAACACAACATAAGTGGTGTGAGAAGCTAGGCCGTAATCCTGACTGAAGGCCACTTATGTATGTATGTATGTATAGTCATCGATTCAATAAGCTCTGAGCCTTAAATGAGTCGCCTTAGTCTAGAAAGTAGTGTATATACTTATTAGATGTGAGGTCATGGTTCAAACCCCAGGCCCGACATCTCCAACGAAATATGAAAAAACATTTCTTCGGCGATTTCCTCTCAAGAGATTTCTGGCAAAAATTCTGATAGTCAAGTAAAAGTGCCATGAAAAGTTTCTTTAAAAATCTGTCATTTGGAGTCGACATTAAACTGAAGCTTCCATCACTAATGTATGAAATTAACACACACAACATAAGTGGTGTGAGAAGATATGTCGTAATCCCGACCGAAGTATTGTAATGACCATTTATGTATGTGTTCGTATGTATGATTGTGAACGCCGTAATTCCCTTTTCACGATTGAAAATCTTTCAAACTAACGAAAACGCAGTATTGCGACAAGCTTTGTTGAACCACTTTTTTGCGTAGAAAACTGCACATGAGAGCAATTGTTCGCTTGTGGATTTATACGATAAGCAGGCTCTATTAAAACCCCTGAGTATCGAGTGGTGTGTTCGTTTCAAATATCTTGATTTTGACTTCAAAGGGCATTCTGGACAGTCAAAAACGTTTAAAGACCATAAATTCGAAACATTACTCGATCATGATTCCTGTTTGATTTCAAGAGAACTTGCACCCAAGCAACCGTTTTAAAGCAGTTGCTTACTCACTTTACTCAAATGGTCATTATAACAATTTAGTTAGGATTACAACCTAGTTCCTGACACCACCCATGTTACGTGTATTAATTTTATTCATGAGTGACGGGACCTATAGTTTAACGTTGATTTCGAGCAACAGATTTGAGAAACTTTTCATGGCAATTTTAATTGTTTTCAGCATTTTGGTTACATTTTTCATGTTTCGTTTTGTTCTAGTTGCATGAGCAGAGTTTTGAGCCACAAACTCTCTATACACTGCCTATTAGAGTGCGGCGACTAGGCAATTGCAAAATATCATGTGTCATTCAAGTTAATTTCCTGGATTATATTACAACAAAGTCGTTCTTTAGCTAATTATACGTATGTGGGGCAGACATACAGTAAAGTTTTTAAAGTCTCGGGAGAATTACAAGCGCAAGCTAATCGGCTTGCGGAAATTTTTAGCCCTCTTACCTCTATGTGAGCATGTCCATTAAGTAAAGATATTTATAGGCTTAATTATAATAATAATAAATATCCTCAGTAGTCATAGCGCAATTCGCTTATCTGCAAATGACTCCTGTAGAACTTTTAGATGGGATGTGGAAGAAGTGAATATTGTTACGTTTTTACCTTTTAAAAATGTTTAAAATATGAGCTCGTAGATTGCAAATACTCGTAAAATAAAAATAAATTTCTATTTAGTTTTAATTAAAATTCTTTATTATTCGCACAATTCTGTATGCCACTATTTATGTAAACAACTTTATGTAAACAACAACAATTGCCCTTTTTGTTATTCCTCTGTTTATACCCTTTGCATAGACAATATCAATTAGTAGACAATTCCTCGACAGATCTTTGTAATGGAGATCTTCAAACCACGATTACTCTCTTCAAAGACACCACGTCTTCACACAAGTCTGACTAAACTTCAATCACTCCGTGGCCTGCTTTGCTTTGCCTTTTATATTGCAGAGTAAACAACCTGATGAATGTTCTTGAAGACTAATGTTCATGACTTCGCCTTCTCGAAATCTCTATAAACGTAAACATCGTTGTCTACATTTATTATTGTAGTGTTGTTTGTGTATTTTGTTTACATTTATTCTTGTAGTGTTGTTTGTGTATTTTTGTTTACATGTTTAAAATTTTTTATGCTGGTGTTTGTTTTTATATTAAGCAGTACGATAATTTGTAAACAGGTTTGTTTACTGCAATGTTTTGTTTTTGTAGCTTTTGTTTATAATTTTAATGTTAAGCGATGTAAAAGCAAAACACCAGGATCTAGATATTTCATTTTCGAAAGAATATTTTACTGTGCTTGTTCTTGCCTTTGTTCTTTTTTTCTCACACCGTAATGTCTTTTCCTAGAAAATCTCAACATCTAGATCTAGATATTTCATTTTCGAAAGAATATTTTACTGTGCTTGTTCTTGCCTTTGTTCTTTTTTTCTCACACCGTAATGTCTTTTCCTAGAAAATCTCAACATCTCCCAAAAAAAAGGAATAAAAAACTTTGATGGATTAAATAACATTGGAGCACCTTTTCCCACGACCATTGCTATAACCATGCATTGCCATCAGGGATGAAGTATTTATAGGCCAAGTTAGATAATTTTTGTGTGAGTTTAATAGGAATATTAAATATTAAAAAACTTAACCCTTTTTATACACTCCATTATATTAAAAGGTATGCAGGTATACTGCGGTATGATCTTTTTATATATAAAACACCATTCTTGTAATAACTTTATATACAGTAGGCGTCAAAAGAAACTGTACATTAAAAAACATACATTAATAATTACCGTTATTTTTATTTTATTATTTAATTAATTAATTACAAAAAAATTCCAAATTTTTTCCAATTTTTCATGCACACTCCTTAAGTGTTAAAAGTTGAGTTTGGTGACTCTTAAAATTGTATCTATAGTGTACAGTTTCTTTTGACACTCACTGTATGTACACCATGAACCAGTCTCAGCATACACACTTAAATATATAAGAACGTATAATTCCATACATATTTAAGTTGGGGTGTACCACTATGATTGAAGCTCAACCATATTTGTAACCAATAAATCTAAAGCCAACTACCTTTACACATTTTTGTGAAACCTTTTTGTACAAAGGTAACACATACAGACATATATAAACACACATATGCACATGTATGTTTTTCAAAACCATCAATTTAGCCGTTGATCCTAAAAACATGTTTGGTTTGGTTGGCTATGCATACAAAATAGTTCGTTGACTGCCATCAATCTTCATTTCATGAAAACTTGTTTGAATTTCTCTAAACTACACACGTTAAAGCTAAGCCGCACATATACAATTGTTGGTGGCTATATATATGTGTGTTTATGTACTTGTATGTGTGCGTTTAGGATGTGGTTAAGTTTGGTGTATTAAGAGTGTGTAATGTGTGGTCCTTGCTACAGGCAAATATCACTTTTAGGTTTATTTAGGGGTAGTCGCTCAACCAGTTTCCAGTGGTCAATAAATGCCCTATTTTTTATTTGCCGTAGAATTACTGAATAGTTATTAAAACTGTTAAGAATATTTTTATCCTTTAACTACATACAAAAGTGATTATAATGGTGCTATAGGTCTATCCGAGCAAAGGACTACATAAACCAAAAATGGGGGAAACAAAGTTATTCAATTTAAAGGCAATGATTGAAGAAAAAACCAAAACAATCATTGTCTAGTAAAAAGTATTTTGGCTTATCTGACAAGAGCCTACGGTTCAAATCCAAGAAAATATTTCTTTCGGCAAAAGCTCTGGGATTAATAAATTGGCCGTAACAAGTGTCTCAAAAAAATCTCTCTGGCGAAGTCGTCTTAAAACTGTAGGTACCGCCAGTCGTGGATAAAATTAACACACACAACGTAAGTGATGTGAGAAGTTAGGTTGTAATCCTGACTGAAGGCTTGTAATGGCCAATTATGTATGCATGTATGCGGCTGTTCATGAAGCTGTACGCTATGGCCTCCCGGGTCACTGTAGATTTGCTGTCAATGAAAATGATCATTGAATGCTGATGGAATGTAGTCGCCGTAGTCTTGTAGGTTGTGTGCTTACTTACGTGATGACGTGAGGCCACGGTTCAAATCCCAGCTCAGACAATAACACGAAATGAAAAAAATATTTCATCGGCGACTTCCTCTCAGCAAATTTCTGGCAAAAACTCTGAGAACAAAATAAAATTGTCATGAAAAAGTTTCTCAAAAATCTGTCGTTCGGAGTCGATTTTAAACTGTAAGCCCCGCCAGTCATGGATAAAATTAACACACACAACGTAATTGGTGTGAGAAACTAGGTTGTAATCCTGACTTAATGATGAAATAGAGCTGGTGTCAATGGAAATGAAATGGCGATGAATAGACCTGCTTTATTATTGTGGGACTAAATTGGCAAAAGTCAGATCGAAGCTGTGCCAGGCTCAAATGCCCGTAAATAAAATACGTGTCACCTTGTAAGTCTAGGCTCTGTCTGGGGAAAGATGAAATTACAAGACGCATTTTGTGCAATTGTATTGCTTTGTCTAGGGCCAGATTGTACAGCTACAACCGTAGTCAATTATATTCGATGGTTATCAGATCTACTGCCAGTGGAGATTTACTGGAGCTAATTTTTGGTGGCTATTTGCATATGACTTTCGATATGACCTTTCGAATGAAAGAACATTTAAGTTTATTGCATGGAAGCCGCAGTATTTTAGTAGGTAGTGTGTTGCCTTATTAGACGCGAAGCAGTGGTGCAAACCCCAGCTCAGATGTCAGCAAAAAACGAAGTAAAGAAAAAATATTTCTTCAACGCTTTCCAACAGCAGCCTGCTGGCAAAATCTCTGAGTGGTGAGACACTCATGTATAAAATTAAAACACACAATATGAGTGGTGAACGAAGCCAGTTTATAATTCTGACTAAAGGGATTTACTGAACAATTAATTAAGGACACCGTCTAGAACAGGAGCTGCACTGGTTATTATACAAGTGGTCCATTACTTGAGGCTCGCACTGCAGTTAATTCCATACGGGACATGAAGCTACGCAATGGATATGCCAAAGCTTTCTACCGAAAGCTAATCCGCTTACGAAAACCGATAGCCGCTCTTACCTATGTGAGCTTGTCCATTAAATAATGGTATTTATTTTCCTTATAAATTCTAGTAACTCATCTTAAGTAAGCACGTATCAATTTACAAATTAATTGCTGCAACAGTCTATAATAGATATACACAGATAGATATACAGTGAGTGTCAAAAGAAACTATACATTAAAAAATTTTACATTAATAAATTACCGTTATTTTTATTTTAAAATTGTTTCATTGCGAGTTTTTAAAATTGAAACAAACAAAAATATGACAAAAAATTTCGAAAAATTGTCAAATTTTTTCGGGCACTCTCCTTAAGTGGTAAAAGTTGAGATTGGTGGTTGTTAGAATTTTACCTTTAGTGTACAGTTTCTTTTGACGATCACTGTGCATTTAAATTCCGTTTAACTGTGGTTTAATCAAAGGCAAGGTGGTGGTTGTTGCATTGTTTTCCATAGAGTTATTCTCAGTGATAAAGCCATTACAAGCTTAAAAGAAAAACGGGAAATGATTTTGTTTTTTTAAAACAAAGGAAAGGAAAAAGCGATTTAAATAGTAAATCAGAAGAAGAAAAACCGCTAAATAGTGTAAAACAAACTGTTGGCATAGAACCACAACACACTCATAGAACACAACGTTTAGATGTGAAATTTAGCATTAATTTATCTCATTAAAGCGTAGACAAATCGTTGATTGATTTGTTTGGCAAATCTTTACATAAAGTAGAAAGCAGAGGTACACTTAAGATTATGAGATTTTTAGAGTAGAATGTGTTTTAAGCGGCGGCCTGTATTTGAGTCCTATCATGTCCTATTGAAACGAATTTCTAATTTAAAATTTTTAATTCATTTTGTATACAAGTGTGTGTAAACTATTGTAGGTGGAGTTAGTAGCAAAGTACTCTATTCTTCTTCTACCAGGCAATCAGTTAAGCTCTATATACAAGAAGCAGCAACAAACTAGTAGCAGAAATAGTTTGCGTTTATGCTGGCTTTGAGGTACACGTTGATTTATGGTTTATTCGTCACCAGCGACTGAAGAAAACTCCACAAGAAAAAAGTTTTACGATATCAAGTTACAAGGAACTAATAAATGGATTTTTGCTAACGTCTCTCTCTGCTCGTTTTCGGTTTCGTTCTCACTTCTAATGTGAGTGGCGAGATCGAATGCTGTTGGCGAGATCAGAGACCGTAAGACAGCCTCTAGCGTTAGTTAAAGCAAGGAAGGAAAGTGCATGAACGAATTTGAGCCTTTTTTTGTCTATAAAAAATATACTGAATGCCAAAATTATTAAAAATGTTCGCAAAATTTATGAAAATAGCCTGCGTAAGAATATTCAAATCGATTGTCCACAAACACCACTACCTCTTTCCTCCTTCTCATAACATATTTTCCTAGTTCCAACACAATGCACTGCATGAGTAGGGGCCATCCCTTTTGTGTTGGTTGTACGAAAAAAAAAGAAATAACGGCTCTTGCCTTTGGTCTTCCTAGGACACTATTAGAAGCTGTATTCGTATCGCAAAATCGTCAGGATGATGATAAGTCGTCAAATCTGGCAAATATGTCCATGGTGACTTGACCAAACAGACTAAACAACTAATTTGATAAGTGAACCTCAACAAAATATTCGTTATAAACTGTTGAAGCTTGATAGTTTCTGGCAAAAGATCCGATACATTGGAAAAGGAAGTCTAAGTTACAGTATTGATGAAAATTAAACACGAAAAATGATTATAAATCCACTGTACCATCTAAGAGAAATCCGATAGTGTGGGAAGAATGATGTTTTACGATTCAAGCAGCAATAGTTGACCAAGGAACACTTGGGAATAGAGTTACTAGAAGCAATGGCTGTAACGTGACTATGCTATGTATGTGGATACATACATACATACACAGTTGGGCAATATAACCCTTTAATCAGAATTACAACCTAGCTTCTCATACCACTTATGCCGTGTGTATTAATTTTATACGTGATTGCTGGGACATACAGTTTAAAGTGGACACCGAATTACAGATTTTTGAGAAACTTTTTCACGGTAATTGTATTGACTCTCAGAGTTTTTGCTGAGAGCAAGCGGCCAAAGAAATATTTTTTTTTTAATTTCGTTCGTGGTGTTTGACCATGGATTCGAACCGCGGCCTTATGTCTAATAAGCCAATAAACTAGATTACGGCGACTTAACGTTTGTCTATGTTCTGTAACCAATTCTGTTATTAGCTGCGGTGGAGGTAATTAATAATCAAGATTTATAACCGTATTTACTATGCTGATGTTGGTACGCGTATTCCGTTATTTATTCCTTATTTTGTTTACATAAGAAACAATTTATTTCCTTAACACCATATACACCATGCGGTAAAGTTGTTCTTTATTATGCGACACAAGTCGAGCCAAGTAAAGCGTAAAGTATTGTTCATTACATAATCTAATAAGACTAAAAGTGCCTTTTAAAAGACCACGCGTAAATTAAGTCAAATTGTTTTAATTAACGAATGGCCAATTTAAATAAAGTCATTAGAAATGTTTGTAATTTGAGAAGAACACATATTTTTTAAGGTGCGTAAAATATTAAACAAAAGTCCTGTGAAATATGTTTTTTGTTGTTGCTTAAATTTCATTTATGAGCATTACCTTGGAAATACGGTTGTCATGCTCAAATTTTAATTAAAAATTTTTTAAATGCTTAAGTAAAATATTATTTAAGTTTGATATTGAAATTTTTAAACCAACTTCAAACAAAGGTTTAACGTGTGACAATAGACAATACAAGTATGCCTCAGTTTGTCGGAGATAGAAATGATATTTTTCTTTAAATATTTGATTTGTCTGTGGCAACTGAAAATTTTAATCGGTTAACATGGCAACTTAATGCTCTACATCTGCAATGAGTATACAAAAAGATGAGTAGAATCTAATCATAATCATAATTTTTGATACTTATACGCATTCATACTTATTTTAATATTGTACTCATACCACACATATTCAAAGTTTGAAGGACTCATCATATTCATACTTAACAACACGTATGATGGCGCACGTATGTCGGCTGTCCATATCTCAACATTTACAAGAATTACAAAATAAGTATGATTTGCGTACGAACACTACAAAACTCACAAGAAGGTTGCGTGTTTGATCTGCTTGCTGTCTTTTTCTTTTTTGTTTATGTGCCTTTCTTCTTTCTTTGTAAATGCAACAACAACTAAGACTGTAAATTTTGATGAATTATTCGAGTCACTCGAATCAAACATATTTCGAATGGTATGAGTTTGATGTTGTAGTGAGTACGAATGAATCAGACAGAGTAGTGAAATTTCAATATTGTTGACTCACTTATATTCAAAATTTCATGAGTGCTTATGAGAAGCGAAAAATCGATTCATTGCTGATCTCTGCTCTACACTGTACACTCAATAGTTTTTTTTCTGGTTAAAGGAAAATTTATAGAGGATATTAGGGAATGTATAAAAGAGTAAGTACCCCGTGGTCTAGTAAGTAGTGTGTTGGCTTATTAAACGTTGAGCCACGGTTCATACTCCAAGTCGGACATCTTCAACAACGAAATGAAACATGAAAAAAATTTTCTTCGGCGACTTCCTCTCAGCAGAGAGAGTAAAATAAAATTGCCATGAAAATCTTTAAAAAAATCTGTCACTCGACTTTAAGATGCAGGTCTCACCATTAATGGATAAAATATACGCACTCAACATAAGTAATGTGAAAAGCCAGATTGTAATCCTAACTGAAGGTTTCTAATGACCAATTGTGTATGTATGTTGCACACGTTATGGGTTCAATAGGTCTTTCAAATGATTAAAAAATATTAATATTCGCTCCCACACTTTGTTTTATCTTAATTCCAAAGATAAGAAGTCATTTATGAAAGATCCGTTATTAGGACTAATGGTGGAGTAATTGTGTCCTTCCCTTTCTGAAATAGTATTTCATTCTTATTGTTCTTATTATTCTTTCAAAGCTTTTTATATAACTGTCTATTTTAATACGTGGAAGACCTTCTTGTGATTTGCGATTATTAAATATATGTTACGAAAATGAAAAATCTAGGTACTGGTGGTTTGCTTTCACATCGTTTAACATTGAAATTATAAACAAAGGCTACGAGAACAAAACAATGCAGTATCAATTATCGTACATCAGACTGTTTACTTTGCCATATAAAAGGCAAGGCAAAGCAGGCAACGGAGTTAGTGAAGTTCAGTCAGTCTTGTGTGAAGACGCGGTGTGTTTGAAGATCGCCGTTACAAAGATCTGTCGAATAATTGTCTAGTAATTGTTATTGTTTATGCAAATGGTATAAATAGAGGAATAACAAAGAAAAACAACTGTTGTTGTTTACATCAAGTTGTGAACAGTGGCACACAGAATTGAGCGTATAATATAGAATTTTAATTAAAACGAAAAACAAATTTATTTTTATTGTATTTGCAATCTACGAGCTCATATTTTAAGCATTTTTAAAAAGTAAAAACGCAACAGTATGTTGCACACACTACGTCTTCAATAGGTCTTTCAAAGGAATTAAAAATGTTGATAATCACATCCACACTTTGTTTTATTTTAATTTTAAGGATAAGAAGCCATTTATGAAAGATCCGTTATTAGGACTAATGCTGGAGTAATTGTGTTCTTCTCTCTGAAATAGCGGTGCAATCTTATTTACCCGCCCTCAATGCTTTTTATATGACTGTCTATTTTAATACGTCAAAGACCTTCCTGTGATTTACGACTATTAAATATAGGGGAGTACGCCATGCTATGTTGCATATTGTAACATATAGGGTGTCACATATTCCGCTCTTACCGACTGTATATCTGCAATTAATAAATAAACCGTATCGCTATGGTAAATGAATTATAATGAGCTTTTAGCAATTATTGCCATGACTCTGAAGACATGATGGCAGTATACTGAAAATAAGTCTTCTTGTTTCCTCCTTGTTATTTTAAAAAAGGGGTAAAGTTAAGCCTACAACATACCGCAAAGCGAAACCAATAAATTATTGTAACAAAAAAAAAAAATTGAATTGTATTAATTGTGAAATGAAAATCTCATCTGCGTTGTATTATTAACAATTAACGCCAATGAAGGTGTTACAAGAGTACGTATTTTGTAAAATTCTTGAAAATTTTTTTTCCATCTTTTGCTTCATTTGTATTTCATTTTATTAACCTCAATCGCTTTGTGGTGAAATCAACCGGAAAAGCCTCATCCTATGTATATGCAAATTTCCAAAATTTTATTAAATACAGTGGCAAGCTTACTCTGGGACAATACTGGAGATTTATAAAATTATACTCAAACAAATTTATTTACTAAATAGTTCACCAGGCACAGATGATTTTGCACGAAGTTATGTGTTTACATAGTATGTTGTTCAAACGAATTTTATATTTCCCATATCAATAAGATTTTGCTCCAATAATTACAATTACCTTCAGGCATATGAAGTCCATACTTTTGCAAATTTTGGCAATGAGAAGAGAACAAACACTCGTATATTATTATTGCAGAGAAAGGAAAAAGTTTTTTGATTAACTCTTATCACTCTTGAGGCTTTGCTTCATTTTGCTTAATGAGATGCATTCTTTGTCATCCTTTTTTTTCATATCAACTGCATTATATCCACTCAGATCGATTGTTAGAAGTTTGTGTTCAGTTTTCATTGAAGTAAAAGCCGTAGTTGCACAGAAATCATAACAAAGTATTCAACGGATTTGCTCCGTACGACTTTGCAACGTACACATGGGTGCACCAATGGTCTAGTTGGTAGCGTGCTAATTTTCATGAGTCGAAGCCGTGGGTTCGATTTCCACCAAAGACTCTGGGTGTTTATGATTGTCTGATTGGTTTTATTGGAATTAAAAAAAATTTGATGCAGATTGTGGCTATTCTTTCGTTCACAGGCGTGAACCCAGAAACAAGATGGTGAAGTCTCTTATTATATGGTGAATTCGTGCTTATCCACATGGCAGCTGTAATACACATCGCAAGATGCAAGCCTTTTGCATCCTTGTCCTATCCATCGCATTTCCTGTATGGCAGTGATGTCCGTCCTACATTTCATTAGGGCACCCGCCAGCTGGGCTGAAGCGCCCACCCTGGGAAGGGTCTGAACGTTCCAAGTGCCTATTCGCATATCATACTCCTTTAAACATTTGCCGTGGTCGTCAACTTTTGAGGGGATCTTTATAGAGGCTTGTGTTTGGGTTTTCATTGGATGACATTTTATGTGGTGGGCCCCAACTCCTACGCACAAACCAAATTTAACGAATTTCTCTGGGCGCATTAGTTAACATTTAGCGGATGTTAGTATGCCATCCAGGAAGGGCCACGAGGGGGCTGCATGTCAACTTGAATACAGCAGGACAAGGATCGTGCTGGAGGTCGCCACGTTGACAACAGTCAGAGACTTTACCTTGTTTGCATGCATCCCATCCCTCCTCAGCTCCTGAGCGTTGGTCTCAAAAAAAACTTAATACTGAAGAGCCCCTTAAAAGTATTGAAAATGTTTGCGGCCGTAAAATACCAGATGGCTGCTCAAAGCAGGGCTCATCCGAGGTGATTAAAAAAGAAATAATTTAAAAGGAAAAAAGAGAAGTCGCCGTAGTCTAATAGGAAATGTTTTGGCTTACTAGACACGAGGCCTCGGTTCAAACCCCACGGTAGACATCTCCAACAAAACGAAATATGAAAAAAATTTCTTAGGTGACTGCCTCTCAGCAGTTTTCTAGCAAAAAATCTACCATGAAAATTTTCTCAAAAATCTGTCGTTCGGAATCGACTTTAAACATGTATTAAATTAACACACACGTGATAGGTGGTGTCAATAGCTCGGTCGTAATCCCGATTGAAGGGTTGTAATCACCAATTATGTACGTATGTATGTATCGTAATCCTGTAAGCAGTGTCCATTAGCATTACCGTAGGAAATGGTGCTTTTTACTGGAATTAATATTTTAAGAAACGTTAAGAAAATTACTACAAGAAGAATTTTTTCTGCAAAAACAGCTCATTTAAATGCTTTTTGTGATATTAAAAAATACCATAAGCATTTACACACAGTCCTTTCCACTGTTGTTGCTACACTAAGATGCATTCCATTTTCTAATTACTTATCTGAGCAAAAAAAAAAACAAAAGCATCAAAAACAATTCCTTTGTAAATTTCAATGACGATAGACTGATTAACAAAAATATTTTGTATCAACCTGCAACCTGCTGCATTAAGTTGGTTGAAATTGTTAGAAAAAAGGACTCAAAATTATAACCTTTTGGCGCCATATGCTGGTATTAATAATCATCAGCATCTTAAAGCATTACACTGTGGGAGATGGGCTTCAGCTTGTTCGAAAACGTTCCTCTTTGCTTCTGCTATTAGAGTAAATACTGTTTAGTTGTTAATAGTTTTCAAAGCAATTCTTCATCTACTGGACATGAACATTTCCCTCCGACTGCCGTATTATTGTAGTGTGTTTCAGGAAGAGGTGATGGCCATTTACCGGGCCGCTCAATGGATCCTCGCCAACGGTGCTCCTTTCACCCGCGTTTCGATCTTCTCTGATAGTCAGGCCATCATAAGATTTCTGTCGAACGTTGTGAATAACTCCAGGGTGATTAGAAAATTTCGGCGCTGGCTCGACCTTCTTCAGTGTCTCACTGGTCTGGGTCCGTGGGCACAGTAACATTCAGGCAAACTGCAGTGCCGACGAGTTCGCCGGGGATGGTGCACGCCTTCCAGAATTCTTTTTAATCGAGTTGGGTATGCCACTTACCGCTGAAATTCTTTCGAGACGCCAACCTGTTCTATGTCAATGAGGAGTTCTGCTCCACCGCTAGACTCACTTGGCCCTCGATGGAAAGAAGGCGCACAAACAAGTTACTCGGACTTGGTCGAAATATCATATCGATCACAGTGGCCATGCTTACAGGTCATTGTGGCATGGGTAGGCACGCGGAATAGATTCAGCCCCATTTAACGCAGTGGATTCAGATCCACTGAGGAAGATGAGACTGTTATCTGCTTTCTTTGACAGTGCCCACCTCTTGCGAGGTGCAGATATAGTTTATTTGGCTCTCCATTTCTTGTCAGCTTAACGGAGCTATCATCTATTGCTGTCAAGGATATTGCTTCGTTTATCAAACTTTCGGGTTGGTTTTCCAGCGTAGGGTAGTCGTACTTTTTGATGTGCAGCCCTTGCTCTGACCAACTTATTCTTCTTCTCTAGTTTGGTAGAACTTCGTCTGTACAGTGACTGCGTTCACCTTTGGCGTCACAACGGGCCGCTATGCGTGCTCAAGTGAGCATTTGGTATCAAAGCTACCACTCCAACCTAACATAATCCTTCATCTATGAAGCGCAAACTTTTGATATTAAAGGTCAGCAGCACTGCAAACAGTACGCTGCATATAGTACGCTGCATGCAGCATGAACTACTCATTTTTAGGTGAACAAAATTTATTGATTAAATAATCTTATCGAAACGATTTGGGTTTCTCTCTCTCTCGCCGTAAACGTTCTCGGTAAAGGCTTTCTTAATTGGTCATTACAACGCTTTAATCAGGATAACAATCTAGCTTCTCACACCACTCATGTTGTATGTGTTAATTTTATCCATGAGTGTCGGAACCTACAGTTTATAGTGGACTCTGAACGACAGAACTCCGAACTCTAGTCACCGAACGACAGAAGACTGCTGAAAGGAAGTTGCCAAAAGAAATATTTTTTCTTTCATATTTCGTTTCGTTCGATCAGCAATAAGTATTCAAAAAGATTAGGAGAACCGAATCACACCCATAGTTTCTTATACTTCTACGCATTCATACTTATTTTAATATCATACTCATACTACTCATATTTAGAGTTTGAAGTACTCATCATATTCATACTAAACGACATATATGATGTTGTTGGCTTCGACTCTCCATAACTCAACATATACACGAATCACAAAATAAGTATGATTCGCGTATGAACACTGAAATACTAGAAGATTGTTTGTTTGCTCTGGTTGCTGCTCTGTCTTTTTTGCTTATTTTGTAAATGCAACAACAACTAAGGCTGTAAATTTTGATGAATGATTCTAGTGGCTCGAATCATTTATAAGTATTATAAGTATTTTCCTAAAGTTATGAATCTGAATGAGTAGGCATCAATCATTATATTTCGAATGGTATGAGTTCGGTGTCAACATTGTACTCATACTCATTATACTCATACTTATAAATCAACGTTGTAGTGAGTACGAATGAATCAGAGTAGTTAAATTTCAGTATTGTTGATTCACTTCCAAAATTTCATGAGCGCTTATGAGTAGCGAAAAAACGATTCATTGCTGATCTCTGGTTTGAACCGTCAACACACTACCAACTGGACCACAGTGACATCAAACTTAGCTGCAAGGAAGTTTACATTGATGCCGTTGTATGATTACTACTTCCAAGCTTGTCTTCTAATTTGCATCGTATATGTAGCCATGCCTTATAATTATTTTTTTTAACACATTCTGCTAAGCGCTGAGCAATTTTGCTTACAATGCTGACTTAAAACCTCTTCTTAAATTCCCATCTTAAACTGTACCTAACAATTCAAAAGAAAAATAGGAACAAAACCACAACAAAGCAACGTAAAAACTATTAGCATGTCCCAAGAGAAAATGAAACTAACAAAAAGTGTAGAAAGAAAAGAGAAATTCTAAAGGATTCTTTTGTCAGGAAAGTAAACCAACTACGAAAACTGCGAATGGAAAGAAAGGAATCCTCTAACAATGACGTTTTTTTTTTTGTAGCTGTGGTGCAATGGTTAGTGAAGAAGAGATAGTGAAACAATTCGAAATATCCATGCAAAAGCGACTTTTTCTTGTTTCTTTAATTGAATAGCGAGTTTAAGTATTTAACGTCGCTGTGATACAAATCTCAGTGGAAAACTATGCAGAGGTTGGCACATAGCCAAACTTTTTCGAGCAAATAAAAGTCTTGTGTGAAGACGCGGTCTGTATAAAGAGAGTAGTCGTGGTTTGAAGATCAGAGTTACAAAGATCTGTCGAACAATTGACTAGTAATTGCTATTGTTTATGCAAAGAGTATAAACAAAGGAATAATAAACAAAGCAATTGTTGTTGTTTACATCAAGTTGTGAACAGTGGCACACAGAATTTTGCGACAATATAGAATTTAATTAAAACTAAACACAAATTTATTTTTAATTTCATTTGCAATCTACGAGTTCATATGTTAAAGGTTTTTTAAAGGTAATAACGTAACAATATTAGTAGGTCCCTGTAAGAGAAACTGAGGGTTTTCCACAAAAAAACTCACTTATCATACGCTCTGAACTAACGGTTATGTTCGAAAGAATACGTTCGAATGACAGCTCTAGACAATAATGCAAACAAACACTTTTTTTCGGATCTAACCGCCTCTGCGCAATCACTTGTGAGTTCTCTGAGCCCTTTATAGGACAATTTTGTTCATTGATGTAACCACGAAGTAAAAAATGAGCCTCAATGCAGAAGAAAATTTTATTCGAAGAATCTGCACTGAAACCCTTTTGCGCCAGTGCCTATGCTAATGAGCATATCTACGGAATCTAAATTTAGTCCTTATTGCAGCTAATTTTCAATTCCTAAATAATGCAATTGGAAATGCAAAAATCAAACTTTAAATGTCAATGAATTTATAAAACTTCCCCATTTCTTTAACTACTCAGTTCAATTGGGTACAACAACATTGCTGTTTCCTATTTTTAATTTTTCATCGCTGCTGCTGTTGAGTACAATACATTGAATATCAAACATTGCCGGTTACAATGCCAACAACATTATCAGCATCATCGGTTGTATCATTCACATCATCATCATCAGAATGAATGAACGTTGCCTGGATGCTATTAACAGCTGTATGGTAGAGCATTGCTGGAGTATTCTTATATGCCACAAAAAAAACAACAACAAAAACAAAAAAATTAAATTCTATTTCAATGCGTTTTGGAAAGAAGGATTTAAATGGTGCTCAGGCATGATAATGATGATGATGATGATGATGATGATGATGAATTTAATGACCAGAAGGTGAGCACAGGCGAATGTAATGTTAGGAGAAGTAATGAAAAGTTTTTCGAAAATTTTCTCGTGTTGAAATTTCTATTCAATGGCGCTCCGTTTACTTTCGAAGGCAATGATAATAACGTTGCCAATGTTTTGTGTTTTTTCGGATTATATTTTGCCGCTGCTTTTATAATTTGATGTTGAAGAAAAGCAAATGACCGACCTACTTATGGACATATATAAAACAACGACAACAACAATAACAACGTAAAGGATTTAAAAATTAAACGTTTTGGTAGAGCATTTTGGTTAAACGAGACCCCAATTATTTTATACGGCATTGTATTGTTCTCCACTAAAAGGAGTTAAAAATATTTGTGAGCTGAACGTTTACGTTCCAATAAAGAGACAGTAGAGTCACAGCAAACTTTTCTTGAGCGAATGAATCCCTTGCATTGCAAGTCTCATAGAGAGACAGTAGAATAGCTGCAAACTTGTCTCAAACAATTGAATCCTTTGACTCCATGTTTGAAAATAGAGCAGTATTTTGTTTGCATCATCAGTTTCTTTCGAATAAAATCGTTCCTATATGTTAAGAAAATGGAAATGATGTTTTGCTTTCACATCCTTTAACCCTTTCATGCCCGATGTTGCCTATAGGCAACATTGTACATTTTTGTTCATAAATTCCGTAATTTTTAATGTTTTTAAAAGATTTTTTTTTTGCATACAAGCTTGGTTAAAAACGTGTGAAACCAGAATACGTACGACTCTGAATTTAATATCACTTCATATTTAGGTCAATGACTAACAAACACATGTCCTTAAAAAATTTTTAGCTCTGGTTCAAAAAATTCGGGCATGAAAGGGTTAAACTGCAAACAATAGCTACAAAAAAATAAAAAAATTAACTTGATTACATGATAAACATGTAAACAAAAATATACCAACAAACACCGCAAGAATAAATGTAAACAAAAATGCACAAACACAAATAATGAAACAACGATGTTTACATTTATAGAGATCTCGAGAAGGCGAAGCCAAAAACATTCGACTTCAAGAGCATTCATCAGACTATTTGCTTTGGCATATAAAAGACAAGACAAAGCAGGCAACGGAGACAGTAAAAATTCAATCAGTCTTATGTGAAGACGCGCTTGTTTGAATAGAATAATGATAGTTTGAAAATGTCTGTTATAAAAGTCTATCAAACAACAGTTATTGTTTATGCAAAAGAGTGTAAAGAAGAATGACTAACAAAGCAATTGTTGTTGTTTACATCAAACTAAACACAAATTTATTTTTATTTTATTTGCAATCTACGAGCTCATATTTTAAACGTGTTTAAAGGTAAAAACTTAACAATATTATATTTTTAACGTGGTGAAGAGACGTATTGCAACCATAAAATCTGTTGTACTAACCTCAGTCCCTGAGCAGCATCTGATATGCACCCAAGCGTTTCTTTTCATTTCAAGTATTTCTTCAGAGTCTTCCTCTCATGTAGTCTACTGGCGAAATAAATAAAAAGTTTCCCAAAAATCTGCCATTTAAAGTCCTCTTTAAACTGTTATCTGCTATTCATTGCAAAAATTAACACACATAAAATTGATGGCGTTGTGAACAAGATTGCAGTCCTAACTAAACTGTTATAGACTCTGCCTCGTAATGTTTATTAGCGGCTTAGTCTCAAAAATCTGTTTGTCGTTCGAAGTCGTCTTTAAGCTGTTGGTTTTGCCGTTCATTAATAAAATTAACACACAGCATGGATGGTGTGATAAACTAGGTCGTTGTCCATAATAAAGTGTTGTGGACTCTGCTTCTTATTGATTATCAGCGGCTTCCCCTTAGGAGTTTTCTGGCAAAATAAATCAGAAGTTACTCAAAAAATGTGTAGTTCGAAGTCGTCTTAAAGCTGCTACCATTCTTTGATGAAATAAACACACACAACATGAATGGTGTGAGAAAGGTGTACTGCCTCTTATTGTTTATTTCTATCTATCTTATCTATAATCCTATCTATAAATCTCATTACTATCGTGGTATGGAGGTATGTGGTCAGTAGAGGTAGGTGCCTACTCAAAGAGAAGGAGTGGACACACTTAGGCCACATAGCGCCCATTGTGATACTACAGTTTTTCCCACTAGACAGTTCATCCTGATCTTCCATATATAGGCTTCCAGTTGCCTCTTTCTCCTTAGACGTACTGCATGGGATTATACAAAATAAGTTAGTCGCCGTAGTCTAGTACACGTCTAGTGAGGCCACAGTTCAAAGCCCAGGTCAGACATTTCCTACTAAACGGAATATGAAAAAATATTTCTTCGACGATTTTCTCTCAGCAGATTTCTTTCAAAAACCCTGAGAGTAAATAAAATTGCCTTGAAAAGGTTCTCAAATATTTTACGTTCGGAGTCATCTTTAAACTGTGAGTCCCTCCACTCATGTATAAAATTGATACACAAAACAATTGGTGTAAGGAACTAGGTCGTAATCCAGACAAAAAAATTATCTTATGCATGTGTGTACACAATAAATGGAGAACAGCCTCATCTTATAGTGGCAGAAAGTTGTGAAGAAGGGTTTCTTAAAGGTTCCCTAATTGTTTCCATCTTCCATTGTTACCGCGGTTTCTCATAGCCTTCTTTTCATCCGTGAGACAGTAATCTATGGAGTAGGATTGCACACAATACAACATCACCGGTGTTTCCATGGTCTCTAGTATTCAAACCCTACAAAATCTTCAAAGTTCCGTTTAAACCCGTTTTAAATAATTAAACAGATATCATATGATGCCACCACCAACAAAAAAAAAATGAATATGAAATGAATTTGAATAGAAAGATAAACAAAAGAGAAGCAAAAACAGGAACAAAAGAAGACAAATGGCAGTAAAAATTAGTCATTGTTGGGCAATGAAAAGTTAAATAATAAACATCACAGATATAAGAATGAAGTGTGAAAGTGGAAGGCTGCAACAAAATATGAAACAATTAAAATTGGCAAAAAAAGAAGTCAAAACAATGACATGGAAACAAAGAATTTTTAAAAGAAATTATTTTTCTTCCCTTTACTAGGAAAGAGTGAATGAAACAAACTTTCAAATCATTTATTTTCTGCCAAAGCTAATCAGATATAAAACAGGGGGTCCTAATTTAAATGGAGAGAAAACGGTGTTGGTTTACAATTTGAAAAAAAATATCGCCGGAAAAGTTTTTCCAGAAAATGTTGTCTTATAATGGCTCTAAAATGTAAAATCCCGGGCGATGTTAATTATTACGAGCAACACATATAAAAAATTATATAGATGTGACGAGGCCTATGCATCATCTCATCTTGTGGGCGAAAGTGTATTGGTAAATCCGAATTTATTGATTCTTAGAAATTCTCAAAAATTTGGCTCATTATGTGGAAATTTTCATTTGGGCTTGTAGCTCCATTTATCTGAAGTCCAGATCATGCAAAAACTATAGCCAGTTGAACATTAACAACGACGTAGATATACTGATTAAGTGCTAGAGCATACACACATAAATAATAGGTCATTACACCCCTTTAGTCAGGATTACGGATCTAGCTTCTCATACCACTTAAATTGTGTGTGTTAAAGCCGGCGGCAATGGCTTTCCATAATTACTTCTTGGTTGTCCATGCCCCTTGTGCTACAATTTTATTTGTTGACGTAACCTCCAAGGGAGAAGTGAACTTTGTTGCTGAAGAAAACTTTGTTGGAAACATTAAAATTTTAAGCCAGTTACTCTAGCACTTGTAGTCGCCGTAGTCTAGTTGTTGTGTGTCTGGTGTGTTGGCTTATTAGCCGTGAGGCTACGGTTCAAAAGCCCTACAAAACGAAATTTGAAAAAATATTTCTTCGGCGACTTCCTCTCAGTAGATTTCTAGCAAAAAATCTGAGAGTAAATAAAATTGCCATGAAAAGTTTCTTCAAAATCTGTCGTTCGGAGTCGATTTTAAACTGTAGATTCCGCTACACCTGTATAAAATTCACACACACAAAACGAATGGTGTGAGAAAATGAGGGTTGTAATGATAAACTAAGTAATTTTATTGTCGATAAATATGGGTATATCACACTATTCCATATGCTACGATAACAGATTCGGAAAGTGGCTATTTTTTAGCCACTATTTTAGCCCAAATAGCCCAAATAGCCCAAATTTTCAAATTTTTTTTCTTTTAAAATTTCTCCCTACTTTCCACTCTAATGACGTTTATTTTAATAGAAAAAATTTTACATGAACCTCAAATTAGTAAAAGAAATGGTTGTATAACGCAACCACTCCCTTGCATCATCATCAGCTCAAAAATTCCAAAAATAATGTTCAATGCCAGTTTTGTTAAGGAGGCTTATGAGGATATTTCCAAAGGCTTTGTAGTCTGACAAAAGCTGATTGGTGTGATAGAAAGAGAGGCGAAGGAACATAAAAAAGAAGCGACACTTTCAATAACAAACTTTATTTCTACGCTTATTTTAAAGTGTTAAACGATTAATTTGAAGAAGAAAAAACTCCTTTTTGCCATTCATTTAAACGAGTAGAGCGTTTCAGTTACTTCTCAAGAGGCCAAATTCAAATATAAAATAAAAAAAAAAGAGAAAAAAAATTCCTGCAAGAAAAATTAGTTTCTGGCTGCCATTGCCTTCTTCACTTCTTCTTCTTCAAAATAAAAAAAAATGGAATCTGAGGGATTTTGATAAATGGTTTGCAAAAATCTAATACAATAAATTTAGTTAGAGGGGAAGAAAAAAAACTTTAAATCACTTAAGCGAGTGGAAATTGTTGAATTATATTTGCATTTGAACATTTCAAAATAAAATATTTCAACAAAATGTTCAAAGTTTTAAAAAATTTTGAAATTTCGATCTTTGACAGACTTATTGGCGTTACAAGCTTAAGTGCTCAGTAGGCAGACTTAAGGGTTAATGGGCTCTGAGCAGTTAGAAACTGACCCTAATTTTCATCGAAATATCATCTTCACGATGACACTTATTTCTACATAAGATCCAAGAGCGTCTTATTTCTTCATAAGATTCAAGAGCATCCAATACATCCCCAGGAAGTCAAAGTTTCTTTTGGGTTTTCAGCTCATTTCAGCGTCATGGGTCACATTTTTCTGTGAACAAAGTTGTTAAAACCTTCCCTATCAACGGCGGACCATAACTTAATGATTACTAAACTTTTTAGAGCTGAATTAGATGATTTGGCCCCTTCCCCCATGATATGTTTTTTTAATAGGATTTTAAGGACAAGCGATTTACGGGAAAGAATAGCTCTTGAAGTCGCCGTAGTCACAAGACTAGTGAGTGAATTTCAGTCAGTCTTGTATGAAGACGAGGTGGAGGATCTCGTTACAAAGATCTGTCGAAAAATTATTTAGTAATTGTTATTGTTTATGCAAAAAGTATAACAAGAGGAATAACAAAAAAAGACAATTGTTGTTGCTTACATAAAGTTGTAAACAATGGCACACATAATTGTGCGAATAATAAAGAATTTTAATTAAAACTAAACACAAACTTTTATTTTTATTTTATTTGCAATCTACGAGCTCATATTTTAAACGTTTTTAAAAGATAAAAACGTAACAATACTAAGGCAGTGTATTGGCTAATAAGACATGAGCCCTCGGTTCAAACCAAACGTCACATCTCCAACAAAGCGAAATTTGAAAAAATTATTTCTTCGGCATCTTTCTTTCTCAGCAGATTTCTGGCAAAAATTTTAGAGTCAAATAAAATTGTCATGCTAAAGTTTCTCAAAAATCTGTCGTCCAGAACCGACTTTAAACTGTAGATCCCTTTACTCATGTATAAAAATAACACACACAGCATAAGTGGTGTAAGAAGCTAGTTCGTAATCCAGACTAAAGCGTTGTAATGACGAATTATGTATGTATTGTTACGAAAATGGAAATGGTGTTACATCTTTTAACATTAAAACGTAAACAAAAGCTACAAAGACAAAAGCAATGAACTTGTTTACATGATAAACAAAAATATACCAACAACATTAGTATAAAAAAGGAGATAAACAAGTAAACAAAAATGCAACAAAAATGCAACAACAAACAATATAAACAAAATACATAAACAACAATGAATCAACAATGTTTACATTTATGGACATCTCGAAAAGGCGAAGCCAAGAACATTCGCCTTCAAGATCATTCATCAGACTGTTTACGTTGGCATATAAAAGGCAAGACAAATCAGGCAACGGAGTTAGTAAAAATTCAGTCAGTCTTGTGTGAAGACGCGTTGCCTGTGAAGAGAATAATCGTGGTTTGAAGATCTCCGTTATAAATATCTGTCGAACAATTGTTAGTGTTCACGCAAAAGAGTGTAAAGAAGAATAACAAACAAAACAATTGCTGTTGATTACATCAAGTTGTGAACGGTGGCACACAGAATTGTGCGAACAATAAAGAGTAAAGAAGAAAACTAAACACAAATTTATTTTTATTTTATAGGCAATGTACGAACCAATATTTTAAACGTTTTTAAAAGGTAAGAACTTATCAGTAGGTATGTATCTATAACTCACGTGAAGGTGACGTATACTGGCCGCAGTACTCGTGCGATTTAAACCATTTAGGGCCATTATTACAACTTGCCGTTAAACTCGGCTTTAGTTAAAGGTACCTTTAGCTAAAGGGAACTGTAAAGTTACCTTTAACTTATTTTCGTTATTACAACTTACAGATAAAATTTTTCAAAAGTATGGCAGTACCGGAGCAATGTCGATAAAACTGCTCAATTATACAAGTTTTTTAACGCAGTGGTAACCGAGGGCTTCGTTTTTTTGTTGTATACGCTCATTTTGTTCAAATTTGAAGTTGCCATAATGAAAATAATATACAATATGGCAAGTTCAAACATAAAGTGACATTTAAATGTTAAAGGTAGGATTATCCTCCCTTTCGCTTAACGATCACTTCTATCTTATTGGGTACTCATAATAATGAAAAACAATTTATCTGCCCGTTAAAAGCCTCCCTTTAGTTAACAGCATGTTGTAATAATGGCCCTTAGACTATTTTCTATGGAGTTTCACTAAGTCACAGATTTTATTTCGACGATTTTGTTTACTCAAATAGGCTTTCATCCAGAATTTTTCGATAAAAACAAGTGTCTGTTACAAACCGCTTTTAAGCTTATTTAGCAAACACATGTCGATGTCTATTGCCGCCCTTGTTAATTTGACAAAAGACACTTCGTATATGAACTCAACTCTCAACTAAAAGGCAGTTATGAACAGTCATAGTTTGGTATTCTCTGTTGGAAAACCAGATATATGTTCATCTGCATAAAGTTTTCTATAATTTTTAAGTTGTAGGGTATACCTATAATATGGTCGATTATTTTCAATGTTTGCCGACCATTGAATACAAAATGTTTGTAGAGTGAAAATGTTTTTTCATTCAACATGTCATTGTCATGTCAACATGTATTGAATGGAATTAAAGTCTCGCATTACATTGTGTACGCTGTCTAGTAAAATCAAATTAATTTTGTATTTTTTGCATTTTTTGTTTTATACAATTTTATACTGATAAATATAATGTTTATCTTTGTTTACATATTTATGTAATTAAAAATAAACAAATAATGTATAAAATGCAAATAAATGCAGGTGATTCGATAAAAAAGATGTTAAATTATTTTAATTATGTTTTATAATCTGCTACCAAATAGACCGAATGAAACCCTGCAGTTAAAACAAGCATCCATATTAACATATATCAACCTCTCCGGTGTTCAACGCTTACATTGTAATACATCTCCTGGTTATTAATTACAGACATCACTGGCTGGCTATTTGCGACCGCCTCGCTCTGTTTGTACAGCTTTTATTTCATCCATGTTTCAACCCTATTGTGGTTGAATTTTTATCAATGTTTTGTTCTCCTCTTTAAATACATACATACATAATTGGTCACTACAACCCTTCAGTTACGATTACGACCTTGCTTCTTACACTACTTATGCTGTGTGTGTTAATTTTATCTATAAGTAGCGGTACCTATAGTTTAAACTCGATTCCGTTCGACACGTTTTTGAGAAGCTTTTCATGGCAATTTTATTCAATCTCAGAGTTCTTGCCAGAAATCTGCTGTGAACAAACCGCCGAAGAAATATGTCATCATATTTCGTTCTGTTGGAGATGCTGGACTTCGGGTTCGAACCGTGGCCTCACATCTAATAAGCCAACACGCTACCTGCTAGACTGCCAAATTTTTCACGTAATTGTTTGTGAATTCAATGTACTGTGTAATGTGTGTAATTTGTTGTTGTCGGCTTGTCTTGTTTATTTATAACAATAACAAATTGGGAACCTATGGTGAAGAATGATTCTCATCTATATATAATTATTTTCATGTAGAGGTGTACCACCTAGGATTCAGCAGGTTCCCTAGCACCGCTAAATAAGTTTTCCCAGACAGTCATTTACTATTTTCTTGTTGATTTCATATGAGTGAGTGCTCAAATAGTGACCTGACTGTTAGATAGTTTTGGTATGTCTCGTTGTACTTCGTTTATGAGATAGAATTCCCCTAGAAAGATATTCATAAGTCTTCCCATGAATTTAAAATATTTCACTTTTATCTTCAATATTCACTTTCTTTCTTCGTCAACCCAAACCTATTTCACAAAATGCCTGCAGCCTCTAAATTGCGCCATTCATTCTTTTTACTCAGTCCGTTTTCGAAGATTTCCTAAAATTATATAGTTTTCTAGGCAACAGTTATGGAGGGAGTTGTCAGAGCACGCTCTGTCCTATTGAATGTCGTGTAAAACTTGCCTGAAATTATCCACAATCTACACAGTTATGGTCCTTACTACCATTGCTCTTAAATCCAACAGCTTAAAATCAGCGCTACAGTAGTACATGGTGTTATTGCTGCGGTTACATCGAGACATGCCAATGTCTGTATCGTATACAACTCCATCTCATCTCTTTCCAAAAGTGTTCTGCCTGCCATACACTATACATCCCTAAATATTTTGCTGCCATTTTCAATGATATTATCTCATCCAGGATTCATATCAGAGGTCAGCAATGAATCGCTTTTTCGCTACTCATAAGTACTCATGAAATTTTGAGTATTAGTGAGTTAACAGTATTGAAAACCATCTACTCTGATTCATTAGTACTCAGTACAACATTGATTTATAAGTACGGGTTGCAATGAGTATGAGGACAACGTTGACAAGAAACACATAACATTCGAACTATGTTTGATTCATACGCCTACTCATTCAGATTCATAAATTTAGAAAAATACTAATAATGTTTATAAATGATTCGAGTGATTCGAATTATTCGTCAAAATTTCCAGTCTTAGTTGTTGTTGCATTTACAAAGAAAGAAGAAAGACACATAAACAAAAAAGAAAAAGGCAGAAAGCAGAGCAAACACACAACCTTCTTGTGAGTATTGTAGTGTTCGTACGCGAATCATACTTATTTTGTGATTCGTGTATACCATGAGTCATGGAGAGTCGAAATCAATAGCATCATGCGTATTGTTAGGTATGGGTATCATGAGTATTTCAAACTTTGAATATGAGTAGTATGCGTATGACATTAAAATAAGTATAAGTATCAGAAATTATAAGTATGATTTAAATCTACTCATCGTTTTGAATACTCATTGCTGACCTCTGATTCATATTGTTACGAAAATGGAAATTGTGTTTTGCTTTTACATCGTTTAGTTTGTAAACAAAAGTTACAAAAAGAAAAAACAATGAACTTGGTTACATGATAAATAAGTAAACAAAAATATACCAGCAACACACCAGTATAAAAAAATAATAAGTAAACAAAAATACAACAACAATCATCAGCATAAAAAAGTGATAAATAAGTAAACAAAAATGCAACAACAAACACTGCAAGAACAAATGTAAGCAAAATACACAAAGAACAATAATGTAAACAACATGTTTACATTTATAGAGATTTCGAGAAGGCGAAGTCATTCGCCTTCAAGAGCATTCATCAGACTGTTTACGCTGCTATATAAAAGGCAAGACAAAGCAAGCAAAGGAGACAGAAGAAGTTCGGTTAGTTTTGTGTGAAGACGCGGTGTGTTTAAGAGAGTAACCGTGGTTTGAAGATCTCCGTTATAAAGATCTGTCGAACAAATTGTCTAGTAATTGTTACTACGTACATACTTAATTGGTCATTACAACCCTTCAGTCAGGATTACGACCTCGTTTCTCACACCACTTATGTTGTGTGTGTTAATTTTATACATGATTGGCGGGACCTACAGTTTAAAGTCGACTCCGAACGACAGATTTTTGAGAAAATTTTCATGGCAATTTTATTTACTCTCAGAGTTTTTGCCAGAAATCTGCTGAGAGAAGTCGCCGAAGAAATACTTTTTGTATTTTATTTCGATGACTGGCCTGGGGCTCGAACCCTGGCTTTTCGTCAATAAGCCAACACGCTACCTACTAGACCATGGCGACACAAGTATTTGCTGTTTGTTACGCAAAAGAGTGCAAAGAGGAATAACAACCAAAGCAATTGTTGTTGTTTACATCAAGTTGTGAAAAGTGGCAGACAGAATTGTGCGAACAATAAAAAATTTTAATTAAAACTAAACACAAATTTATTTTTATTTTATTTGCAATCCACGAGCTCATATTTTAAACGTTTTTAAAAGCAACAAACGTAACATACTTGTCTGAAGCACCAGGAGGTGATGATATACGATGCGTGTAACCAACACTGCATGCTACAAATCCCTCAAATTTTGGTTATGCCCATTGATTACCAGAGGTTTTTAGCAAGGATTCCAGTGATGAATTTTGTTGACTAGAAAAGTGCAAAGTTTTCCTAGAATTTTGTGGATTTTTCAATCTACCCTGATAAGTTTTTCTATTAAAATCTTCTTTTGCAAACATTTAAATTATTTCCAATTGTGGTACTCAGCAGTTTTTCCAGCTTAAAGTTTCAATTAAAATCTATAACCTCCGCATATTTTTGCTTTCGGCACAAACAAATTATTTCAAACAAAACTCGCTTTATGGCTTTGCCATGTTGTTGCTTTACACTTACGGCTGATATTTAAGTGCGAGCTTGTTAAACCATTTTGCATGCACATATGTATGTATGTGTATGAAAGTATGTGAGAATTTATTTAATTGGCCACAGGACCTGTTTGCCAAAACATTAAACGATAACATTGCAGTGCAAGCTATGACTGGTAGCGTCTGGCTTTTGCTGCAGGAACTGTTTATTGAATTGAATTTTAATGCGGAAATTAAACGGTTAAGCATTCAGAGAATTTAATGGTTTTCATTAAAGTGTTCGTTTGGCGTTAATTAAGGACGTTTTTTATGTTTAAACGCAGAGTATTTAACTGAGGATTGTAGGTATCAGTTAATGGATTAAGACACCAAAAAGAAAGTTTCTTCATCAGAAGCTTGCTCTCACAACCTGCGATTAATATAATCATATTTATAAGCTCAGAATATGATTTGTGATAACTGAGCGGACGGTACACGGTATAAGATGGAAATGGCAATCACCAGACTTTAATATTTAACATGGATATTTGCTGTCGACTTTAGGAAAATTAGATCTTCAAGATTGGTAAAGATAAACGAAAATAAATTGTTATTACAAATACACATGCCTCCTCGGTGTTCCCTGTCCTGTCCTGAAACAGGGAGACCCTACGATATGCGCCAACTACAGGGATATAAGCCTTCTCCCTGTCGCAAATAAAGTTCTTACGGGCGTATTGTGTGAACGAATGAAATCATTCGTTAAAACGCTGATTGGACCTTACAATACGGCTTCAGACCTGGCAAATCCATCATCGTACAGATATTCCCACTACGTCAAATGCTGGAAAAGACTCACTGAAAGCAAGTCAACACATTTTCTTGTCGACTATAAGGCAGCCTTCGATAGCCCCATAAGGCCCATTGCGCGTCGCAATGTCTGAGCTCGGCATATCTGTGAAGCTGATACGGCTATTCAGAATGACGTTGAGCAATTCCAGCAGCTCCGTCAAGGTAAGAATGGACCTCACCGAACCTTTTGATACTGTGCGAGGTTTCAGACAAGGCGCTCCCTTATCATGTGACCTCTTCAACTTCATGTCATGGAGAGTGTTCTGCTTAAGGTGGGAGTGCATCACAATGGCACTATTTTTAAAAAAAGTATCCAGTTGCTTGCGTACGCTGACGACATCGACATTATAGAGCGTACCAAGCGAGATGTTACTGCTGCCTTTAGTGCTATTGAACGGGAGTCTACTAAGATGGGTCTGGCAGTAAATGAGGGCAAAACAAAGTATATGTTATCGATAAGTAGAGACGTGTGACGTATTGGATCTCAAATAACAGCCGATAACTATACTTCCGATATAGTCAAAGAATTTATCTTGGCTCCGTCGTTACCACCAAAAATGATGTCAGTCTAGAGATCAAGAGCAGGATCACTCTTGCCAACAGGTGTTACTATGGTTTCAATAGGCAATTGAGTAGCAGAGACCTCTCTCGTATGACAAAAGTAATACTCTACAAGATGCTCATACTACCCGTGCTTCTTTATGGCGCAGTGGCATGGACCCTTTTAAGCACTTGTGCAGCAGCCTTGAGAGTATTCGAGAAAAAAGTACTACGTAATATCTGCGGTCCAGTGCAAGTTGGCGATAATTTCCGCATCCGATCCAAAAGTGGGCTGTATGTGCTCCTCAACCGACATCGACGTTTTGCAGCGTATTAACATCCAGCGGCTACGGTGGCTCGGCCATGTCCTTCGAATGGTGGAGGATGCCCAGAAGTCGGCGACCTTGTTTGCGTTGGAAGGACCAAATCGAGGAAGCCCTGTCATCGATTGGTGTGACCAACTGGAGTAGGCGCGCAAGAACCAGAGGCGCCTGAAAGGATGTGTTACGGCAGGCCGAAATCCATTAATCGGGTTGTTAATTGCCAATTGAGTATGTAAGTAATTAAGTAACCAATACACATGCATAAACACATCCCTAAGCATTAAAACCCTGTAGCAAAGTTAAGCAAACAATGAACATTCACATCCCATACCATAACACATCATTGTTTCACTTTCCTAAAGTTTACTGTCGCTATGAGAATTTTGCCTCAATTTCCTGACGTTTCCTTACTTGTGTCATTGAATTTCATTTTCAATTGTGTGTTGTTGTTTTCTTTCATTACACCACAGCTATGGTGGAACTAGTTCATTAGGTGAATAAACGACGAGTTTAAATTGACTTTTAGGTAAGGCGCATTTAGTTCTTTTCTAAAAAATTTTTAATAGTTTCTCTTTGAAAGTATTTAAGAGCACCTCAAAGAGTGTAATAAACTTATGGCCAAGATACAACACTAAGTGTGTTTTACAAATACAAAATACTGAGAATGTGTTTTAAAATTCACTGCAATTCTTTGCAACTGGTGGGGATGCAAAAAAATATTCAAACATCCCAGCAGCATACATCATGACACGGAATAAAGGGTAACTGTGAATATTTAAAACTTACAGTCTGGACTTTCCTTAATATCGGAGTAAATTGTTCCCATGTCCTACCTACATTCTTCAGAGTTACGTAACTTATCATCGTAATCCAAAAGAACTGCATTTCCTTCGATATCGACTTTTCTAAATTGAATACTAACGTCGTTCTTCCGCAAAAGTCTGAAATCTCATTCCTGAATATATGCTTATGGTTAGAAATTTTTAACCCGGTGTTATTGAAATATGTCGCCAAATTCTGTAAAGATGAACTTGATGCTCTGATACATTTTAATTTTGTTACGTTTTTACCCTTTTAAAAACGTTTAAAATATGAACTCGTAGATTGCAAATAAAATAAAAATAAATTTGTGTTTAGTTTTAATTAAAATTCTTTATTATTTGCACAATTTTCTTTATTTTTTAGTCTTTTTTACACTCTTCCGCGTACACACTAACAATTGTTCGTTAGATCTACACACGGAGTTCTTCAAACCACAATTATTCTCTTCACACGCAACGCGTCCTCATACAAGACTGACTGAATTCTTTCTGATCCCGTTGCCTGCTTCGTCTTGTCTTTTATAAACAGTCTGATTAATGCTCTTGAAGGAGAATGACTTTGCCTTCGAAATCTCTATAAATGTAAACATGTTGTTTGCGTTATTGTTGTTTGTGTATTTTGTATACATATGTCCTTGCAGTGTTGTTGTTGCTTGTTTGTTTACTTTGTTTATTCGTTGATCATGTAAACAAGTCCATTGTTTTGTTTTTGTAGCTTATGTTTATCATTTTAATAACACTATTTCCATTTTCGTAACAATATGATCCTTATAGTGCATCTCAATATTGTCATTCTGATGAATGCTCTTGAAGGAGAATGACTTTGCCTTCGCGATATCTCTATAAATGTAAACATGTTGTTTACGTTATTGTTGTTTGTGTATTTTGTTTACGTTCAACCTTTTAATGTTAAAGGATAACACCATTTCCATTTTCGTAACACTCAGATTCTTAATGGAGTTCCCAGTGGTTCTGGAAAGTTTGATGATTGTACCATATCTAGCCAACGCCCATTCCCATTCGTATCGCTCTACCCTCTTGTTGAAAACATCACAGTAGCCGAAGGCTTTATAGAGGTGTTTAGGTCCCAGACCGCTTTTCTATCAGAAAGTATGGTAACATCTTGTTCAGAAATATTGTCATTCTTAAGAGCTCGTATAGCAGCCAATTGCTCTCGAAAGACTCCGCAGTGATCTGGAAAAATCATTAGATAATCTATACCTGCCGCCATCCTCACGTACAGCTCCATTCGGCTTCAAACCATACGTGAGAATATGTAAAGGATCATTAAGGAGCTGTGTCACATCATTTTAGTACTCTTTTCTATTTAAAAAGGAAATTCAATACTTTCCAAAAACATATTGTGGCGTCATGTAATCAATATTTCTGTTATTCTTAATTTCTTAAGGATAATTAGAATACCCACATTCGATACGTGCCATTCCCCAGTAACTACATCGCAGACATAGGTGGCGTACGCAGCGTAGCAGTGATAATATTGCAGGGATCTTTGTATCCGCCTTAGCTTTATATCGGCCTTACTTCTCCTGCTCTATTATTCCCTGACTACTGTAACATACTAAGTCAGGGACCATATTTTCTTCACAACGCTTTATTAAAAGCAAAGAGTGTAAGGCAAGACTCTTGATCAGTACTTTCAGCATCCATTACAGTTTTCTGTCTAAAATAAGCCGTACGAATTGCGTTCAATTATTACAATCTTGCTTCGCACACTACTCATGTTGCGTTTGTTAATTTTATTCATGAGTGACAGGTCCTGCTGCTTAATGTTGGATGCGAACGGCATACTCGAGAGACTTTTCATGGCAATTTAATTTACTCTCAGAGTTCTTGTCAGAAGACTGCGGAAAGGAAATCGTAGAAAACAGCAAACTACCTACTGGACTACAATGACTTTGAAAGTCCAACTTAACAAATAATACATATAAGCCAGCAGACCAATCAGAACATACGAAATAAGCTGATTGGGTCCCAGAGCAACAGTATTTCGAGGCAGTCTTCTCGCAAGAATTCTGAGAGTAAATGAAATTGCGTTGAAGAGTTTCTCAAACCTGACCGTTAGGTTCAACGTTAGATTGCATGTCGCGCATGTCGATGTATAAAATTAACACACGCAGCATGTGTAATGTGAGAAGATTGGTTGTTGTCACGACTAAAGGGTTAAACTGACTAAATTTACTAAGAGCCATTATTGCAACTTGTCGTTAAATAAAGGCGGATTTTAAATTGTTTTTCATTATTATAAGTGGGCAATAAGATAGACGTGGGCGTTAAGCTAAACGATGGATCATCCTACCTTCAACTTTTAAAGTTAAGTTCATGTCTGAACCTGCCATATAATATATTATTTTCAATATGGTAACTTCAAATATACACAAAATGAACAAAAAACAGCAAAAAAAGAAGCTCGTCGTTGCCACTGCTTTTAAAAAAAACTTGTTTAATTGAGCACGAAACGAAAAGAATTTAAAGGTGACGTTAAAGTTCACTTTAGCTAAAGTTACCTTTAACTAAACCCAACCTTAACGGCAAGTTGTAATAATGAATAAGTAAGTTAGTTTAGATCCCTATTGTCGTATGATAACCGAGTTTTTTATCCTACAATTGAAGACTGATTGAGCGCTGTGTGATTTTAATAAGACGACACAATGTGATCAATTTTGGCTGCATTGCAATTTCCAGAATAAGTAGTTCTCTTGACTTCAAATGGCTACTAAGATCATGAGGTTTGACGCAACTTGAAGCCGGTAGACTTTTTTGGGGTTGCATCACAAATCGTGTCGACAGTAAATATCGTGGCTTTGTTAAATTTTTGTCGAAATACCGCTTGAAATGTAAGAAAAAGTGGTTGAGAGCTACTTCAAGAAGATCGCCTGCTGCAGCCAATCTAGAGCTGTGGATTTAAGCGACATTGTATTTCATTTACAAGGGCATTTGAGTAGAAAATTTAAATTGAAATTTAATACAATCTTCTTCTTTATAATCCTGAAGTAATAATTTTAATTTTTCATTTAATTTCTTAATGCACTCAAACTAGAAGTGCAAACTTTGACAAGTAGCTGGCCATTTGCAGTTGAAAGCTACGAACTGTATACAATTGTACTCCATTAAAATGCTTATTTTTTTTAAGTGAAATTGCAGTTCCATACTACTATGTTTAAGGCTTTCAGTATATTTCCATGCTTTTTGGCTTACAAACGGTTTTCTTTCTGAAAATATTAAAAATTACTTCATTCTTATTTGTTCTTCATCTTCAAGGAAAACAGCAGTTTTGTTGAAACTGCATTAAAATTCTTAACAGAAATATTTTCTTAATGATTATTTTCTTAAAGGAAAATGCTGAATGTTCTGAAAGCATATTTTGCTTATTTTGCATTTAAATTAATTTTAATTTTATGCTGCCTTTTGTTTGTTCACATTTACTTTAAAATGTCATTTGTATTCAAAAAAAAGGGGGATACCTTGGCGTCCACCATTTTCTTTACGTTCGTATTTAGTTTACTTTTATCCCTTTTAATGCTTTTCAAAAAAGTGTTTGTTTGTATTGCCAAATATTAAATGGAAATACTTTTTCTCTCCTTTGATTTATATTTCAATGATTTATTCGTTGTTTTACAACAACCAACAACTATGTACGTAAATATGCCATCTTATGGATATTTTATTGGTTGTTATTGTAATTTTTAATTAAATATTTAACATTTTCCAAAAAAATTATTTCTGTTTACAGTTCTCATTGCTACAGTATTTGCATTTCATTCATGCCTTTATAAACGTGCATAAATAATTAATGAACCAGCAAACAATTCATCAAAGCATTTGCAATTTTTCAATACCATTCGTTGGTTTTTTGTGTAGTGGGGTATGCGAGGTATGTATGAAAATTTAACGAAAAATTTTTATTTACGCATTAAAATCTATTTAAAAGCTGTCGACGTACTCTAGCTCAAGTTGTGTCTCAAGTTCTGTTCTGGGGCAAAGTTTCCAGGACCCTATCACTAAGGACCTCCAACTTGTCAGGGATGTCATCAGTTTTGTAAACAGCAAAATATAGCAGGGGGTGTAATGTAATGAATTTGGAATCTGAATAACAATTATGTACACTTTTTCTAGAATTGCGCAAACTAAGAAAATTTAAGTAAAAACACCTGTCGCACTAAGCTTAACTTGTTTACATACTTAATTGGCCATTACAACCATTTAGTCAGGATTACAACCTAGATTCTCACATCACCCATACTGTGTGTTAATTTTATCAATCACTGGCAGACCAACAGTTTAAAATCAATGACAGATTTTTCATGGCAATTTTATACTCTCTTTACTACTGATAAAAAGTCGCCAAACATATATTTTTCCCATCGTTTGTTTCATTCTAAATACCTGCGACTGGGGTTTGAATCATGGGCTTGCGTCTAATAAGCAAACACACTACCAACTAAACTCCGTCGACTTTGTGAATGCAATAGCAACTCAAAAAAGCCCATATAAACTAGGACCTGGCAATATATTTAAAGAAGGCGGCTCGGCCATATGTAGCGAAAGCAATTTTATGTAAAACTATCCAAAATTAGTCAAAATTGGAGCATAAGGGAGTAATGCCTATACATAGGAGTATGGTCGACATATTCACTAAGGCCCTATTCCGTTTATAGCATCGAGGGGATCATTTAGTGGGCGATTTTTTTAATCATTTGGGTTTTAAAAATAGATAAGGTGCAGAGAACATTTAAAAGAGAATGAAATATTTAATTGGGGTGATAAAGTAGAGGCCTACATTCATTTTTTAAATTTTCTTTGATTTAAATGTCTCCGTAGGTGTGTGCTAACATAACATAACATAATTGGTCATTACAACTCTTTAGTCAGTATTATTACAAGCCAGCTACTCACATCACTTATGTTGTGTGCGCATGAGTGGCGGGACCTACTGTTTAATGTCGACTCCGAACGACAGATTTTTGAGAAATTTTTCATGGCAATTTTATTTACTCTCCGAGTTTTTTCCAGAAATCTGCAGAGTGGAAGTCGCCGAGAAATATTTAATCAAATTTTAAACCAAACTATGACATCTTCAAAGTGAGCTAAACCCTGAAATTTAATTGGTTCCACAGTGCTATTGAACTATCCCATGACCGTAGTACTATTCACACAGAAATGATAACAGTCACGCAGACATTTAAACACTCACATGTGACATAAAGGCAATCTCCGAATGGGGTCGTATGAATAGAGCCGATTTCAATGCGCAAAATACCCAATGTTGTTTATTAACACACGCAAGCTCAGCAATATTATTGCATAATGTGTATCTAGGGGTGGTGTAAACATTAGAGAGTCAGAAACGCTTGATGTTCTGGACATGAAAATTCAATGTGATGAAAGAAGTGTAGAAAGAAGTGCCTCTATTTCTTAAGACCGTCCAAGAAATACTTCACTTCATCTTCTCTTTCTGCACATTTACACCGCTTATATCCAACCGTGAATGGAATACAACTCCCATGTATTGGCCGGTGCCTAATAGTCTATTTTGAGGCTTTCGGACCGCGTACAGCAGAGGACGGGGATACTTATTAAAGACCGTACGTTATCCAACACTTTTGGTCCTTTAGAGCATCGTCGCTATGTGGGTTATGTTTCACTTTTCTATCGCTGCTACAACTGATTTTGCTCAAGTGAATTAAGGGGACTTGTTCCCGAGAATCATGTATTCCTACGTAACACTCGTCTTTCTCGGTGAATACATCCGTTTTTGGTCGATTGTCCTGTGGATCGTACACCGCATTACAGACATAATTCGTTCTTTAGCCGAACTATGCGTATATGGAACTCTCTTCGTTTAGAGGTCTTTGCTGCCGCTTATAACATAAAAAGATGCAAAACGAATGTCCACAAACACCACTCCATCTTTCGTCCTACACATAACATATTTTCCTAGTTCCAACACAATGTACTACATGAGTAGAGACTATCACCTGAGTGTTGGTCGTATAAAAAACAAAATGATATGACAGTAGAAAGGCTATGTTTTTGCTGAAATTTAATGATCCCATTAACAGTTACTTATTACCACGCACGATTTGCAATGTGTGAGATATTCCGGTAAGTATTTCTATACGAACACGAGAACGCCACTTTGCAGTAACATACAGAGAATTTTGAAATATTTCAGGACTTTAGAAAATTTCGAGAGCTTCTCGTATTTTGGTATCACCACAACATTTTGCTGGGTTGCAGAGCAGACCTGCATGCGTTTCTTAATTTATTTATGAACGTATAATGTATGTATGTAGGTATGTGTATATCCTCCGGCAGCCTGTAAAAGTATTCGAAATAAAATTTGACAGTTTTTAAGTTAATAAATAAAGTTTTTCTTTCATTTTACCTTCTTCTCCTTCCATCCCTTTACCTGTAACTTCCAATAAACTTTCATTTCCTTTTTCTCTTTCATTTGCATTTCTTTTCATATTTTTATGATTTTCTCTTCTTTTTTCTTCTAACAATTTTTCGTTTTAAAATATTTATTTGAAGGCAAATAACAATGAAATGTTGATTGCGCAAACACTGTGCAAGATTTCTGTTGCAAGACTTCTGCAGTAAGACTTTATTGCAGTACATTTTTCAAAGGCAAATTGTATGGAATTTACACCTGCACCTGCATGGTGATGCTGTTGTTTAAACTCATATTTTTCTTTAAAAATTTAATCGTGATGACCAGAAAGTGTTGGGAATGAAAACCAGTCAAACCATGTGTATGTGATGGAGAAATTTATGAATAAATTTCTCTCGTTTTTTTTTTTTTTTGTTAAATTTTAATAAAGTTGTCAGCATTTAATATTTATAATGCCAGTATTGCAGACGTTACAGTTAGTGAACTGTATTGGCAAGACAGCAAATATTGATGCCCAGTAGGTGGAGTATACGTATTTGTACTGTTCCACACAAGTTTTATACAAAAAGTGGATGTTAGTTTGATGCAAAACATGAAACATTAATATAGCAAGGAATTGTTTATTACAAGTCGTAAACACAGGCCAAGGAAAATAAATAAAAGAGGAAAAGAGTATACTTTCTCAGCGTTAAACATTCTCGATAAGAGCGTTATGATGACTAATGTTGTGTGTTGGATTGGAATACGCACAGAACCATAACTTCAATTACAGATTATCAATTAAAAGGAGACCGACCGCGATATCAGTGCTCTGTTCAGCACTGACATAGATGGCTAATATATGTACATGCGGTTCGAACCGATGTGCTATGATATTCTACAACAGTGGTGATTAGACAACATCATGCGATCATGAGTTTTTTTGATAAACTGTAATGAAATGAAGTCGCCGTGGTCTAGTAGGCAGTGTGTTGGCTTATTAGACGTGAGGCCTCGGTTCAAACTCCAGGTCAAACATCTACAATAAAACGAAACAAGAAAAAAATATAGCTAGGTTGTAATTGTAACTAAAGGGTTGTAATAGTCATTATGTATGTGTATATATAAAATATCATAGAAATTTTTTTTATGTTTAAACGACTTATTGAAATATATATCACGGCTGCTTTGGGCGCAGCGTATCCCTAATATCTAATTTTCCATGACTGTCTAATAAATCGGCAAGAATTTAACCGTAGGCACGAATTTTGGCTTTGAGAAGAGCCGCGCTTTCACTTGCGACTTAAGATAACACAACAAGAACAAGTTTAACGTGTCAAATCACATCATCTCGGCAGCCAGAGCACATCATTTCTACGTGAGATGACCATACACTCAACTCACGTCTTATAACGTTTTTAATTTAATGCATTCACACATACACACATACATATACTCGCATAGTTACGGACACATGCGAGTAATGAAATCTAATTTCAGAAATGAAATGAAAATGAAATGATGAAAACTTGCAATGAATAATGAAAAGAAAATTTACCACCTGATTAACGCATTAAGACAGAAACTTAAAAGCATTTCACGCACTTACCAATGTGGCACGAGCTGTGTGACGCGTAGCTCCATTTTATTGGAACTACATATTATCGAACCGTTATAAGTGATGGCCAGCGTTGTTCTTAAAGAAATATGAATCGAAGACACCCCCGGGCTAAAACCTACTCCTAACAATGACTTTTTCGGAATGTATTGAAGACTCGTGGATCTGAATGTGAATTAAAGTGGTCGGAAATTAGAAAATTTTGTTTATTTTAACGTCCCCTTTGTTACAGATTTGGGCTTCATTGCTGAAGACGATTTTTCGATGAAACTAAGAGCTCATTCAGCGAACACATGTAGTAGTCTATGGTTCATGTCAGTGCTTCCTTAGTAATTTGGCGCAGCTGATTTCATAAATGGCAACTAATTTGATAGATTAGTCTTCAACAAAATGGCTGTCCAAATTCGAAAGCCTTCGTTGGTATATATAGGAATACAACTTTTGAAAGTAAATCATCCAATTACGAAATCACGCATCGTCACCTTGGAATTTTCCAAAGAAACGAGAATTGTTTGATTACTTTGACTCCAAGTGGGAACAAAGGGCCACAATAAACTCTTCTATCTGTTTTGCACCATTAAATCCACTTCTGAGCAAACTGTTCCAATTTGTATCTTCTGCAGCTGGTCTAGGCCTTTACTGCCATCTTCGATATCTCTTGGGGTCTTCTCAAATCCAGCTTATTATCGTACCAACTCAATACTTTTTCTGCATTCAATGTTACTCTTGTCGCCGTAGTCTAGTAGGTAGTGTGTAGGCTTATGAGACCTGAGGCCACACGGTTCAAACTCCAGGTCAGACATCTCCAAAAAAATGGAATACGAAAAAATATTTCTTTCGGCTATTTCTTTTCAGCAGATTTCGGGCAAAAAAAAAATGAAATTGCCATGAAAACTTTTCTCAAAAATCTGTTGTTCGTAGTCGGGTTTAAACTGTAGGTTGCGCTACTCATGTATGAAATTAACATACACAACATAAGTGTTGTGAGGAAGTAGGTCGTAATCCTGGCTGAAGGCATTGTAATGACTGATTATGGAAGTATGCTACTCTTGCTTTAAGCAGGCTTACATATATAATCCTACAGTGACTTTATGTCGCTTGCAGTAGAATTTCATTTACATTTTAAGAGAAAAGGCGGATCTTTGTTTTGGATTGAATTTCACAGTCTGCAATAACTTGTTTCCCTTCTTAGCCTTGAAGTCATTCAAAAAAGATTGGTTTTTTGATAACAACCACATTATTGCCTATCTTCCATGTAATGACTTCAAAAGGCTTCATTTGTATTGGTACAGAAAGGCTTTTTCTTCGCCTTTCCATCACTTTTCCGCTATTTAAACTCTTGAATGGGTAAGAGATTACAACTTTGCTCATATCTCAAAAGTATTATTGTTCCCTGCTTTTAATATTTATTTTGTTTTATTTGCTTCACAACAACCACACTTTTTTTTAAAAAGTTTTCCTCATTTTTCTGCTTTTAATTCCAAACCATTTGGATTCACTCGACTTTGGTATTTATTTTAGAGGATGGCCGTTAAGTCTTGTATTCAAAATGACAACGGAATTTGAAAGTTTTGAAACAAGTTTGCACGCACATCTTGTTGTCGTGATGAAACACTAGAAAATCGTTCCTCTTCACAAAACTAAGTTTAATTATTTTGTTTTATAACGTCACCATGAATGATCAAAAGAATGTGAATGTGAATGTAGACGTTGATAAAAATCCATTATTTTCCTTTCATTACATCTGCGAAACTGCCTTGCTGTTTGACTAACTGACAGCCAAGACTGTGGAACGTATTGAGTCGTGTTGTATTGACTTGATGACTAAATGACATTCCGCTTTAGAATTTTACAAGAGTTTTGCTCTTGATGCGGGCAATAGTAATTTGTGTTCGCTTGTTTTGTATAGCAGCCCAGCGATTTCTTTATTGTATTCCAGATAACGTTGTTAATTTGTTTGTCAATGTTTTTCTGTCCACTTAGTTGCCAGTGAATCAGTCAGTTAGTTGAATACCGTTTATACAATCAGAGCAATACACACAAGGCTTTAGAATTCATGGATTTCTTTTTGAAAGATTAAACGAGAGCATGAAGCATAAGAAAACAATTGCAATAGCCCAGCTGAAATCGACTAAAATATTTTCTGTACGATAGCAACAGAAACGATTAATTTAAGTCAACCTAAAATCTTTCATGAAAGTTAGGTTAAGTTACGCGGCGGACCTTACTTGGAAGTTACAGGGTCTACCTATCACACATTAATATCTAAACAAGGATCAAACAGTCCCTTTAGGCAACTATCGGGACTCCCAAACTAATTTCGCTAATCTTTGTTTTAGGGGAGCTGAGTAAAAAATAACAGAAAATGTGGGGTAAGGAAACTCCTGCTGAGAGCTGAGCACTGGCACAGGAAGTGAAGGATAGTCTTCTTCTTTGATATGATGTATCCAAGTTCTGTCAACTTCTAGAACCCTTCTGTTCTTATTCTATGTGGTACATCTAATGTAAAAATACAGTCGGGAGAGAAATGACATCTCCAAGCAATAAAGAGCACCAAACAGTAATTTTTTTCTGGCTGTTATACAATAATTTTTGAGTTTCTAAGCAACATATGCGATAATTTTGCTTGTTGCCGTAACAGCTAAGGAAAGCCAAACCTTCATGGAACATAAATGAACGTACATTCGTTTATAGCATACGAAAATTAATGCAAATGGTTACCGCAATTACATTACGGTTCGGCAATCGTTCTTATTGCTTTTCATATTCTAAAAACACACGTACGTACCTACCGTAAACGTTCAGCTATTTCTACCATAAGAAGTGAGCTTCATCGCAGGAGAAAGTTTTGTACGAAAAATCAGCATCGAAAACTTGGCTTTATTTGTTCAGAGGGGTTGGACTCAACGAGGATGGAGTTGCAAATCGTAAAATAGGCGCAATTGCTGCAAACTCCACGGAGTTTTTTTTTAAACTACTTGAGTAATAGAAAACAATATGTTGAATTAAATGGCTGCAAAAGTACACTTGGAACTGTAGAGCATGGTGTGCCGCAAGGTAGTGTTCTAGGTCCGCTATTGTTTACTATATATGTAAATGACATTGTTAATCTTGATCTCCATGGGAAAATATACATGTATGCAGATGATATTTGTGTACTGTATCCATATAAACATGAAATTGTACTCAAAGCCTATATGGAAAGAGATGCAGCTCTGATTTTTGAATTTGCAAGACTTAACAAATTAGTTATAAACTCAAGGAAAACAAAAGTTCTCAGGTTCCGCCCTCAATTGACTAGAGATTACGGAAAATTCAGTATTTTTGTTAATGGAGATGAAATTTTCGAAAGCCAGTCAATAAGGTATTTAGGGGTCAATTTACAGTGCAATCTTTCGTGGGTTTTACACATTGAATCATTAAAATCGAAAATATTTAATGTAATCGGTTTTATTTACAAATTTAAAAACAAATTTAACGTCAAAACAAAAGTTATGCTCTATCAAGCGTTGATTCAAAGCCAGCTAAATTATTTAGCTTTGATTTACGCCTGTAAAAGTGCTGTAGCACTAAAATCCTTGCACCGAATTCAGAATAAAGCATTGAAATTTGTGTTTTTGTGTTGTGTTTAAGCATTGAAATTTTGTGTTGCCATTGCTGTATTCAACATTGTCCTTGTACCAAGATGTTACGAAAAATATCTTACCTCTAAGGGGTATGTATATATTTCAACTACTTATTTTTGTTTTTAAGTCACTAAACAATATTGGTCACAATACAATTACTTTCCCCAGGAATCCAAATACATTTAATACAAGAAATAGCTCGAATTTACGTGCCTCAAGGTGTAGATTAGAAATCACAAAGCAAAAAATTTAATATATTGGTGGTTTTGAATTTAATAAATTACCGAATGATTTAAAAAGTATTCAGAGAATTTCGTTATTTAAAACAAAATTAAAAAAATATATATCGCAAAATCTTGAAATGCTTCTAGTATAAACATTGAATTATCTTGAAATTTCTTAATATACATTAACAATTAAATAATATTTTGATTTTTTTAATATTATAACAAATTAATTTGTAATTATTATAAGAAAGTAATTTGTAATTTAGTTAATTAACTTGTTTTGCCAACTTGCCTCAATAATGTCACTTTGACGCTGAGGCCCAATGTAAATTAGTTTGAAGACAATAAATAAATGAATAAATAAAAAAAAGAAAAAAAATTCGAATCATCCGCCACAGTTTCATTAACAAGAGCAATACTTTCGGCCGTGCATACATTGTGATGATGGACAGACGTGAGTACCGTAATTATCCTAGAGGGGTAAATACAATGCAAGAAACTTTTTTCTCCAAGAACTTAATTGTTGAGTTGTTGTCGTTATTCTTTCCTTAGTAATTTTTGTGCTCTTTATTTCAGAATTTTTGTTTTGAAATAAAACTTTTTATTTAGAAATCTTTATTCTACACTCGTTAAATAGTTTTCTTTAAAATTTCTTCTACTTTTCTATTTGCAGTCAAATACAGCACGTTTCTGTCAACTTCTAGAACTAAATGTTAATTTGTCGTGCTTATCCTTTCTCTATAAACTTTTGTACTCTTTATTTCAGAATTTATGTGCTGAAATAAAATTTTCAATCTAAAATTTCTTATTCGGCTTTCGTTATATAGTTTTCCTTTAAATTTCCCGTGCTTTTTCATTTGCAGTAAACTACAGTCAGCACTTAAACAAATTTCTGTCTACTTCTAGAACTTGAATGTTGAGTTGTTCTTGTTGTTATTCTGTTTTTGTTATCTTTTGTGACATTTTCTTCAGAATTTTTGTAATGAAATAAAACTTTCAATCTAAAATTTCTTAATCGACTCTCGTTAAATGGTCTTTCATAAAATACAGCAAATTTAATGCACCCTCCGCACTTCACTTTTAAAACGTCTTGCGTTAGTATGATTTCTAACCCAAACAACGAAAACAAAATGGCTACAGTCATATTCTTTTTAATGTTAATTGTGGGTACGAGTGAAAGGGTATTACTGGGGCTTGAAGGAAAATGTTTATGATATTTCTCCTGCTGCAACTAAATAGAGGATGACTGTGTAAGTTGACTGTCTCAAGTCTCACTCCAAGTCCAAGTATGGTGAAGTACTTTTTGTTGTTGTTGTTGTTGTTGTAATAAAACTAAAATATGGAGAAAATGAAAAAGAAACTAAATTGTTATCACCTAAAATATGGACAACAAATGTTGTATTTAAATAAATATTATGATGGCACAGTTTCTAGGCATGCCAGCTTAGTTCAGTTTCTGCATTCTCTCAGGGAAGTATAATGAAACTAAAAACATGCTGCATTTCATTTTAATACTTTTTTTTAGAATGCTATGAGTCTTGTTATAGAACTTTGTCATTTTAATGTGCCACCATAATTACGAATATTCCATAGAAAATATTACAAAAAACAGAGAAGAGAAGTCACTGAAAGGAAAGGAATCCTATATTTTGAAATAATGTTGAGTACAGCATAAATTTTGAGGTTTCATTAATTTTTATTTTTTCGGTTTGAATATTTACAAATAATTGAAACGTCCATAAATAAAATGAAAATACTCTTCCGCATCCTTAAGTTTTGGGCCACTAGAAGCAGAGCCAAATAATGATGTTTGCACGAACAAAATGACCAACGTACAGATTTAATCAAATTAATGAAAATGCAAAAACATTTGTGTCATCACAAAATAAATGGAACGAAAACAAAAATAATAGCAAACATTTGGAAATTATTGTCTATTCTTTGCTTTAGAAAATAAGTAGAAAATATTAGAGAAATGAATAGAAAACTTAGAGGAATATTTTGCAAATTTAAATGAAAATTAAAAAATTAAATTAAATTGAAAATAAAATCCCAAAATTGCTTCTAACAATAGCCACAAACTAAGATTTATTGCCCCAGTTGCATTGTTATACTCCAACTATATTGTTACGTTTTTACCTTTTAAAAATGAGCTCGTAGATTGCAAATAAACATAAAATAAATTTGTGTTCAGTTTTATTTAATTTATTTATTGTTCGCACAATTCTGTGTGCCACTGTTCACAACTTGATGTAAACAACTACAATTGCTTTTTTGTTATTCCTCTTTTTATAGCGTTTCCATAAACAATAACAATTACTAGACAATTTGTTCGACAGATCTTTATAACTGAGATCTTCAAACGTCGCGTCTTCACACAAGATTGACTCAATTTTTACTGACTCCGTTGCCTGCTTTCTATAACTGAAGGAGTACTTTTTTGCATCAAATGGTACTTTTGTAAAAAAATACATATATGCATATAAGTATATTGGTCATTATAACCCTTCAATCAGAATTATGATCTAACTTCTCACACCACTGATTTTGTGTGCGTTAATTTCATACATGAGTGGTGTGACCTACTCATTAAAGTCGACTCGAGATTTTTGAGAAACTTTGTCATGGCAATTTTATTTACTCTCAGAGGTTATCCCAGGTGGAAGTCGCAAGAGAAATATTTTTTCATATTTCGTTTTGATGGATATGTCTGACATGGGGGCTCATGTCTAGTAAGCCCGTACACTACCCACTAGACTATTTATTTAGTAATATTTAATACACATACGGCACGAAACAGAAAAACTAACGACTTATTCGTGTTCCTCACATATAAGACAAAAACAGTCGATCAGTAAAAGCGCCTTTTAGTCAAATGCCGATGGAACGTAATGTAACATGCGTTCGTTTTTAGCATATGAAGAGCAATGCAAATGCTTTCGTTATCTAAAAATGAATGTACGTTCCGTGGACGTTTGGCCAAGCGGGGCTAAAGCCTAATTCTACCTTTAGCATTACGTTGAACATGCTACTAAATGCATTAATAGTTGAAAACTGCAAGACATAAAATATGTAATTATAAAAAAGTACTGAAAGCGTCACGGGGGTACTGCGGTATTTTTGGAATGACAAAGTACTGAAAAAAGTACTAAAGTACTGAATTTTTCAAGACTGTCGCAGGGTAAACAGTCTGATGAATGCTCTTTAAGGAGAATGACTTCGCCTTCTCGAAATCTCTATAAATGTAAACATGTTGTTTACGTTATTGTTGTTTGTGTGTTTTGTTTACGTTTGTCTTTGCAGTGCTGTTGTTGCCTTTTTGCTTACTTGTTTATACGTTTTTTTTGTTGGTATATTTTTGCTTACTTGTTTATCATGTAAACAAGTTCATTGTTTCTGTGTTTGTAGCTTTTGTTTAGAATTTAAACGATGTGAAAGCAAAACACATTTTCGTAACAATATATATAGTGAGAGATATTGTGGATTTTGGTGTCATAAAGAAATCATTACCTATTCCTACATGTTTTCTGCATTCCACTTGTTTCACTATCAACTGATACCTGATAATGTTAGATTAAATGTGATATGGAACGTCATCACACACTAAAATATATAATATACTAAACACACTAAATTATAAAACTAAACACTAAACACTATAAACACTAAATTATAAACACTAAAATATAAATATATAAAATATAGCTATGATTAGTCTAAATATTGGGAAGATGTGATCATGAAAATTTAATATGATGTTAGCTAAAATCAGCATATTTTTCAAGAGTATTTTTCAAGACGTATTTTCAACTGTATTTTCAGAGGTATAGCCATCTGATAGCCTTCCAATCTACTTTACTTTATTGGACATTTCAACCCTTCAGTTTGGGGTACGACCTAGCTTCTCACATCACTTATGTTATGTGTGTTAAATTTATCCACAAGCGGCGGAATATACAGTTTAAAGTCAACACCGAACAACAAATTTTTTTTAGAAACTTTTCATGACAATTTTTTATTTACTCTCAGAATTTTTGCCAGAAATCTGCTTAGACTTTTTCATATTTCGTTTTGTTAGAGATGTGTGACCCGGCTGTTGAATCAACACACTACTTACTAGACAACGCAACTCACCATTTACACCAGTTATATCCTTGTCTTGTCGACTACGTAGAAAAGAGGGCCGAAGTGCTTATTAATGACAGTAGGTTAAGCAGACCTATTGCAATGTGGCTTATGTTTCGCTATTCTACTAGGAGTTTAACAGAATGTGCTCGCGGGAAATAATGGCAGTTGTAACCAAATTTTGCATATTTTAATGCAATACATTCCTGTCATGTAGAGCTCATTCGTTTGTGGTTGCTTGACCATTGGAATACACAATGTATTATGCACAGGATTCGTTCTTTAGCTGCACTATGCGTAACTATCATTCTGCAAAGGGTTTTTCCTTTAATATAATAACTCCGCAAACACCAATCCCTCTTTTTTCCCTCACAGAACCTATTTTCCAATTTCTAATACAAAGCACTTAATGAGTAGGGGTTATCCCCAGAGTTTTGATCTTAAAAAAAGAAATACTCGTAAAGTTAACACTTAAACCAATTCGCTATTCATAATGTGCTATAAGTCATTTATACTCCTTCTATACCAGCAATGTCCTTGAAACTAACACTGGATAGTATCATCAATGGTACCATAAATTGAGCTGTAATTACACCTTTGCGTTGCTGCTGGGCAGTAACATATTAAGTGACTGACAGTCTTTTCCTCCTCTTCAGACCCACAGCTCCTGCAGAAGTCTTTCGTCGGAATTCCAAGTCATTCGACAAGCCTACTAAAAAGACCGTGGCTCTTAAGAACTGCTATTGTGCGATGGCTAGTCATGTGATTTAAGGACAAAAGTTAGTTAGTCAGTCCTCTTCGTATGCATACGTGCTTAGCAGAATCTGGCAATATTGTACATGTCTTCCAACTGCCAACGATTTTGAACTTCCGTGTAAAACGAGTGGATAATATCTAAATTAACCGAGGCAATGGGAATACCTATGCCCTGTAACAAGTGTGAGATTTTCACCTCCGCACCGACTGTGGTCAGCTCGTCAGCAATGCAGTTTCCAATGATATCTGTGTGTCCTGGAACCAATATAAGAGAAACCTTTGAATGATCAGCAATTTCCTTCAGTAATCCCCAGCATTCATGGACAAGGATGGACATTGAAATTACGTTCGTTTGGGATCAGCATCGAAAACCTGGCTTTATTTGTTCTGGGGATGGAGGTACAAATCGTAATATCAATCGATTACACAGCCCTGCAAATTTTGACTTTTTTTGTGCAAATAAGATGGCTCAAGGTGTTTCCGAAGGCATTTTGAGCGCTGAACACGAATCTGGTTTCAAAAACTTTCCATCACGTCAGGAGAAAAAGCGTTTTTGGCCTAAAAATAGCGTTTTTGGCCATTTTTGAAACATTGTAGATCTAAAAACTGACGTGCTAGAACCATCGCTATAGTCATAAATTAACAATTGATCTTTGAAATAAGCCCAAAGTTTGCATGCACCCTTAAAGTAGGGTGTGGGTTTATGCAGATAAATAAGGAACTATAGTTTTGAATTTTTAAATCTGAATGAAGATCTGAAATAAGCGACCCCAAAAACCCACGAGTAACAATTTTCAATTAAATCTGATTAATTTTTATAAACCTCGACCGCCATATTGGATCCGTCATTTTGAATTTTTTAAATCTGAATAAAGATCTGTAATCAGCGACCCCAAAAACCCCTGAGTAACAATTTTCAAGTAAATCTGATTAATTTTTAAGGACCTCCGAAATGTGTTTCTTTTTCTCTTGCACCCCTTGATATAAACCCACCCCTTACATTAAGGGTGCATGCAAACAATTTGGCTTGATGGAAAATTTTTGATACCAGATTCGTGTTCAGCGCCTTCGGCAACACCTGGAGCCATCTTATTTGCAAAACCCATGCAGGGCTGTGTTATCTGCCACAGTTTCATTAACAAGCACGATACTCTCAAACGTGCGTACAATGTGATGGTACAACAGACCTAACTACCATAATTATCACAGAGGAGATTACAATACAAGAGACTTTTTATTCCAACGTGTACGTATAATTCTGTCAACTTCTTGAGCTTGACTGTTGAGTTGTTGTGGTTATTCTTTCTTTATTAATTTTTGTGCTCTTTACTTCATAATTTTGGTAATGAAATCAAATTTAAAATCTAAAGTTTCTTATTCGACTCTCGTTAAATGATTTTCCGTAAAATTTCCCTACTTTTTCGTTTGTAGTAAACTACAGCACTTAAGCAAATTTGATGCACCCACCGCACTTCTCTTTTAAAACGTCATAAGTTAGTAAGGTTTCGAACCGAAAAACGAAAACAAAATGGCTATGGCCATATTAATTGTAATGTTAGGGGCCATTATTACAACTTGCCGTTAACTAAACGCAGGATTTTAAAAGGCATATCACTTGATTTTTATTATTATGACTACATAATTAGATAAAAGTGAGCGTTAAGTTAAAGATAAGATCATCCTACCTTTAACTTTTAAAGTTAACTTTATCTTTGAACTTGCCACAGTATTTATATTATTTTCAATATGGCTACTTCAAATATAAACATTAAAATGAAACGTTAATATATTAATAGATTTTCAAATCAAAGTGCACGTCGTTGCCACTGCGTTTTTAAAGCACTTATTTAATTGACAGTGCTATCGGCATTGCTCGGGCACTGCAATATTTTTGAAATAGTTAACTTTATTTTTTCTATAGGTTATAATAACAAAAAGAAGTTAAAGGTGACTTTAAAGTTCACTTTAGCTAAAGTTAAAGTAAACCCAACTTTAACGGCAAGTTGTAATAATGGCCCTAAATGTGATATTACTTCGGTTTGAAGTAAAATGCTTATGATATTTCTCCTTAGCCCTAACTACCATAATTATCGTAGATGTGAGTACAATGCATAGTCGCCGTAGTCTAGTAGGTAGTGTGTTGGTAAAGCCCGGGTTCGTATCCCAGGTCAAACATTAAAACGAAATATGAAAAAAAAATTACTTAGGCGACTTCCTCACAGCAGATTTCTGGCAAAAGCTCTGAGAGTAAATAAACCTGCCATGTAAAAGTTTCTCAAAAATCCGTCGATCGGAGTCGACGTTAAACTGTAGGCCCCGCCTCTCACGTATAAAATTAAAGCACACAACATGAGTCTTGTGAGAAGCTAGGCCGTAATCTTGACTGAAGGGTTGTAATGGCCAATTATGTATGTATGTATGTGTGAGTTCAATGCAACAGACTAAATACTTATGTACGGTATTGTACAGCCGGTGTTAATCGTTTTTCCCACAGCTTTTTTCTACAATTGCTTGTAATTAAAGTTAAAGAATACATAAATAATAAAAACAATAATAATGGCATAAATTCGAATTGAAAACAAAATTGGTAATGGAAATGCATTAAAATCTGTCAAAATAATAAGAGACATGGAAGGTATACAAAAAAGTTTATCAAAAATTCCCATTTAATTGAAATTTAAAACCAAATTGGAGAAGGGTTGTTAATCAATTCTCTTATAGAAAAAAAGGAGAAAAAATTTCTTTTAAATTCTATACTGTTTTCTTATTTATAAAACAAAAAAAAAAAAAAAAGTGTTGGCTTTTTGTTGAAATTTGAATAAAAATCAATTGAATAAATTGACACCTTTTGTGTATTTAATTTAGGAAATTTGATTTGATTTTTTTTTGTTATTTTCACTTTTATTATCTCCGATATAAATTTAAATATTCATAAAATTGTTGTTGTTTTTTTTCTATTTCTCTTATGTTTTTCTGTTTCCCTCTGTGATTTGGGATTCAAAACGAACGAAAGTGAATTTGAAAAAAAATGGGTGGTTTCATTCATTCATTATTCATATTCATTATTGTTGTTGTTGTTTTTTAATTCTATTGTAAAAAATTTGCTGATTTTTTATGAAAAAAATTTAATTATTTCAAAACCGTAGCAAAAAAAATATGGCCACATGAAATGCAAAACCGTAAAATAACATAAAATTTATGGGAACTACTTTAACCAAGTGTAAGCAAAAGTAAAAAACATGGCAAAATTTAGTACCATTTATGACTCTGTATAGAGGGGCATCATAATATATATGATGAGTGACAGAGGTTCTATACAAACGAACTGCGTTGACATGTGCAGACAAGGATATAATAAGGGTCAGCACAAGCAGAGACTATCCATTTCTGTGTAGCTTCGTTATGTGTAAGCTCTTAAAGCCGCATGATAAACACTTATAAGATCACAATGGCACTATTCTCGAGCAGGAGAAAAAAAAATAAGAACAGGCGAAGGGGTATGGCAATACTATCTAACAGTCAGATCGCTATACAAGCAACATATGAGGTTGACAGGACAATAGTAAGGAACCGTGTGGATATTCAAAGTAATGAGCAGCCAGATGAGCTTACCAGGAGGAAGTTTCCATGCCACTGATTTCCTCATATTCTTTCGGTGGAGAGAAAAGCGGAATTTGGAATGGCCTCCGTTCAAACCCCCCTATTTAGGGGGTAGTAATCTTCCTCTCAGGGCCAGTAATCTTTCTCTCAGCAGATTACTGGCAAAAACCCTGAGAGTAAACAAAATTGTTTCTCAAAAAAATCTGCCAAATATAGAATGTATAAAATTAACACACACAACGTCAGTGGTGTGAGAAACTCGTTTGTAATCCTGATTAAAAGGGTGTACTGAAAAATTATGCATACTCTGCTACAGGGTAGATAAAGGAAGATGAAGACTTTCCACAAGTTAATTGGATCAGAGGCAGTTAACTGAAAAAGTATTTGTATCAGGCTATACAAGAGTCTCCTTGAAACAGTAACCAGCCGCCAGTAAACTTAGAAAATTTTTGTTCCAAATATGAAGATACTCTGATGAGGAAATCGAATTAATAAACACCTGAGTAGTTATCAAGTACTAGGTAGTGTCTTACCGACACAGAACATTATGCTGAAAATAGTGCAGCAACAGGATTGGGGATTTTTTATAGGCAAGCCCTACATAGCTTAATGACAATACAATACATGACATAAATATGGACTAATATTCGGCTCCTAGGTGAATTAACATAACAGAAAATAAAGGCAAAAAATCTGGGATTTTTCACAGACAGTAAATTGATTGGAGTACGTCGTAATGGTATGCAGAATGCTTGCAGAAAAATCTTGATCTGCAGGGAAGCCGCACAGTAAAATGTAATGCACACAGGGTTTCGTTTTCAGTTTCATTCACACCTCACAAGTTCCGAATTCATTCTGCTCAGCCACAGCATCTAAAGGGTTTTTTATTAAGCACTTTCTATATTTAAATTTAAAATAAAAACAAGATGAGGTCGCCATAGTCTAGTAGATAGTGTATTGGCTTATTAGATGTGAGGCCTCGGTTGAAACCCCAGGTCACACAAACGAAATACAAAAAAAATATTTCTTCGGCGACTTCCTCTCAACAGATTTCTGGCAAAAACTTTGTGAGTAAATAAAATTGCCATGAAAAAGTTTCTCAAAAAAATCTGTCGTTCGGAATCGACTTTAAACTGTAGGTCCCGCCACTCATGTATAAAATTAGCACTTACAACAAGTGCGTGTGAGAAACTGGGTCGTAATCCTGACTAAAGTGTTGTAATAACCAATTATGTATGTATGTAAGTATACATGCCCTATTTCTTAATACATCTGTGCTGAACACATACGTCTTAAAAGAGTATGTAGGGTTGTTTCAAAATATTACTTAAAATTATGGAGATTGCTGGTTCTGTTCAGGGACAGTTAAGCTTTGGGGTAATGACAGCCCCTCGATATGATTTGGTCGGGCCATAATAGTCTCTGATAAAACTTGTGTTAGACCTGAGTTAAATTGGGTTTACACGATATTGGAAGTTATCCTTGCAATTACTGTTCAATCAAAAAGGATATTGAAAAACTACAAAATCAATCGACATCGATACAGTGATCGTCAAAGGAAACTGTATACTATGGATAAAATTCTAACAATCACCAAACTCAACTTTTACCACTTAAGGAGAGTGCCAGAAAAAATTTTACATAATTTCGAAATTTCTAATAATTTGTGTTCTTTGTTTTGTTTCAATTTTAATTTTAAACTGGTAATGAATGTGCATTAATGTGCAGTTTTTTGCGGCTAACAGTATCCGTAATCAAGCATTGGAAACCATAAAAATATTTTCAAATAGGAAAAGCATATAAAAGAGGCAATAAAATGAGAAGGAGACAGTGGTAGAGAAAGAGAGAGAGAGTAAAGTAATTTGTAAAGGACAATCATAAATTTATTGCAAATGTTTTATAGTTGTGGTTGTAATTTTGTTATGGCCACCCCATATGCCCATACCCTTACCCAATAATAATCACTTGATTCTCTATTCAAGCTAACAACGTTGCTGCTGTTTCTGCTGTCATCGATTTCAGGATAATAACAATTGTATTGTTATTGGATAAAATTGTTGGCTTTATTTCTTAATAATATTTCTAAAGTTGTTGTTATTGTTGTTATTGTCATAAAACAAGTTTTATTACTTACCACTACTGAGTCAGAAATCGAAATCTGAAATAGTAAAAGTGTAGCCTTCTGCCATTCAGAAGTTAATACGCCAATCAATTGAAAATGAAAATATTCGTCAGTCTGGCGGAATAAAACTTCCTTTTCATTGTTCATTTAATACGCTCAAGGTATTTGGTTGAAAATTTCAATTTATTATGATTGAAATAACAATGTAACGGCATTGCAAGAAAGCCCATATGAACTACAATCTGGCAAAATAATTGAAGAAAACAGCACGCGGCCATATATGGCGAAAGCAAGTTTATATTAAACTACCTAGAATGAATCAAAACTAGAGCATAAGGGAGCATGGTCTATACACAGGAATACATACATACTGTTACGAAAAAATCAAGATACTGGTGTTCTACTTTCACATCGTTTAACATTAATATTATAAACTAAAGCTAAACAGAACAATGAACTTGTTTGCAAGTTATCGGCACTGCTTAATATTACAACAAACACCAGCATAAAAAAATGGTAAACAAGTAAACAAAAATGTAGCAAGAGCACTACAATAATAAACTTAAACCACGATGTTTACATTTACACAGATTTCGAGAAGGCGAAGTCCTGAAGTCGCCGTAGTCTAGTAGGTAGTGTGTTCGCTTATAAGACGTAAAACCCAGCGTTCAAACCCCAGGCCAGACATAAAACAAAACACAAAAAGTATTTCTTCGACGACTGGCCCTCAGCAGATTTCGGGCAAAAACTCTGAGAGTAAAATAAAATCGCCATGAAAAGTTTCTCCAAAATCTGTCGTTCGGAGTCGACTTTAAACTGTAGGTTCCGCCACTCACACACACACAACATAAAGTGGTGTAAAACAAGGTCGTAATCCTGACTGAAGGGTTGTAATGACCAATTATGTATGTGAAGTCATGAACGCTCACCTTCAAGAACATTCATCAGACTGTTTACTTTGTCATATAAAAGCTAAGACAAAGCGGCGACTGAGTGAAGTTGAGTCAGTCTTGTGTGAAGACACGGTGCGTTAGATGATAGTAATCGTAATTTGAAGATCTCCGTTACAAAGATATGTCGAACAATTGTCTAGTAATTGTTATTGTTTATGCAAAGGTTGTAAACAGAGGAATAGCAAATAAAAGCAATTTTTGTTGTTTACGTCAAGTTGTAAACAGTGGCACACATAATTGTGTAAATAATAAAGAATTTATCTAAAACTAAACACAAATTTATTTTTATTTTATTTGTAATCTACAAGCTCATATTTTAAACATTTTTAAAAGGCAAAAAGGTAACAATACATAGTTCGACCAATTTATTAAGGCTCTACGCTGTTTGTAGGCTGCATATAACAGTTGATTTTTGAACCGTCTGAATTTTATTAATTGATCGAAAGTTGAGAATATTTAAAAGTGAATTGAGTATTCATTTGAGGTGTTAAATGAAGGCTTGCATACACTCTTCAAATATTCTTTTAAGTAAATATCTCCGTACGTGTTCCACATGATTACTTAAATTTTAAAACACACTTCCCATGCCAGAAGTAGTGTTGCCTTACCCAGTGCAGGAATTATGACTGGTTTATGCCTGCACAACAATATTGCGCATGGCAATACTATCTAACAGTCAAGTCGTGATACAAGCAACCCATGAGGTTGACAGCAGAATAGTAAGTGACTGTGCGGAAATTCGGAGTAATGAGCAGGCAGATAAGCTTACCAGGAAGAAGTTTCCATGCCGCTGATTTAGTCAAGTTCTTTTGGTGGAGCGATGAAAAGAATTTGAAATGTATACTCTGCTACAGACTTTTCACAAGTTAAACAGATCTGAGGAAATCTAAATTCTTGTTACCAAATTAAGCAGGAAAGGACCAATAACCAGTCTCCAGCAGATTTTGAAAATTTTTGTGTGATGAGGAAATCGAATCATTAAACATCCTTACCGACACAGGACATTATGCTGAATTTAGTCAAGCAATAGAATTGGTAGGATTTTTTATAGGTAAGCCCTACATAAATCGAGAGCAGTACTGTAGATTACCTGGTTGCATACCCTCTATACAACAATATATAAACACTGCACAAGTCTTCAAGGGCTTTGTGGCTATCCGTAAGTACCGTATATCCTTTTTCTATGTATTCAGTAATGCCTTAGCCAGTACCCAGTTCAGTAGATTGTGAAAACTTTGGTGTAAAGGACTCATTCATGCAACCTCATGCCTGACATTAATCCTCTTGTCCGTTCTCCTTATATAGAAACCATCTCCCAATGACACTCTATATAGACTTTTAAGTCTGACATCGGCGGTTTTCATAGCAATGAAATCTATATCGAAGATTTTCGTTTTGTGGGGATCCCCTATTGTGGGGATTCTGTTGTCAGTAACGATAATCACTTGCCTATTACCTGCTGCTCATGCTCATTCTTCTCATCACAACAAATTCTGTACAAATGTTCCTTGACTCTGGCGTGTACATTCCGCAGGCTAGTTAATATTCTGAAGCCATTCCTGGAATGATAGTATTATCTAAGACTCAAACCTTTTTTCATTACAATTGTCTGACGAGTGTTTGGATTATCTTAACTCCATCTGGGTTAAGGAAAGTCTTTGCTTCACTCTATTTTCCCTTAACTGAATAGTTTTTAATACTCAGGGCAAAGTAATATCATTCCAATGGAAATGGAATACACGAAAATGAAAAAAGCAGACACCCCAAAAGATGAAGTGCATTTAGAGCATCAATATTGGCACACCAACAGCACACTTAAATATTCACACGTACTACCACTAACTGTTGCTGTCACAGGGTAAGTGACTTCACCATTATTTACTGCGGCAAAATTATGTGATTTTATTTTTCCACTCCGAGTTGATGTAGCAACGAAGCTAGGTTTGCTTATCAAAAGATAAACAGAAAATAAAAGAAAAAGACGTCATGTTTATAAATAAAAACAGCTTGTAATGGAAACTAAAAGTGTCAATAAAAAGTTTTTGACTTGTTTACATACATATTTACCTACACAGAGTACTTATTTGCAATATTTACAAAACAGCCATGAAATTTGTTGAAAGGAAATGGAAGATCTAAAGCGCAATTCAATTTTTTTTGTTTTTGTTGCCACAAAGTTGAATTTTATGCATCCACTGTAAGCTGTTAGAAGAAATGCAACGTAATATTGTACATGATGATGCAGTATTTTAAAACATTGTTACGCAAATGGAAATGGCGTTACATCGTTTATCATTAAAATGATAAACAAAAGCTATAAAAACAAAACCAATAGACTTGTTTACATGATCAACGTATAAACAAAAATATAGCAACAAAATCAGTATAAAAAAGGGATAAAAAGTAAACAAACAACACTGCAAGGACAAACGTAAACAAAATATACAAAGAATAACAACTTAAACAACGTGTTTACATTTATAGAAATTTCGCGAAGGTAAAGTCATTCTCCTTCAAGGGCATTCATCAGAGTGTTTACCCTGAGATATAAAATGCAAGACAAAGCAGGCAACAGATCAGTAAAAATTCAGTCAGTCTTGTGTTAAGACGCGTTGCGTGTGAAGAGAATAATCGTGGTTTGAAAATCTCCGTTGTAAAGATCTAACGAAAAGTAGTTAGCATTACGCAGAAGAGTCTAAAGAAGTATAACAAAACAAAGCAAATTGTTGCTTTTTAAATCAAATTGCGAACAGTGGCACACGGAATTGTGCGAACAATAAAGAGTTTTAATTGTAACTAAACACAAATTTATTTTTATTTTATTTGCAATCTACGAACTCATATTTTAAACGTTTTTAGAAGGGTAAAAACGTATCAATATGAAAATAGGGCATCATATACCTTGTATTGGAATTGTTATAGTGCTTGCAATATCTTTAAACAGTCGTCCACCAACCATCTTTGTATCCGGCACACCCTCATTGTCTTGAAAAAGAAGTGAAGACGCAACCGCAATCTCTATTGCAAAAAAGTTGCTGCTTCTTAAGTTGCAGACGACTTTTACTTGAGTATCGCATGTGCTTAACTATTCGTTTGATAACAGATATATTACTAAGACCACAGTTCAAATTCCCTGGCTTAGACCACAAGCTCTAATGTCCTGAGTATCATCAGACATTCAAAACGCAATGGAGTTTCCAGTCGCTTAACGCAAGTATTAAGTTAGTTATTCTATCTGAAGCCATAGTTTCCTGTCTGAAGCCATAGTTATTTTGTCTGAAGCCATGGTTTCCTGTCTGAAGCCATAGTTTCCTGCCTGAAGCCATAGTTATTCTGTCTGAAGCTATAGTTTCCTAGTTCCATATAACTTTGATGAGAATAACCTGCAATTGGTGATCATTTTTACATGCCAGTGCGCCCACAAATTTAGAGTGGGTTTGTTTAGCATAGTTTTTCCAACTCGGCATCCACTTCTGATCACTTCAAAATGAGCCTGAACTTATAGAGTTACAGCACAAACAATTAGGTTCTCCTGGCCAATTGAAACGTTGCACTTTTCTTTTCGTTAATCAACCTAATGTGAAGCAGAAATAGCGGAACATCGATCAGATTATCGACAACCATAGGAAGCATTTTAAATTCTGTCTTTGCCTAGATTATCTTTAGTGCCTTAACGGCTCTAAGCCCATGCATTCGCATAATGATAAAATATTAGAGGACAGATACCACAAGCCAACATCCAACCCGTAGATTTCCTCATTGAAAACCATTCCAAATCCAAGATAAATCTTGCTATTGCGGTGATCTTTATTTAGAAGAGTTCAGCTCTAGATGTCTCATGAGTAAAATAATATTATTCTCTTGCATTCCTTCCAACTTAAATTATGACGAGTTCACGACCGTGATTTCCCATGTAGTGATAGCCTTCAAGGGCCGCAATAGTGCCATGGATATCCATTTGATTCAATTCCGAGAGAAAGTTAGTCATAATCTTTGCCAGATCGCTCCATTGGAGCATAATGCATTCACTCACTGAGCCCCACTTTTAAACCGATCGGAGAATATCTATCTTGATATTGACCGAACCACCTACATTTCAGCACTTAGTATGACCGTAACTTCACTCGAAATACACCATTTTTTTACAGGGGATGTTCTTTTCTCACTGCATGTGTATTGCATGTATGATAGGATATCAGCATGTCAACAGAGCAGGTTTGGCCATTAGTTAACGGCATAAAGAGTCATTGTCACTAGGGAGTGAAGATAATAGAAGATCGTTATGCAAAGTATGTTTAAGTTGTAGTGGAGCCCAATATGGTCGGAGGCACTCTTCGTCGGGAAGGCAAGGAAGAAACTGTCCGTGGCGTATCATCTAAGCGCGGTTAGATAGATAAGTGGCCTCAGGACAGTGTCTGCTGAAGCGGTTCTGGTAATGGCAAAGACAATACTAATAGACATATTGGCGAATGAGATGAGGCGGATATACTTTCGCCGTCGCGAGTATCCAGGACAAAAAGCAGCTGTAAAAGCGGAGGAAAGAAGTACTTGCAAGCTGAACAACTACGTGACCCAGTTCCTAACTGGTCATGGGTGCTTCAGGAAGTACCTGCACTGATTTGGTCATGACACTTCCCCTATAATGCCAAACTGTGTAGATGAGGAGGAAGATGCCGAGCATATTCTAACATGCTGTCCCAGATTTAGATGGCCCGGAGAAACGAGTTTAGGACCAAACCGGCTAATGGAGGAGCTGTTGAACTGTAGGATTCTATGGAGTCAATATAGCCAGAGAATGGTTGAAGTTATGCTGGTACTCCGAAGGTTGGAGGAACGAAGGCGAAATTTGATTTTGTGTGATAGAGCTTTAAAGCTAACCAGCCCTCCGCGGAGTAATATCTTACGATAGTCCCGCGGGGGGAGAGTGGTTGAAGAATATAGGGATTACTACGTTGGCACCAGTGCTAGTGAATCGTGCACTATTTTGTTGGAACAAAAGTGTCTTTCAAAGATTCCCGCCTCCGGCCCAAGGCAAAAAAAAAGAAAAACATACATACATACGTATTTGGTCATTACAACCCTTCAGTCGGGATTACGATCTAGTTTCTCATACCACTTTTATTGTGTGTGTTAATTTTATGAGTGACGGGACTTACAGATTCATTCATTTCAATCTCAGAGTTTTTGCCAGAAATATTCTTTTTTTAATATTGTTGTAGATGACTGACCTGGGGTTTGAACAGAGGCCTCACTTCAAATAGACTACGACGACTAAATCCTTCTCCTCCACGACTCTGATCTCCGCCTCTCCATGCTTGTTGGTCCTTTAAAGTATTTTAAATATTTGTTTTCCTTTCGCCTGAACTCTTTTCATTTTCATTATTACGAACATAACTTGTATGCATGTTTTACATTTTTTTAAATACTATCATAAACAAGCCTATATATACTTACACTTACCCACTTACTCATACACATACACCTACTTTTATATGTTACTTTGTAACTGTAATAATAAAAATAATAATTCTCTCTGCATTTACTTTGCTTAACACATAGCCATACAAAGTTTGCTTGTAAAAGAGTTGGAATTGTTTAAACAATTAAACTTCTGTTTACAAAAATTTACACAATTTTCAATTATCATAGAAAAACAATAAAAACAACAACAATAACAACAACACCAAAAATAATAATTATTTTCATATGTATGCCACTGTATAAGTGCGTGAGCGTGTTAGTGTGCGATATGTCTGCATTTTGTGTAATAATAGAGACAATAAAGCCAATACAACTTGCATACCACAAACAAAGTGGACAATACCAGATAATATGCAACAGCAAATGGCACTTTTTGTAAAATAAAATAAAAATATACAGTGAATGCCAGTGCAAATCGTAAAGCAAAGTAGGTTAGGTTAGCGGACAAGTTTACTCGCTGACCTATTGTGTTACCCAGTGTGAAACCTGTTAGTTCACTTTCTGGCACGTAGCCACCATGCCCAGATTTTCAAACGTTCTGTCACCCAAAAACCGAAGACATCTGTTTTGAAGTGCAGGACACTCATATGAAAGGTTTTGTACCGATTCCGTTTCTTCCACATTCTAGCAGTTTCTGCAGTAATCGTGGTGGGGTAAACCGAGTTTGTCAACCAAACTGACAAAAGCTTAGTGCCCTGTTAGAATTTCTCTTAGAGTGCAAATCATTTTCTTATCGAACTCCCGTAGGTCCGTAATTTTGAAATTCGGCAACCAAGTATGCTGTATGTATAATATGTATGTATGGTTTGTTGAATTCCATGCAGCTTTTTCCAATTTTATATAATATTTCTGTAGGGCACATATATCCCCTCTATAGTCGCCTTTTCAGACATCTCCGATCCCTTGCGTGTTAGTTCGCCCGTCTGCTTGTTTTTCTCTATGCCACTGTGACCCGGAAGCCAGTAGAGGTGGGTGTAGAGAATCTATGCAACCCCTGACGTCCTTTGATTTGATTAGTTGAGATCCCAACGCTTATATTGCTGCTTGACTGTCCGCACATACAATCAAGTTCGAAGGAGGTAGGTTTTTGATATCAATACATAGATACATTCATACATAATTGGTCATATACAACAAAAAAAAAACGAAGCTCGTCGTTGCCACTGCGTTAAAAAAACTTGTTTAATTGAGCAGTGTTATAGACATTGCTCCGGCACTGCCATATTTTTGAAAAAGTTAAATTTATTTTATCTGTGGGTTGTAATAACGAAGAGAACTTTAGTTAAAGTGAACTTTAAAGTCACCTTTATCTAAACCCAACTTTAATGGGAAGTTGTAATAATGCCCCTTACAGTTTTTGTCATAAATGTGCTGAGAGGAAGTCGTTGAAGAAATATTTTGATTTGTTAGAAATGTCTGACCTAGAGTTTGAACCGAGGCCTGATGTTTAATAAGCCAACACACTACCTATGTACTTGACTAGAAAAATACTAAAAAAAACATACCAAAGTTAACGTCCCGAAAAATCGTACAGCTAGTCTTTACTATTCCGAATTAACCAATTGGCGTAGAATAGCCGTGGTATTTACATTACTGACGAATTATACCGAAAAAAATCGAAATATTATTCCCCATCATGTCTTATTGACGTTTATTTTGTATCTCTTTACTGCACAAGCTAAAACTAAAAATAAATAAATTGTCCCCGTATGATTTTCACTGACTTTCACTGTATGTGAAGTACTATTGTAAATTGTATTTGTTAAAATTCGATGTAGTAAATGTGGGTAAATTGCTAGCAACAGTGGTTTAACACCAAAATACAACTGTTGTGACAATAATAATAATAACAACTATTACAATAACAGCAATAATAGTGCATTTACAATATAACTGTGAAAAATAAGAGCAGACAACAGACTGCTAACCGTGCAAAATAATAACAAACAGCCACAGTATTTACTATTGACATTACCAATAGGAATTACAACAATAACAATAACTGTAACAACACATTTAGAAAGTCAACAATAGTTTAGCAATATTAGAGGGGAAAAAAGCTGCAAAAAATACCACAGTAAACCAATAACATGGCAGCAATGGAACATAAATACTACGTGTATTTTGCAATTACAATTGCATTGAGAATATTAAAAATTAATTTTTAATTAAATTTCAATAAAACCAAATGGGTAAAATAAAAATTTAAAGAGAAGTATTAAAACTACGCAAACCAACTAATTTAATTGATTCCCACAAAGGAAACTTTATATCGACATTTCATAGTACAATGGTGATAGGAAATTAGCAGCAGGACCCACTGCGATGCCACAATTAATTCTACCCGGTGGTAACCATTCCCTGAAGGAAACCATCCCGAGTTCAAAATAAATCTTGCTATTGTAGCAAGAGAAGTCGCCGTGGTCTAGTAGGTAGTGTGTTGGCTTATTAGACGTGAGGGCTCGGTTCAAACCCCAGGTAAGACATTCCCAAAAACGAAATACAAAAAAATATTTCTTCGGCGACTTCCTCTCAGCAGATTTCTGGTAAAAAATTTGAGAGTAAATAAAATTGCTATGAAAAGTTTCTCAAAGTTTCTGTCGTTCGGAGTCGACTTCAACATGTATGTCCCACGACTCATGTCTAAAAAGTAACGCACACAATATAAGTGGTATGAGAAGCTAGGTCGTAATCCTGACTAAATGGTTGTAATGACCAATTATGTATGTATGTATGTATTGCAGCAATCTTTGTACAGAAAAGCTCGTTCAACGATGTCAGAAAATAAAAAGGCCAGAAACCTCCATCTCTTCATGACATGAACAGAGCCCTGACATATTAGGCGCAAGGCAGTCGCCCGTTGAAGTCATTTGTTTGAACCCCAAGTCTTTCGGCATGCCTACCAAAAAGACAATGACCCATAAGAATCGCCATTGTGCAGTGGATGGCCATGCTATTTAAGGACAGCAGTGAGTCAATCCTCTTCTTGTTCATACGTGTCCAGCAGAGTCTGGCAATATTGCACGTACCTTCCTGCTGCCGACGAGATAAAGCCTCCCCGTAAAACAAGTGGAAGCAATGGGAATACCTACACTCAGCCACAAAAGTATACAAACAAATTAACAAATTAAAAAATTTCAGGCATTTTTAACCAATCCATTTTCGGTAAAAATCTTTATAATTGTCTGACAACTTTCCTCGATTTTAAGACGGTCTTCGTTAAAAAATTTCTGAAATTTGTTAACTTTTGTGGGCCTGTGCAGCTCTACAAAAGTATACATACGGTTAACAAATTTCAGAAATTTTTTAACAATCCGTTTTCGATGAAAATCTTTATAATTGTCTGACAACTTTCCTCGATTTTAAGACGGTCTTCGTTAAAAAATTTCTGAAATTTGTTAACTTTTGTGGGCCTGTGCAGGTCTACAAAAGTATACATACGGTTAACAAATTTCAGAAATTTTTTAACAATCCGTTTTCGATGAAAATCTTTAGAATTGTCTGACAACTTTCTTCGATTATAAGACGGTCTTTTGCATGGTTCAGAAATTTGTGAAGTTTGATAATTGGATATATACTTTGGTAGTCCTGTGCAGGGCCACAATTCAGTTCAATTTCAGAAATTTTTTAACCAATGCAAAAGACCGTCTTAAAATCGAGGAAACTATAAAAATTTTCATGTCTTGTAAAATGTCGCAGTTTGCCATTAGCAATGCAATTTCCAACGATATACTTATGTTCCGGAAGCCCCCTAACCTTTAAATGATCCGAAAATTCTCCAAGAAATCCGCGGCATTCATGGACAAACACGTACGTTAAAGCTACATTCGTTAGGGACTTAATCAGAGCCTGGCTCTTCAAGTAAAACAAAAGATTTTCACTGAAAATTCCGCCCCTTAACAAGCATTGCGCCACTTTCAAAATTGCCATGAACTCTGTTTAGAAAACACGCATTTTGTGTGTGTTAATTTTTTTCAAGATGTCTGAGAGCTGTGATTTGATTCACGAACTCTCATCTAAAATACTACCAACCTTGCTCAGAAAATCGCTGTAGGTTATAATGAGTATAACTCCTTCTAAGAGAGCGTCATCGAGACGAAAACTCGTATTAATATTGTAGCTGTTTAAAGTACCACAAGAACAGAATTCTGATTGCGATAATGACTCACACATTATCATTTTCGAATATAGAATGGTAGTGCGAAAATAGAATGATTTCCTGTTGTAGTCTTTATGCTATGTCTTGGAAATATTTAGTTTGAGTCTTCTCTTATTGTTATTGTTCGCTTCTCATCGTGGGACTCGTAATATAATATCCTGATATTGTGGTGTTTTGACCTGTGCCTTTCTCAATGACTCATAAAAACTGCTCTCTTTTTCGCAATCTTCAGAGCTTTGCAGAGGAAGTCATTCAACAGATTCAGTATCAGTATAGAAAACATAGTCTTTACGGGTCTTTAGTAAATTTCGTATTTGATGCTCCACATTCTTCTTCCACTTTACTGCTGTTATGCTGTCAATAATATTCTTCTTTCTATTGTCAATCATTTTGCATTGGACAGTAGTGGTACATGCCTATTTGTGGATTATTTGGCACGTATGTTTTAATTATTTTTGCATATGAACTCACACCTCCACTGTATATTGATTGATTTCCTGACAACAGAACAATTTTAATATATTCTATTAAAAAAATACAAATTTCTTATATAATAAAAATATTGTTTACTGTATCGATATGTTTACATATGTACAAATATTCTATAGATTTTCGTTTTAAGAATTCATTACAATTTTAATGGAAAACGTGATTTTATGGTGTTCAAAACATTTTATTTTCTTTGTTTGGAAAATATTTTTAAAAGAAATAAACATGAAAATATACGATATTTTTTATAATAATTAAATAATAAATAGACGAAGGCAAATGCAATGAATAAAACAATTAAAACTATTTGAACTGGGCTTCCCAAAAACAAAATTTTCAAAGTATCAAGTGTTTCAGTTTTTTTTTTTTTTTGAGAAATGAAATGGTCAACATACATACATAAATAGTTGATCATTACAACCCTTTAGTCAGAACCTTAGCTGTTTCTACTATTGTAGGTGTGATTATGAATATACCTGTCGTCTCGATAGAGACATTGGATGTGATATTTGCACATTCACCAGCAATACGAATATCCAGCGGCTGCGCTGGCTCGGCCATGTCGTTCGAATGGAGGAGGATGCTCCAGCGAAACCGGTATTTGATGCGGGGATTTGCGGAAGTCGGCGAAGAGGACGACCTTGTACCCGTAGGAAGGACCAAATCGAGGAAGCTCTGTCATCGATTGGTGTGACCAACTGGCGTAGGAGCGCAAGAAACAGAGGCGCCTGGATGGATGCGTTGCGGCAGACCGGAATCCGTTAATCGGGTTGTTATGTCCAATTAAGGCCAAGGCCACCAGCAATACGTTGATGTATTGTTGCATAAAAAATTGAATATGTATATTTTATGGGGGTGCTAAGTATTTCTTTATAGCTACATAACGGTTTTGATCACTAAGAGTTTTTTTTGCGATTTTTTTTGGATTATTTTATACAAGGTTTTCCATTCCATTCCATCCTTTCCCCTACCTGCGCTACGCTTAACTTGTTTATCACCAGTCTAGATTAAATATCCATAATCCGTACTAGTTCCAGCAACATTCGTTTCGAGATTGGCTAATGATCTATCTATACGCTGTAAATAATTATTGCCTCATATATATATCCAACAATTTTATCTTTATTCTACGTCTATAGTTTGTGTATAAATTCCGTACAAATTATTGGTTTTAATTGTAATTCTGTAACAAGTATTGTGTTTATATTTTACTTTAAATGTTTTACCACCCAACATCTCTTTGATTTAAACATGCTCTACCGCAATGCAGATATGCAACACCTACACAGTTCATATATTCATATGTGTGGCATATGCCTCTGCTCCATGGCCATGCTAGAAATCATGTTAAAAAATAAATCAAACTGCATGTTAAAACAAATCCATTTTCGTTATCACCCCCCACTTTGCCAACGGCTTGATTTCGCTTGCTCTGAAAATGTTGCAAATTCGTTATGGTGTCATGCGAATTTGCCACTTTGTTTGAATTTTTGTTCCAAACGTTTACATTTCAGATATTATTACAGTTGCTGTCATTGAAACAAACATTTTGAAGTCAATTACAAATTCATTTAATTGACGCTGTCAGTTTTATATGAAATCATAGCGAAGAAAAAAATTAAAAAAGAGTTTTTAAGCTCAAGTATTCCAAGACTGAAAGTCGTTTCGCAGTTAACTTAACAACAAGGAGAGCTTAGCGATGGCATTAAATATGTTTTGAAAATTCATCATGTAAATCATGTACCAAGAAACATTGCCTACTATAATGCAGCCACACAATATGACTCTTTTGAAAATATGTTCTAATGGGATGAATCCTACGTACGTAGTTCATTCCCCAAAAGAGAATGTTACATTTTAAGAGAAGCCGCCTTAGTCTAATTGGTAGTATGTTGGCTTCTTAGAACGAGAGCCAGTGGTTTAAACTCCATCTCAAACATCTCAAACGAAAAATATCTCAGCAGTTTTCTGGCTAAACTCTGCCGCTAGGAGTGGACGTGAAAGTACAAGACTGTCAACTCCTGAATAAAATTAAGACACCCAACATTTTTGGTGTGAGAAAATAGGTTGTAATCCTCACTAAATTTTATCCAAATAATATAGAAATCCCATACATAACATAATTGGTTTTTACAACCCTTTAGTCAGGATTACGACCTAGTTTCTTACACCACTTATGTTGTGTGCGTTAATTTGTATACATGAGTGGTGGGATCCGCAGTTTAAAGACGACTCCGAACGACATAATTTTGAGAAACTTTTCATTGCAATTTCATGCTACTCTCAGAGTTTTTGTCAGAAATCTGCTGAGAGGAAGTCGCCGAAGAAATATTTTGTCATATTTCGTTTAGTTGGAGATGACTGATCTGGGGTATGAACCGACGCCTGACGTCTAGTAAGCCAAAACACTACCTACTAGACCACGGCGACTTCTATCCCAGGAGCTTACACCTCCCAACAATGAGGCAGGGCCAAAGGCACCAAAGTTACTTGCGATTGCATCCATTACAACAAACCAACATATTTTAGTGAAAAGAACATGGTTTCTGGGCACAGTTAGATGGCAACTCTATCATTCTAGAACTTGCTAAAGTAGGAAAATCACCTTTTTAGCAGAAAAACTTCATTTAAAAAAACCGACACAAAACAGGCGAATAATAAGGATATGAGGGAGATGTCCTCTAAAGGAACGAAAAACATTCGGAAATTGCTACACTTCCCATAAACAATTTATCGGTCAATTTACGGATAAGCTCTACTGTAGAGCTACTATTCCATAACACGAAAGGGAAATAGTGATAATGAATGAGACTTTGAACAACTTAGCTATTGCATAAATCATCATCGAAAAGAACTGCTTTATGTCCGGTGTTGGTGCTCTATATGACCCATAATACTAGTTTTTCTTGATATATATGACAGCTTTGTTAAGAGTTCCTAATTATTTTATATTTTCCAAGTTAGACTGTGATTGACTATTTTCTCTCATGTGAGAATTACTTGTAAATAACTCAGCCTGTATTGAATTGAATTTTCAAACGATTGTGGTTTACAATTATTTTAGAAAGTTTGGTTGAACGTAGTCCACTTTGCGTTCGTAACGTATACACGAGAAAGGGTACACAAGTTCCGAAGCTATAAAAATCAGTGAAACTTAAGCCGGTCCGGAGGAAACTTAGGTTTAAGACAGGTTAGGACGCTGGGCCCTCCCACAAAAGCTGTGTTGCAATAAAGTTCCCTTGAAAACCATTGTAATAACACGCGTGGCAGGAAGAGATTCCTTATTCAATTTCACTTCCTTAGTCTGAGAGGCGAAAAGATATTCATGGACAAGAAATTATTATTAGAACAGTATTTGTAAAATTCCATCGAATCACCGAGGATGGTAGTGTCAAAAATCAGTCTTCCCTGCTTGGAATTCCAATGTGAAATCCCAATATCCAGGTAAGTTCCAGAGGAGGTATAGTCAAATTCACTCAGACCATAGGAAACTTCACCCAGCATAGAGGAGTGGACGGAGAAAATAACATGACAGCGTTCCAAACTATTAAATTGCATTGCGACAATACCGGATGTTGGCTAGAAAGCGTGCCAAACTAATGGGTTCGCCATCTAACGTTTTTTTTCAACTAGTGCTTTTTCGTGAATGATAACACTTAGCTCATGTCTGATTTGACAGATAATTAGTTTTATCCTTCCGCTGAACGAATATGGTTGTGTATACGCTTGAACAACGCTGTGAAATATTGCGACATTACTTTGAAAATCATGGTAATGTTACAGAATGTGTGCGAAAATTGCGTACGTATTTTGGAAGAAGAGAAGCACCGTCAGCTACGTATGTTCGTTATATTGTGAAAAAAGTGAAAGAAACTGGCATCCTCAGCGATAAACCAAAGCGCGAAAAGCCAAAAACAGTGCGTACACCCGAGAATATTGCTGATGTGGCAGAAAGTGTGCGTGAAGAGCCATCAACATCAATGCACCGTCGTTCTCAACAATTGAACATTTCGTAGACATCATTGAGACGAATTTTGCATAAAGCCCCTGGTATGACGCCATACAAAGTCCAATTGGTTCAGGAGTTGAAGCCAATTACCAATGCGTTTTCGCTTCGCTAAGTGGGACTGCGATCGACTTACAAGATGCCGATTTTGGCAAAAAAATCATCTTTGCAGATGAAGCTAATTTTGATCTTGGCGGGTAGGTAAACAAGCATAATTGTCGCATTTGGGGCACAGAAAACCCGCACGCATACATTGAAAAGCCGACGCACCCAAAACGAGTCACTGTTTGGTGCGGATTTTGGTCCAGAGGCATAATTGGGCCATTTTTCTTCGAGAATGAGCAAGGAGTGGCCGTTACAGTCAATGGCGATCGTTAACGGACCATGTTGAACGAATTTTTGTTCACAAAAATTTAAGAGGAGGATATTGGCAACATTTGGTTTCACAGGACGGCGCTACGTGCCACACAGCCGAAGCTACACTCGATGTTTTGCGACCTGGTTTTGAAGATCGCATATCAGCCGTAGAGCTGATGTCGTTTGGCCACCTCGGAGCTGCGATTTGACACCGTTGGACTATTATTTGTGGGGTGCCGTCAAAGATAAGTGTTACGCCAACAAGCCAGAAACAATTGACGCTTTAAAGGACAGTATTCGTGAAGCCATTGGTGAAATACAGCTGCACACAATCGATAATGTGTTTAAAAATTGGACCGATCGTGTAGGCTACTGCATGGCCAGCCGAGGCAGCCAGTTGAATAAAGTTATTTTCCATTAATAATGGGAAGGATTGTACTTTCAAATAAAAAAAGAAATTTGAGAAAATATTCAGTAGTTTTTTTTTTTAAAGCATTTACAAAAAAAGTTATTTGGCGGACCCTTTATAAAATTGCGTTGCGATAACACTGGATGTTTTCTGGTAAGCTGAAAGGTTAGTTTTTTTTTCTGTTGCGTCGGTTTTATTTCGTTAGCAATTAAAATATTGTTACGAAAATGGAACCAGTGTACCATTGTTTAACATTAAAACGATAAACAAAAGCTACACGAACAAATACAACGAACTTGTTACAAGTAAACCAACAACATCGGTATGAAAGAAAAGGCGATAGACAAGTAAGCGAGAATGCAAGAACAAGCAACGTTAACAAAATACACAAACAACAATGAAGTCGAAATAGAGCTCTCGAGAAGGCGAACACACGAACATTCGATTTCATGAACATTAATCAGACTGATTACGTGGGCATATAAAAAGGCGAGACAAAGCCGGCAACGATAGTAAGAATTCAGTCAGTCTTGTGTGAAGACGCGTTGCGTAGGAAAAGAACAGTCGTGGTTTGGAGATCGCGTTTGAAGATTTGCGTTGTAAGCAAAGAATAATAGCGAATAAGCAATTATTGATGTATTCGTCAAGTTGTAAACGGTGGCACACAGAAGTGTGTGAATAATGAAGCATTTTAATTAAAATCTAAAGAGAGATTTGTTTTTATTTTGTTTGCAATAACAAACTCATATTTTAAACGTTTTTAAAAAGATAAAAGCGTAACAATATTTTATAAAAAAGCCTTTAGTACGGCATTCAATTAGTTAAAGAACCCATAATTTTTACGCTGCCAAATAAATTGTAAGAATCATAGTAATCCACACCAAAAATAAAATTACATGCCGGTGCATAGGCTGGTACAAATTCGCTGGTAAAGGAGAAATTAACAAATCGATACACATGATCCTAAAATTCAAACGAAATTTCAAATTAACAATTCAAACTTCAAACATCAAACTTTAGGTTCGACTAGACTTACACCCTTGAAAGGACATTGATGGGGAAAATTTGTGATTTTTTTCAATTCTTTAAACATGGACCTCAGCAATTGGAATTCAGATGGCCGTTGTAAAAAAGTGCACGCCTCAAATTTTGCATCGACACCACGAAAATATTTTCGTGAAAATTGTGTTTTAAAATCGAGCCATACACGTACTTCAAATTCTCCACCCAAATCCCTATCGAATTTCATCTTCTGGTTGAAGAGATAATTTTCGTTGTTAATCTTTAGAAAACTGCAATCAAACAGCTTCAGACGTTTGCCAAATGCTTGGCACGTGTAATTATAGAACTCCATGCTAAAATGTCGTTTGGCACTCTAATTTGTGGGACAATATGGAAGACATGGAAATGTTTAGTTTTCTTTCAAGTGTTAGAATGGAACAGGATTTTACCTGACTTGTCGCCGAGAACAAACTTAAAATTATAAAAAATTTTACGAGTTTAAAAAACATTCTCCCGATTTAAGGCTTTAATGAAGACTAATGAATGGAAGTTTTATTTAATTTTAATCCAAAAATTATTTTACATTTCGAAAAATTGTAAAACAGGTATATAGAGTATTGATATTTATACGCCACCCTAATACTACGAATATGAAGAATAACTTCATATAAGAAATCAATGCTACATTGATTCGTTAATTCTTTAACTTGAATAATTATACTTTTGAAATTTACAAATAAAGTTTAGTCAGTAGGCATTTGCAGCTGCTCGTGTTTGTTTCATTTTTATATTACGACACTACATATTGGCGACGAGGAACAAAAAAATAAAAAAAAAAAATTTTCTTAATAAAAAAAATCTATTTCAAAAAATTTTGTATATACAAATAAAAAAATAATGCCTCCAAAAATAGAGACAGAACAAAATGTTGCTCCAATGGCCGTGCTTCAAACTTCCAACATACAAGAATTTAATTCTAATGTGGATTCGTGGAATGTATGGAAAGAAAGATTGGACATTCATTTTTGTGAGATCAACTGCACCGATGAAAAAGTAAAAAAATCCATTTTGTTGAAATCAATTGGAGCTGTTCCCTACAAGGTTTTACATAGTTTGTGCAGTCCATCTTCTCCTGTCTCAAAGTCATTTGAAGAATTGTGCGAAATTCTAGACTCCCACTTTACTCCACCAACTATTGTGTTCAGTGAACGGAAGAAATTTCATCATTCAACAAAACAAGAAAGTGAATCTGTTGCAGAATGGTATGCCAGAGTTAAGACACTTGCACTGAATTGTAAATTTGGAATCAGCTTGGAAGCATTTGTTTTAAATCAGTTTGTGATGGGCTTGCCAAATTTTATTTTTGAAAGAATTTGTGAAGAAGATGAAAAACTCACACTTCAAAGTGCATTGAAAAAGGCAATGATTATGCAGACGAAGAGTATGTCTAAAGAGGTGAAGGAGGAAACGACAGTTAATTTTGTCAAAAAGCAAAAAAAATTTCAAAAAAACAAAGAATCAAAAAGAAGTAATGGTGATAACGTTGACAGAGGTGGTAGCAGAGGCAGTTGGGGCAGTGGCAGCAGAAGTAACGGAAGATTTGACAGGGGTACAAACAGTGGTGAAAAAGGTTCTTCATGCTCTCATTGTGGTTGGAGAAATCATAACTCTCAATCTTGTAAATACAAGAACAGCAAGTGCCATTCGTGTGGTAGAATTGGTCATCTGGCCTCAGTGTGTCGTGATAAGAAAAGCGTAAATTATGTATCTAACGATAATTATGTACCTAATGATGTTCATGATAATGAACATAATAAAAATTTATTTAATTATTCTGTTTTCAGTGTGTCTGAGGGAAATTCTAGTGACGTGTATTCTCTGCCAGTCATCATTGATGGAATTAAACTTAATGCTGTTTGTGATACAGGTGCTCCATGTACGTTGTTCCCAATTTCGTTTTATGAAGAAAATAACATTAAGAAGAAACTTCGATCTTGTACTATTCCATATGTTGATTACAATGGTGATAAATTGAAGCTGGTTGGTGAATATGATGCTGCTGTAACTTTTGAAGGTAGTACAAAATCTGTTGTTGTTGTCGTTGCTGACACTACAAATCCACCTTTACTTGGTCGATCGTTTTTACGTTCATTTAATTTTGAGCTTTTGCAAGTAAACAATATAAATCAAATCAATTCGTATGCTGCGATTGTAAATCAATTAAAAACCGAATTTAGCGAAGTTTTTGAGGATAAGTTGGGTGAGTTTAAAATTAGTAAAGTTTCTTTGAAACTCAGTGAAGGCGTTACACCCATATTTTGCAAACCAAGGCCCTTACCATTTACATGGAAGGACAAAATCGAAAGACAATTACGCGATTTAATCGAAAAAGGTGTGTTGGAACCTGTTGATAATTCAGATTGGGGTACTCCACTAGTGCCAGTTTTAAAGCAAAATGGTGACATACGAATTTGTGGCGATTTTAAGGTCACTATAAATAAATTTTTGATAGACTTTAAATACCCTCTACCAAGAATTGACGAGATATTTGCGTCATTGGGAGGAGGAGAACTTTTTACCAAACTAGACTTATCCAATGCATACAATCAACTTGTCCTTGATGAAGAATCGCAACTTCTTTGTGCCTTAAGTACCCACATTGGAATATTAAAAGTAAAACGCTTACCGTTTGGGGTCAAAACAGCTGCTTCTATATTTCAGAAAACCATGGAAACTGTCTTAAGGGGAATTCCGAATGTGGTTGTATATCAGGATGACATCACTGTCACAGGTAAAAACATGGCGGAACATATTGAAACATTAAGACTCGTGCTCAATAAGTTGCAATCCTCCGGATTAAAATTAAACATAAAGAAATCGGTTTTCTTTCAACCGAAAGTTTCGTATCTTGGTTTTGACGTCGACAAAAATGGATTAAGCAAAAATAACGAAAGAATTTCTTCTATAATTTCTGCACCAATTCCAAAAGATATATCGGAATTAAGAGCTTTTGTTGGTATGGCAAATTATTACTCAAAATTTATAAACAACTTTTCAAATATCATGTCCCCACTTTACCGTTTATTGGGCAAAAATGTACCTTTTATTTGGTCAAAATCTTGCCAAGAATCCTACGATACTATAAAAGAAGCAGTGACATCTGACCAAGTTTTGGTTCACTTCAATCCTAAATTACCATTGGTGTTAACTACTGATGCTTCTAATAACGCCGTTGGAGGAATTTTATCACATAAATTTTCTGATTGCGAAAGGCCAATAGCATTTGTGTCTAGGGCGTTATCAACATCCGAGAAGAACTACAGTACACTTGAAAAAGAAGCATTAGCGATTGTGTTTTGCGTTACCAAACTTAAACAATATTTACTTGGAAACACTTTTATTTTGAAAACTGATCATCGCCCGTTGCTCACTATATTCGGTAGCAACAAAGGCTTGCCAAGCATGGCTTCAGCTCGTATGCAGCGTTGGGCAGTCATATTATCCGGATTTGAATATTCCATTGAATTTATAAAGGGAAGCCTAAATGAAGCTGATAGCATTTCTAGAATGCCTCAACGTAAATTTACTAATGAGATTAGAGAAAATTCATACATAAATTTTATTGAAAATGAAAATCAATTCAATTTAAATTTTAGGAATATCGCATGTGAAACTAGACGAGATCCAATTTTATCTAAAGTTGCAGAATGTATTTTAAACGGAACTTTATACAATTTAAAAGATGAACGTTTTGCACCATATAGAGAAAAGTATACCCAACTCACTGTTGAATATGGTTGCATATTATGGGGTTTTAGAACAGTTATACCTGAAAAATTCAAAACAAAAATAATGAAAGAATTGCATTCTTCACATTTAGGCATAGTAAAAACTAAAGCACTTGCCAGATCGTATATATGGTGGCATGGACTTGATAAAGACATTGAAAATTTAGTCAAAAACTGTATGTCATGTCAAAAATTACAGTCTAGCCCTGAAAGAAGCAGTTTAATACCATGGACACCAAGTGGATCAGTTTGGAGCAGAATTCATATCGATTTTGCTGGTCCAATCAATAACTTTTATTTCTTAATTGTCATCGATTCATTTTCAAAGTTCGTTGAAGTTTTCAAAACTAAAGAGATGACAACAGCCTTTGTAATTGGCAGATTAAGAGATATGTTTTCGCGTTATGGATTGGTAGATACATTGGTGAGCGACAACGGTCGTCAATTCACTTCAAGTGAATTCCAAAATTTTTTATCCATGAATGGAATCAACCACATTTTAACAGCGCCTGGCCATCCTTCTACCAACGGTCAAGCAGAAAATTTTGTAAAGACTTTCAAGAAGTCTATCTTAGCAAACTTAGATCAAAACAATGATGCCAGTTTAGATCAAATTTTATGCAGATTTTTGATGGATTATCGCAATATGACCCACTGTAGTACAGGCGAATCTCCAGCAAAAATATTCTTTGGAAGACAACTTAAAACTCGTTTCAGTAACCTCAAACCACCAACAACACAAGAGAGAATTGTTCGTTCTCAATACAACAACGTTATTAACCACAAAGGAAATCGGAATGAAACTTTCAAGCAAGGTCAAAACGTTATGGTTCGTGACTATCGTAATCCAAACAAGCCTGCTTGGACTCATGCAATTGTTAAAGAAAAACTTGGACCTCAGTCGTATTCCTGTATTTTATCACATAATAATTACGTTATCAAACGTCATCTTGATCAGATCAGGAATCAAACAACTTCACAACAACCTGTTGAAGCAGATTTACAAACGTTACAAAAGAGCAACACCACCTTAACATTAGAGAAAGACAAGCAGCCTCAGGCAGATGTTTCACGCACTAGAAGAGAACTCAGGCCACGAGAAGGAGGAAGAGTAGTAAAAAATCAAACTAAAATTTGAAGTTATCACATTTATAAATTAATCAATTTCTTTGGTAACTTAAACCTATTTTTAAACTAAAATATTGTAATTAAATAATGTATCTTATATTGTAGCAACAGCTTTAGGAGGAGCATATAGAGTATTGATATTTATACGCCACCCTAATACTACGAATATGAAGAATAACTTCATATAAGAAATCAATGCTACATTGATTCGTTAATTCTTTAACTTGAATAATTATACTTTTGAAATTTACAAATAAAGTTTAGTCAGTAGGCATTTGCAGCTGCTCGTGTTTGTTTCATTTTTATATTACGACACTACAAGGTAAAACACTGAAAGAAAATCATTTCAAGTCGGTTTGTATTCTTGAACAAATGAAAAAATTGTACTCACTTAACCTTTACAGAATGGTGACCTTGCCATGCGAACCTACACAATCTTCTGACACCTGAAGTGAGCGCTACACTGTATACGTTCCTTTAGTATTAGGTTTAGTAACATTCGAACCTCTAAGGTCAAAATCCTACCCGGTTAAACTGGTAGCTGCATGAGTCTTCCGAAGTTTGACAGTTGAAAACGGCCATTTTGTTGAAGATAGTTCTGTCAAGTTACATACATACATACATAATTGGTCATTACAACCCTGCAGTCAGGATCAAAACTTTGCTTCTCACACCACTTATGTTGTGTGTGTTAATTTTATACATGAGTGTCGGGACCTACAGTTTAAGGTTGACTCCGAACAACAGATTTTTGAGAAACTTTTCATGGCAATTTTCTTTCTCAGATTTTTGCCAGAAATCTGCTGAGAGGAAATCACCGAAGAAAATTTTTTTCATATTTTCGTTTTTATGTCTGACCTGGGGTTTGAACCGTGGCCTTACGTCTAATAAGCCAACACACTACCTACTAGACTACGGCGACTTCTGCCAAGTTAGTTGTCATTAATTCAGAGCGATTTACTATGGTTGACCACAGGACATGACGTGAGATTCTGGATCAGTTGGTCACTGACTTGTATTTTCATCGAAAAAACATCATCGGCAATGGATATTGCTGAAATTGTGGCGACACCAATTCACATGAGATCCAAGAGCATCCTGTACATACATAACTGGTCATTGCAACCCATTAGACAGCATTTGGACCTAGCTCCTTATACCACCTTATGTTGTGTGTGTGTTAATTTTATCCATAAGTGGCGGGACCTACAGTTTAAAGTCGATTCTGAACGACAGATTTTTGGGAAACTTCTGCAAGGCAAGTTAATTGACTCTCAAGGAGAAATCTGCTGAGAGGAAGTCGCCGTGAGAAATATTCTTTTTTTATATCATTTATTTGGAGATGTTAGATTTGAGATTTGAAACAAGGCCTCTTGTCTAATAAGCCAACACATTACCTACTAAACTACGGCGACTTCAATGCGTTCGAAAAAATCACTGTTTTGTGCTGGCGGCGTCATCGTTCCATATTACTTTGAGGATGACGTCAGCCAGACCCCATCTCTATCAACAGCGATCACTATATGTCGTTCAAAAGAAACTTTTTTTGGTATGAATGATCCGGGCGCCAACGGCATGTGTTGTGTATCTATGTGCGATACAGCTCAGACCGCATTGCATATTCCGCACGAGCAGTTTGAGGCCATAGTCATCTCACTTGGGATGCGATGTGAACTAGCCACCGAATTTGTGTGATCTGACCCCATTAAACTTTTTCTTGTGGGGGTTTTCTTAAGTTCCAGGTGTAGTCGAATAAACCTGAAACTTCTGCAATCCCCAAAGCCAACGTAACCCATGTTACCAGCCATTTCACCCTAATTTATGAACTGGAATCATGGATCGATGGCCATTAATCGTATGAAATTGACGGCCAATGTAAACTGTGGAAAATTTTAATACAATCAAGCTAAAATTAATCGTTTTGTGCGGCTCGGGGCACCGTCTAGTTTATAAACTTCAGTTGCAGGCCATATATATTAGGTCATGATGCGGTGATAGCATATTGATGGCAACAGACAGTACACTGATGGCTAGTGCACCCTGACCGGGTGAATGATGATGCAATGAATAGGTGGCAGCACGAGTGGACTTCTTCCACAAAGGGAAGATGGACCTACAGATTAATACCAAATAGAGAAGAATGGACTGGAAGGAAGCACGGCCAAGTTAATTTTTACCTTACACAGTTCTTAACGAGCCACGGTTGCTATAGGACATACCTCTACAAGTATGGGCATGACGTGGATGAAGCGTGTCCATCATGTCTGAATACAAGCGAAACAGTGGAGCATATATACTCCTCTTGCCCGCGCTACGAATTCCGACGAAATTTCCTAGAGAGGACGATCGGATCCCAGGTGACTCCCTGATGTTAACATCGCGCGAAAACTGGAACGCGTTATGTTTATTCACGAAAGAGGTTCTAGTACAACAGAGGATAATAGAGAGAGAAAGAACAGCAGAAATGAATAGCAGCACTCGCTGAATCTTTACCTCCACCGATGTAATACTTGATTGTGGTCCCGGGGGGACTTAATGGAAGTGTGACGAAAAGGTTGGGTTTAGTACGTATGCGTTTAGCAAGCCGACAGTAAGTCTTGCGGCGAATCGTGCACATTGTGTAGACCGGGCTACCAATGTCTTTTGAAGATTCTCAGCCTTTAGCTCGCATAGCTATAAAAAAGACAGTACACTGATGCCTCTAAACCGTAATTCATAGTAAGTAATCCTTCTTTTTCAAATAAAAAAGCCTTTCCATAATCCTTTCTGGATCCTCAGATCCGCTTAGTCAGAAGTTTTGCTTGTTTACAAAACCATCAAATGAAAAATGAGATTCACCGCTGAATCAAATGAATCTAAAAATCAGAATTTTAAGCCTGCTGTTCTAGCACTCAGTCACAACATCTACGACAATGTAAATGGTTAACTGGCATGTGCTGGACTCTATATGGATAGAAGAACCAACATAGGCGAGATACAACATCAATAGAGCCTGAAAACTTTGCGTTTTTTATTTTCACTGTTCTTCTCAGTGTAATAACTTTACTTATTTTTATTAATGCTTGACTCCTGACAGAAGATTTTTAAAAGCTTTATGCACTTAAAAACCCATCAGTTAATGACTGACAAATTATAATACATTCGTATTAATTAATTATTTGTAAAAAATTATTAAAAAAAATAAATAAAAATTTTCGAAATCCATCGACTTCTGATAAATTTAAACGACAAGGTATACATTATTAAAAACTCATTAAATTTTGGCCGAAATTTTAATTGTTACGTTTGAAGGACCTATTGATCTATTGATCCATTAAGTTGGCTTAATGACGTAAAGCCAGGGTTCAAACCCCAGTCTAGGCATCAAAACAAATTACAAAAAGTATTTCTTCGGCGACTACCTCTCAGCAGATTTCTGGCAAAAACTCTGAAATTAAATAAAATTGCCATGAAAAGCTTCTCAAAAATCTGTCGTTCGGAGTCGACTTTAAAGTGTAGGTCCCACCAATCATGTTTAAAATTAACACATACAACATAAGTGGTGTGAGAAACTAGGTCGTAATCCTGACTGAAAGGTTGTAATGACCAATTATGTATGTATGTATCTTAACTGCAAATGGGGATAGGTTGCTGAGACTAAAATCATGCTTTACAAGACTGTCCTGTAAACAGTCAGGTTGAGAAAACATGTGCCACGACAAAAGGATATCTATGCTTAATGGTGAATCCGTATATAATATGCATCTTTGATTGGGCCTCAAAGTACCGATGAAGTAAGTTCTTGGCAGTTAGGGTCACTCAGTTATTGTAGAAGTTGTCGACAATGCCAAATTTTCTCTCAACTCTTCTCCATTTAATGTTGGGAATGAAAATGTTGCCAACAAAAAAATGTACAATATCCCTCGTATATTGTAAAACATGTTTAAACATTTAATAATTTTCTGCCTGACCAATTTGTTTAATAATAATTTATAAACTTTACTGAATAATTAAAATTATTATTATTATTTGCTACTGGGCATGTTCATGGCAAATGTTAATTCACAACGTTCATTCAAATAAATTGGAAATAATTTTTAAAAAATTATCACTGGTATTAAAAGCTTGCCAAGCGTAAATAATTACAAAAAAAAATTGTTTCTTTTTTGTTAAATAAACGAACCCACCTAAAACAGACATCTGTTGTTATACTAGAGGACCATTAGAAGATTAAAACCCAATAAATGGTGGCTTAAATATCAGCTCTGCTTTTCAAAGTGCACTGAAAAGCGCAAGAAGCGCTTACATAGTTACTTCAGTTACACAGCTACAGCCACAATTTGGTTTGTTTTTTTTTTTGGCATGTTTCGCTGCTTCCAAAACAAAAACATGCAAACAAAGAACGGCAGCCTCTAAAGCAACAGCAACTTAATCAAAGGAATAAACACCCACTAAAAATTCGGGAATCATAAGTTGGTTTCGGCTATGGTTTAAGCAGGTGACTACGATTTCATTTGCATAACTACGCAGGAAACTGAAGTTAAAAATAAAGATGTTGAGAATGATGACTACGATTGTTGGATTTTGTAAGCAATGTAAAGTGATAAACAAAAGTAATAAAACACAGACACATAGGAAAGGTAGTATTATTAGAAAAATAAAAACAACAAGCCTTCATACGTACATAATTGGCCATTACAACACTTCAATCAGGCTTACGACCTGGCTTCTCATACCACTTAGGTTGTGTGTTTTAATTTTATACATGAGTAGCGGGAACAACAGATTTTTGAGAACCTTTTTCATCGCAATTTTATTTACGCTCAGAGGTTTTGTCAGAAACTTTTCACTCATGTATAAAATTAACACACACAACATAAGTGGTGTGAGAAACTAGGTCGCAATCGTGACTGAAGGGTTGTAACGACCAATTATGTATGTATGTATGTATGGTTTTGTCAGAAATCTGCTGAGAAGAAGTCACCGAAGGAATATTTTTTCATATTTCGTTTTGTTGCAGATGGCGTGGATCAGAAACTGGTCACTCTAGTATCCTGAGGAAATTTGAGGCTGTCGGGGACATTGACTATATGATACCGCGATATGACTTCTCGATGAAATCCATGACGACAATCCCGGATAAAAAGGTATGGAGCAATGATGCTGTGTACTTCGTCAAGGACTCCGTCCAAATATTCACTGATGTATCCAAGCTGTGAGGAACCGTTGGTGGCGGAATTTACTCGGAGCCAATAGGTATAGCCGAATCTATAAGGCTACCGGAATATTGCTGCGTTTTCCAGGCGGAGGTGTTGGCAATACTGGCTGCGGTTAAGATTATTTGGGATGCGAATGTCCCCAATGGAAACATAACCATACTCTCCGATATCCAGGCGCTTATCACGGCTCTGGGCTCCAATGTGATGAACACCAGGACGGTCTCCGGCTGTGGAAAACACCTAAACACAATGGGACACAATGATATTCCGGCAACTGTAGAGCGTATGAACTGCCCAGACGCGGCACGACAGTTGAACTCTCCGACGAATTCTTTAACCTTGGAGTCCTTTTGGGAACCTGCAAGCTCATGATTGACAACGAGATCATGGACTCTGTCAACCGCAGTTGGGCAGCTTCGGACAAGGGCTGAATGGCCCGCAAAATCTGGCCGAGGCTGGATGGAGGGCGCACAGCAAGGCTGCTTAAAATCCAAAAAAGAGTGCTCAGTGCGGTTATTGTAGTCATGACGGGGCATTGCATTATGGGTGTCCACGAGAGGTGTATTGGCCTGGAACACCACGAAAATGATTTCTGTAGAAGCTGCAGGGATGAGGAGGAAGAAGAGACTGTTCTTTATCTACTGGGAGAATGCCCGGCACTGTGTCAAAGGAGGAAGAGACATCTTGGTGCCCACTACATCGCTAAGTAGTAGCCGCTTTCAGTGGAAGCAATATGTGGTTCCTGGGCTAGGGGTAATTAACATGAACTGAGGTATCACAATGGGCCCCATGGAGCCTAAGTGCGTCTATTCGATTCCTTGGGGGAACGGCCATTTATAATTACCTACATACCTTTGTTGGAGATGCCTAAGCTAGGGTTTGAACCATGGCCTTTCCTCTAGTAAGCCAATACACTACCTATTAGACTACGACGACTTCCATACAAGACTTCAGCCATAACAAAAAACGTTCAATGCGTATTTAATAAAATAATGTGTGTCTTCGTTGAAAGCTTGGTGGTCGGGACTTTTTACTATCCTCAAGGAATATTTAGGCAAGGGTAAAAGCGCTAGAAGGATTACTTGTGATTCCAAGGCACCCAGCATTAATGCTGATGAATTGAGTGACGTTCTAAACACACACAACATGGGTGGTGAGAGAAGGTCTGACTAAAGGGTTGTAGTGACCAAAGAAATAGTTAAATAAATAAACCTAAAGTAAATTGAAACTACTATAGTACTGAGTATATCTGATCCTTATAGTGCATCTCAATATTGTCACCCACTTCCTGTTCCACTAGCAAACTTCAGGTTGTGGTTCGATAATAGTAATACTCCCTCCCTAGCATTAAATACACACCCAGTTGTTTCGTTCCCAAATGCATTAACGTTTCAAATATGTATTCTAATGATTCATTGTCTTCATCATTCAATCTATATATTGGGCCTGTGACGATCCCTATTCTGAAAAAGTGCTCTTTGAGTCTTCAGTGCGCTTGCTTCAATCTACTTCGAAATAGACTGATGCATAACTCAAACCTCTACTCATTGTATTTATCCCGCAATAGATGAGTTTATTTCAAATCTCCCTCTATTTTCGTTCTGAGTAAGGAAGGTCTTTCCATTTCACAAAAAGCTTCTGGCTTATAAGCTACGTGAAATTTCTTTTCTCGCAAGCTCATCTGTGTGCTCTTTGTAGTAAATTCAGGCATGACATATGATCTTGAGTTTTCCCTTGGGTTCACAATATTTCACTCTGGGGCTGAATGTCCGTGCTATTGTCTCGCTATTTGACTTTGGGCCATCCCTCCTTCACCACAGACTGATTTCTAAATTAAAAGAGTGTTAAGCCCCAAATGCCTTCAATCACTCAGTTTGTTGCAAGCAATTTGTAGTCAAATGCTGCCGCAAATATTGTCATCAAGTGGTCATTTTTGACTCTTGCCATTTTCATTTGCACATTTCTGTGCGTCACTGTACATTATTTGAAATACTCATGCTTATTTCCACTAATTTTGTTGCAACATTTGTTGCAAATTGTTTCAGTCTATGATTCATTCTTGTTTACATGTGCCCACCATTACTTTCCAATAAAGCTCTGCATCTTTAGATCAAGACTAAACGAACCAAACGGTAATGACAACAACAGTAGTGATGATGCTGCAACGACTATAAACACTAAATTACAATGTGTTGCCTTAACAGCTGTTTCTTTCATTGGCACACACATTAAGCATTAATACAGTCTTTACAAAGTACTCATATTGCATTTTCTGTTCCCTGTTTCCTCTCTTGTTTACGTGTCTGCAATAAACATTTTCATTAACGAGTTCAACGCTCGCCGATGCATATTTCAATGCAATTTTCTGATAAACAGAGAGAATTGTAGCAGAGTAACAAGTCTTCAAATAACTACCGACAGTATAAACAGAGGGAAAAGCAAGTCTCAAATTGCTTACAATCAGCAGATATTACAATATAGTCTTAAAAGGCACTCACTCTGGCATAACGCGCTCAATGTGATTGGATGTTAAACTGAATATAAACATTAAATAAACTTCTTACGTTTAATGCTACTATCGTTGCCCTAATTTTTGGCTCAGTGAGAGCAGCAACAAACCAATTTAACGGATAAGGAATTCAGAGTAACTATGGGTAGGAATTATACTTGGTTGGCTTGGTTGTGATTTCAACAGACCATGTCACTTTCCAAACATTGTGCGATATCATCAAACTATAGAGACGCTAGTTCGATGAGCAACTAATCTCACGTTTTTGATCAAGAGATCATGCAATTTGATCTCACTGGACTATACTTTGAAGGAGTTACGTGAAATCTTTCGTATACAGTACCAAGCCAATCATAATTCCAAGCATATAATGCGATTTAACACCTTTTATTACTAAAAGAAGCGAGCTACGTACGTGAAGTAATAGTCAAATAAACAGTGCCGCAGTAAGAATGTACTTTTTCAGATTAAAATAAAATCACAAGTTTTTAAGTAGCCAAGTTTCAAAGCTCAGCTGAGAGATCAAAATATTTGAAAAGAAATATGAAAAAATATTTCATACGACCATTTCCTCTCAGCAGTTTGTTGTAAAAATAACACTAAGAGTAAATAAAATTGCCAAGAAAAGTTTTCTCAAGCTCTCGTTCGGAGTTTACGTTAAACTAACTGTAGTTCCCGCAACTCATGTATAAAATGGAAAGAAACAACATGGGTGTTGTAAGAAGAAAGGTTGTAGTTCTGACCAAATTCTATTCAAATAATATAGAAATCCCATGAGCTCACACTTCTTGAGCAATAGTAGACTGAATAATCAAAATTATTTACCACTGTATCCAATATAACAACCGAGTATATTGTTACGATTTTACCTTTTAAAAAAAGTTTAAAATATGAGCTCGTACATTGCAAATAAAATAAAAATAAATTTTTGTTTAATTTTAATTAAAATTCTTTATTATTCGCACAAATCTGTATGCCACTATTCACAACTTGATGTAAACAACAACAATTGCTTTTCTTTGTTATTCTTCTGTTTATACCCTTTGCAAGAAAAATAAGAATTCTAGACAACTTCTTTGTAATTGAGATTTTCAAATCACGACTACTCTCTACAAACGCACCACCTCTTACCACAGGACAGACTGACTGAACTTTTACTGACTCCGTTGCCTGCTTTGCTTTGTCTTTTATATCGCACAGTGAACAGTCTGATGAATGTTCTTGAAGGCGAATGTTCATGACTTTTGCCATCTCGTAATCTGTTTTGTTGTTGTATTTTTGTTTACTTATTTAAAATTTTTTTGCTGGTGTTTGTTCTTATATTAAGCACTGCGATAATTTGCAAACAGGTTTGTTTACTGCATTGTTTTGTTTTTGTAGCTTTAATTTATAATTTTAATGTTATGCGATGTAAAAGCAAAACACCATTTTAGCGCAGAGAACATAGCAATGTTGGATGGCAACATTATTATTGTAGAATGCAGATGATCGATTTCTTTTTTGAGAAATATGCCTGCAGCTTAAAGGTTGAAGTTTTCTTTGGGCAATCGATAGGAAACTTGGTTGCTATCCCGACTAAAGCGTTGTAATGACCAATTAAGTTGGGATTTATTGTTGAATTACAAAGAAGATTCGCTACAATTAAGTATGGAATAAAGTTTCCGCCACGACTCTAATGATAGATCATTACTCATTTCAAAAAGTTTTTCATAGCTTGTTTTCGAAGATGCGGCTTTATCTCATCCATAGGAACTCGGATGTCGACCATATGCTTATAAATTGTTTTCGATTTATTCACATAAAGTCAAGTCTAGTCAAGTCTAGTCAAGTCTAGTAAAGTCTAGTAAAGTCTAGTAAAGTCTAGTCAAGTCTAGTCAAGTCTAGTCAAGTCTAGTCAAGTCTAGTCAAGTCTAGTCAAGTCTAGTCAAGTCTAGTCAGGTCTAGTCAAGTCTAGGTATATCCGTCTTGCTGTAACCATATGATATTCAGATCCATGCCATTGAGTTAAGGCCACAAGACCTCACTTGTGGTGTTTCTGTAATGATTAGCATTCGAAGCCACTGCAATACTCAAATTTTGAAGAGATTTAAAAGCTGATTATAATCAGATGCGTAATAATAATCGCTGCTCAAGCTCCCTTATTGTTATACATCTCCATGCAAGAGAAAAAATTGAAGTCACGTAAGAGTTCCGTTCAAAGAAAAAGTAATAATCGCTTGATAATGATACTTTAACTAAAAGTTGCAACAATTTGTTGGCTTTTATTGTAAACTTTTGTAATTATAAAGATTTTAAAATTATAAAAACAAAGAAAACAACAACAAAGTTTAACAACAACTAAAGAAAAGCTATCATTTTCCAAGAGAGCTTTTGAAATACTTGCATAAAAAATGGAAATAACAAGGAACGAAGCAGAGTTTAGTACGTAATTAAGAGCTTGAAGATGAACAAACAGTTGCTATACATGTATGAGTGAATTGTCACAGATTGTGGCAGCACAATCTGTAACAATGGAAAATATTTACAAACATGTTTAAATTGAATTAAAAAATATGTCAACAAAGGGAGTAATAGTGGGTGTAATGGGACCATATGATTACAATTTGACTGCAAGCCTCTCTCAAGATCTCATCACACTGTGAAATAAACACATTAAACTCGCCCTTACAAGAAATGTTTGCCAAGTACTCCCTGTCCTAAACTGTTGGAAACAGATGGACCGTTTTGAGGATCTTAGTATCATTAAAAATTAGTTCAGAAAAGTTGGCGCAGTCTAGTAGGCAGTATGTTGGCTTCTTAGAGATGAGGCCTCGGTTCAAACACCAGGTCAAACATGGCCTACAAAAATTGTGTGAAAAAATATTTCTTCTGCGACTTTCTCTCAGCAGATTTCTGGCAAAAACTCTGAGAGTTAATAAAATTGCCATGAAAAGTTTCTTAAAAATCTGTCTTTCAGAGTCGGCTTTAAACTGCACTGGTCCCGCCGCTCATGAATAAAATTAACACACAATATGGGTTGCGTGGGAAACTACGTCGTGATTCTGATGGAAGGGTTATAAGGATCAGTTATATATGTATGTATACAAAGCTGGTTTTACTTACTTACTTACCTAGTTGGCCATAACAACCCCATTAACGGATTATGGCCTGCCGCAACACATCCTTCCAGGCGCTTCTGCTTCCTGCGCGCCTACGCCAGTTGGTAACATCAATCGATGACAGGGCTTCCTCGATTTGGTCCTTCCAAAGCATACAAGGTCGCCCTCTTCGCTGACTTCCGTAGATCTCCGCATCAAATATTCTCCTCCATTCGAACGGCATGACCGAGCTAGAGCAGCCGCTGGATATTAATGACGTCTATATCATTGAGGAGCTCATACAGCTCACTGTTGGATCGGATGCGAAAATCATCGTCAACTCGCACTGGACCGAAGATCTTACGTAGGACTTTCAAATTTATTTTCAGAGTCTTTGCCATACCTATGTTTTTAACCACTTTAATAAAATGATTGTTTAAATAGTCAATCTAAACTAAGCAATATGAAATGAAAAGATATCCTTAATAATTTACAACAACAATAAATCCAATATATTTTGCCCCAATTCCAAATACTCCCCAAACCTAAGTTGTCCAACTAAACCTGAACATGTTAGTGTAAAATGTAAGGTGGGAGTAAATTATTGCGGTTTTAAACATGATATCGATAATTAAAGGGTGGCAATGTTCAATTCAAGCAGAAGGTTAAAGATTCACTAACACACTGACACGCAAATATATAGTCGAACAGACAGACAGATAGATGCATGTAATGAATGTCTTTCAAACGTTTTTGCATGCAATTAAGCTTTAATCATTTGCTGTTAAGAAATATAAGTTTTTGTTTGTGTTTCTTCTTCTTAACCGGTTTATAGGTTTTGGTCAGAACAATGTTGTCTTTGTTGTTGTTGTTATTGTTGCTTTTAATGTTTAAAATAAATTTTATAATTTTTAATTATTTAAAATCAATTAAATTATTTAATTCAAATTATCATCTTGTCTTAGCCCTTTTCATGTATTTGTATATGTATGTAATTATTTTGTGTGTAAATTTGTTAATAATCATAAAACAACAACAAGACAAAAAACTACATTTAAAATTTATTTAAGCATGAAATTAAATCCTGTGGTTAATTTATTATAGGATTGTGGATTAAATAAGTCTCTACTCGTAAATACAGTGGGTTACAAAATAAATCTCATCTTGAAAATAAATTTATTTTTTTTTTTGTGAAGGAGTTTTGCTTAGACATTTGGAATGTAAATAATTTCTATTGTAGTCGTCGTAGGAAATTACCGTATTCTAGTATGTAGCCTGTTGGATTATTAGACGTAAGGCCACGGTCCAAACCACAGATCGGACATCAAAACAACATTTTAAAAAATATTTCTTCGTTGACTTCCTCTCAGCAGGTTTCTGGCAAAAACTCTGAGTGTAAATAAAATTACAATGAAAAAGTTTCTCAAAAATCTGTCGTTCGGAATTGATTTTAAACTGTAGGTCCCGCCCCTCATATATAAAATTGACACACATAACATAAGAGGTGTGAGAAGCTAGGTCGTAATACTGACTGAAGGGTGGTAATGATGCAAAATATTTCTTCGAAAACTTCCTCTCATCAGATTTCTGGCAAAAGCTCTAAGATTCACATACAAATTACCATGAAAATCGACTTTAAACTGTAGGTCCCGTTACTCATCTATAAAATGAACACACACAACATAAATGGTGTGAGAAACTAGGTTACGTCGTTAAGATGCCAGACTAAAATTATTTTACTTAAGAAACTGTCCCTAGCAGTCAATACTTTTGAAGAAGTTTTCGATAATTTTTTCGCACATTTCAGGCCATGTGTCCGTGATAATTTTAAAAATGTTGATTTCCAAATGTTTTGTCGTCAGAGAAGTATCCCAGTAGAAAGAATATTTAATAAAGCTTGACGAATATCACTCAAACCGCTTAATTTCTTTGAAAATTGCTTATGCAATAAAGCCAAAACCGATAGTGTTACGCGACTCTTCATCCTGCGACCACAAAAGTCTGAAAGGTTTTTCCAGGACTAATTTAAAAAAAAACGGTCCAAAGACATTGAAACACCATAATGCACACCAAACAAATATTGCTTTCTAAAACTACAAAAACAGTGAACTTGTTTACAACTTACTGCACTGTGTAATATAACAACAAAAACAAGTAAACAAAAATTTTCCAATAAACGCCAGTATAAAAAAATGGTAAACAAGTAAACAAAAATATACCAACAAACACTACAAGAATAAATGTAAACAAATTACACAAACAACAATAATGAAACAACGCTGTTGGCATTTATAGAGATCTCGAGAAGGTAAAGCCACGAACATTCGCCTTCAAAAACGACAAACACAAAGCCGGCAACTGAGTTAGTAAAAGTTCAGTCAGTTTTGTGTGAAGATGCGGTGTGTTTGAAAAGAATAATCCTGGTTTGAAGATCTCCGTTATAAAGATCAGTTTATGTTTATGTTTGATGTGTTTATGCAAAGGGTATAAACGAAGCAATAATAAGCAAAGCAATTGTTGTTGTTACATCAAGTTGTGAACAAACACCAATTTATTTTTATTTTATTTTCAATATATGAGTTCATATTTTAAAGGTTTTTAAAAGGTAGAAACGTAACAGTAACCTGTGCATGTATGAAATATATGAAGTCGCCGTGGTCTAGTAGGTAGAGTGTTGGCTTATTAGACGTAAGGCCTCGGTTCAAACCCGCTGGCAGGCATCTCCAACTAAACGAAATATGACAAAATATTTCTTCGGCGACTTCCTCTCAGCAGATTTTTGGCAAAAACTCTGAGAGTAAATAAAAATTGCCATGAAAAGTTTTTCAAAAATCTGTCATCCGGAGTCGGCTTTAAATTGTAGGTCCCACCACGCAAGTATAAAAATTAACAAACACAACATAAGTGGTGTGAGAAACTAGATCGTAGTCCTGACTGAAGGATTGTAATGACCAATTACATATGTATGTATGTGTGAAATATACCCTGGGTGAGTGCGTACACATGTCAGTGTGAGTGACTGTAATGTTGTGTGCACTTGTATGTAGTTTATGTTTTTGCTACTTGTTTCATTGTGTTTGTTGCAAGGAAAATGACAAATAGGAAATCACAACTCATTAGGAAAATTAATAATGTGAACAATATGCTGCTACTGCTACTGATAATGTTGCTACTGAGGACTAAAAATTACTGACATTTTTTTCACATTTTTTTTCACTGCTTTCCGCATATTTTTAAGCAGTAACAAAAATATTACAAAAATATTTATCTTTCTGTTAAAGAATATATGTATGTTTGTTTTAGTGTGTTTATAGTAGTATACGTACATGTATGCATGCAATCAGTGTCTAAATGTGCATGCACATGTGAAAGAATATAATTTTACGAAATAATGCCAACAGAAAATGAAAAAATTTTTTTTGGGGAAAGCGGATATTACATGTTAAATTTTGTTTTCCATTTTCTGCATCGCTTACTTTAAAAAGAAAGTCAAATAAAATCAACTGAGATGAGGTTGTTAGAGGTTTGAAACACTGTTGGGTATTTTGGTTTAATGGAATCAAGTTTCTTAACAAATGTTGCTACATCAAGGCGACATTAAGGCACTGCTTCTTAATTCTTGTCCTTGTTTATTTCATTGTTTCGTTCCAATCGTCTGACCAACAGCCCAGCCAAGAGAACTGTCACACTTACACCATGTGTTGCCTACCGTGATACCACAGTCTTTCATTTTCCTGGAACTATCTGGAGCTTCAGATGGAGGCATTTAGACTCCGAATGTTCGTCCGTAAGAAATTAGTAGATTTGCATAGTAGAAGCCCAGCCCTCATGTCCATATTCGCCTTTGTAAATTCTAAGCTCGTCCTCAATGGGATTTTCCCAAAGCAGAGAATTGACCCGAAAGTTAGTTGCTAGTGCTAGCTCTGGCCAATTCATTCGATCAGCGACTGCCTTAATCAGCTCTTTGACCCAGTTCTCACAACGGCATTCGAGATCCGTACATAAGATCATTATGTTAGAACCCAGTACCATCACAGCCGGTTAGCTATTAGAATGTTGTATCCCCTTAGCGGTTATAATCGCATCCTGTATTAGCGACACTTCAGTATGGAAAATGTTGTAATGGTCTGTGAATTTTAACGAGCAAATTATACCTACCAAAACCAAAAATATGCCTCCACTAACATCTCTATTCAGTCTCCAAGCACTCCAGACGATTGGTTGGTGCATCAATCCATTTTTTCCCGTGCATTCTCTCCTGACTGGAAAAGTTAGAGTATTCATACATACTGTTACGTTTTAACCTTTTAAAAACGTTTAAAAATATGAGCTCGTAGATTGCAAATAAAATAAAAATTAATTTGTGTTTAATTTTAATTAAAATTCTTTATTATTCGCACAAATTTGTGTGCCACTGTTCACAACTTGATGTAAACAACAACAATTACTTTTCTTTGCTATTCCTCTGTTTATACTCTTTGCATAAACAATAACAATTCCAGACAATTATTCGACAGATCTTTGTAACGGAAATCTTCAAAACACGATTACTCTCTTCAAACGCTCCGCGTCTTCGCACAAGACTGACTGAACTTCACTCACTCAGTCGTCTGCTTTGCCTTGGCTTTTATATTGCAAAGTAAACAGTCTGATGAATGTTCTTGAAGGCGAATGTTCATGACTTCGCCTTCTCAAAATCTTTATAAATGTAAACATCGTTGTTTACATAAATGTATAGAAATGTAAACATCATTGTTTACATCGTTATTTTCATTTAGACACCTATGTTCTATAACATTCGAAGTCGAAAAACTGTGTTTTGAGTTATGAGCTCTCAAAGTTTTCACGCGATATACGACTATATGTGTATTCTAAATAGATTTTTCCCTATAACTTCGGAACGGATCGGCGAATCTTAACCAAATTATGACAGTATTTAAGTAAGAGAACGTAGAATTTAAAAATTTTAATTCAAAAAATTAAAAACGTTCTAAGTGTTCTTAGAATGGAGGCGTCCATTTATTCATGCAATGTTGTTTTTTTTACTTTTACTCGTTTACTCGTTTACTCGTTTACCATTTACTTTATGCTGGTGTTTGTTGTTATATTATGTAGCACGATAATTTGTAAACAGGTTTGTATACTGATTTTTTTGGTTTTTGTAGTGTTTCTTTATAATTTTAATACTAAGCGATGTAAAAGCAAAACATCAGTATTTTGATTTTTCAATTCCGTAACAATACATATACATAATTGATCATTACAACCCTTCAGTCAGGCGATTACGACCAAGCTTATCAAATCACTTATGGTGTGTGTGTTAATTGTATACATACAGCTGTGTTCAAAATAATAGGAGTGCTACCATGTAATATTTTCAAAGTTAAAATTTTTTATTGTACCAATTTACAAAACATGATATATTTTAATGGTAGTTACAACGATATGTAAGAAATAAAATACAAAAAGAGTCTTGTAATAACTTTAATATTTACGATGAAATTGAATCATTTCTGTGCTTGCCCTTGACTTGAGTTGATCGAAAAATAGGAGTGCGAGTGTTCTTTTAAAATAAAAATATAATAGCACATAATTTAAAGAAAAAAGTGAAAAATAAGTACGGAAAAAAGTAGTTAAAACTTTTTCTACAGTGATTCACATAAATTTTTGTAATAGTGGGACGAGGAAAGCACTGTACTGAAGAAAAGAGAGAACTAATTAAAAATTTTCGTAAAAAAGGCAACACTTACAATGAAACTAAGGAAATCTTAAGTTGCTCCGATCAAATGATCTCAAATGCATTAAAATATAAAAAAAGCCGGAAACGCGTGGGCGCAAGGGCAAAACATCTACTGTCGACGATCGCCGAATTGTGCGATACAGCAAAATAAATCCTTCAGCGTGTTCAAAAAAAATTCAAAAGGATCTGAATCTTGCCGCAAGTGTCCCTACTATTCGTAGACGTCTGATGGACAACAATTTATTCGCAAGAAGTTCACAAAAAGTGCCATTGTTAGCATACAAAACAGGCAGCAGCACGCTTAAAGTTTGCCCGAGAACATATCAAATATCCGAAAGAAAAATGGAGAAACCTATGTGGACTTACGAAAGCAAAATTGTTTTATTTGGTGGTACTGGGTCTAGACAGTATGTTAGATGTCCGCCCAACACCAAATATAAAGCTCAGTATACACAAAAGACAGTTAAACATGGTGGTGCAAAACTAATGATATGGGGAAGCTTTTCATATAATGGTTTAGGTCCAATACATCGAATTAGAGACATAATGGATAGGAACGTCTATGTCGGCATTTTGAGAGAAGTGATGTTACCATATTCCATGCCTCTAAAATGGATATTCCAACAAGACAATGACCGGAAACACACCAGTAAATTGGCAAATGAGTGGTTTCGGGTTAATGGGGTAAAGGTTATGGCGTGGCCAGAACAGTCTCCTGACCTTAATCCCATAGAACATCTATGAGGGATGTTGCCGAGCGAAAACCGTCAAATGCAGCTGAGTTGTGGTCTACAGTGCAAGATGGGTGGAATAAAATTCCACTAAAATGATGTCAGGATTTAATTGACTCCATTCCTCGTAAATGTGCTGCTACTAATCGTATTTAAAGTTTCTGATTATAGTCATAAGCATTTTTAACTTTTTTAATAGTAAATTTTTATGAAAACTGAAATACTCCTATTATTTTGAACAGCACTTTTTAGATATTTTTTTAACCTCCTGTTAATTACTTGTTGAAAGCTTTATTTAATTAATGAATAACTTAAATAATTTAGTATTGAATCAACGTTACACCACACCAAAAAATTTAATTACACATGTTTTTTTTTTTTGTTAAAAATTAAGCTTTTGTTTTTCAATGGGCTCACTCCTATTTTTATGAACGCAACTGTATGTATGTAAGTGGCAAGGGGACCTACAGTTTAAAGTCAACTCCGAACGACAGATTTTAGACAAACTTTTTCAGGACGATTTTATTTGACTCACAGAGTTTTTGCCAGAAATCTGCTAAGAGGCAGTTGCTCAAGAAATATGCTTCAAAATTTCGTTTTGTTGGAGATGTTTGACCTAGTGCGGTGGTAGTATGTATTCAATATTTACGAAAGCTATCAAGTCAGTCAGGGATACTCGAATGGTCCAGTATTTCATCCATAGGCGTTGATTACTATAAGCTACTGATCGCTATCAATACATGTCCAGCGGAAAGGGCTGTAAAATTATTTACAGCTCCGATGTACATAGGTGTACAGATAATAACGCTGCCGGCAGATCTTTGTAACCACCGTTTTTATTTGGGATTGGTCATCTTAACAGAGCCGGTACCTTATTACAAGTATAGAGAGCAATGATAGATACCATTTTCATACAGTTGAGTGCAGTAGAGTAGCGTATATCATCCTGTAAAACTGTCGAAGACACTCTCTCTATTCTAAACTCAGTTAAAACTAGTGTATCTAAAACACAGGGTCATTCATACAGAATGATATATTTTTCAACCGAGTATCATAATAGTTTGTGAAATTTTCTCATTTCGTTTCTCTTTCATTTTGACATTTCAAATATAATTTCATTTAATTTTCATTTGTTTTTAACTTAATTTGCCATTTTTTCTAATAATTTTTTAAACACTTTTTTCAACAATTTCTTTTTATCAATTTATATTTATTATCATGGTATAAGAAATATAGAAGGTAGTTTCAATCAAAATTTTTTTCAGAAAATAAGGTTTTTTGAAGTTATATTTTCTCATAAACTATATATGTAGCGTTGCCACATTTATAATTTTGTTGTATATTCTCAATAAATTATTTAAGAAAAATGTGTAATTTATGATTTAGTACGAAAAAATGTTCGTCCAAGATGAAACCTTTTAACAATTTTTATATCTAAATTTATATTAGTTAAGTCCAACAAGTTTAACACGTAATTTGGGCTAGTATCTAAAGAATTTCCTTTATTTTAAAAAAAAATTGAAAATGGGGGAAATTTAGAATTAATATGGTAGCATTATTTTAACGAAAACGTCAAAATCCTTAAGCATGTCAGATAGTGAATTTGAAAAAATAAAGAGAGAATGAAACTACCTTCTATATTTCTTATACCATGTTTATTATTATTTATTTATTTATTCATCTAAATTCGTGGGAAGGCTGACAATATGCAGCAAGGTCACATAAAATTGTATCTGTTGAACGATAACGGTGGTAAATTATCCAAATCATCCGGCATAAAAATCGAATATTCCGTATCCGATGAAATGGAATTCTCCAGGCGATTATCGATAAAAACGCGTAAGAAATTAATGCAAAGATTGTTTCGAAAAGATGAAGATGAATATCAAGCTGAACTTGATAATATGGGACGTTCATATTGGAAAGACACGGTCTGTGCGTCTGTGCATCGGTGTACAAAAGAACACATAAAACCACCGCCCACACTTTTGAGTAATGCACAGAAGACACACTGTGACATTTTGTTTAAAGTGTTTTCCGATTAAACGGAAATGTACACAACGTGTGTTGAAAGTGTGGGAAATCAATGTAAAAAATTAAAGAAATAAGAAATTAAAAAAAAAAATTTATGGAAATCATTGGGTGTCCTTGTAGTTCAGCAAATTTATGTTTAAATTTTAAATGGCTGCGCACTGTACAGTGAGCAACAAAAATTATCTGCACTTTAATAATATATGTATAGAGAGTAACCGCTGGCTTGCCATTTCTTTTTAACTGCTCTGGAAATGTGACATTTTTAAAAAACTTTTGTGTTTACTTTTGTTAAGGACCGTATTACCCAATGTCCAAATAACAATTTGGACAATAAATTTTTTACTACTCCTAATTTTTAATATTGAATTTTAAACTTTTTCTTGAATTATTATAAATGAATTTCAAACCTTTGAATTATCTAACTTAATTTAATATATATGCGTTTACCAACACTAGTTTTTAAGTTCTAAAAGAATATCTATTATCTGTATAGATAAAATCTGAAATTTCCTTAAAGGTAAAATCATTTTGTAAAATCACTTCTTTTTTTGAAATTGAACCAACATCATTAATATTTTCAAACAATATTAAATTTTCATATACCTATTCTTCACATTAAAATCATCTATTGTAAACAAAACATACAACCTACCTGGAAATTAACATCAAAACCAAAACACATTCTCTCTCCTACTTGGGTCTATTCATCACAGATACAAAAGGTAAGATTCCCCATATTTTACTTTATAAAAAAAAAAAAAGAATATTACTAATTCTTTTGTTATCTCTCCCATTTAACCCTAATTATAATTACATCGCGTAATTATAATTGCAACTCTCTTTGGAAGTTTGGTACACTTGTTTTCAACCCCTATTTACCAATCTTCCACAAGAGAGTTTGCCTAAAATAACACTCGTTATTTCATGGTCCTTCTCCCCGCGAACTCCCCGCAACCTACGGAACAATTACATTCTCCATCATTTTCTATGTCTCCAAAAGAATAAATTTGGTTCTCATTACTACTCTCAAGAAAAACAGCTCTATTTCTCCACAATACCCGTAACGAAGATCGACAACAACACAACTTAATTACTCTCTCTCTGTGGATCCTAATTTAAAGAAAGGAAAAAAGAAGGAGAATGAGGTATGTAAATTAAACACAATAATCATTAATTTCGCAGACGTAAAAGAGGGTACACTCACTATTAAAACATTAAAATTAATAAAAGAAAAAAATTTAAAACTGAAAAGAATTGTAAGTGTGAGTAATATTAATTTATAATAAAATAAAAAAAATAAAAAATTCTTATATGAAAGAAAAGAAAAAATAAAAAAGTGCAAGTTGAAACGGAAAAATTAATAATATTAATAAAAAAAAATATATGAAAAAAAAAAAATCAAAAATCACAAAAATTAAATATAAATATAAAAACCAATAATATTAAAATTGTTAATAATTGTAATAAAAAGTAAAAAGTGATATCAAAATAATTAAATACATATAAATTAAAGAAGAAAAAGTTAAGCAAAAAATTTAAAAATAAAAAAGCACCTACATAAAATTAGGTAAAAAGTGCTTATAAAGGAAATTTTTCAAAAAATTAAAAAGAAAAATGCCAAAAAGCAAAGAAAAAAAAAATCATACTAAGAAGATTTAAATAAAGGTGAGTTAAATATTAAAAACAAAAAAAAAAAAAAAAAAAAAAGAAACAAAAAATTAACACAAAATTAAAGTCAACACCTAATAGCGACGAAATCAAACTGTAAAAAAAATAAATATTCAAAAAAAGAGAAAGAGCGAAATTACACCGGTAAAAAAAGATTAGTAAATCAACAAACCATTGAAAAAATGTTAGTATGAAAAATAAAATTTATGAAAAAAAATATATATGTATACAATATTAATTGTTAAAAAAAAAAAAACAAAAAAAAAAAAAGGAAAAATTTGAATATCAAATAATAAGAACCGGTAAAAAAGGAAACGGTGTATACATCGGTCAAAAGGGCATACGGTAAATCAAAATACACCAAAAAAGAAAAAAACGCTATTTCAAGATACATATATTTATTTACTTATATTGATAATAAATGAAAACCGTTAAGTAAGTGCTCCACAAAGAAACAAAATATATATAACAAGTAAAAAAAAATTACATATATGTGTACATAAGCCTCTATTACGCGCTCACCCTAATAAAAATTATCCATCATAGAAAGGTATTTATGAACATTCAAATATTTAAAAACAACAATACATAAGCTCCTAAAAACTCCTAATTGCTCTTTGCTATATATTTTCCAATATCTCTCAAAAATCTCTCACTAAAAATCAACCACCAAATTTGGCCAATAATATCATCATTCGCGCTCTCTTGCAGTAAACAGTAAAAACTTTTTATAAATGACAAAAATCAAAATTTATATATTCCTAAATTTTAATAGGTAAAAAGAATAATAAAAATTTGCCTTACAAAATAAAACAAATATTAACAGCACAAATACAAAACATAAATAAAAACAAAAACAAAAAAGAAATAAAATTTTTGAAATTAAAAACAACAATTTGTCGCAATTATACAAAGTAAAAGAAAAAGAAAAAAAGAGAGATCGCATAAAAAGCAACAACAACAAAAACCATTTAATGTTAAGGAAGAGCAATTGTAAAAAATAAAATTCATACGCACAGACACATCTACACATACATATATTCCTTACACTTGTCTTCAGAGTTGCCACAACTTAAATAAATAAAACGAGATAAAAAATAAAAACCGGAATTAATTATTGAAATAATAATAATAATTAATAATTGAAATAAATTTCATAAAGAAATATTATATTTTGATACTAATTGAATTATTTTTATATTATAACACTATATCAATAATATTTCAGCTCTAATTATACACTATACATATGAAATTTTAAACCCAATTTATTTAAAAATAAATTCTTGTTACACAAAATTTTTAGTTGGTAACTCTACCCCATTTACAGTATTTAACCCATTGCGAATCACAATTTATTTATTTTCGGTACGCGAAATTTGTGTTTACAGTGTTTAACCCATTGCGAACCAGGGTGACTTTCATAGTCACACACAATTTCATATAATTTTTTGTTTATTTTATAAGCTTAAAATTATTTGAAATATTTTCGGAATACACATTTCTGATTAAATAACTGGATCCCATATCCAGTGCCACGGTTGGCCCCTAATAACCCCCTAAATTTACCATTGCGGATCAGTGTGACTTTCATAGTCACACACAATTTCATTTAATTTTTAGTTTACTTTGTAAACTTAAAATTAATTGAAATATTTCTCGAAGTAAACATTATTGAAAATATAACTGAATCCCATATCCAGTTGATTGCTAATAACCCCTTACATTTACTAAAACTCGAAACTAACTAATTCTATTACTCTCGTGTTCGTTTAGTAATTACTATAGCTTATAGTTAATATTTGTAACCCGGTAACAGTCACTTATTTTATTTTATTTCATTTCATCACTCGTTTTCGTAATTCGCGTTAAGATGACTTCTACATCTAGTTCACAAGAGTCCCTAAAGGAACATTTCCTATTTCATAGCGAACATTTGCTACAGTTTTGTAGTAAATTTCACGGAAGCCCAGTTGAAGATCAAACAGAATCCATCCTTGAGGTGAAATTAAAGGATTTGGAAGCTCGTTGGAACGAATTCGACTCATGCTACAAAAAAGTCATGGTGTCCCACGATGACTTAGTCGCTCCAGATTTTAAGCAGGAGGCCAAGAGAAATTTCGAAGCATGTATGGACGCTTATTATCTGTGCAATTCGCAAATCTTAGATTTGATGAGAATCACTCGAATGGACGCTACAAACAACTCTGGATTTCAATCAACATCTCGTTATTCTATCTCACCTCAGTCTCAAACCCAAACAGTGATGCCATCAAATTCTGGAAATTGCATAAAACTACCACCCTGCGATACGGAAATATTTGAAGGAAATTACGAACAGTGGCCGTCATTCCGAGATATGTTCACGGCAGTCTATATAAACCATTCGAAGCTCTCTCCCGTCACTAAATTATATCATCTCCGGAATAAAACCAGAGGTGAAGCTGGAGCAATTGTAAAGCGATATACTCTCTCCCACGATAATTTCGACTTTGCATGGAACGCGCTTCAAACTAGATACGAGAACAAACGAGTTCTCGTTGATAACCAGATAAAAATTTTATTTGACATTCCCGCTACGGACTCCGAGGATAGCGAGTCCATTAGAAGAATACAATCTGCGGTTGATGACTCTTTAGCGACTCTTAGAACTTTAGGTGTAAAAGTAGAAAGTTGGGATCCGATACTCATACGATTGATCTCTACCAAACTTCCCAATTTAACTCTAGCCCTATGGGAGCAATCGCTCACATCTCCTCGTGAGCTCCCTAAATGGTCTCAAATGTCTCAATTCCTTGTGGATAGATATGAGGCTGTTGAACGCTTGACTAGTATTAAGAACTCAAAGGGTGGACTTAGTCTTACCAAACCAGCGTTGCCCAATATACAGACATATGTGTCTCAGGAAAATATAACTCCCATATGTAAACTGTGCAATGCAGATCACTCTCTTAGATCTTGTCCCAAATTCAGAAATTTCACTATACAACAGAGAGTTGATTATGTATTTCAAAATAAATTTTGCAATAATTGCTTGGGATCATCCCACATCAAAGCAAATTGCAAAAGTAAGCACACTTGCCTCTATTGCAAGAAAACTCACCATACCCTACTACACATGGTAAAAGGAGTTAGTAACTCAACTACTCAAAGTATTGAAAAAACTCGTCTCAAGAAACCAAGTAAAAGTCTCAGTTCCCAAAATTCCCCAATGGTTTCTCAATCAAACTCACAGGATACTCATGCTGAACAGCCATCCACATCAGGTCAGATACGTGCCAATTACTCCTTCAGCTGCGAGAATATCCTATTGAGAACTGCGCTAGTGCAGATAGAATCTCGAGGTGAACGCTTCACCGTAAGAGCTCTTATTGACCCTGGTTCTCAACGAACATTCATATCTGAGAAGATTAGGAACCGCCTTCAGCTTCCATATCACAACTCTCATTTTGAAATTGTTGGTATTGGAGGACAAAAACAATCGGCTAATAAGGAATGTGAGTTCGTGTTGTATGCTCAAAGAACAGATACAAGAATTTCGGTTAAGGCAATAGTTTTGCAAAAGGTGACTAAATGTCTCCCAGCTCTCAGTTTTGACGTCCCTTACTCAAAGGAACTTATGGAATTGGATTTAGCTGATCCTACCTTTAACCAAGCATCTCAAATTGATCTCATACTAGGCAATGATTATGAGCAGTCTATTAATATCGATGGCATAAGGAAAAATATATGCGGTCACACATCTGCATATAATACTATTTTCGGTTGGGTACTAAGTGGTCCCATGGAAACTCGCACTACACATTCATTTTCATCGATCATAGCCTCTGAAACCCCTGACCTTAACGGTCTTTTGAAAAAGTTTTGGGAAGATGAGGAAATACCTACAACTCAACCCAAATCTAAAGAAGATGAATTTTGTGAGCAATTCTACTCTAATACGACTACACGAGGCGAAAATGGTAGATATATTGTAAGGCTACCATTTAAACCTCAGTTTCCGGAAAAGATATTCTTAGGCTCGTCGCGGTTTATTGCCCTAGCCCAATACTCCAGAATGGAGAAAACTCTATCTAAAGATCCTGATCTACAATCTGCCTATCGTGCAGTACTTCAGGAATACTTGGACTTGGATCACATGGAGGAAACTTCATCTCAGGAAATTATTTCTCAAGGCAAATACTATTCTTCGTATCTTCCTCATCATGCTGTGGTTCGACCCGATCATAAGACAACCAAGGTTAGAGTCGTATTCAATGCCTCTAGGAAATCGAAATCTCAGTTTTCCCTAAACGATGCTCTCTATACTGGTCCTACTCTTCAAAACGATCTTATTACTATTATTTTAAATTGGAGGAAATATCAGTATGTTTTCAATGGCGATATACAAAAGATGTATCGCCAGATCCTATTACATCCAGAAGATAGATGCTATCAACGTGTTTTATTCCAGAACAAACTCGATGGCCCAGTTAAAGATTACGCTCTTAAAACAGTTACTTTTGGAGTCAACTGCGCACCTTATCTCGCTATACGTACCCTTCTTCAACTGGCGTCAGATTCTGAATCTCAATTCCCTAAAGCATCTTCAATTCTCCGTTCGGAAACATATGTCGATGATATTCTATCTGGAGGATATTCATTAGAGGAAACATTGTCTGCCCAGACTCAGCTCATCAATGTTTTGAAGTCAGCTGGTCTTCCACTAAAGAAGATTACAGCAAATAACTCAAAATTATTATCTCATTTACCCAAGGAGGATTTATATAACTCCGAATTTTTACGGTTCCAAGAAGCAAGCACCACAAAAACACTTGGAATTAAATGGAATGCCCTCTCAGATGCGTTCACATACACATTCTCACCCGTAAATCAATCCCCAAGAATAACGAAACGCCAGGTTCTATCATCAGTTGCGAAGCTCTTTGATCCTGCTGGATGGCTAGCGCCCATTGTCATAAGAGCTAAAATCCTCATGCAACGGCTTTGGTTGGAGGGATTGGAATGGGACGATGATATCTCACATGAATCACTCGGAATCTGGAACGACTTTGTATCAGATTTGTCGAAAACGGAAACGATAACAATTCCAAGATGGCTTCAATATACTCCAACGGATTCAGTTCAAATCCATGGTTTTTGTGACGCATCCAAGGCTGCTTATTGTGCAACTTTATACATTCGATGTCAGACGAAAACTCACAACGTCTTCTCGAACTTACTGGTCGCGAAAAGTAAAGTTGCGCCTATTCAGACAGTCTGCCTCCCGCGTTTGGAACTAAACGGAGCTGTATTACTGGCGAAGCTGGTTGAATACGTGCAAACATCCCTTTCTTTCAATCATACGGATATTTTTCTGTGGACTGACTCTTCCATAGTCCTTGGTTGGCTGTCTAAACCACCCTCTTCGTGGGAAACATACGTCGCAAATAGAATTTCTCGAATTCATCACCTTGTTCCAAAGGCAATATGGCGACATGTTCCCACTCATTCTAACCCGGCAGATCTTGGAACTCGTGGTTGTAAATCTCACGAACTGGCTAACAATTCCCAGTGGTGGTCTGGACCATCATGGTTAAGCAAACCCGAATCTGAATGGCCGAAACGGAACCCACTCAAAATAGTTGAACCCCCCAACGAAACTCAAACATTGCACGCTGAAGTCGAAATGGAGGATATTCTTCACCGATTCTCATCTTACGACAGAGCTTTGCGTGTTTTGTGTTATGTTTACAGGTTTATTGACAAAAGCATGCAAAGGCTTAAACCTACCAGTTCTCTAAACTCTCAAGTCGGTTTAACTCATACCGAAATCAAAACTGTGAAAATCAAACTTCTCAATTTGGCTCAACGAGCATTTTATCCCGAGGAGTACAAATGTTTACTAAACTTACAGCCTATCTCAAAGAAAAGCTCGTTGAACACTATGAATCCTTTTTTGGACTCGAATTCAACAATGAGAATAAATGGTAGACTCGCTCAGTCGTCTCTTCCTTATAACGAGCGCTATCCAATTATTCTACCAGGCAACTCTCGCTTTTGCCAATTATATCTAACTCACTTACACAATTTCCTTTGTCACGCTGAATGTAGCCAAATGTGCCGTATGGTACAAACGGAATTTTACATCTTCAGACTCAAACCCCGTGTGAAAAAGATAGTGCGAAATTGTAAAACATGCATCATCAACAAACAGCAGCCATGTACTCAAATCATGGCTCCTTTACCTCCGGATAGGTGTAATTTGTCTCTTCCCTTCCAAATTACAGGTATTGATTTCGCCGGGCCATTCGAAATAAAGGCATCCCCACTGAGAAAGTCTCCCATGACCAAAGGCTACGTAAGTGTTTTCGTTTGTTTCAGTACGAAAGCTATACACCTAGAACTCTGCTCAGATTTATCCTCGGCAGCGTTTCAGGCTGCATTTTCCCGCTTCATTGGGAGGCGGGGGCTCCCCCAAAGGGTAGTTACTGATAATGGGAGAAACTTCTTAGGCGCTAGCAGATATCTCGAACGCGAATTCACTAAGTTCGTTAATAATGCTGCTAATGATACAGCTGACAAGTACATGACACATGGATTTGAGTGGAAATTTATACCACCTCACGCACCCCACATGGGCGGCTTATGGGAAGCTGCCGTGAAAAGCTTCAAGTTTCATTTGAAGCGCGTTGTTGGAGCCCAAAAGTTAAACTTTGAGGAGTTCTCAACAGTCCTAGCCCGAATTGAGGGAACCCTTAACTCTCGACCTATATCTGCCTTATCGGAGGACCCTGGAGATTTAACTGCTCTAACTCCTGGACACTTTTTAAGAGGCGCTCCTTTAATGGCTTTTCCGGAACCAAACCATCATAATATCTCTCTCATTAATAGATGGGAAAAGTTGAAAGTACTGCACCACCAATTTTCCATACGGTGGAAGGAGGATTATCTAAAATCCTTACACAAGCGGTACAAGTGGAAGAGGTCAGCCCCCAACATACAAGTCGGAGATCTCGTAGCAGTGATCGATGATTTACAACCACCATGTGAATGGCGGTTGGGAAGAATCCAGCAAACATATCCCGGTACAGATGGAAATATACGTACTGCTGACGTCCGCACAGCCTCAGGAATAATCACCAGGCCCATTGTAAAATTATGTCTCCTACCATTTATGAACGATGAACCTAGTCAATAATATAATCTTTTTAAATTCATTCCTAAATTTCTCATTTCTATTTCTCTAATCATTTATCTCATCCTACCTGACAGCTAAAAAATACTTCAGAATGTAGAATTTTATTCCATATAGATTTCTAATAATTATGTTTCCCAACATTAGGAACAACCAAAGAAGTATCCGCCAGAGGTCTAGTCAACGCAGATGCCGGGGGGACGAAGAAATGTATAAGTGTGTCCTTTGTCATCGGTTCCATGCCTTGAGGTTCTGTAAGAAGTTTCTGAGGATGACAGTCACGAAGAGGGAAGAGATCGTTGACAAACACCGTTACTGTGTCAACTGCCTAGCCAAAAGTCACGATCTGAGAAGTTGCACGTCCATGGATACATGCAGAAAATGTGATAAATTCCACCACACGTTGCTGCATGAAAAGCCCTATCAACGAAAGAAACCAAGAGGCCTTAAAGATAAACCTTCACAAAAAAGGAAGCTAACAGGTCCAAAAACAACAAAACAGCAACAAAAGTCATCTACGTTGTCCAACTTATCAACAACACCTGATGCAAAAATCCTTGTTGAAGCTATCCGCTCTCTGGCGCAGGTTCTTTGTACGAATACTGAAGTTTCTATTGACTAACGTCAAGGCCGGCACCATGTCCAAATAACAATTTGGACAATAAATTTTTTACTACTCCTAATTTTTAATATTGAATTTTAAACTTTTTCTTGAATTATTATAAATGAATTTCAAACCTTTGAATTATCTAACTTAATTTAATATATATGCGTTTACCAACACTAGTTTTTAAGTTCTAAAAGAATATCTATTATCTGTATAGATAAAATCTGAAATTTCCTTAAAGGTAAAATCATTTTGTAAAATCACTTCTTTTTTTGAAATTGAACCAACATCATTAATATTTTCAAACAATATTAAATTTTCATATACCTATTCTTCACATTAAAATCATCTATTGTAAATAAAACATACAACCTACCTGGAAATTAACATCAAAACCAAAACACATTCTCTCTCCTACTTGGGTCTATTCATCACAGATACAAAAGGTAAGATTCCCCATATTTTACTTTATAAAAAAAAAAAAAAGAATATTACTAATTCTTTTGTTATCTCTCCCATTTAACCCTAATTATAATTACATCGCGTAATTATAATTGCAACTCTCTTTGGAAGTTTGGTACACTTGTTTTCAACCCCTATTTACCAATCTTCCACAAGAGAGTTTGCCTAAAATAACACTCGTTATTTCACCCAAACTCAGTCATTCAACCAAACAAAAAATTAAAGAGTAAAAGTTTGCCTAACTCCTAGCCAAGTGATATGAATGAACTCATGATATGAATGTTGTAACGCTCAGCTATTTCTGCGAGAGACTAGCGTTAGCCAAAAGCAATGCTAAAGACCATAATATTACAACCCAATGCCTTAATTGTCGCTTGGTAAAGTGAAACTATACTCATAGCTCTACCAGAGATAATGTCGTTCTTAATAATCATTACCGCAACTTTTATGACTAAAACTTCCGGCTGGAAGATGTTACAATGGTTCGATAACCCTATGAAGTGAATTATACCTTCCAACACCGAAAATATTCCTCCACATCACTTAGCATCACTTAGTCATGAGTCGCACAGAGTCATTTACGGTAAGCGGTTCAAACCCCAGCTCAGGCATCTCCAATAGAATGAAATATAAGGAATTATTTCTCACGGCGACTTCCTCTCAGCAGATTTCTGACAAAAACACTGAGAACAAAATAAAATTGCCATGAATAGTTTCTCAAAAATCTTTCGTTCGGAATCGACTTTAAACTGTAGATCCCGCCACTTGTATTAAATTTAACACACACACACACAACATAAGTGGTGTGAGAAGCTAATGACGCTATTGATGGTAGTAGATTTCGATTTCCGATTACTTAATAAAGCTATTGATTGCCTATAAATCAATAAGATTCGATTTATCTGCCTAAGAATTAACAACTCCTTACCAACACGAACATTCGGCTTCAAGATCATTCATGAGACTGTTTATGTTGGTATATAAAATGCATGACAAAGCAGGCAAAGGAGTCAGTAAAAATTCAGTCGGTCTTGTGTGAAAACGCGGTGTTTGAAGAGAATAATCGTGGTTTGAAGGTCTCCGTTATAAAGCTCTGTCGAACAATTGTTATTGTTTACGTTAAAGAGTGTAAACAGAGGAATAACAAACAAAGCAATTGTTGTTGTTTACATAAAGTTGTGAACAGTGGCTCACAGAATTGTGGGAACAGTAAAGAACTTAATTAAAACTAAACAAAAATTTATTTTTACTTTATTTGCAATCTACGAACTGATATTTTAAACGTTTTTAAAAGGTATAAACATAACAATATATAAACATCCAATTTATTTTTCGACCCACTGTACATGTGCTCTGCAGATTTACTGCTTTGGTTGACATTTTCATTGTTGTTGCATGCACTCATGCAAATTTTGCCAGCTATTATGTTATTCTATTATTGTTGCTGTCAATGTTGTTGTTGCCGCTGTAATTTGTTGGTGTTGTTTAAAGTGCATTTGTGCAGAAATTTGTATTGTGAGCACGTGTGTGCTATTTGACGTGTTCGTACCGACAGCTGATATTGTTGTTGGCAAAATGTTGCTCTTGTGGCTAGGCTGTTTTGTAACATATTTTTTGAACAATTGAAAGATGTTTTGTGCACGCAACTGTATGTTGCATGTCTGTACTTGAATTCATATTTGCCTCTTTTTTTTCTCCACTTGAATGTGATGCTCATAAGAATAGAAGCTGGATTCTTTTTTTCGCCATTTTTTGTCATTCTTATGGGTGTTTTTCTTGTAAGCGGTAATGTTTGGGACAAGTGTTTTACTAGAACTATTGTTGTTGAAAAATATTTTTTTTTTATTTTAAACAAAAGTATACGAAAAAAACATCATGTAAACACGAATGATTCCACATTTTTTTTTACTGTTTGCCTTTTATTCTAATGAAAAAGTAAGAAACGAGTCTCATCTGTCTCTTAAAAGTAATGAAAATTAAAATTTTCTATGATTTTTGTTTAATTTGGTAGAAAATAAATTTTAAAATAAATATTGTTTTTTGGAATACCAAATCTCAGCAATGAGTATTCAAAAATATGAGTAGAATCGAATCATACTCATAATTTCTGATACTTATACGCAATCATATTTATTTGAATGTCATGGAACCTCTACTCATATTTTGAGTTTGAAGTACTCGTCATATTCATACTTAACAATAAGTATGATGTTATTGATTTCGACTCTCCATAACTCAACATATACACGAAGTACAAAATAAGTATGAATCGCATACGAACACTAAAATATACACTAAAATACACTAAAGCTCTGCTTACTGCTCTGTCTTTTTTGCTTATGGCTCTGTGACTGTAAATTTTGATGAATGATTCCAGTAACTCAAATAATTTATAAGTATTATAAGTATTTTTCTAAAGTTATGAATCTAAATGAGTAGGCTTATGAACATATTTCGAATGGTATGAGCTTGATGTCAACGTTGTACTCATACACATTGTACACATACTTATAAATCAGCGTTGTAGTGAGTACGAATGAATCAGTGTAGTTAAATTGCAATATTGTTGACTCACTTATATTCAAAACTTCAAGAGTGCTTATGAGTAGCGAAAAACGATTCGTTACTGATCTCTGATGTAAACCCATTATGAAGGTTTGTTGTCCGGTTTCAATAAGAGTTTATATTTAGGGAAATTAACAAGAAAATTAGCTCGAGGCCAATGGATGAGTGCAGTGTTGCCCTTGTTTATAAGACTGTGAATTGGATAGGGTATCACTGAACATGCATAAGAGATGTTTAGATTCTTACGGCAAGTGTAGTAGCACCAGATGTATCCTTAAAAATACTTTATTAATGATACTGCAATAAAACATGCCTGGAAAAGTTCAAATTCGATTGCAGGTTGTGAAATGAAAAGTTAGCAATAATCCGCATCAGAGCTAAATTTCCGCTTATGCTACAACGATAAAATATTGTTACGGAAATGGAAAAATCTAGGTACTGGTGTTTTCCTTTTACAAATTATAAACAAAAACTACAAAAACAAACACAAGTAAACAAAAATATACCAACAAAACACCAGCATAGAAAAAATTTTAAACAAGTAGACAAAAATGCAACAACAAACACTACAAGAATAAAAGTAAACAAAATGCACAAACAACAAAAATGAAACAACTATGTTTACTTTTATATGCCATATGAAAGGCAAGCAAAGCAGTCAACGAGTCAGTAAAATTTCAGTCAGTTCTGTGTGAAGACGCGGTGTGATTGAGGGATTTGAAGATCTCCGTTACAAAGATCTGAGGAACAATTATCTAGTGATTTGTTATTGTTTATGCAAAAGAGTGCAAAGAGGAATAAAAAACAAAGCAATTGTTGTTGTTTACATCAAGTTGTGAACAGTGGCACACAGAATTGTGCGAATAATAGCGAAACAAATATTTATTTTTATTTTATTTGCAACGTACGAGCTCATATTTTAAACATATTTAGAAACGTAACAATATTTTATTAATGGTACTGCAATGAAACATGCGTCATCTACTCCAATTATCACCTGCAAATTCGATTGCAGGTTTGTGGTAGGTAAGAAAATTGGCAGCCTTACCATTGGATTTACCACTATGAATGAAAAGTTAACAATAATCCGCATAGAGCTTCATTTTCGCTTATGCCACAACGAGAATATATAACGACATGCGTAAAGGTGTTGCCTTCAAGTTAAGTTTAAGGGCATATACGATAAATGCGCGTCCTACTGCACAAAGAAAGTTCTTCAGAATTTTAGCAGTGTTTTATTGATGGCCCCAACTGCCGGGCAGTCATATTTTGACACGCATTATGTCGATTTTGTTACTGTCTAAAACATTTTAGTATGCAGCACTAGTTTTTTTATAACATTTTGCTTGATAGAGTGAACGTTTAAAATATTAAGGTGGACCAATACCATACCATATGCAGCTGCCCCCTTGTACCATAGAGATGTTTTATGAGGATTATAAATCTGTTAACTGCTGTTTATGTGAACGGGACTTACATTTCACCTATTGAACAGCTGTTTTATTTGAGTCAGTTCACGCGCGGTGAAGCCTTGGAGATTGTGAAGAAATCTCCCCAGACCGTATGCTGATTTCAGGAGGCGTGGAATAACCTAAAGGATAGGTGTGATGATAAGAGGCTTTTAGTGAACTCGCAGTTGAAAATTTTGTTCACCCTTACACCGGTCAAATCCGAGGCAACCCAGGATATCTAAAGGTTGCAGCGAGATATAAATAATACGATATCGGCACTTCGGATGAACGATATTGATATCTCCTACTGGGATCCAATTTTTTTATTTATGATCCACCAAGTTGCAGACTTTGTATATCTGGGAACAAATAATCCGAAACAAGGAATAATTTGGACAATTTCACGGTTTCAGTCTCCGGAAACTGTGCCCGAAATTCGGAAATTTGAACCGGTTGGTCCGAGGTCTACATGTTTTAATACGCTACGAAACCTAAACGTCCGCTTACATTTTGGTTAACTCCGTCCATTCGTATCTTATCCTAACGACATTGATGTACTAACTGCGAACTGTTGGTCTGGCCACTCCAACGAAACCAATAATAGGTAGGTTGCAGAGCACAGCTCACTTGAGCTCGCATAACTGCCCACTGTGATGCCGCAGGTAAGCGTAGTCCCTATACTGATCGAATTCCACCAAACTCATCGAAACCAGTAGTACAATGATTATAGGCAAACATTTTAGTCGACCGTTATGTGATACACGCTTGAGAAATATGGAGTGAAGAGAGCAAAAGGGAGAAGAAATAATGCTGGAAAATTTTACATAAGCTTCAAGCGTCGAACCGAATATTTCAAGTTTGAAGCATATTATTGCATTGATGGCTAAGGTAACTTGGGTACAGATTCACAAAGGACTTTGTTGTACGCCGTTAGATCCAATATTACGGCCGAAAACCTCCTACGCTCTCAAGAAATTTTTTTACCTTGGCTGCGCAGTTACCAGCGATAATGATGTTGGTTTGGGGGACATCAGTCAGCGTCTTGTCAACAGGCACAGTCATGGTCTCTAGCACAACGGAACTAATGCTTTACAAGAAGCTTTTCTTCCCCATATTTCTTTATGACGGAGAAGCATGAACATTTTAGCTGACAGTTGAAGCTTTGTGAGTATTCGACAGAAAAGTTATACGCTAGATATCCATACATACATAATTAGTCATTACAACCCTTCAGTCAGGATTACAACCTAGCTTATCATACCACTTATGTTGTGTGCGTTAATTTTATGCATAAGTGGCGGGACCTACAGTTTAAAGTCGACTCCGAACGACGGATTTTTGAGAAACTTTTCATGGCAATTTTATTTACTCCCAGAGTTTTTGGCAGAATACTGCTGTGATTAAGTCACCGAAGAAATACTTTTCATATTTCGTTTTGATGTCTGACCTGGGGTTTGAACCGTGGCCTTACGTCTAATAAGCCAACACACTCCCTAATAGACTACTGCGACTTCGAACACACACTTGTTGTTACTTTAAATAAATATAAATAAAGTGTTTAATAAAGACCCTATAGATGCTGTGTGAATGAAACTGAAAACGAAACACCTGTGTGCATTACATTTCTCCGCACGGATTCCCTACAGATCAAGGTTTTCCTGCAAGCTTCCTGCATATAAATACGGCGTACTGCTATCAATTTACTGTCCGTAAAAATCCCTGATTTTTTTGCCTTTAGTTTCTGTTATGTTAATCCACCCAGAAGACGAATATTAGTCTATATTTAGGTGATCTATTGTACTATCCTTAATTTATGTAGGGATAGCCTATAAAAAAATCTCCCAACCCTGTTGCTGGACTATATTCAGCAGCATAATGTTCTGTGTTGGTAAGAATAAATTTCTGTCTAGTACTTGATAACTACTCCGGTGTTTATTGATTCGATTTAATCATCACAGAATCCTCATATTTGGTACAAAAATTTTCAAGGTTTACTGGCGACTGGTTACTATTTCTAGGGGACTCTTGTATTGTCTGATTCAACAACTTTCTCAGTTAATTGCCACAGATCCGATTAACTTAAAGTCTTCCACTTCCTTTATCTACCCTGTCGCAGAGTACGGCATTGCAAATTCCGCTTTTCGCTCCACCAAAAGAATCTGCGGAAATCAGTGGTAGGGAAATTTCCTCCTCGTAAGCTCATCTGGCTGCTCAATACTAACTTACACACGGTTCCTTATTATTGGACTGTCAACATCATATGTTGCTTGTATAGCGACCTGATTGTTAGATCGTATTTCCATTCATGTCCAGACATTTATTCCAGTGCAAATTGACGATGATTACCACATCCAGTCCGTGATTGATATGTATGTGCTCTTCAACGACATGGAACTTTATTAGATTAGAACTTGGATTACGCAATGTAGTTTATAGTAGCCGGCTCTGAGCCCTTTAACTGTTTTCTAGTATGTTCTCTACGTTGTTTCCTTATAATTATTTTCTATTTCCGTTCCATTTTGTATTTGAATATTAATAACACAACATGGCAAATAATGTATAATGAAGCTAAAGATGAGAGAAACAAAAAAATAATGTTTCGTTGTATTAATTAACGCATGAAATATGCAACCTTGCACATACAGCCTCAAGTCTTACAACAACAAACAAAAGCGAACAAAAAAACTGACATGATATATAAACAGAGGAATATTTAATAGTCGTCCACCAATTTACTCACAATTTACTCTTTCATTTTGACATTTCAAATATAATTTCATTTAATTTTCATTTGTTTTTAACTTAGTTTTTTTAATAATTTTTTTATTTAAAGTATTTCATCTAAATTCACTGGAAGTCAGAAATATGCCGCAAGGTGACATCTGTTGGACAATACATCTAGTGCATAATATCAGGCTGAATCAGGCCTCGGGCATGATTTATGATGGCTTTGAGAGGACCACTCCAGTTACTGGTTTATTCACATACATTTGCGATTTAAGAAAAACCCACAAGAAAAAGTCCAACAGGGTGAAATCACATAATCGCGATCGTCTGTACATATCAGATCCATGTTAACTAAGCCCTCGAATCGGAATATCCAATCTAGCACGAACTACGTCATGGGTGTCCAGGTCATTTAATTCCGGCCAAAAGGTGTGGATAATCATCGAGGAATACTACTCGACCTTGACGTAATTCTTAAAGAAATATGAAACAATGAGACCAAAATCCACATGAAACACTGACTTTTTCGGCGTGAATTAAGCGCTTTGGAGTCTCATAAGGATTGATATTGTCCCCACATTCAACAATTTTGTTTGTTCACGTACCCGTTTATTCAGAAATGAGCCTCAAAGCTGAAGATGATTTTTCGATGAAAATCAGAGTGACTTCCCTGCTGCTCTAGAGACCATTTAGCGAACACGTGTCGTTCTTTATAGTCGTCCATGACCGTCTAGACTGAATAAATGCTTCAACCAGCTGTTTTCAAATGTTAAAGTTTGGAAGTCCTGGTTATTATCATCATATTACCATACTTTTCGCCCTGTTTAAGAGCCTACATACGTATATAATTGGTCATTCACAGCCCTTTAGTCAGTTTTACGATCTAGCTCCTCATGTCCATACGTCGGCACTAATGTCCCCTAGGAGAAGCACATCTTCGGCCTTTTTCCATACATAGGGCACGAACATCAACAATGTTCGTTGAAAAGAGCGTAAAAATGCATTCAGTTGCGCGTCAGCTTCTAAAGAAGAAGGTTCATGTCGCTTTTTTCAGACTTCAATTACACACCCAAAGAAATATTACAGTAGGATTCATTAATACCAGTAAGAAATGATTTCGATTTTTGGAAGAATACTTGCCAAGTTAAGTACTGTGTCTATAGGGATTAAGCTCAGTAAAATTTTTCTATATTTTCCGTTCACAAATACACATTATTGGGTTAATAAGTAGTCTTGAAAATATTACTAACAATTTTCCTCTGGGTTTAGACATGCCTCTCACACATGCACTCACATTTTTATCATGTTCTCTTTTTGCCGACGTCTGCTCATATCACTTATGCTGTGTGTGTTAATTTTTTACATAAGCGGCGGGACCTACAGTTTACAGGCGACTCCGAAGGACAAATTTGTTTAAGAAACTTTTCATGGCAATTTTCCATTTATTCTCAGAGTTTTTGTCCGAAATCTTCTGAGAGAAAGTAACCAAAGGAAATATTTTATATCTTTTATCTGGATCTGGGATTTGAACCGTGGCCTTACATCTAAAACGCCATCAGACTATCTATTAGACTGAAAAAATTTCTTGTGAAATAGACTATTGTTACAAAAGAGATGTTTTCATTGGTGTGCAGTCCATTAAAGAGGCTGAGTCCTGTTACTAGTATAAGTAAAGAGAAATACGTTATGTTTACAGTTCAACAAAATTAGTCATCATGAACAGAATGGTTAATTTTTTACCATTGTTACGTTTTTACCCATTTAAAAACGTTTAAAATATGAGCTCGTAGATTGCAAATAAAAAAGAAATAAATTTGTGTTTAGTTTTAATTAAGTTCTTTATTATTCGCACAATTCTGTGTGCCACTATTCACAAATTGATGTAAACAACAACAATTGCTTTGTTTGCTATTCCTCTCTTTATACCCTTTGCATAAACAATAACAATTAATAGGCAATTATTCGATAGATCTTTGTAACGGAGATCTGCAAACCACGATTACTCTCTTAATAGACACCGCTTGTTCACACACGGGACTGCCTGAACTTTACTTATGGCCCTAGAAATAATTTAAATGTTAAAAAATATTATAAGAAATCATTAAGGATAGGCTGATAATGTCGACATAACATTTCTCGGCAACAAGAAACGAAATATGGTTGCTTATGAAGCAGATGTATTTTTATTCTCTCTATGCCATATACACTCTTTTATTATATGCCTGCAAATATTTCAGTTGTAATGGTGATTGTCTCCACCAAAAAAAAAAAAATTTTGAAATATTTTATTTTAAATTTTTGATTATTTAACATTTTCCCACATTGTTTATACGCACAACGAATTTTAAGATTTATTTCTTCCATTCTTTTTGGATGAAATTATTTTGTAATAGAAATACTCAAATCATCAGGAATGCATAGCAGAAGTAGATCTGAAAAGTATTTCTACATGCCTACAACACATGTATACAAACGTAAAACAAATTGTTTAAATAGAAAAAGAAATAAATTTATTTTAAATATCTTTTGACACCCTACATACAATAACAACAATTATACAATGGCTTTCATAAAACAAATTAGTTTTATTCGCTGTACATATAAAATTTGTGTTTAGTTTTAATTAAATTATATATTATTCACACAATTCCGTGTTCCAATGTTCACACCTTGATGTAAACAACAACAATTTGCTTAGTTTGTTATTCTTCTTTACACTCTTCTGCGTAAACACTAACAATTGTTCGACAGATCTTTATAACCTAGAACTTCAAACAAGGATTATTCCCTTCACACGCAACGTGTCTTCACACAAGATATCAGCATCTGTGCAACATATAAAAGTGCAATATAATTGTACGTTTATTGAATCAGCAATAGAGTGTTTGTTGTTTTTGTACATGTGTTGTTAGTTTAAAGGAACCATTAAAATTAGACTGCACACACCAGTAGGCCAAGCAGCCAAATAAATATTATACCAACCAGTTCTAGCAGCCAACTGCTATCCGTTCAGACAGCAGATTAAAAGCAAATATAAGTGTAAGTGTACTGCATTACATTTCTATAGAGTTTGTTTATGGAAACGTGCGTACGGTTTTAACAAATTTTTGTAATTCATGTACGGCGTAATTTATTACATCGTCAAACAAATCAATTGACTGTTAAGAAGCAACGAATAAAAATATAATCAAGACGGATGAATCAAATGCTGCATATAAAGCTGAGGAAGATGATTTTGATAATGTAGTCGTACTGATGGACATGGAAAACAAGAACCCAAAGAATATAAATGTATTGCAAATATAAAGATATCTTGAGGCATTATTTATTGTGTAGAAAATTATAGTTTTAAAGTGTTGCAATTCAACTGGTGGTTTTAATTCTTATAACTTTTATTACAACATTTCTATGACATAAACATTACATCAGCAGGCGTGAGGCAGACATTTGTGGTTAAAATTACAGAACCATTTATAACAAGTTTTCTTCTCATTTAAAAAAAAAGTAATTTAAACGTTAATGAAAAGAAAAACATTTTAAAAATGAAATGAGAAATAAGAATTCCCGGAGAAATAAAAAAAAATTATGAAAAGTCCAATATTAAGTGGCACGAAGATGGCGGTTTATGGCACTAATTACACACACATAAAATATAATTGTGATACGTGTACATAAATGAAGTGAGAAAAACAAGATAAGTAACAGACATTTAAATATAGAAAGTGTTCTGATTTTTGGTTTGATGCACTTGTTCACGAGAATTTATTCAGTTGTTGGTACAAACGTCTCTGGGGTCTGAAGCCGCTGGAAACTCACTCTAATTTTCATAAAAAAGTATTTTCAGCGCTGACAACAATTTCTGGGTATGTGAACAAACCAAATTATAAAATTTGGGGTGACAACCTTCCCCATGAGATACAAGAGTGTCCAGTGCATTCCGACAAAGTCACTGTGTTGAAACCAAAACAAAGAGTCTGACGAGGTTGATGGGAGACAAGTCTAACATGAAACTCGTTAGGATTTTTCGTGATGTAAGAAATCGATTGACTTACATCCTCCCTTCTTAACTGCCACCTGGACAGAATCAGTATACTTAAGGATTTTTGGAAGTGGCCTGAAATAAGACAAATTGAGAACAAAGACGTATGGGACTATTTTGTGGGATCAAGGGTCAAAAACGTATATTGGAACAATCAGGCTGTCATTTGAGCTTTCGGTTCTTATTAGGAAAAAATCTGGGGAAGATGATTTGGGAGGTAGGGAGATCCATACCAAGTCATAAGTCGCTTTAATCTATTAGATAGTTTGCTAGCTTATTAGACGTGAGGCCACAGTTAAAACCCAAGGTCAGATATCTCCAACATAACAAAATATGAAAGAATATTTTTTCGGCCACTTGCAAAAACTCAGAGAATTAATAAAATTTCCCTGAAAAGTTTCTCAAGAAAATCTGTCATTAGGAGTTGGGTTTAATCCATAGGTCTCGTCACTTGGGGATAAAATTCACACACACACACAAAATAAATGGTGAGAGAAGCTAAATTGTAATCCTGAGTGAAGGTTTGTATTGGCAAATATATGGAATTCTCGGCCATTAACAAGCAGACGAGCCTGCAAGAAGAGGTGCTTCCACATCGTTGATATAACCAGAATTCTTCTGTGAAGTGGAAGCGGATATTTGGAAAGGTATTTTTAATGAAAGGGAAGATAAAAAGAGGCAATCAAAATCTTTGTTTTGAAATTACAAAAAGAGCAGAACTTAGTCATGCATCAGATCATCTAGTAACACCCTGAGATTGATGATCGGTCTTTTGACGGGACACTGTAGACTAACAGTACACTTATTCAAAAATTTGGTTGTTTCGAACAAAATATGATATTAGATTTTCATTGATGTCAATTAAAGCTATACCGATCACAAATAATGAAGTAATGCATGATCAAACGTTAGAAAAGCTGATAAATTAAGTACACTATGATTTCTTCAGAAGTTGTAATGGCGCAAAAGAAGAGCAGGCCAGAGAATATGTTCTCTGTCACTATCCCGTACTTTGAAATTTGAGACTCTGGAATTTCTTATCGGGGATATCTGCGTCACCGCATTTGTTCTAACGGGTCATTGTAAAATCGGTAGGCATGCGTAAAGACTTCATTTACTGCTAAAATATCTTCTGCAGGTACAGTAGTAGATGTGTTAAGGAGAAAAACAGTGCTGCCAAGGACCTACATCTTTCTCTATATAAACTCCTCTCCTTTTTTCAATAGTCTAAATCTGCTAGTGTTACTTTCCATCGGATTACTTAAACTTAGGTTTTCGAGATCGGTTAATCATAATTTAATGTAATGAGAGACAGGCTTAACACCAGATTCATGAGTGGCTGATTGCTCCTTTCTTAACTACCCCTTGAACAACACGAAGAATTTCGGAAGCCAATCAACTTCGAAGCTACAAACTCTTTTAAAAGAGAGACCGTTTTGTGGTATGCAGGTGAAGGATATATTTAATGAAAAAGAACCAGAGCTGTTCGGTCATAAAGTGGAATAGTCGATAGCCAAGTAACACATAGATGTTTACGCTGTCGAAGGATATGCTCAGTTCAATTTGAAAGTGCAAAGGACGGGAAATATTCGGTTCATATGTCGATTTACTCGAGAATAGTAAGGGCTTTATAAACAAACTGAATCAAGCTGGGAGTGAGAAATAAACCATCCTCCGCTGGACTTCAAGTCATGTGGAAATTCACGAGCAGGTAGATGTGTTTCCAGGTCGGTGATATAGCCTAAAACTTTCTGTGGAGTGTAATATTGAATAACATCCTAAAGTTCACTAATGAAACGCTGAACGGTATTTTTAGGATACGATAGAGAGATACTCTATATACGTCTATGTGCATAGGTTGAGAGTTGCATAAAAATCGTATGGTAGGATTACTCTAGCAACTCTACCTTTCTATGGTCTAGGTATACTAAAAAATAATAAATAAATATTTCCATAGAAATTTAAAACACTTTAGCTTTCAAGTCACAGTAATAATACGGATGATTGTTGTCTAACTCAAGAAAATACTGTAAAATCCTAGGGACCCAAAGCAAGAAAATTCCTTGTTAAAAAAACTGATACCGAGAAAAAGCCAATTTGGCATGAAAAATGCCGATTAAGCATTATAAAAAAAGTAATCATCGTATCATTACTAGCGATCGAAATTGGATGCATTATGATATAATCAAATTGATTATATTCATATTAGAGGCACGCCAACAAGTGGAATAAATTTGGCATCTCATCGGATCAGACTATTACAGAGGACTAGAACGTTCTATAATTTAATTATTCAAAGAGATATGCAAGGCAACATAAAGCCATAATATGTCATCGTGGCAAGCCTGCAAAGGGTCATAATATCATATCGAGACATATCGCGCAAAATCGTTTAAAAACTTAGGAAATAGTGAGTCCAGTCCATTGCATCAGGTTTCGAACCACTATTAGTTACTTCTTTCTGATTATTTTGTATTTTAAAACTTATTCACGTTTCACAATTTTTATTAAGATAGTTTGATGTTAAATTGGAATCAAAATTATTGATTACTGCTAGAAATAGTGTACCGAAATGAAAAGAGTTTATGCTACAAAATGAAGAAAAACTTTGCAAGAAAGAATGAATTGTAATAAAAAATTTATATTCATGGAGAAATGAGTTGCATATCACCCAAAAATCTGCCCTTTACAACAGCATTCTCTTTAGTTTTCTAGTTTTTTTTTCAATTTTTATGTGAAAAATTTTGCATGACATTTTGCAAAAACTACTCATGTATTCATATCTGGAGTTCTTCATTAAATTTTCAATGAACTATAAAATTACATTTTGTTGCAAATATAACTTTATTTTCTTTTTTGGATTTAAATAAAATAAATTGCAGTTACTAAGTTATACTTATCCATCCAACGTTCAATGAATTTTAAAGACAACGGAATTAATTGGTAAATGTACAGGGATGAAGAAACCGAAGCAAGTAAGAAATATTGGAATAAAGTTTGTTGCTGGTTAGTTTAAACAGGAAGTCACCGTGGTCTAGTAGCTAATGTGTTGGCTTATTAGACATGTGGCTTCGGTTCAAACTGCAGATTAGACATCTGCATATGAAAAAATGCTTCTTCGGCGACTCAGCAGCAAATAAAGTTGCCTTGAAAAGTTTTTCAAAAATTTGTTGTTCGGAGTCGACTTTAAGCTGTAGGTCCCGCCACTTATGTAAAAAATGGTGCGAGAATCTAGAACCTGACTGTAATGTAATGACTAATTATGTACATACCGCTTTTCTGAGACATTTTCGAAAAATTTCGATTCAATGACACCATCATTTCGATTCATCGACAAATTTGGATTATCCGCCAAATTATGCACAGGCTCAGACATCTCGACAAAAAAAAACCAAAAATATTTCTTTAGGCGACTTTCTGTCAGCAGTCAGTCTTGTGTCAGAAACTCAGAGAATTAATAAAATTGTAATGAAAGGTTTTTTAAAATTTTTTGTTCGCAGTCGAATGTAAGATGTGGACTTTGCCAATCATAAAATTAACACACGCAACATAATGACCAATTCTTTAAACATTTCAATTTCATCAAATTCCTTTATATTCTTGACAATTCCTTGCACAGAAGAACGATTTTTGTACCCAATCCTTTTTCATAAATTGGACATCTTCATTAAATAAATGATATTTCAGGGTAACCGAATTTAATAGCTGCCAGCCTTTCCAAACTGGCGGTTTTAGAATCACTAATAGGATAACCTGATGTAATCATAGGCATGTAAAGAAAGAAAACATAAACGGCAAATGTTACTCATGTTTGTTTGAGTTTCAATTTAGCTTTTGGGTTCGGAATTTTTTTGTTGTTTTTGCTGACATTTGTTAATGACAAACAAAGCAAAAAATGCGCCTAACAGACTTTTCTATGTCTGCTATTTTAACAAAACACGTAATCCTCTTTGTCTCTTGCTCCTTTGAAAGTAGATTGTTTTTCTCTATTCTGGCCTTTCAGTTACATTTGATTTATTTCCAAAAATAACTTGTGAGGCGTGTCGTTAGAAAGTCTACTGATATTGTTTGAAGTCATTATTATGAGTTGAATGTAAAGTTCAAATTAATTAATTTCTTGTATTTCAAGTAAAAGACAAGAAAACCCAGAACACTAGAGCAAGTAGACTATTATGCTTGGATATTATAACTCATTTCAATCGTTTTTCCTGTAAGAAAAAAAATATGCGTCCAAAGCATAAATGCTACATGGGAATTAAAAATAAATGATAAAATAATCCAAGGAACATACATACATACTATTATTGGTCATTACAAACCTTCAGTCAAGATTACGCCCTAGCTTCTCACACCACTTATGTTGTTTGTGTTATTTTTATACAGTTTTTAGTCGCCTTCGAATAAGCCTTTTTTTGAAACTTTTCATGGCAATTTTTTAATTAATTTCAGAGTTTTTGACAGAAATCTGCTGAGGGGAGGTCGCTGAAGAAATATATTTTCATATTCGTATTCATTTTATTCGAGATGTCTAACAGAGATCAGCAATGAATAGTTTTTTCGCTACTAATAAGAATGAAATTTTGAATATAAGTGAATAAACAATATTGAAATTTAACTACTCAGTCGTACGCACTACAACGTTGCAATGAGTACGCGTACAACGTTGACTTCAAACTCCTACCATTCGAAATATGTTTGACTCATAAGCCTTCTCATTCAGATTCATAACTTTAGAAAAATAGTTATAATACTTATAAATGATTCGAGTGACTCGAATCGTTCATCAAAATTTACAGTCTTAGTTGTTGTTGCATTTACAAACAAGAAAAAAGACACATAAGCAAAAAAGAAAAAGACAACAAGCAAAGCAAACAGACAACTTTCTAGTGAGTATTGTAGTGTTCGTACACGAATCATACTTATTTTGTGATTCTTGTAAATGTTGAGTCATGGAGAGTCGAAATCAACAACATCAGATGTGTTGTTAAATATGAATATGATGAGTACTTCAAACTTTGAATATGAGTAGAGGTTCCATTATATTAAAATAAGTATGAATGCGTATAAGTATCAGAAATGATGAGTATGATTCGATTCTACTCATGTTTTTGAATACTCATTGCTGATCTTTGATGTCTAAGACAGGGGTTGAATTACGACCTCATGTATAAAATTAATACACCCAATATAGGTGGTGTTAGAAGCCTGACTAAAGAGTTGTACAATTTTTTTAGAGATAAAAATGGCCAATTTGTTTGTTAATTTCTCATCGTTTGCATATTATGTGTCCATAACTTTGGCACAGTGTCATTCCTCAATCGTGGTTTTATCCCTGCTGAAAAGAAAAACTGTTTAACTTAGTTTTAGTATCATAAAACTATTCTTTTCTTACAAAAAAAGAAATGAAAAAATCCCTAAAAATGTTATAAATAATTGGCCAACATTGATCATGAATACCATCAATAAATTATTTTTAAGCATTGGTGTAGGGAGTGACAAATTGAAAAGAAAAAAATGGAAAATGAATATAAAATAAAATATAATGGTAATGTTTTAAAATTTAAATTCACTTATAAAGTATGAAAAAAGGTGGCTTAAATTTTTAAGCACGTTCATCGCCATGTCAGTCATATGTGTCTGACGCTAAGAAGTTCTACATGAGCCATGTCAGACATACATATATGTATGTCAGACGTACGCGATTTGTAGTCCACACTATTTTGGAATTGTATTTTACAAATTTATTTTTATAAAATACGCATTTTAAATAAATAAATAATTAAAAAAAGTTTTGATATAGGGCCATGTCAGTCATATATGACATAAAATATAGTGGTTTTCTGGGAATTTTGGCAAAAAAAATTTTTTTTCTGTGATACATTAAGTTTCCTTGATACATTTTTACCTAATTATCTAATAAAGTTACAGTTGCCCATGTGAAAATTTTTCTGATATAGTGGCGATGAAAAATTTTTGTAAAAGAGAGATACAAAATTGTGAAGGTTATGAAAGAGCAATTCGATAAGGTTAATGACTCTTTGGAAGAAAGCAACGCAGCCAAGGTTTATTTTAAAGTTGAAATCCTCTAATTTTCAACCTAATTCATCCGCAATAGTGTTGAATTCTGTTAATTGCAATGGTATTTAGGCCCAAAAAATTAAAAAAAAAACTTGTATCAATATTGAGCCGATTTGTACAAGCATCTATTAAACTGTTTAAGTTCGAAAAGTTTGATGAATGTTATGTTTCAAAAAGTGTGAACAAAATTCGGTACTAACTTACCATGAAATCAAAATAAGCAATATGTTGCGAACATGTAGGCTAAAAGGTTATCCAGCTTATCCTTCCATCCAGAGCAGCCGTGGGAGACATTCCGACGACAGCTCACACCCAGTTTGTTTTATTTAAATGTAAAGATAATGAGCGCTTAATGAAATATTCAAAACATTTTCATTTTATATTTATTAACATCATCTGTAGTGAAATTCACAAACATTTTTTAACGATTATCGAATCGTTTAAAATACTAAACAGCAAAATTGTCGATTTTGGTATTCTGTAAAATTTGTAAACGATATTCGAAATCGTTATTTCAGCTGTTGTCGTAAACTAAACGACAATAATTTTTGTATTGTTTATTCAATCGGTTCAATCAATTTAAAGCAACATTTTAAGAACAAAATGGCTTTTGCATACCTAGGGTATAATTTATCAGTGGATGACACAATTTTCAACGCTCGAAGGGTTGACAGACGTGTTCTTCGAGATTTGGAGAACTCATTTAATTTAAATGCATTGGAAATTCGGAAACTCTACCGTTTAACACCACCCTTGGCTGAGGAACTTGTTTTTCAGCTTGACGGACAATTAAATGGCACCAGAACAACTGAGCAGTGGGGGATATCCATGAGCTAGTCGTCTCCATAAGACGTTGCATACATCGTGTAACGGATGCAATTAACAATACCATGTTTTACACAAAAGTAAAGTTTCCGATGACTCAAGTGGAACGACAAGCTGCAAAATTAGGTTTTGCATCAGCAGTATCTCCCTTTGTCGCAGGTACTATTGGGGCAATCGATTGCATACATGTCTCGATTTTGGCTCCAAAAAGTAACGAGGAGGCTTATGTCAACCATCACGGGTACCATTCTATTAATGTTCAAATGGTAAATCCAAGGTTTTTTGACAAGAGATTCATAATAAAGGGTAATTTTTAAGCTATTATCTTTTTGGCAACACTGGTTTAAACAACTCACGCATGTTTCGTGTTTTGTTGCACTGTCAAACATTATCAGTTTGGTCTATAATTTAACCATGAATCGTCTTACAAACGAACAACGCTTGCAAATCATTGAATTTTATTATCAAAATGCGTGCTATGTTAAGAAAGTTCATCGCGCGCTTCTTCCATTTTATGGTCAGTTTAATCGACCCACTGAACCGCTATTGGGGCTATTGTGACTAAATTTCGCACCAAATTTACATTGTTTGACATTAAACCACCAACACGCTTACGTAGAGTGCGAACTGAAGAAAATATCCCAGCTGTATCGGACAGTGTTAATGATGAGCATCAATTATCGATTCGTCGCCGTTCGCAGCAATTGGGCCTCTGTTACTGTGAATGGTGAGCGCTACCGTGAGATGATATCCAACTTTTTTTTTGCCCAAAATGCAAGAGCTTGACTTGCATGACATGTGGTTTCAACAAAACGGTGCCACATGCCACACAGCATGCGTAACAATAGACTTATTGAGAGGCGAGTTCGGTGAACATTTTATTTCACGTTCGGGACCGGTCAATTGGCCGCCTAGATCGCGCGATTTAACGCCTTTAGACTATTTTTTGTGGGGCAATGTTAAAGCGTTGGAAGACGACATTGAAGCATTTATTCATGAGATACCGGCCGAAATGTTGGAAAGAGTATGCCAAAATTGGACTAAGTGGATAGACCATTTGAGGCGCAGTCGCGGTCAACATTTGCATGAAATAATCTTCAAACATTAAATTATATGAGCCGTACTAACGATTCAAATAAAGATTTCAGGCATTTTTCTGAATTTTATGTGTTTTTTTTTTTTGAAAATTTTTCCTATAGTTCTTAAAAAATCACCCATTATAATTATTTTTGTTGAAATTGCAGATTTGTGATTCAAATCTAAAAATTTTAAATGTGAATGCCAAATTCCCGGGAGCTCGACACGATTCATACATTTGGAGCTCTTCAGCAGTCAGAAGAGTTATGGAAAGGTGTTTTGAAAATGGGGATCACAACATATTTTTAATTGGTACTTTTTTCGTAAGTTATTTTATTTTTTTAATTTGTCAGGTGATTCTGGGTATTCATTGGAGCCGTGGCTGATGACTCCTCTACCAAACCAACCAGAGGGGACACCAAAATTCCGTTATAAAGAGGCACTGTGTAAAGCACGTAACCCAGTTGAACGTCTTTTTAGTGTCCTTAAAGGAACTTGGCGATGCTTATCACAGCAAAGAATGCTCCTGTATAGTCCCGAATTTGCTGGAAAAATTGTAAACGCATGCGCAGTTTTACACAACATAAATTTGGATGAACAAAGATTAGAGACTAACAGTGAGATCACAGAGCCTGATTCAGGTATTAACATGGTACCCCAAGATACACCATATTCAATAGCAAAACGTGTCCAAGATAGGCTAATTGCAAATTTTTTTACTTAAATAGAAATCACATAATTAGCAACATTAAATAGTTTTATTATTATAATTATTTATCAATAAAATATTATAACGATGTTTGTCTTCAGTCTTATATTTAAAATATGTATGTTGCATAAAATGACTTCATATGTACATATGTATATGTATGTATGTATATTATAAATAAAAAGTAAAATAAAGCAAAAATAAAGCAAAATAAAAATAAAAATAAAATAAAAGCAATTTGAAAAAAAAGAAAATTAAAATTAAATAACTGCATTATAACAAAAAAAAACTGAATAAAAAAATTCATAAAAGTTAACTAAATCAAATAATAAATAATCACTTAAAGTTTTTTTGTATATTATTCATATGCGGTAAATAGCATTTGTAAGATTATTAAATGCTTCTGCGGATGCCTTTAAGCCTTCTTCCATAGTTTTTATAGCATCTGCCAAAATTTTGTTGACTTCCACATTTACTGCGCGGGCTTCAGCTAGCACCTGTAAGAAATGTGTATGTTAGAAAACAAAACTAAATAGTTTTCTAATTTTTTTAAAATTATAACACTACCTTCGAAGCATCTGCTTGTTGTTTCGCAACTTCGTCATGTTCTGCACTTGATTGCGCCAGCATCTCTTGAAAAAATCATATTCAAAGGAACACTGTATAATTCTTAGACAAACTTACCTTTAGAGCATCTGTTTACTAGCGATTTCCAAAAATTGTTCCTTGTCGTCAACATCATCCATACGCGTTCTCTTCAAACTCTTTCGTGGTGTCTTTCTGTTGGATTTGGGAGGATCGACTCTTAACTTTGGAGTACTTGAACTTAATGCTAATTCATCTTCGTTTCTGTTGGATTTGGGAGTATCGCCTCTTAACTCGGGAGTGCTTGAACTTAATGCCAATACGTCTTCTTCACCATCTTCAAGAAGCAGTTGAAGCTCTTTATTTCGGGGGAAAATGCATGGAAAGTAATTAATAGATAATATCACTTTACGATAGCTTACCTCTTCCATGGGCGCATTTTCAGCAACAGACTCGTGACCCTCTACGTAGTCTTTTCCAATAATGGCAATTACACGTTTCTCCAACTCAGTAATGGGCTCTTGGTTGATGGGTCTGTTTCCGGTCATTGCCTGCTGTTTTTTCTTTTCACGTATCTTTATACTTGTACGACTTTTTAAGTCCCTCCATACGTACATAATTGTAAACAAAAGATATATTTCTACTGCTAAAAAGTGCATAATATACATACCGTGTGCCATTGTTCAACTGTTTTTACTGCTCCGCCAAGACTGTTTAAGATTCCAGATAGTTCGCTCCACTTTCTGTCACATTCCACTTTTCCGTGGAGCTTCTGAAATTTTCCTCCTGCCAATCCCGGGTTATCCAGCATAGAATCCACCATTTGGCTTACTTGCTCTGCTGTGGCATGACTTCTTTTGGAGGCTATATTGGACGTCATTCTGAAAAGAAGAAAATTGTTAATTAAAATAACAAATTCGCAATAAATTACTTACCTCATAAAGCAAAATAACGGAAATCGGAAAAAAATTTTAATTCTTTGTTTTGAATTTGTTTTTTGACTTTTCATTACACAGAGTTGCCATTTGATTTTAATTAAAAAAAGACTTTATCAACAGTCGTTAAAGTGTAGTTTGTGAATCACTTAATCGTTACTGCCAACAACAAATAATGTCGACATTTTTAACAATTGTCGAATCGTTAAAAGTTACTGAATCCCACTACTGATCTAGTAGATAAAGGTAAAAAAATTAACAGGACCTCAGCAAACAGGACTTTTCAACTCTATGTCTATTAAGAAAAAAAAACTCATAGTAAATGCACCATATTAACCAATCCTAGATCGAGCACCAAAGAAGTAGTAAAATTGATAATTGTTTATAAAAAGCTGTAACTTTTAACGCCAGACATAAAACATGATTTACGATCAACGCTCATATTGATGCATTTAACTTTCTGTTACTCAGCCAACACTTTCTTAACTATGGCACACAGTATTGAAGTGATAGACTAAATGGGCAAGTGCTGGCATTAATAATTTGACTGTCTTATTTGCTCGCCGCAAACAAACTAAACACAATAGCAAAGATAACAAAGCAATATTTACTTACAAATATAGGGTAGGACATTTAAAAATTTAAATATAAAAATGAAAAAACAAAAACGATTTAAAACATTGTCAAATTTATTGTTTTATTGTTAAGAAATGGAATATTATTTCATTTATATGGCTGCAGCCTCTGACCTCACAGTATCTCATTCGATCAGATCACTTTCGTGCACTTTTTTGTATGGGGTCGTGTCTCGGTAATGGCATCACGAATGTTAGCCTTCAATTGTCTCTGGTTTGTCGGCATAACACTTTTCTTTTACGGGCCCCCCTAGAAAATAGTTCAACGGCGTCAAATCGCAGCTTCTTGGCGGCCAGTTGACATCACCATTTCGGCTAATTAAACGGCCATCAAACGTTAGACGCATCCTGTTGAAACCAAACATCGTTCATATCAATACCAAGAAAAGCGGATACAAAAAAATTGGTTATCAAGGTGTCTCCTGACCGTAATAGTTGCGCCGTCCTTATTTTCAAAGAAATTGTTAGGTATCTGAAGTATTGTTTTAATAAATTGCTTGAATAAATAAATAATTTGATCTGGCACCTCTTTTCTAAGAATAGAAATAAGAAGAAATGTAAATAACAAAGAATTATGAAATAATAAAGAAAACCAGTCAAGTTTTGAACTCACATTAATACATCACATAAATGGCGACGAGCGCAGTTACTTTAGTTCAATGTTCTGGAATTCCAGAATATAATTCAAATTTAAGTTGGACAATTTGGAAGGAGCAATTAGAAATTCATTTTTGCGAAATAAAATGCACTGATGAAAGTATAAAAAAAGCTACACTTCTCAAAGCAGTTGGAGCTGAAACTTATTCAGTGTTACACAGTTTGTGTCACCCAAATTCTCCTTCAACTAAGACCTTTAAAGAGTTATGTGAAATCTTAGAAACCCACTTCACTCCACCAACAATAGTATTTAGTGAAAGAAAAAAATTCCATACATCTTTAAGGGAGGAAGGAGAGTCTGTAAGTGGATGGTACGCACGAGTAAAAAAAATGGCTTTAAACTGCAAATTTGCTGAACACCTAAACGTAATGATTCTTGATCATTTTATTATCGGGCTTCCACCTAAAATTTTTGAAAAACTTTGTGAAGAGGATGAATCCCTCACATTAGAACAAGCGTTGAGAAAGGCCTTGATAATGGAAACAAAATTAGCCACGAAGACCACGTGTGACGACTTAAATGTCAATTACATCAACAAAACATACAGCCGGGAAAGGTACTATAACGGTCAAAACAACAACACTAATCATGGAAGTAGACGAGGCAGCAACGGTGTAAGTTACAACAACGGCGTCAACAGAAATAAGTGTGCACACTGTGGATGGAAAAACCATGAGGCGAAATACTGCAAATTTAGAGACAGCAAATGTTATTCTTGCAAAAAAATTGGACACCTAGCATCAGTATGTCCCGAAAAGCATGCAAAAACTGTAAATTATGTATCCGATTCAGACAGCGATAACTCAGTTAATAATGTTTTTGAGTATTCTTGTTTTAGCATAAGAGATAAAACTTCATGTGATGTATTAATGAGAGTTTCGTTAAGGTTTTAAAAAAATCCATTATTTCTAATTTGAAATCAGATAAAAAATGTCCTATTCATACCGCTTTAAATAGGTTTTTGGCACACTATAGAAATTCAAAACATTGTACCACTGGAGAAACACCAGCCAAGTTGTTTTTCGGCAGATCATTGAAAACAAAATTTGATAATTTAAGACCTCCAATGACAGGCGACAGAATACGAGAATCTCAAATTAAAAGCGTTCTGAATCACAAAGGCAATCGCAATGCTGAATTTAATAATGGACAGAGTGTTTTGATTCGGGATTACAGAAATCCAAATAAAGCAAGTTGGTCACAGGCAACTGTCAAGAACAAACTTGGTCCTCGTTCATACACATGCATTCTTGCTCACAATAATCGTGAAATCAAGCGCCATTTGGACCAAATCCGTGATTGTGAAGTAGAACGAACTGATGGTACTAGTATGCATGATGAGCAAAATATAAAGAAAGAAGCATCTGAAGCAACATCAAATGAAACTGGTAGAGAGTTAAGGCCACGCGTTGATGGTAAAGTGTTTAAAAAAAAAAAACTTGAAATTGATTAATTATTTAAATTAAATTATATTATCATAGATTTATATTTTTCTTTCTTGTATAATTTAATATAATACAAAGATATTTCAAAAGTATTACTTATAGTATAAGCTTATGGAGGAGCGTGTTAGGTATCTGAAGTATTGTTTTAATAAATTGCTTGAATAAATAAATAATTTGATCTGGCACCTCTTTTCTAAGAATAGAAATAAGAAGAAATGTAAATAACAAAGAATTATGAAATAATAAAGAAAACCAGTCAAGTTTTGAACTCACATTAATACATCACAGAAATATTGGACAATGTTGCCTTCGCTCCACAAGCCGCACCAAACAGTCATTCGTAATGGGTGCATTAGCTTCTGTAAGACTACGTTTGGATTTTCAGAACCCCAAATACAGCAACTTTGCTTACTAACGTACCCATTAAGATGAAAATAAGCTTCATACGAAAAGATGATTTTTTTTTGTGGCAAAATCGACATCATTGTGATGTTTCTCGTTGGCTCATCTAGTGAAGCCGATGGTTATGCGGCTACAACTCTTGAACCAATTGAACTTTGTAAGGCGTCAGACGATCTTTTCACAAAATTCGACGTAAACTGGTGCGTGAAATATTCAATTCTTCCGAATGATGACGAGTTGATGTTGATGGATTCTCACGCACACTCTCAGCCACAGCTTCGATATATTCGAACTGTAGGAGCACGCTCACGTCTTGGCGCGTCAATAATGAAACCAGTTTCACGAACTTTAGCAATAAACTTGCGTATATCCGGCACTGTTGGTCCTTTTTTGCGACCAAATTTTGTATGATAATTTCGTGCAATTTCCGACCAATTGTCTTTGTTTTGGAAATAAATTTCCAATAAATCCCAACGTTGCTCAATCGTAAATCGATTCATTACGTTCAGTGGATGTGATATACTGAATTTCGTGGCAGAATAGAATGACATAAGTGTTGTGAGATACGAAATAACCGATGGGTTCAAATTAAAATGATAGATGGCGTACCCTATAAAATATAGTTTGCACTTAACATTCATCAATCATTTATAGAATGAAGAAAAGAGTCCATACTTGTTTAGAATGCATAAATGATGGACACAAAATAATGTTAAAATTGAAAATGTTTATACTCCCACACATATTTTTATAAAGCTACTGTATGGAACATGAATTCAACGTGTCATTTCAACAGTAATATAATCACAATTGCCCTCTTATCATAGGTCTTCTGCCCGTTTATTTTTTTTTCGTTCATCTTTTTGTTTAAGAACATTTGAAGAGCATTTCCGTTTTTCCTCATCCAAGAGAAACTGATGCATTAATGAATGCTTGTGCCCAATATTTAATGTTCTAGAACAAATAAAAAGGAAGCTCAGCTGTGTTTATAGTTTCCATTTGCATGCTCCATCTCGATGAGCACACAATTGACAGAAAATATGTAATGCTACCAGATGATGTCTCCATAGTTGCATCTTCTCTTTTTTTAATCCATTTGCCACAATTGTCATCATTACCCGTAGATTGAGTGGATTGCTTGTGGCCAAAGTCAGTATAATTTTCTGCATCCACTCAGTAAGGGGTCAATATGTAGCTGAGCGGGATAGTCAACTGAAACCGCGCAGTCATAAGATGACACCCAAATCCCTGCAATAATAATGGCGAAATTGAGAACGAAATGAAGAGTTGGAAACATATTTTTTTTCAGCATTTTATATGTGCCACTCTCAATCGTCTTTTAAAACATACTGGCTGCCTGTACATGGAAACGTGAATCTTTAATGTGGCTTATAATGTGTAAAAAAATTGAGGCTCGCTTACTGACACTGACATTGCTTAAGGCTGTAGTGAAATACACTCTGAAGACTTAAGGTATTGCGGCAATTTTCCTTTCATTTTTAATTTCTCGTTATTGGCTTTTATTTTATTTCTTTCTCAGTATTTTTTTTAACTGTTTTGTTCGACAATGGCAGGCGATTAAAGCATAAAAATGGTAGAGGGAGATGAAAAATTTCAATGGAACGGACATAAATATAAAACAATAATGGCTTGTATTGAATTTATAAATCAGAGAATCAGTTTAGTCAAGCCAATCAAAGTCAATCAAGTCCTATTTAATAGAGCAGCCTTCTGACCAAGTAGAAGATGTGCAGATCGTATCTACAAACCACAATAGAGTTATCATTAGAAAGCCATAATCGCCTGTATATAATTTTCATCGATTTCTAGACAGCTTTCGATGCAGTTACGCAGACTTTTTTTGGAAAATAATCAGAAAGTAATTCGATGCATCAGAGCTATATTTGATAAAGCCGAAAGTGAGAACACCAGTGAAATATTTTATACCAACACTCTAGTAAAGTAAGTACGTTCTCTATTACCTCAACTACATACATACATACCTTATTGGTTATTATAACTATTCAGGCAGTTTTGTACATGCGTGACGGGACCTACAGTTTAAAATCAATTACGAAAGATAGATTTTGCGAAACTTTTCACGTCAATTTTATTTACTCTCAGAGTCACCGAAGAAATATTTTTCGTAGTTCATTGTGTTCGAAATGTTTGATCTGTGATTTGAACCGTGGCCTAACGTCTAAAAAGCCAAGAAACTGGCTACTTCACTACAACGACTGACTATTACCTCAACTGTTCTCCATTATTCTCTGTCTAGTCAGAGAAAACAGAATTTTTACAGAATATCTCAACGCAGGGATTTCAATTGTAAGCATGATTTTTGTCTACTTTCGTATAAAACTTCCAATATGCCATCAAAAGCATCAACAAGTGCAATAAGACTTCATTAAAAACAAAGTTCATTATATGGTTGAACGTAAAAACCGGATCAGAATATCAGTTGAGTATTAATAGAAATCCAAGATTTTTTAAAATGGTAATAAACAATTCATCATATGTGTCCACGTCAAAGCACAGTGAACAGGCGCAAACTGTGGGGAAGCCATGTTTGGCCCATCATTACATATGTAACCTTTGACGGTATGGTAGGGCTATCCACACTAAATTTTTACGAATAAATTTTCATTTAAGGGCATTTTGATGCATGAACTCAGGGTCTTTGCTCGCTTGAGTTTAAAGTGGTTGTGTGTTTAATCACAGGCCACATTAATCCTAAATTTGTTTTCGATAGGTAGTCGATTGTAGTAGGTGTGTATTGGCTTATTAGACATGAGGTCACGGTTTCAACCCCACGTCTGACATCTCCTACAAAATGAAATATGAAAAAATATCTCTTCGGTGACTGCAGGTCCAGCCACTCATGTATAAAATTAATACCCGCGGCATAGGTGGCGTAAGAAGTTTGATCGTAGTCAAGACTGAAGAGTTGTAATGACCAATTACAATTGCGCGATTTTTTTCCCTGACCACGGGAAATAATTTTAAATTAAAACTTGTACTTATCTTAGGGTATTAAACTAGCTTACCAGCGGATTGAAGACGTAATCACAGGGGTATTTGAAAAGATAAAAAATCACTGAATCTATGGGTCAACGGTTAGCCATAATTCAAGTTAGGACTCAAACAATTTCAGTGTACCATAAACTTGCAAAAAGGCATCAAAAGTGAGCATATAATTATGCTTTCAGATAGTCAAGCCGAATTGAGGGCACTGGATTCGGTTTCGAAATAATCGCTTGGGGATTGCTTTGCTGATCTTCAAAAACTCGGTGTGACGAACAAGATTGGACACTGCTCACTTAATTTAATTTTTTTTACTGTGGTGAAGAGGAGCGTCATTACAGCGACTGTACTCTTAGTTGCTTTCCTCTCATCCCTATAATGTGTCTCCAAGCCTATTTCCCTGACAAAAATAAGGACGCTGCACGGTGTCAAAAATACCAATTTCCTGTATAGTACCTGGTATGCATCTAGATGTTTCGTTCTGGAATGGTATTCCAAATCTACCTACTGGACTCGAGACAACTTATATTCTGAATAAGTGTCTAATTCAACTCCATGGAAATCACATATATTTCCACAGGAGATTTATGGCAAGAAATTTGCTACTTTAATAGTGTCTTCAACGTTATCTTTCTATTGGGAAAATATTAAAGTAGCTTACTGAATATTATCTTCTGTAGGAACTGTAGGATTCATTGGAAAGTTTCGTCGGCAATATTGTTACATTTTTACCTTTTAAAAACATTTAAAATATGAGCTCGTAGATTGCAAATAAAATAAAATTAAATTTGTGTTTAGGTTTAATTAAATTCTTTACTGTTCGCACAATTCTGTGTGCCACTGTTCACAACTTGATGTAAACAACAACAAATGACTTTCTTTGTTATGCCTCTGTTTAAACCCTTTGCACATTCAATAACAATTTCTAGACAATTATTCTACAGGTCTTTGTAACGAAGATCTTCGGACCACGATTACTCTCTTCAAATGCACCGCGTTTCCACACAAGGATTACTGAACTTCACTAACTCACTCGGCTGCTTTGCTTTGCCTTTTATATGGCAGGGTAAACAGTGTGATGAATGTTCTTGAAGGCTAATGTTCGTGACTTCGACTTCTCGAAATCTCTTTAAATGTAAATATCATTTATTATTGTCGTTTGTGTATTTTGTTTACATTTATTCTTGTAGTGTTGTTTGTGGATTTTTGTTTACTTTTTTACCATTTTTTATGTGCTGGTGTTTGTTGTTATATTAAGCAGTACGATAATTTGTAAACAGGTTTGTTTACTGCGTTGCTTTGTTTTTATGTCTTTTGTTTATAATTTTAACGTCAAGCGATGTAAAAGCCAAACAACAGTATCTTGAGTTTTCATTTTCGTAACAATATGTTCTTTTATTCTGACTTAATGGTAGTACTGATGTACGACCGGACTGTAGTAAGTATGTGAGTTCTAAATTACTTTGCAATTATTTCTCTTTTACAAAACGTTTTTTAAATATTTTTATACCCATTTATGACACAAAAATTATTCATATCTATTTGCATAAATTTTCAACGACACCCAAAATGCCTGTAAAAACCCTTGCATACGACAAGTATTTTCACTTGACATCACCCAACGTACATTCTTAAATATGTACGATATATGTTTATATTTACGTGATAATTTTTGTTTGACACAATGTCATCTTTTATGAAAATTTGTAACATAATTACACTCTTTTTTATATTGTTGTTAAAAAAAAAAAAACGGAAATAAAATTTGCATAAATTCAAAGGCTGCTAACAATTAACATCTACACCATAAAGTGTTAAAGAGAGTTTCAAACAAAAGAGGCTAAAACAAGGAACACGAAGAAATACGCATTTCAAAACTTCAAAGGCAATAGAGTCCGATGTCCTTTTTTAGTGTTTTAATGAAGGCTGCAAAGTAACAAGCCATCATAAATGTAAAAGAGCCACTAAGTAGTGAAAAAAGTACAGAAAATAAGAACAAAATGTATGCAAAGTCAACCAAAAAGCAAGTTGACAATCTACAGAAACAACAACAACAAAAAAGGAAGACTATATAATAACGCTTACTAACCAACTGGCTATTGCACTAGCTGCTCCTTCTAACTTACGATAACAAAAGACAGTCTCATGCTAAGGGATTGCATGTTTTCTATTGAAGCATTTGCAAAATCATCTTAAGAACGAAAAGCCTTTTAAAGAACTGTTTCGTAAAAGTGTTACAATTAAAACGATTGTGAAAATATTTAAAAATTTTTTTTAAACCGAAAAACAAAAGAAAAAGAAGTCCATGCGCTTGAGACATGTTTGCAGTTTTCATAACTATCAAGTAAATCTATAACTGGCAACTCACAACAGACAATGGTTTTGCTTCACAGCAACTTTTCAATCAAATATTTTCTTTTATAATAATTTACTAAAAATAATATGTCTAATATATTGGGTCAGAGAAAAAGTAATTTCGTTTCTTAGCTAACTAACTTCAACGTTTGTAAAAATTTTCATTGAAATTTGGTCCGTGGTTAGGTTAGATAGGGAAGTAGACGGACCCTACTTGAATAAAGGGATTCCACTTAGGCCAACATTTATTTCCATTGTGATACCACAATCCATATTCATGGCGGGAATCACACATTTGCTTGAGGAAACCAAGCCTAGTCCAAAAAAGTTATGCAAGAGCAGGACACTGACTCGTGAGACTCTCTCTTCCTCCTCGTTCTCAGACTCATAAATTTTGCAGAAATCATTTGACGAAATGTCAAGTCTTTTGGTATAAATGGTAAATGAAAGTCGTACGTAAGAATCGCTATTGAGCGATTCGCGGCCTTGCGATTTTTCGATAGAAGTAAATATATTCTCTTCAGATGTCGCCGTAGTCTAGTGGATAGTGTGTTGGCTTATTAGACGTAAGGCCACGGTCCAAACCACAGATCGGACATCAAAACAAAATTTTAAAAAATATTTCTTCGTTGACTTCCTCTCAGCAGGTTTCTGGCAAAAACTCTGAGTGTAAATAAAATTACCATAAAAAAGTTTCTAAAAAATCTCTCGTTCGGAATTGATTTTAAACTTTAGGTCCCGCCCCTCATATATAAAATTAACACACATAACATAAGAGGTGTGAGAAGCTAGGTCGTAATACTGACTGAAGGGTTGTAATGATGCAAAATATTTCTTCGAAAACATCCTTTCATCAGACTTCCGGCAAAAGCTCTGAGATTCACATACAAATTACCATGAAAAGTCGACTTTAAACTGTAGGTTCCGTCACTCATCTATAAAATGAACGCACACAACATAAATGGTATGAGAAACTATGTTAAGTCGTTAAGATGCCAGACGCAAATTATTTTACTTATGAAACTGTCCCTACAGTAAATACTTTGAAAAAGTTTTCGATAATTTTTTCGCACATTTCAGGCCATGTGTCCGTGATAATTTTAAAAATGTTGATTTCCAAATGTTTTGTCGTCAGAGAAGTATCCCAATAGAAAGAATATTTAATAAAGCTTGACGAATATCACTCAAACCGCTTAATTTTTTTGAAAATTGCTTATGCAATAAAGCCAAAAACGATAGTGTTACGCGACTCTTCAATTGTAGGTCATCCTGCGACCACAAAAGTCTGAAAGGTTTTTCTAGGACTAATTTCGAAAAAAAAAAGGTCCAAAGACATTGAAACACCATAATGCACACCAAACAAATATTGCTTTCTAAATCCTCTACGTTCAAGGGAGTTTCCGAAGTAGAAGTTTAACGCCGTCAAACTGCGTACTTTCTTTTGAATATTTTTCAAGCAATAATGCCCAACGTCTGACGTCATGGCAACGTTTTGTTACAACATCATATCGTCCTGCAAAATATATTCAATTGTAGATCATCATACGGCCATTGCCCACTGAATTGACAGCAACGGCTCACACAGGATTATTTACAAGAAATAACCGGCCCAAACTAATGTCTCCTAAACAGTCTCTTATATTCATCCAGTGGCTTTTTCACAATCTTTCCTAGGTTTTCTAAGTCCTGTATGGGATAATTTTGCTGGTTGGCATGGACACCCTGCTTGGAATAGCCATCATCTCTAAAGAGAATTTTATTCAACATCAATATTGAAAATATTGTTACGTAAATAGAAAATCTAGATATTGGTGTTTGCTTTTACATCGTTTAACATTAAAATTACAAACAAAAACTACAAAAACAAAAACAGTGAACTTGTTTACAACTTACTGCACTGTGTAATATAACAACAAACACAAGTAAACAAAAATTTACCAACAAACACCAGCATTTACCATACATGGTAAACAAGTAAACAAAAATATACCAACAAACACTACAGGAATAAATGTAAACAATATACACAAACAACAATAATGAAACAACGCTGTTGGCATTAATAGAGATCTCGAGAAGGTAAAGCCACGAACATTCGCCTTCAAAAACGACAAAGACAAAGCAGGCAACTGAGTTAGTAAAAGTTCAGTCAGTTTTGTGTGAAGACGTGGTGTGTTTGAAAAGAATAATCCTGGTTTGAAGATCTCCGTTATAAAAGATCAGTCGAACAATTGTCTAGTAATTGTTATTATTTATGCAAAGGGTATAAACAAAGGAATAATAAACAAAGCAATTACTGTTGTTACATCAAGTTGTTGTGTGAGCTCATATTTTAAACGTTTTTAAAAGGTAAAAACGTAACAGTAACTTGTTCATGTATGAAATATATGGTCTAGTAGGTAGAGTGTTGGCTCATTAGACGTAAGGCCTCGGTTCAAACCCCTGGTCAGGCATCTCCAACTAAACGAAATATGACAAAATATTTCTTCGGCGACTTCCTCTTAGCAGATTTCTGGCAAAAACTCTGAGAGTAAATAAAAATTGCCATGAAAAGTTTCTCAAAAACCTGTCGTTCGGAGTCGACTTTAAATTGTAGGTCCCACCATGCATGTATAAAAATTAGCACACACAACATAAGTGGTGTGAGAAATTAGGTCGTAATCCTGACTAAAGGATTGTAATGACCAATTACGTATGTATGTATGTGTGAAATATACGCCTGGGTGAGGGTATACACATATCAGTGTGAGAGACTGTAATGCTGTATGCACTTGTAAGTAGTTTATGTTTTTGCTATGTATTTCGATATGTTTGTTGCAAGGCAAATGACAAAAAGAAAATCACAACTCATTAGAAAAATTAATAAAGTGAACAATATGCTGCCACTGCTACTGATAATGTTGCTACTGAGGACTGAAAATTACTGAAATTTTCTTTCACATTTTTCACTGCTTTCCGCATATTTTGAAGCAGTAGCAAAAATATTTCATAAATATTTATCTTTCTGTTAAAGAATATACATATGTTTGTTTTAGTGTGTGTGTATATTTGCAATATATTTCGGTATACATGTATGCATGCAATCAGTGCCTTAGTGTGCATGCACATGTGAAAGAATATAATTTTACGAAATAATGCCAACAGAAAATTAAAATTTTTTTTGAGGAAAGTGGATATTACAAGTAAAAGTTCGTTTTCCATTTTCTGCATCGCTTACTTTAAAAAGAAAGTCAAATAAAAACAACTGAGATGAGGTTGTTAGAGATATGGAAAACTGTTGGGTATTTTGGTTTAATGGAACCAAGTTTCTTAACAAATGTTGGTATAACAATGTTTCATTAAGGCACTGCTTCTTATTTATTTTTCTTGTTTGTTTCATTGTTTTATTCTAATGGTCCTACCAACAGCCTAGCCAAGAGAACTGCCACACTTTCGCTCATTGTGTTGCCCATTGTGATACCACAGTCTGTTATATCCTGGAACTATCTGGGGCTTCAGATGAAGGCATTTAGACTCCGAATGTTCGTCCCTGACAAATCAGTAGATTTGCATAGTAGAAACCCAAGTGTCTGTTGCCCATACGTAGTGGCACTGAGCCTTTACCCAAGATCTAAAAAACATTTCCAACTCTTGCTCATTCTACAGAAGTCGTTGGCCATATAGTCAAGACCAGTTTGTCTTACATGGGTACATCGTACGTAATATCCAGTAATGACTGGAGATTAATCAGGCGTCATGTGTGCATTTTTTCCTGCATTGACTGAATTTGTTGCCTGTATCTGCGTATCTACTGCTGCAATATCAGTTCTAGATTTGCAAGTCAACAATGCAGTTCCCAATATAGAGAGCTCACCTAAAGACAATTGGCTAGATATCCAATATGGTAATTGACAGGAAACATCATAGCAGCAAATGAAGTGGTAGACTTGGAGTAGATTACTGGAATCAAAGCTTGCAAATCAAAACATCTTGATCCGAAGTAAAAATAGTTCCGAAAGACTGATTAAATGGAAACATTTTATTGTGGCCCTTTGTCCTAACTTTATCCCAAGCACAATGGGACATATGGGCCACCGAGTGAACTTGCTACCCATAACCCTCATTTATAAACTGGAACTAATCAAGCTTCATTAAATTTCATTTTTTCTCAGACGAATATTCAGTATTCTGTTAGCGCTATATCATTGACAGGCTACTGAGCGTTATAGGCACTTTTCAATAAGTTCAAAAAGAACTGCAAATATTTGAGAACATGTTAGGAGCGTATCCTGATATGCTGGAATAAAGTGAAATTGATTTTAATTGACAAATAGATGAATGCAGAGAATTGACCCGAAAGTTTGTTGCTAGTTCTAGCTCTGGCTAATTCATCCGATCAGTGACTACTTAATCTGGTCCTCACAACGGCATTCGATTTTCATAATTAAGGTCATTACGTTAGAACGCAGTATCATGACAGCCGGCTAGCTATTAGAAAGTAATATCCCCTTAGTGCTCACCATCGCATACTGTATTAGCGACACTTCAGTGTGGAAGATGTTGCAATGGTCTGTTAACCTTAGCGATTAAATTATACCTACCAAAACCTAAACTATGCCTCCACCAACATCTCCATTTAGCCTCCAAACAGTCCAGACGGTTTATGCAATCCATTTTTCCCGTGCATTCTTCCTGGTTATAGTATTCATACATACTGTTACATTTTTGCCTTTTAAAAACATTTACAAATACGAGCTCGTAGATGGCAAATAAAAAAAAATAAATGTGTGTTTAGTTTTAACTAAAATTTTTTATTGTTCGCAAAAATGTGTGTGCCGCTGTTCACAACTTGAAGTAAACAACAACAATTGCTTTTCTTTGTTATTCCTCTCTTTATACTCTTTGCATAAACAATAACAATTCCAGACAATTATTCGACAGATCTTTGTAACGGAGATCTTCAAACCACGATTATTCTCTTTAAACGCACTGCGCCTTCACACAAGACTGACTGAACTTTAATCACTCAGTCGCCTGCTTTGCCTTGGCTTTTATATTGCAAAGTAAACAGTCTGATGAATGTTCTTGAAGGCGAATATTCACGACTTCGCCTTTTCGAAATCTCTATAAATGTAAGCATAGTTGTTTACATCGTTATTTACATTTAGACAACTATGTTCTATAACATTCGAAGTCGAAAAAGTGTGTTTTGAGTTATGAGCTCTCAAAGTTTTCACGCGATATAATGTGTATTCTAAATAGATTTTTCCCTATAACTTCGGAACGGATCAGCGAATCTTAACCAAATTTTGACAGTGTTTAAGTTAGAGAACTTTGAATTTAAAAATTTAAATTAAAAGAATTAAAAACGTTCTAAGTGTTCTTAAAATGGAGGCGTCGATTTATTCTTGCAATGTTGTTTTTTTTTTTTTGTTTAGTCGTTTACCATTTTCTTTATGCTGGTGTTTGTTGTTATATTATGTAGTACGATAATTTTTAAACAGTTTTGTTTACTGCATTATTTTGTTTTTGTAGTGTTTCTTTATAATTTTAATACTAAGCGATGTAAAAGCAAAACATCAGTATTTTGATTTTTCAATTCCGTAACAATAATTGATCATTACAACCCTTCAGTCAGGCGGTTACGACCAAGCTTCTCAAATCACTTATGTTGTGTGTGTTAATTTTATACATATTTAAGTGGCAAGGGGACCTACAGCTTAAAGTCAATTCCGAACGACAGATTTTAGACAAACTTTTTCAGGATAATTTTATTTGACTATCAGAGCTTTTGCCAGTAATCTGCTGAGAGGCAGTCGCTGAAGAAATATTCTTTCAAATTTCGTTTTGTTACAGATGTCGGACCTAGTGTAGTGGTAGTATGTATTCAATGTTTACGAAAGTTCTCAAGTCCCTTGGGATGCTCGAATGGTCCAGTATTTGATCCATGACACTACCCATCACCCATAAGCGTTGTTTACTATTAGCTACTGATCGCTGTCAATATAGGTCCAGCGGAAAAGCTGTAAAATTATTTACAGCCCCGATGTAGGTGTACAGATAATAACGCTGCAGGCAGATCTTCGTCCTCTCCGTTTTTAGCTGGGATTGGTCATCTTAATAGAGCCGATACCTTATTGGAAGTATAGAATGAATGAATGAATGAAAGATACCATTTTCATCCAGTTCAGTGCAGTAGAATAGCGTATCTCATCCTGTGCAACTGTCGAAGACACTTTCTCTATTCTAATCTCAGTTAATACTAGTGTATCATCTAAAACACAGGGTCACTCATACAGAATGAAATATTTTTCAACCAAGTATCATAATCGTTTGTGAAATTTTCTCATTTCGTTTCTCTTTCATTTTGACATTTCAAATATAATTTAATTTGTTTTTAACTTAATTTGCCATTTTTTTTAATAATTTTGTAAACATTTTTTTTTCAACAATTTCTTTTTATCAATTTATATTTATTATTATTTATTTATTTATTCATCTAAATTCGTGGGAAGGCTGACAATATGCCGCAAGGTGACATAAAATTGTATCTGTTGAACAATACCGGTGGTAAATTATCCAAATCATCCGGCATAAAAATCGAATATTCCGTATCCGATGAAATGGAATTCTCCAGGCGATTATCGATAAAAACGCGTAAGAAATTGATGCAAAGATTGTTTCGAAAAGATGAAGATGAATATCAACCTGAACTTGATAATATGGGACGTTTATATTGGAAAGACACGGTCTCTGCGTCTGTGCGTCAGTGTACAAAAGAACACATAAAACCACCGCCCGCGATATTGAGTAATGCACAGAAGACACACTGTGACATTTTGTTTAAAGTGTTTTCCGATTAAACGGAAAAGTGCGGAAGGTGTGTGGAAATTGTGGAAAAATGTTTGCAAATCAATGTAAAAAAAATTAAAGAAATAAAAAATTAAAAAAAAAATATTTTGTGGAAATCATTGGGTCTCCTGGGTAATTCAGCAAATTGATGTTTAAATTTTAAATGTCTGCGCACTGTAAAGTGAGCAACAAAAACTATCTGCACTTTAATAATATATGTGTAGAGAATAACCGCTTGCTTGCCATTTTAACTCCTCTGGAAATGTGAAAATTTTTAAAAAACTTTTGTGTTTGCTTTTGTTAAGGACCGTATTACCCAAACTCAGTCATTCAAACAAACGAAATATTAAAGAGCATAAGTTTGCCTAACTCCTACCCAAGTGATATGAATGAACCCATATGATATGAATGCTGTAACGCTCAGCCATTTCTGCGAGAGGCTAGCGTTAGCCAAAAGCAATGCTAAAGACCATAATATTACAACCCAATGCCTTAATTGTCGCTTGGCAAAGTGAAACTATACTCATAGCTCTACCAGAGATACTGTCGTTCTTAATAATCATTACCGCAACTTTTATTACTAAAACTTCCGGCTGGAAGATGTTACAATGGTTCGATAACCCTATGAAGTGAATTATACCTGCCGATACCGAAAATATTCCTCTACACAAGGCATCATTTAGTCATGAGATGCACAGAGTCATTTACGATAAGCGCCGTATCATTTTTTCATACCCTTCTATTTGAAATGAATGGCTTGAATTAAGTGGCCATGGCCTTGTAGGTAGTGTGTTGGCTTATTCAACATCAGGCCTCAGTTCAAACCCCAGCTCAAACATCTCCAATAGAATGAAATATAATGAATTATTTCTCCTCTATGCAGATTTCTAGCAAAAACTCTGAGAACAAAATAAAATTGCAATGAAAAGTTTCGCAAAAATCTTTCGTTCGGAATCGACTTTAGACTGTAGGTCCCGCCACTCATGTATTGAATTTAACACAAACACAACATAAGTGGTGTGAGAAGCTAATGACGCTATAGAACATGGTAGTAGATTTCGATTTCCGAGCTATTCATTGCGTATAAATCTATTAGATTCGATTCATCTAGCTAAGAATTAACAATTCCTTACCAAGACGAACATCCGGCTTCAAGATCATTCATTAGACTGTTTATGTTGGCATATAAAAGGCACGACAAAGCGCAAGCAATGGAGCAAGTAAAAATTTCATCAGTTTTGTGTGAAAACGCGTTGTTTGAAGAGAATAATCATGGTTTGAAGATCTCCGTTACAAAGATCTGTCAAAAAATTCTTTAGTAATTGTTATTGTTTATGCAAAGAGTTATGTATAAACATACATATGTATGCCACTCTAACATTATAATGCTATATCAATTGTAATTCATTAACATAATTTATTCTTCTTTTAACATTTTTCTTTAATTTTCATTTTTATCAAATATTTTCTTAAATATCATTTTTTATGTAATACTCTTTATTTTTAATATTATCAACTATTTTCCTAATTACTAATTATCTCTTTTTACTCTTTACTTATAAATTATCAAATATTCCCTTATTGTTAATCCTGTTAATCCCGTTAAATCATACGATTTTTGTAAAGTATAAATAAGCTTTCGCTTTTAAAGATTGTTTAATTAAGAAAAATTCGTTGAAGTGACAACATTAAATAAATATTGATTCTAAATAAAGATCATTCTTTTACTGGCGCAGTCGGGTTTACGAACTACATTTAAAATTGTTAAATTAATTTGAAGTGAAAAAAAAAGCAGAAAAATTATTAAACACTTGTTTCTAATAAAACTAAAAAGTGAAAAGGTATTGCAAAAACATAAGAAAATAAAGAAATATTTTTGTATATAAAATCACAATACTGACATTTTTTTCCAATAAAAAGTGTGATAAAATATAGTTAAACAATATAAACCAAATATAACTTAAATAAAAAAAAAAAAAAAAAAAAAAAACTTTGAATAAAAATATATACAACAGAGAACTGCATGAGTTGATTCACTTTCACTGTCCATTCACTTGTAATTTGCTTTTGTTATGTTGTTTAATATCAATATTTTTTAATGATATTGCTTGTACTGTTGACTATCTAACAACTGAATGTAATATACTCACTTTTGTTTTTTATGTACTGTTAGCATGAATATATAAAAAAATTTTTACTGTTGTTTGATTGTTTTGTATAGAAATCAAATAACTCACAAAAGCATATGACATTTTGAATTGACTCAGTATGAAACTTTAAACGAAAAATTGAAAAACAATTTGAAAGTTTTTAAAAAATTCAATACAATGAGTTCCAAGCTGTTAAGAAATATTGAAAATGAAGTTTACCGTATAAAAAAGAACACAATTAGTAGAAGCACGGCTTGTTTCTTGCATCCGCCAACCAATTCTTACCTTAATGATAACAATTTAGAAGAAGTAAAAGCGTTTTGTATTTCCGAAATTACGAAGTCTGTATCGTCTTCTCCAAGTCCAATTCATTATTTAACGCTTGATGAACCACCACAAGAATTCCAATTATTTTTCTCAAATTTTATTCAAGCAAAACTATCCGCTACGGAAAGTATATCCGATGAAGTAAATCGTTACAGTTATTTAAGAATGAATATTGATATGAACTTTGATGTGTTGCAATGATGGCAAAACCACACTTCGGAATACCCTCGTTAACCAAACTTGCCCAAAACATTTTGAGTATTCCCGCAAGTAGTGCGGCTTCCGAACGCGTATTTTCCGCCGCAGGTAACACATAATCACCAAAAAGCGTAATCGAATTGAGCCACAAACTGTAATTAATTTACTTTTCCTGAATTCAGTTTATAAGTATGAGGAACGCAATTATTTATTTATTATATTTACAAAATGTACATAATATGTATGTACTAAATAATATAATATTTATATTATAGTAAATTATAAAACTTCTCGGTTCACTTGAAATGCTACATAAAGCAACATGTGTTGGAAGAGTTTTTTAAAAAGTATTCAAAACACTCATTCTGATTCGTTGCTTTTGTGAATCATATAAATAAACAGAAGTAGCAAGCAGTGACAAGCAATTCTTGACAATAGTCTCGTTTATTTGAATCATGTATTAAAATATTTAATTTTTTTACTGTCATGTACTAGCTCAATATTCATTTTAGAAAATACAAAATTATGCCATTTGATTCACAATCATGCAGATCTCTGATATACAATATATAAAATACAATGATAATTAACATAATCGTTATTATTTAAAATAAATAATTATCATTAACTATAAAGAAAATAATTTCTAAAAGAACTGACCTTGAAAATGTATGGTCTTTATAACAAAATAATAAACTAAAAATAAATATAACAACAACTTCATTACGAACTTAATGTAAATTTATTGTGCAGCATAAAACGAAAAAAAAGACGTGAAGCGCACAACACAAATTACAACAATAAAAATCAATAAGTTAGATCACCTACAGAGAGAATTTTGAGAAAACAACAACTACTACAAATATTAAAACTACAACAACTATTAAAATCAATTACAAATATTAAAACTTTTAAAATCAACAACAACATCACAAACCGGTTTTGCCAGAGAGTGAGCAAGAGGCTTGTGGAGACAGAGGCGAGAATTAACCGAAGATGTCTACAGCAACAATGATTCCCTTCCAGCTATTAGCCGATGTCCCTAAGTTTGGGGGGAAACCAGAGGAATTGGAGATGTTTATTAAAAATGTTGAAGCAATCCGTCAACATGTTGATTCAACATTTAAAGAAATATTTGACTTGAGAATACGCAACAAAATCGTGGATGAGGCTAATGTGTCGCTGATTAACAATAACAATCCAACGAATTGGGAGGCGGTTAAGGTAATATTAACTATTAATTTTAGTATTTCTGATAGTGTAGAAAGTATTATTAATAAAATAAAAACTTCGGAAATAAGAACCTCGATTAATCAATTTTATGATTATATAGAATCACTTAAGACAAAATTAAATTTAAAAACAAGTCTTGATAGAGATAATGAACGATGGTACAATTGTGCAAATAATGAAAAAATGGTTTTGAAAATTTTTATTGGGAAATTGCCTAATGAACCCAAACTTGTGTTAAAATCTAGAAATCCATCTTCTATGCTAAATGCAAAAGAAATTTTGATTGAAACAGAATATTTTTACGTGTACAAATTTCAAAGTTCACAATTTTTACAGGCATCTTCTTCTAATATGAATAATATTAGTGATTTTAATGTTAATCGAAAGAAACATTTTTCTCGAAAAAATTCAGGAAATATTAATAGTAATTTACAATACCAAAATAATAATAATAATTTTGAAAATCCAAATTTTTTAACTCGAAATTTTTATCGAAGCGGAAATTCTTATAATACAAATAGTGGAAATTTTGGAAATGAAAGCTATGACAATAGTAGAACTTTTAGAGGAAATTATAGTAATATTAGTAGAAATAACGCAAATCAAAATGTAAATGGTAGCGGACAGACAAAAAGTAGTAGAAACGAATATCCTATGGACGTAGATTGTGTTGAAGTGTCAAATTTTCGGCTTCAGGCCGAAGAAATTTACCCTGTATAGTGTTGAAAACAAAATCTATTCCAGTAAAATTTTTGATAGACACAGGTTCTGGTACTACAATTGTTAGAAAAGGTTTATTTCATTCTTCTTTTCAATCTGAGTTAGAACATCCTATTATTTTAAATACTATTTGTTCGAAAACAGTAACTACAACTAAAGTTACTATTCCTTTCTTTAAAGAATTTAATTTACCTAACTCCAAACTTGAACTGTTAGAGACCGAAATATTTAATGAATTTGATGGAATTATAGGCTGTAATATTTTGAAACCATTGGGTGCAAAAATTGATTTGAATGAAAATATGTTAATAACCAATAATGCAAAAATTCCAATAATATTTGAAAAATCTTCGAAACCGTACAATGAGAAGGATATCTCGTACTTTGAAAACATAATCATAGATATAAACTTCAATGAACCGAGAATTAGTTATCTGAATGATAAATTGAAAGCGGAAAATTTGAATGACGAGGAATTAATAGAGTTGACAAAGCTAATTAAAGAATTCAAAACAGTTTTTTATATAGAGGGTGAGCATTTATCATCTGTTGGTAAATATAAGCATATGATACCTACGATTAATAATATTCCCGTGTACAGTAGAACATATCGTTTTCCACAAGTCCACAGCTCTGAAGTTGAGAAACAAGTTAGTGAGATGTTAAAATCGGGGATAATAACTAAGTCCTGTAGTCCATATAATGCTCCCATTTGGATAGTTCCTAAGAAATTAGATAATTCTGGCGAACAAAAGTGGAGAGTTGTGGTAGATTACAGAAAACTAAATGAGGTGACTATTGAGGATAAATTTCCTATTCCCAATATGGAGGATTTATTCACAAAATTAGGAAGTTCTCAATATTTTAGCACACTCGACTTAGCAAAGGGGTTCCATCAAATCCCAATTTCACCCGAAGACAGGCATAAAACGGCATTCTCCACGCCAACGGGACATTATGAGTTTAACCGTATGCCCTTCGGTTTGAAAAATGCGCCTGCATCTTTTCAAAGGATGATGAATGAGGTGCTACATGATTTTATAAACAACATTTGTGTTGTTTACTTAGATGATATTTTGGTGTTTTCTACATCACTTCAGGAACATATAGTTTCCTTGAAGAAAATTTTTCAAAGACTGTCAGAGTATAATCTCAAAGTACAGGTAGATAAGTGTAATTTTTTCAAACGTGAATCTGAATATTTAGGACATATTATTACTCCGGATGGTATAAGGCCAAATCCGGATAAAATCAAAATTATTCAAAAAATTCCGATTCCAAAAACAATTAAAGAAATCAGATCATTTTTAGGTTTAACTGGTTTCTACAGAAAGTTTATAAAAGATTATAGCCGAATAGCTCTCCCTATTATTTCAAATTTGAAAAAAGGTTCAATAATTGACGCTAATGACCAGAATTACATTGATTGCTTTAGTAAATTAAAGACAATTTTATGTACAAATCCTGTTCTGGCATATCCCAAATTTGACAAATTATTCGTTTTAACAACCGATGCTAGTAATGGAGCATTAGGAGCAGTGCTTTCCCAAAATGGACATCCAGTTTCTTATGCGTCAAGGACATTAAGCAAGCACGAACTTAATTATAGTGCCATTGAAAAGGAGCTCTTAGCAATTGTTTGGTCAGTTAAATATTTTAGGCCATATTTGTTTGGCAGAAAATTTAAAATTCAAACAGATCATCGTCCCCTAACATGGCTAAATTCATTGAAAGAGCCTAATATAAAATTACAAAGGTGGAAGATTCAACTGAATGAGTACGACTTTGACATAGAATATATTAAGGGCAAAACTAATGTAGTAGCAGATTATCTTAGTCGTCTAGAAGTGAACGTTCTACAGGAGGAGCAAAATCCTAGCTCGGATTTAGCAACAATTCATAGTGGACAGGATAATTTAAATAACCATATTTTTATTTCAGAGTCACCTATAAATATATATAAAAATCAAATTATAATTATGTTGGGAAATAGTTTCAGATATGAAAAGGAAAACGTATTTAAAAATATAAGACACAAAATTACATTAAAGTATTATTTTGAAGAAAAGTTATTGGAATTTTTGAAAAAAATATTGCCAATAAAGGGTACTGTAGGAATTTTTTGTAGTAATTTGGAAATATATAAAAATTTACAACAAACGTTGATCCATTTTTTTTTCTAATGTACCAGGAATGAAGTTTGTTAAGTGTACAAATTTTATAAAAGATGTTTTAGAGAAAGAAAAACTATTGAATATACTGGAAAAATTTCATAATGATAAGAATCACAGAGGTATTGAGGAAACCTATTTAGAATTGAGAAAAATAGTATATTACCCGAATTTGAAAAAGGAAATACACAAATTCATTAATAATTGTGTCGTGTGTAATATGTGCAAATTCGACAGATTACCTATTCGAAACAAGTTTTGTGTGACTGAAACACCCTTAAAATCAAATGAAATTGTACATATGGATATATGGTTTTTAAATAAGAATACGACATTTTTATCATGTATCGATAAACTGACAAAACATGTATCTATACATTATTTGACTGATAAAAATTCTGTAAGTATTGTTGAAAAAATTCGAGAAAGATTTGCCATTTTAGGAAAACCGGTAAAAATTATAGCAGATAATGAATTTAATACTGCTCTTATGAGAAATTTTTTGAGGTCAGAGAATATAAATTATCACTTTACTTCTCCAAATACACACACAGGAAATTCAGACATTGAACGATTCCATCTTACACTTAATGAACATATTAGGTTGTTTAAATTGCAACAAAAGGATCAGGATCTCGACGATAGGTCTTTGGTATATAAATCAGTAGACATTTATAATGATTCAATTCATAGCACAATTGGTGTTAAACCTAATGATCTATTGCACAACAAAATTGACTCATCAATTTGGAAAAATTTACATGATACTGTTCATGGAAAAAAACTAAGAAGAATTGCGAAGGCTAATGAAGATGGCCAGGATTGTCATGAATTTGGAGAACGAGAATTTGTTAAAAATTTAGGATTTAATAATTTAAAACAGAAACCAAAATATATCATAAAACAAGTAAAAGAAAAGAAAGATACACATTTTTTGGACGAAAAGGATTGTAAACGTGATAGACAAATAATAAAAAGAAATTTTAAATATCAAAATCAAATACCCGATGAAAAATTTGAAAGGAAATTAACCGGCAGAAATTATACAAATAAAAAAAAATAAGATTCATAAAATTTCCATTCCATTCCATTGTTCATTATAGCTCTAGTAAAACTTGTTACACAAATAAGTATACATATATAAAAATTTATGTAAAATAAAGAGAAAAAAAAATTTTAAATTGTATACATATATTTATATCACTATATATTAAAAATATTGTAATACAAAAATAAAATAAAAAAAATGAAATATTTAAAAACTTTGTAAAAAAAAATTAATTGGCTTTAAGGAATATAAATTTTTGTAAAATTTATGTTATATAAATAGATAAAAAAAAAAATATTATTAATTATTTTTTGAAATATGTACATATAATACATTCCAGGAGTAATGTATTGTCGAAGGGTGGGGGAGTTATGTATAAACATACATATGTACGCCACTCTAACATTATAATGCTATATCAATTGTAATTCATTAACATAATTTATTCTTCTTTTAACATTTTTCTTTAATTTTCATTTTTATCAAATATTTTCTTAAATATCATTTTTTATGTAATACTCTTTATTTTTAATATTATCAACTATTTTCCTAATTACTAATTATCTCTTTTTACTCTTTACTTATAAATTATCAAATATTCCCTTATTGTTAATCCTGTTAATCCCGTTAAATCATACGATTTTTGTAAAGTATAAATAAGCTTTCGCTTTTAAAGATTGTTTAATTAAGAAAAATTCGTTGAAGTGACAACATTAAATAAATATTGATTCTAAATAAAGATCATTCTTTTACTAAAGGGTATAAACCGATGAATAACAAAGAAAAGCAATTGTTGTTGTTTACATAAAGTTGTGAACAGTGGCATACAGAATTTTGCGAACAGTAAAGAATTTAATTAAAACTAAACAAAAATTTATTTTTATTTTATTTGCAATCTACGAACTCATATTTTAAACGTTTTTAAAAAGTATAAACGTAACAATATATAAACATCCAATTAATTTTTCGCCCCACTGTGCACGTGTTAGACAATTCGTCAGATTTACTGCTTTGGTTGACATTTTCATTGTTGCTGCGTTGCACTCATGCAAATGTTGCTACCTATTGTGTTATTCTATTGTTGTTGCTGTCAATGTTGTTGTTGCCGCTGTAATTTTTTGTTGGTGCTGTTTAAAATGCATTTGTGCAGTAATTTTTGTTGTAAGTATGAGTACGTACGTGTGTGCTATTTGACGTGTATCGTATGTTACATGTCTACACTTGAATTCATATTTGCCTCTATTTTTCTCCACTTGAATGTGATGCTCATAAGAATAGAAGCTGGATTCTTTTTTTTCACCATTTTTTGTCATTCTTGTGGGTGTTTTGTTATTGTGTGTGGTAATGTTTGGGCCAAGTATTTTACCAGAACTATTGTTTAAAAAAAAAAAATTATTATAAAGGGTCCGCCAATTAACTTTTTTTTTTGAAAATACTTTAAAAAAACTAGTGAATATTTTTTCAAATTTCTTTTTTTATTTGAAAGTACAATCCTTCCGGTTAATAATGGAAAATAATTTCATTCAAATGGCTGCCTCGGCTGGCCATGCAGTAGTCTACACCAAAAGATGCCGATTTTGGCAAAAAATCATCTTTTCAGATGAAGCTCATTTTGATCTTGGCGGGTATGTAAACAAGCAAAATTGTTGAATTTGGGGCACAGAAAACCCGCACGCATACATCGATCTGTAGGCTACTGCATGGCCAGCCGAGGCAGCCATTTGAATGAAATTATTTTCCATTATTAACCGGAAGGATTGTACATTTAAATAAAAAAAGAAATTTGAGAAAATATTCAGTAGGTTTTTTAAAGCATTTTCAAAAAAAAAGTTATTTGGCGGACCCTTTATATACTGTGTATAAAAAAATTATTTTAAACAAAAGAATACGAAAAAAAAATCATGTAAACACGAATGATTCCATCTTTTTTACTGTTTGCCTTTTATTCTAATGAAAAAGTAAGAAACGAGTCTCATCTGTCGCTTGAAAGTAATGAAAATTACAATTTTCTATGATTTTTTGTTTTACTTTGATAGAAATTAAATTAAAAAAAAAATTTTTTTATTATTTTGAATGTTATTGAATTACCGGGCTGATGGAAATTGATGTCCGGATTCAGTAAGAGTTTCTATTCAGGGCAATGAACAATATTATGAACATTAGCTGGAGGCCAATGGATGAGTGCAGTGTTTCCGTTGTTTATAGAATTGTGAATTGGATAGGGTGTCACTGAATCTGCATTAACATTAAGATTATAGACAAAAGTTACAAAACTAAAAATAAGTAAACAAAAATATACCAACAAAACACCGGCATAAAAAAATTTATAAACAAGTAAACAATAATGCAACAACAAACACTACAAGAATAAATGTAAATAAAATGCAGAAACAAAAATAATGAAACATCGTTGTTTACATTTATAGAGATCTAGAGAAGGCGAAGCAACGAACATTCGACTTCAAGAACATTCATCAGACTGTTTACGTTGCCATATAAAGAGCAAGGCAAAGCAGGCAACGAGGTCAGCAAAAGCTCAGCCAGTCTTGTGTGACGACACGGTTTTTGAAGAGAATAATCCTGGTTTGAAGATCTCCGTTATAAAGATCTGTTGAACAATTGACTAGTAATTGTTATCTGGAAAAGAGTCTAAAGAAGAATAACACACAAAATAAATTGTTGTTGTTTACATCAAGTTGTGAACAGTGGCACACAGAATTGTGCGTACACTATAGAATTTAATTAAAACTAAACACAAATTTATTTTTATTTTATTTTCAATCTACGAGCTCATATTTTCAACGTTTTTAAAAGGTAAAAACGTAACAATATAATGACATGCGTACGTTAAGTTTAAGGGCATATATGATAAATGCACGCCCTATCGCACATAGAAAGTTCTCCATAATTTTAGCAGAATGGTATTAGCAAGGTTTTAGGATGCTTGATTTCGTTACTGTGCAAAACATTTTAGTGCGCAGCACTAGTTTTTGACTATTCAACATCCATGAAGCCTCACGATCTATATCTAACTAAATCGATAACATTTTGCTTGATTGACATTTGCTTGTATGATCGTTTTAACCATACAAGATTCAGAGGTTAGAATATTAAGTTGAACCATTTCCTTGTTGCAGAGAAGTTACGCTTAGGAATAGCGCTACAAGATTTATATGCTTTAGTATGCAACGAAAGCTAAACGTCCGCTTACATTTCGGTTAACTCCGTCCATTCTTATCGTATCCCAACTACATTGATGTACCAACACCTCTCACTCCTTGCGTACCACTGCGAACTGTTGGTTCGGAGGACTATTGAGTGAAGAGAGCACAAGAAGGGAGAAGAGAAGAAGTTGCATTGGTATAAAAGTAGAAACAATGCTGAAAAATTTTACAAAAGCGTCAAGCGTCGATCCGAAGATTTTCAGTTTGGAGCATATTATTCCATTGATGGAAAAGGTAACTTGGTTACAGATTCACAAGGGACTTTTTTGGATGGCATTAGATCCAATATTACGGTCTAAAACTTTACCTCCGACACTCTCAAGGAATTTATTTACCTTGGCTACGCTGTTACCAGCGAAAATGATGTTGGTGTGGAGGACATCAGTCAGCGTCTTGTCAACAGGCACAATCATGGTCTCTCGTATGAGGGAACTAATGCTTTACAAGAAGCTTTTCTTCCCCATATTTCTTTATGATGGAGAAGTATGAACATTTTAGCTGACAGTTGAAGCTTTGGGAGTATTCGACAGAAAAGTTATACGCTAGATATTCATACATAGTTTAGTTTTATAGCGACATGATTGTTAGATCGTATTGCCCTTCATGTCCAGACATTCATTCCAGTGCAAATTGACGATGATTACCACATCCAGTCCATGATTGATATGTATGTACTCTTCAACGACATGGGACTTTTCATTATATTATAACTTGGATTACGCAATGTAGCTCATAGTAGCCGGCTCTGAGCCCTTTAACAGTTTTCTAGTATGTTTTCTGCATTGTTGCCTTATAATTATTTTCTATTTTCGTTCCTTTTTGTATTTGAATATTAATAACACATCAGGGCAAATAATGTATAATGAAGCTAAAGATGAGAGAAACAAAAAATTATGTTTCGTTGTATTAATTACCGCATGAAATATGTATGGAAACTTACACATACAGCCTCAAGTCTTACAACAACAAAAATAGCAAACAAAAAAACTGCCATGATAAATAAACAGACGAATATTTAGTAGCCGTCCACCAATTTACTCATGCTTGTGCTTAGGCTTCCAATACGCCCTGATTCGAGTTTATGGTAGTATATGGCTCTTCTGTGCAGAGTAAAAATAATTACTTTTTGTTGTATCTTTTTCTTTGGTATTTAAAAAGGAACAACAACAAATTATTGTTGTTTAATGTAATGGACACCAAGAAGTAAATGAATAACAAATAGAAGAAAAACAAACGAAAATAGAGAAAAAAAGTGTTTAATCCTTAAAGCCCATAATATTTGACCCTAGTGCATAAATATCAGGCGGAATTAGGCCGCTGGTATGATTTATGAGTTAGTTGTTTGTTCACAAGGCAGGCGGCCTACAGTTTAAAGTCATCTCCGATTTTAGCCAAACTTTTTCATGACAATTTTCTTTAACTGCCAGAGTTTTTGCCAGGAATCTACTGAGAGGCAGTAGCTGAAGAAATATGCTTCAAAATTTCGTTTTGTGGGAGTATGTATTCAATATTTACAAAAGTTATCAAGTCAGTCAGGTATTCTTTAATGGTCCAATATTGGATCCATGACAATACCCATCACCCATAAGCGTTTTTGACTATTAGGTACTGGTATCTATATGGGTTCAGCGGAAACAGCTCTAAAATTATTTACAGCCCCGATGTAGGTGTACAGATAATAACGCTGCAGGCAGATCTTCGTCTCCTCCGTTTTTAGTTGGGATTGGTCATCTTAACAGAACCGATACCTTATTACAAATATAGAGAGCAATGATAGAGACCATTTTCATCCAGTTGAGTGCAGTAGATTAGCGTATATCATCCTGTGATACTGTCGAAGACATTCTCTATATTTTAAACTCAGTCAGAACTAGTGTATCTGAAATACAGGGTCACTCATACAGAATGAAATATTTTCCAACCATGTATCGCAGTTAAGGGCTTCACCTAATCCAAGGCGAATTCATTAACGAGGTGGGAATAGTATTACAATAAGTACAACAATACAAAAACAACAGGGATTTTGTTTTTGTAAAAATGTACACATCTTGTCAAAAAAATTAACCCTCAAACCTCCATAGGAAATTAGTTAAAGCAATTAAAAAAAACTAAATAAATTTTATATATTGAAAATTCTTATGAATTTTATTATTACATTACATAAGGTGCTGCAGTAACCTGTAAATTAAAAAAAATATCAGCTGCAAACGTTATTTCCTATAATAACAAATTTTCAACAGAAGATTGGTCCAATTTGTTTTAATCCCTATATCCCAATCTTCAGAAAGAGAATTTGTTTTAAAAATAACACACAAGTTATTTCAGTCATAATTTAGGCTCCTAGTTGGAGACATGAATTTTTTTTTTTTTTTTGTAATTCATCACTCTTACCTAAATAACTATAAATATATGTATTTAGTGCTAAAGGCTTAAATATTGTTACTCATCTTGCAACAATTTTAATATATACATACTCTTCAGTCAGGATTATGATCTAGTTCCTCACACCACTTATGTTGTGCGTGTTAATTTTATATATGAGTGGCGGGACCTACAGTTTAAAGTCGACTCCGAGCGACAGATTTTTGAGAAACTTTTCATGGCAATTTTATTTACTCTCAGAGTTTTTGCCAGAAATCTGCTGAGAGGAAGTCGCCGAAGAAATACTTTTTGTGTTTCAATTTGATGTCTGGCCTGGGGCTCGAACCCTGGCTTTTCGTCTTATAAGCCAACACACTACCTACTACGGCGACTTAATTCTAATATATAATTGGCTTTAAAATAGTAATCCTAAAGAATTTCCAGAGTGCGTATCGTTAAGGATACATGCGGTACATATGAGGGTTTATGACTAATATGAATACGAAATTGAATATCGAAACAAAATACACAAAAAACAAACATTTTTTTTGACATTGTTACTTACATCAGCTGGTAAAGAAAACCCACCTCGTTAATGAATTCGCCTTGACCTAATCGATTTTGAAATTTTCTCATTTCTTTCGTTTCTATTTCATTTTGACATTTCAAATATAATTTCATTTAATTTTCATCTGTTTTTAAATTAATTTCCCTTTTTTTAATAATTTTTTTATTTAAGAAATTTCATCTAAATTCACTGGAAGGAAGACAATATGCCGCAAGGTGACATAAAATTTTATCTGTTGGATAATCTAGTGCATAATATCAGGCCAAATCAGGCCTCTGACATGATTTATGATGGCTTTCAGAAGACTACTGCGGTTAGTGGTTTAACCCCACAAGAAAAAATTCAACAGGATGAAATCTCATGATCGCGACGGTCTGTACACACCAGTTCCACATTAGATAACCATGCCCTCGAATCGCTAGTACGGAATATTCAATGTATCAAGAGCTACGTCATGGGTGTCCAGGTAATTCAATTCCGGCCAAAAGGTGTGGATAATCATCGACTAATACTACTCGACCTTGACGTAATTATTAAGGAAATATGAACCAATGACGCCGCCAGACCAAAATTCACACGAAACACTAACTTTTTCGACATGTATTAAGCGTAATAAGGATTGATATCGTCCCCACATTCAACAATTTTTTTCTTCAAGTACCCGTTTATTCAGAAATGAGCCTCAAAGATGGAGATGATTTTTCGGTGAAAATCGGGGTGACTTGCCAACTGCTCTAGAGACCATTTAGCGAACACATGTCGTTCTTTATAGTCGTCCGTGATGATTTAGCAAAACAGACTGAATAAATGCTTCAACAAGCTGTTTCAACTATCAACGTTTGGAAGTAATGATCATCAACCATACTTTCCACCCTGTTTAGGAGCCTACAAACGTAAATAATTGGTCATTTACAGACCTGGCTGCTCAGACCACTTATGTTGAGTGCTTTAATTTTATACATGAGCGGCGGGACTTACAGCTTAAAGTCGACTCCGAACGAAAGATATTTTTAGAGAAACTTTTCATGACAATTTTCTATTTACTCTCATAGAGTTTTTGCCAAAAATCTCCTGAGAGAAAATAGCCGAAGGAAATATTTTTAATTTTTATTTTATTTTTTTATTTATTTTTATTTTTTAATTTTTAAACAACAACAATTGCTTAATTTGTTATTCCTCTGTTTATACCCTTTACATAAACAATAACAATTACTAGGCAATTATTCGACAGATCTTTGTAACGGGGATCTTCAAACCACGATTACTCTCTTCAAACACACCGCTTGTTCACACACAGAACTGAATGAACTCTACTTATGGCCCTAGAAATAATTTAAATGTTAAAAAATATAAGAAATCTTTAAGTATAGGCTGACACTATCGACATTGCATTTCTCGGCAACAAGAAACGAAATATGATTGCCTATGAAGCAAATGTGTTTTTATTCTCACTGTACCACATACCCTCTATTATTATATGCCTGCAAATATTTCAATTTTAATGGTGATTGTTTTCACAAAAAAACAAAATTTTGAAATATTTTATTTTAAATTTTTGATTATTTAACATTTTCGCACATTGTTTATACGCACAATGAATTTTAAGATTTATTTCTTTCATTCTTTTTGGCAGAAATTATTTTGTAATAGAAATACTCAAATCCTCAGGAATACATAGCAGAAGTAAATCATAAAAGTATTTCTACATGCCTACTAAAAATGCAGACAGATGTAAAACAAATTGTTCAAAATAGAAAAAGAATACATTTTTTGAAATATTTTTGGCACCCTACGTACAATAATAAAACAATTATTCAATGGCTTTCATAGAACAAATCAGTTATATTCGCTTTACACGCAGCTGAACTTCTATTTCGAATCTGTTCTGGTAACAGTCGAATTGACTGACGTCGGGTTGCTTGTGTTCTCGTCATTAACCAATCGATTCGTCATGACATGTATCAAGTGAAATGCTAACGCTGCCTGTAGTACTATAGAGCCTATAGAAATAGGCAAAGAAAAACGTTTAAAATATGAGCTCGTAGATTGTAAATAAAAGTAAAAATAAATTTGTGTTTAGTTTTAATTAAAATTCTTTATTATTCCCATAATTCAGTGTGCCACCGTTCACAACTTGATGTAAACACCAACGATTTGCTTCGTTTGCTATTCTTCTTTACACTCTTCTGAGTAAATACTAACAATTGTTCGACTGATCTTTATAACGGAGATCTTCAAACCACAATTATTCTATTCTTCACACAAGACTGACTGAATTTTTAGTGTATTATAAGAAAATTTAAAAAAAATCTTATTTAAATTCTTTTCCCTGAAATTAAATTTTGCATTGCCTGCTCGAATTTCAATGTAAAATTTTTGGAAACAATTTTTTTTGTTCATTTTCCCAAAGACACCTGTCAGTTATTGAACAAAAAATTTGGACAACTTTTTCTACACTACTGCCGCATATCCTGCAAAGGATGTTTTAACTTTTTATTTTTTTTTTTTAATTTTTGTTTAGTTACAATGCACAATACATGTGCAGAGTATTTAAATTTTTTCTTTCTATATTTTCTAAAAATTTTTGTGAGTCCTATTAAACTAATCTGCATTTCGAAAGATAGAATGAAAACTGTAAAAAAAAATTTTAAAAACATACTTCTCAGTCCCATAGAAATGGATTGTACGTCAAGAGTTTCTCAGTGTTAACATAATAATGTTGTCCATAAAAATTCATAAAATTTTAGAAAAAAAATTAAGAAAAGATTTTTCAAAATATTTTTTGCGTAAATGGTACAGCATTAAGGCAGATATTTAAAATATTGCATTCTTTTTTCTAAGATCATAGGGTGATTACATAGTTTTTGTTGATAAATATTGTTACGAAAATGGAAATGGTGATTTGCTTTTACATTGTTTAACATTAAAATTATAAACAAAGCTACAAAAACAATGAACTTGTTTACATGATAAACTAGTAAACAAAAATATACCAACAAACATTAGTATAAAACAAGTAAACAAAAAAGCAACAATAAACACTGCAAGAAAAAATGTAAACAAAAATACACAAACAACAATAATGAAACAACGATGTTTACATTTATAGAGATCTTGAGAAGGCGAAGCCACGAACATTCGACTTCAAGATCATTCATCAGACAGTTTACGTTTCCATATAAAAGGCAAAGCAGGCAATGGAGTCAGTAAAAAAATTCAGTCAGTCTTGTGTGAAGTCGCGCGGTGTTTGAAGAGAATAATCGTGGTTTGAAAATCTCCGTTATAAAGATCTGTCGAACAATTGAACAAAAACAATTTGAAACACAAAGCAATTGTTGTTGTTTACATCAAGTTGTGGACAGTGGCACACAAAATTGTGCGAACAATAAAGAATTTAATTAAAACTAAACACAAATTAATTCTATTTTATTTGCAATCGACGAACTTATATTTTAAACGTTTTTAAAACGTAAAAACGTAACAATATCTATTTATGTTAGGTTAGGTTAGCAGCTTGCCGCTCTTAGGCAAGTTCACTCATTCATCCCTATGTTTCAAGGTTTCTCATCTAATAAGTCAACACGCTATCTACTAGACTCCAGCAGGTTGTAAAGATAACAATACATTGTGCAATAAAAGCTAGAAACAGTTTTGAGGTTATATATCGCTCTAACGTTCACGTATCCTAAGTTAGCTAAGCTAAGTACTTTTCTATAAAATTTTCCTTGTATTATAAACTACGCTGGACTATGTTAGAGGCAATTGAAATATCAGGTTGGTAGCTGTATGAAATCACCATAGTATAGTAGATAGTGTGTTGGCTTATTAGACGTGAGACCACAGCTCAAACAGCCGGTCAACAAGTCACAAACAAAACAAAATGTGGAAAAAATATTTCTTCGGCGACTTCCTTTCGACTTTCAGAACCAACTCCACCATTTTGCTGCTGTCCATTAGATTTTCTAAAATCCAATCGTTTTTTGTTTTCGGACACTCCTTATTCCTCATGCAGCATTTGATGTTCTTTAAATTTTATATTTTCGTCAAATAAACAAAAAGTAACGTAACGTTAAGCTTTAAGCAAACGAGTTACAATAATGTTGCAACGAGAAAAGACAACAACAAAATAAAGAGAAAGAAATCTTAGAGATAAGATAAAAACCAATCTTGGAATTGTCAACCCAACGCTCAAGACATGAACGGTTTCCTACAACCCGAAAGGCAATTGGACACAAACAAACTGGCTGCCATACAAATAACAAATATTGAACAGGAGCACACATACATACGTGTGGTATGTTGCACCGGTATGTAAAAAATATAGAATGAATGGATGGGGAAATTTGAAGCTTTGGTTTAGGCATGTCTAGCTGAGGCAAATGGTTTGATAAGCTTTTATTTATTGGTTTGAGTTTTAAGTTTTGAAAAAATTCTTCAATTTTTCTAAAAAAATCTTAAATTTTTCTAAAAAAATCTCCAATTTTTCTAAAAAAAATTTTGTACGAACAAAACCACTGTATGGCAGTGATGGTGGTGCGACTAAAACATTTATTCCAGTTGTATTCGAAGAAAGTCATTTGATTGGAAAATAAACTCAACTTGGCAAAGGATCAAAAATGTCTACACTTTGCAGCGTTTATAGCCAATTTGAAATTTTTCTTTGGTTTTTTTTTGCAAAAAACGCAAAAAATGCTTCAAAATAGTTACACACTCCGTGGAATGTACAAATAGATAAAGAACAAGAAGAAGAAAAACATTTTTTTTATCAAACTGTATAGGCTTTAATGCCACAAAAAATTTCAAAATCTTCAATAAAAGAGCAGAATTTAACATGTTAGCATGCTACACTACTAAAAATAGAATAACAGGGCAATAATGAAATGTGCTGTCGTAGAACCCAACGACGGAAGTTCTCATCTGCTTAGTTACTAAGGGCCATAGGATATACTGTGTTATTAGGTTCTTATCCCGCTATCAATATAGGGTGTCTCAAGAGATAGGAAAGGAAAGGTTAGGATGAATTAGGTTATTTAGCTTACTATGGGATTGAATGAATTTGAGGAGCGGATTGTGTATGTCCGACGATAGTGATGTCCATAGGAATGCAGTCGCTATGGAGCACTTCTCTACTTAGATGTTTGCTAATGTTTCATTTGAAGAGACTGACATCACATCATTAGAACGCTCGAAATTATGCAATTCGGACACCTAAAGCTACAAAAATTAGAGCCCCAATACGCTTCTCAAAGGCTTGATTTCGTAAACCCGGCAATGAAGGCAATCTGTAATGAAAATTAAGGTAGGTTGCCAACTGTTCCAGAATCGTCTCTGGCCACATGTCGTTGTCTCTGGTTAATGTCTATGCATCTGAACCGTCTAGTGTTTCAAATTAATAGAATGTATAAGAATTCCTGTGACCTTGGGAAGAGAATCGTTTATGCTTACAAGGAGAATAATTACTGGTCACACACTATGGCTTATTATGTAGGAGATGTTAGCTACGTGTACCGCAACTAAATTTAAAATTTCTTTAAAAAAACACATGAAAATATCATCATCATATCTCCCCTTTAGATTGGCTATATCACAGTAACAGTGCCATAAGCAAATTAAAATGAACTGAATTTAAATGGGGTTTTTGTGGTGAAATCAAATTTCAAATGAAATGCAAAATGACAATTGAAATGTGTGGTCAACAGCAGCAAAAATTCTCAGTCATTTTAAAAACTAAAGCAAAAAGAAAAATTTAATATTTTTATGTACTAAAATGAAAAAGAAGAAGTTCTTATTTCATTTCATAATAAATTTCAATTTCAATGTATTTAAAATATTTTTCTTTTCTTTTCTCATTTTCTAATTAACAACCCAACAACTGAAATGAAAAGAGTATGTTTGAATTAGAAATACAATTCGAAAATTTTATTTTATTTTCCATGTGAGGAGTATCACTGAAGAAAAAGTTGGATGAATTATGGATGTTGTTTGTGGTCATGGCTTTTAAGATTCACGTCGTTATCTTGTTGCCAATGCCAATAGAGTTGTTTATGGTCTTAAACTTTGGCTTATTTGTTCTCTTTGTTTTAATCGGAAAACGAATAAATAAAATGTACAGCAAAAGGAAGAACATTTAGTGGAGATTTATTTCTTAAAGTGCTGGAGCGCTGCAATTTTTGCAGTTCAAGAAAGGAAAGAGAAATCATGCTGCTGGAAAAATAAGGCATTTAAGGCCACAAATTATTGTCCTACGTGATCCACCTTTCATTGCAGATTTTCACAATTTAGAAGCGTTGTTCTAGCGTTAAACTATTTATAACAGCATGCCAAACCTAACTGGACAGAGCTGTGAACACAGTTTGATATTATTAAGTCATAGTTATCGATATCGATAGTTTATATTGAGCTAAAACAGCGAAAGATTGATAACTTTTCATCCAAAAAAAAAAATAGGTTTGAACCATATCTTCCAGCAAATCATAGCCTAAATGACACCATCTGCCACCAATAACAATTATTGCCGTGTATGAGCACTATGCACCAGACTGTACATTTCCACATCTAAGACGCTTGGATAACATGTTGGTTGGTATCATTCCAAATTCCACTATTTTGATTGTTTACATACCCATACATTTAGAAATAGGCCTTGTTGTGGATGATTTTGATGCTTTTGATTAAAATAAGGGTCAGGCCGAGTACCCATTGTTGAATAATACATCCATTCATGGTAATTTAGCAAAACAAACAGAATAAAATACAACTAATTCAGCACAGTTCGGAAATACCTGTTGGAAGACCCAATATTAATTGTATTATAATGTTTTCATAATTTTGTTTTAATAGTTTCATCTCAAAACATTTCAAGATATTGTTAGGAAAATGAAAAAATTTAGATACTGGTCTTTTGCTTTTACATCGTTTAACATTTAAATTATAAACAAAAGCTACAAAAACAAAACAATGAACTTGTTTACAAATTATCGCACTGCGTAATATAACAACAAACATCAACATAAAAAAATGGTAAACAAGTAAACAAAACTATACCAATTAACACCAGCTTATAAAAAATGGTAAACATGTTAACAACAGTAAACACTACAAGAATAAATTTGAAGAAAATACACAATAATAATGAAACAAAGATGTTTATGTTTATAGAGATCTAAAGAAGGTGAAGTAAAGTTCAGTTAGTCTTGTGTGAAGAGGCGGTGCGTTTGAAGAGAGTAATCGTCTAGTAATTGTTATTGTTCATGCAAAGGGTGTAAACAGAGGAATAACAAACAAAGCAATTGTTGTTGCTTACATAAAGTTGTGAACAGTGGCACACAGAATTGTGCGAATAATAAAGAATTTTAATTAAAACTAAAGACGCTTGGATAACATGTTGGTTGGTATCATTCCAAATTCCACTATTTTGATTGTTTACATACCCATACATTTAGAAATAGGCCTTGTTGTGGATGATTTTGATGCTTTTGATTAAAATAAGGGTCAGGCCGAGTACCCATTGTTGAATAATACATCCATTCATGGTAATTTAGCAAAACAAACAGAATAAAATACAACTAATTCAGCACAGTTCGGAAATACCTGTTGGAAGACCCAATATTAATTGTATTATAATGTTTTCATAATTTTGTTTTAATAGTTTCATCTCAAAACATTTCAAGATATTGTTAGGAAAATGAAAAAATTTAGATACTGGTCTTTTGCTTTTACATCGTTTAACATTTAAATTATAAACAAAAGCTACAAAAACAAAACAATGAACTTGTTTACAAATTATCGCACTGCGTAATATAACAACAAACATCAACATAAAAAAATGGTAAACAAGTAAACAAAACTATACCAATTAACACCAGCTTATAAAAAATGGTAAACATGTTAACAAATATACAACAGCAAACACTACAAGAATAAATTTGAAGAAAATACACAATAATAATGAAACAAAGATGTTTATGTTTATAGAGATCTAAAGAAGGTGAAGTCGCGAAAATTTGCCTTCAAAAACATTCATCAGACTGTTACTCTGCCATATAAAAGGCAAGGCAAAGCTGGCGAGTGGATCAGTAAAGTTCAGTTAGTCTTGTGTGAAGAGGCGGTACGTTTGAAGAGAGTAATCGTCTAGTAATTGTTATTGTTCATGCAAAGGGTGTAAACAGAGGAATAACAAACAAAGCAATTGTTGTTGCTTACATAAAGTTGTGAACAGTGGCACACAGAATTGTGCGAATAATAAAGAATTTTAATTAAAACTAAACACACATTTATTTTTATTTTATTTGCAATCTACGAACTCATATTGTAAACATTTTTAAAAGGTAAAATCGTTCCAATATTATTTTAACAACCATTAGAAGGCAACTCGAAAGGAAATTTTGTCTCATGAAATTCAATGTTAAAATACAAGTATTATGTGACATAAAAATTTAATTCTGCACCACATAGAGCAGAGTCATAGACTACTACTGCACGTTTTTTGACAATTGCAATTTATGAGTGTGTGACATAATTAGTGCCTTTATTTAGAGAAAATATCATTAACTGGCATCTGACGTAGTGAGTCGAGAGTTGTAGATGCATTTTTCACATTTCAACACCACAACAATATTATTATTGCAGGCAATAATTCTATGAAATGCAATAAACAGAGGAAAAATAATATATTTTGTTTTATTAATAGCTGACATAGGTTTTTAAATGTTCCACATATTTAATACAAGGATTGTGTTATTTTCGAAATCTTTAATTTTATTTCGTTATTGCGCTTTTAATGCGACCCTCTTATGTGTAGCAAGTACAATAATAGTATGATTGCATGTTTATTGTAGGCATATGTAATAATTACGTGCAAAATATTTATCATAAACGCACAAATATTTGTAAAATTTTTGAAAATATCACAGCATTAGGAATGCATTTCTAAGCTAGCATTACTGTTTAGCATACAAAGCTATTTGGGAATAATAGAAGAAAAGTGTTGCAAAGTAAAATGTCTCATAATGGCAAAAGACATGTTTCGTTTTAATGTCGTTAGAAGTAGAAGGTAACGTTACTCATATATAAATTTATTGGTTAAAATATGAAATGTAAAGTATTTGAGATGCATTAAATTAAAAATTTGAATTTGAAATAAACAGGAAGATTCTGTTTTCATTCTGTAATATCATGATCCTAAACTGAAGGGTTGTAATTACCAATTAAAATCTTTGTGTGGAATATGTTTCAGAAGAAAAGATAACAAACAGTTTATGCACATTGAGCCCACTTAATTGAGGGGAATATTGTTACGTTTTCGCCTTTTAAAAAACGTTTAAAATATGAACTCGTAGATTGCAGATAAATAAAAAAAATATTTTTGTTTAGTTTTAATTCTTTATTATTCGCACAATTATGTGTGCCACTGTTCACAACTTTATGTAAGCAACAACAAATGCTTTGATTGTTATTCCTCTGTTTATACCAATTACTAGGCAATTATTCGACAGATCTTTGTAATGGACATCTTCAAACCACGATTACTCTCTTCAAACACACCTCGCAAACACTGCACACAAGACTGACTGAACTTGAGTAACTCAGTCGCCTGCTTTGCCCTGCCTTTTATATGGCAGACTAAATAGTCCGATGAATGTTCTATAAATGTAAACATCGTTGTTCTTATATTAAGCTGTACGATAATTTGTAAACAGGTTTGTTTACTACACGGCTTTGTTTTTGTAGTTGTTTTGTTTATAATTTCAATGTTAAGCGATGTAAAAGCAAAACACTAGATTTTTTTCATTTTTGTAACAATAGTTTTTATAAATTTGTATTCGTCTGACCATTGCAGGCTTTAAATTAAAAAATAAAATATATGTACGTTACTATGCTAAAAATATATGTTTGTAAATAGAATTTTTTAATCATTAAAGTTTTAATATCAAGTGTACATTGATTTATAATTTTTACCATTTTCCGCCAGGAGTTTGGCTGCTACTTTGCATATTTTATTAGTTTTCTTATTAAATCCATTAAAAATAAAATTATTTCTGCTACTTCCGCCAATTAGTCAACAGTTTTTTTTTGTTAATTTCCTTGAAAACATAAATGATCTTTTGACATCCAGCCAGTGTTGGGTAATTAAATATTTTATTGTTTAAGACTTTGTGTTGACAATTATCTTCTCAGATGCCACCCACCGATACATATGTATGCTCTGACTCAATAAAAATAATTTGCATTCTTGGTATTCATAGGGGCTTAATAACTTAACAAATTTATGGGCTCATAAAGAAAGTTTGCAATTTGCTGTTATAAAAAATTTCACAATTTATGAATTCTTATATTATTTTGTATTTGTTTGTTAAAATAAAAATTATGTTCAGTAGAAAAACAGAAACAATATAATCCAATTTATAGAGATCTGTTTGCTATGGGTGGCAATAACGGAAAGAAATTATTTGATGCTCTTAAATTAATTTATTATTTATTATTAATTTATTATCAATTATATATATATAATATTAATTAATTTATCAAGGGGAAAACAATTTTAATTCAAGGCTATAGCCGTATTAGGCTTTAAACCTCAGGTCAGACATATCCATCAAAACGAAATATACAATAAAATTTTTGCGGCGATTTCCTCTCAGCAGTCTTCTGGCTAAAACTCTGAGAGTAAATAAAAAATTGGCATGAAAAGTTTCTTAAAAGTTTGTCGTTCGGAGTCGACATAAAACTGTTGGTGCCGCCACTCATGTATAAAATAAACACACACAACATACGTCGTGTGAGAAGCTAGGTCGTAATCCTGACTGAAGTTAGTCGCATACACCAATCAGCGACTTGCGAAACCCCAAAAAGAAAAAGTTTATGAGCGTCAAATAGTATGATCTCAGTAGGCAGTTCACATCATTTGTTTGAAATTCATTGGACTCCCTTGAGTCTCATGTGAATTAGTACTTAACCAAATACGCCAATTTTGATTGTTCATTTACATCTTCTTCACCCAGAAATTGGCTTCATCGCTGAAGATAGTTTTTGAATTACGGTGCTTTGGCAATACAGACTGAGTAAGTAATAACAAATTAATCGCATGTCCCTGCTGAAAGGCCGTACAGAAGCTGTGTATGTTTTTCAGTTTGATATAAGCAGAGTGAATATTATAACTCGGAGATTAGATGAATTGAAGTATATTGACTAATTGGATTTCTATACAAAATACAAAGATACAGTCGCTCATTCCTAATGAATAAATATTGCTCCTTTGTCACTCATGGTAATTGTTCTAGGATTTTGATGGTTTTCCTTAAACTATTAACTATAAGAGATAGACACAATTTCCATATCTACCTGTCAATATCCGAAAAGAAAATGCATTACTGCTGTAGTCTTTTATAGCCTAAAGCATAAGATATGGTGTACATTCTTCCATTCACACATTTTAACCACATTCTCCTTTTGTAAAAAAAGTATCGCATGCGATAGAATTTAAACCATATTCGTTTGTAAAATTATAAATATTTTATGTGACTTAACTTCCAGACAAAGAGACAAGAGTCGACCTTAAACGCACGTAACTTCTTTCTAGGCTTTTGTTTTTTGCCTTGAATTGTTGTCAGTTGTTGCAAATGCAACTTTCATTGGAACAATATATACTGGAGGGTATTAAAAGAGAAGATTGTTTTTTGTCAGTTAATATTTGGAAATTCTAAATAATATTGCTCAATTGAATACAAAAGCAATTATTATTATCAATTTTTTTAATTTAAATCCACTTTACTCCATTGAATGTGTTTTGAAAGCAATATAAAGTGAAGTCTCCGTAGTCTAGTGTATTGGCTTGTTAGACACGAGGCCACGGTTTAAGCACCAGGTCGAACTTCCCCAATAAAACGAAATATTAAAAAATATATCTTTGGTGACTTCCTCTCAGCAGTCTTCTGGCAAAAACTCTAAAAGTAAATAAAATTGCCATGAAAAGTTTCTCAAAAGTCTGTCGTTCGGAGCCGACTTTAAACTGTAGGTCCCACCACTTGTGGATAAAAATAACACACTCAACATAGTGGTGTGAGAAGCTAGGTCATAATTACGACTAAAGGGTTATAATTACTAATTAAATAGTAAGTAAGTAGTAAGCTTACGTACTAAACTCATAGTAGCAGCTGTGGTACCAAATGAAATAATGCTGACTAATAAGTCTTGATTATCTGGTGTTAGGCACCATCAGCACGCCTGAAAATTGGTCTGAATTATATTGAGAAAGTGTGGTCTAAATGATGGAAGTCTGAATCGAAGCAGAAGCCGACAAAAAATATCTCAGGTAATACTCTATTCCTCCTCAACGAATCTGGCAATTGCACATTAGTGGAGTCTCCCCACTTTTCTATACAATAAAATGACCCGTAATGATAGAAACGGTGACAGATATTCCAATACAATATAGTTTTCTATCCAATTTATGTCTATACTGAGCCCGGAATTTCCCAGAGATCAAAAAACCTTTTGCCAAATAAAGCTAAGGCAGTAAGTTTATCAGCAACACAGTAACCCTGATTGCTACTGTCAACAGAATCCTAGATGAGGTTAACACAAAAAAGTCCACCAAGGGAGATGTGACAGCTGCAAATCAGTTAAGAACAAAAGATTACAATAAAAAGGGATCTTATATCCCCTTGACTGTTAAAGTATATGTAGGGCCTTCCATAAGGGACTTTGATAGCTACATTTACATGCTGAAGCTGCATCTGTCAAATTAGTTGTGATTTATTCAGGGCCATTATTACAACCTGCCGTTAATTAAAGGGTATTATGAGTACCCAATAAGACAGAAGTGATCGTTAAGCTAATGGGAGGATCATCCTACATTTAAAATTTAAAGGTCACTTTATGTTTGAACGTGCCATACTATATATTATTTTCATTATGGCAACTTCAAATTTGAACAAAATGAGCTAATACAACAAAAAAACAAAGCCCGCGGTTGCGACTGCGTTAAAAAAAACTTGTATAATTGAGCAGTTTTATCGACATTGCTCCGGCATTACCATATATTTGAAAAAGTTAACTTTATGTATGTATTAATCTGTATGTTGTAATAACGAATAGAAGTTAAAGGTAACTTCAAAGTTCACTTGAACTAAAAGTACCTTTAACTAAACCCAAGTTTAACGGCAAGTTGTAATAATGGCCCTCAGTCTGTTTTGCCAAATCACCATGGACTACCATAGAAAATGATGTGTATTTGCTGGATGCACTCAATTAAATACAGAGTGATGATGCCGCCAGATCAAAATCTCCACCAAACAGTAACTTCTTCGGGATACATTAAACTCTCTTTTGAAGTCGCCGTAGTCTAGTAGGTAGTGTGTTGGCTTACTAGACGTAAAAGCTAGGATTCGAGCCCCAGGTCAGACATCTGGACAAAATACAAAAAGTATTTCTTCGGCGATTTCCTCTCAACAGAATTCTGGCAAAAACTCTGTGAGAGTAAATAAAATTGGCATGAAAAATTGCTCAAAAAATCTGTCGTTCGGAGTCGACTTTAAACTGTAGGTCCCACCACTCATGTATAAAAATTAACACAAACAACATAAGTGGTGTGAGACACTAGGACGTTGTACAATGGGTCATTTCGACCTTCGGTACTGTATTTGCCTTAATTGATAAGTACACGTTCTCTAACCAAACCTAACCTAAACTCTCTTGGATCTCATGTGGATTGGTATCTTCTTAAATTTGGCAATTTTGTTTGTTCATCCAGAAGTCGTCTCCATCGCTTGAAAATGATGTTTCGATTAAAATTAGATGCGGCAGGGAAAATACATCGTTGTCTTTGGTCGTTGACCTTCAGTTACTTTGTCAGTTGAATTTTGTACAAGTGTAGGCGTAAGTCACGACAAAAAATTCTCGAAATTATGGCGTGCAAAAGACCAAGCAACGCGAAATCGATGGTCTCGAATTCTTCTTCAAACTTTCACGGACAGCGATGATGTTTTCGACAAATCTTGAGCTGCGTCGATCGTTTACTGAACCAGTGGACTTGAATTTATCTACTTCATTGCACATAATAATATTCTCGTTAGGACGAATATGGCGATACAAAATGGACGAAGCTACCGATATAATGATCAAGCAAAACATTCAATTTGATAACAAAAAAACGTGTTATTTGGACATGTTTTTGAAGGAGATTTGGAAATAATGACTGAGTAAATGACTATCATTTTCACGTACATATATTGACTATCAAAGTTCGGAAATCCAGATGGCAGATCCTAAACATTTTACCAACAACACATGCAACGAGGACCTTCGAACAAGGCCTTCGACAGAAGATTTTAATTAATTTGTCTTTTAGAAACTCTAATAGCCTAACTGAAAAGATGAAACATTTGTCTCTGAAGTTCTTTGAAATTAACAACACCTGCCTCTAATTTCTAAATTTTTTAATTCATTTCTGTACACGAAATCTGTTAAAAAGTTAGCTACTTGTGCTGTACAAAAAATACAAACGTAACCAAAAAAGGAAAGATTTTAAAAGAATTCAAACGTTTTTGGAATACGAAATTAGTTGATTCTCATTTGGATTGGAAATAATTGCAGAGTCTTCTTCCAAATCTTTTTTGCCAGTCAAGTTTACTAAGAATCATTAAAACACCGAAATTGTTCAACTTAACACCTTGATAGGTCTGGTTGTAAACAAGAAACAAACTTGTCTGTGAAAATACTAGTGATATGTTTCTCTTCTTCTTTTTGTTTTTCCTTAAGTGTATGAGTAGATTTGTTCATTCATTCGTCCAACGGAGTTTCTAATGCTGGGCAATGATATGAAGTTCGTGTTACATGTTAATATTCATTCATTAAATGATTACTTAATTGGATATTACAGCGCTCTTGTGAGGAATACAACCTGATTACCAACTTCTTACGGCCTGAATTAGATGATCTGAATGTCAATGCCATGTGGTTTCAATAGGACACAGCTAATGCTACATTGGATATTTTGCACGAGCGCTTTGAGGTCACATGAACTGGCTACATAGATCCGTTAGGCTTTTTCTTGTGGGTTTTTCTTAAATTGTATGCGAATAAGACAAACAGTACAACGGTTCTCAAAGCCTAAGTATAATAAATGCCATCGGCCAAATTTTGTTTGATTTATGAGTCAAAGTCTTGAAAAATTGAACATCTCGGATGAGTTCCAGATATCGTGGTGGACATTTGAACGATGACATGATGACATAATGACATCAATAGACTTATCAAACGAATAAAAAATGTCGATGATATCTCACACATACTCTGTTTTATTTCAATTTAAAGACCTGAAGCACTTACGGGAAGACCCGATAGTAATGATAGCTCTGTTGTATTGTAGGGGAAATGTTTCTTACGTTGTGACAGAGAGGTCCATAAGACTAGATACACTGACAGAGATATCCCTACGATCCAATTTAAGTACTTAATTGGTACGTTTAAAGTCGACGTAGTCTAGTAGGTAGTGTGTTGGCTTATTAGACGTCATCCCTCGGTTCATACCCCAAGTCAGACATCATCAACGAAATGTGAAAAAATATTTCTTCGGCGACTTCTTCTCAGCAGATTTCTGGCAAGTTTCTCAAACATCTGTCGTTCGGAGTCATCTTTATACTCTAGGTCGTGCCACTGATGTATAAAATTAACGCACACAACATAAGTGGTGTGAGAAACTAAGTCGTAATCCGGACTAAAGGGTTGTAATGACTAATTATGTATGTATGTATGTAATTCGTACGTTTGCCATAATTCTCAGTGAAGTATTTGTAATACTTTCCTATATGCGACAGCCTAAATCGCTGTAGACTAGTAAGTAGTATGTTGGCTTATTAGACAAGAAACAATGGCTCACGTATCACAAACAAAACGAAGTATGAAAAATATTCTTCTGACAAAAACTCTGAAAGTAAATAAAATTGCAGTGAAAAGTTTCTCTTTAAAGTTTAAACTGTATATCCCGGCACTTATAAATACAAATTAACACATACAACATGAGTGGTGTTAGAAGCTAAGCAGAAATCCTGACTGTATTGACCAATTAAGTAAATAAGACAGCCTGATAAAGATAAGAAGTGTACCTAGATTAACGTGTAGACATGATATCCCTAGGGCCAGGTTATCTTATTAGAATGACAAAAACTTCCAAAAGATGGCCGTTATTAACGATCGGTCTTTAAAGGTCGGAAAACTCTACCTGTTGGAAAAGCTCTATAGATGCAAAGTAATTCAAAGTAATCATAATATGGTTAACGATTATTATTTGAGTGAACAACATCTTCTTCATCAAATGTGGTTCAGAGATCAGCAATGAATCGCTTTGTCGCTAGTCATAAGTACTCATGGAAATACGAGTGAGTCAACAATATTGATATTTAACTACTCTCTCTGATTCATTCGTACTCACTACAACGTTAATTTATAAGTACAAGTTGCAATGAGTATACGTACAACGTTGATATAAAACTCATACCACTCGAAATATGTTTGATTTATAACTTTAGAAAAATATTTATAATACTTACAAATGATTCGAGTGACAGTCTTAGTTGTTGTTGTATTTATAAAAAAAAGAAAAGCAAGCAAAACAAACACACAACCTTTTAGTGAGTATTTTAGTGTTCATGCGTGATTCATACTTCTTTTGTGATTCATGTTTATGTTGAGTTATGGAGAGTCGAAATCAATAACATCATACATGTTGTTAAGTATGAATATGAATGAGTACTTCAAACTTTAAATATGAGTAGAGGTTCCATGATATTAAAATAAGTATGAATGCGTCTAAGTATCAGAAATTATGAGTATGAATCGATTCTACTCATCTCTTTTAATACTCATTGCTGATCTCTGATGTGGTTTTTTGCGTATTATTATGAACGACTGTTCTAACCATGATTTTTTGTATCTATAATTGAAGAACAAAATGTAAAAAGCGAAAAATAAACATTTTATTTTTCATCAACTAATTGTTAGGTTACCCTTGAATTAATGCCAACACAACCAACGCATTAAAAATACTACCCGCACAAATGCATTATATGTTACGGAAAATTATGAAAATTTTGTGGAAACTGCAAAAGGAGAAATAATACGAATAAACAGGAAAAAAATTTAAAACCAAGAACAAATAATAAAAAGAACTTACAAGAATAAAAATAATAATATCATGGAGAAATTAATAGAATCATTCATTATTATTTTTTATGATGAAAAGCATTGTATTATAATATTTTTTGCTATATTACTTGTTAACAAATGCCAGAGGCATTTATTCCTATAGAAGTGGGAATGAAAGATAAAAATAAAAAGCGGATGGGAAAATAATTATATGTATATGTATATCGACATTATCAGCCTTAACTCTGAAATTCTAGGGTAATGGTAGGTAAGTAAGGAAATATGCTCACAACAATTTATATATTGTTACGAAAATGAAAAATCTAGATACTGGTGTGTTGCTTTTACATCGCTTAACATTGAAATTATAAACAAACTCTACAAACACAAAACAATGCAGCGAATAAACCTGTTTACGAATTATCGTACTGCATAATATAACAAAAAACACCAGCATAAAAAATGGTAAACAAGTAAAAAAAATATACCAACAACACTACAATAATAAACGCTAACAACGATGTTTACATTTATAAAGATTTCGTGAATTAAAGTCAACAGCGTTCGGCTTCAAGAACGTTCGTCAGACTGTTTACTCTGCCATATAAAAGGCAAGGCAAAGCAGGCGACTGTGTTAGTGAAGTTCAGTCAGTCTTGTGTGAAGACGCGTTTGAAGATCGTGGTTTAAAGATCTCCGTTACAAAGATCTGTCGAATAATTGTCTAGAAATTGTTTTTTAAGAGGTAAAAACGTAAAAATAACTTTTTATGTTATGATTTTTGAGGTTTTTAAAGTTTTAAAGTTTTTTTGAAAAATAAATGTAGTATTTATCTGCCTGCTGTGTAGGTTATGTTAGCGGGTAACTTGCTCTTTACAGGCAAGTACACTCGGAGGCGCATTGTGTGACCCAGTATGAGGGTTTGAACCACCCCCAACTCCGAATGAACCCGGCCAGTTCCCTCAGTGGCACGTTCGCCACAAAGCCCAGATATTCAAACGTTTTTTCACCGAAAAACTGATGACGTCCGCACTGAAGTCAAGGGCACCCGTACCTATTGTACGGATTCTGCTTCCTCCACATCAGCAGCTTCTACAGTTATATTGGTGAGGCAGACCGAGCATATCAGCGAGACTGCCAATAGCGCAGTGTCATGTTAAAAATCCTTATCTGCTGTTTACCATTTAAAAATTAATTCAAGTAAATGTTGCCCATTGTTATTTTATAGCCCTTGTAAGTCAATTTACACTGGAAGCTACTGTTGTGGTGAACAGCAGCTAACGTAACACTTATTCACCAACTATGTAGTACTGGTGCACAGATTTTAAAGACCTTTCATGGCAATTTTATTTACTCTCAGAGCTTTTGTCAAATGACTGCTGAGAGGAAGTATTTCTTTTTATTTCTTTTTGGTCGAGATATCTGAGTTGTAGTCTCGTCTAATAAGCTGAGTGAACTGGATTTGTTGAGAATATCAGTGAAGAAACACATTAGAGCATTGATTTATTAATACAATGAAATTTTGAAATATTTGTGCTGTTATAGTCATATAGTAGAAGCCATTATTAAGCCCTGTACTGTCACGGATGTTAAAAATATTTAATTTGGAAAGAGATTTCGTTGGTAGTAATCCTAAATTCATGTTTAGTATTTAACCAATAAAATTATTCGCATACCAAGCTTATGGTCTTTCTATAAGAAATTAAAATTTTCCTATTTCATCAAGAAAAGGCACTTTTGGTACACACATTTCATTATTTTTCTTTAAACTACCCATGTAATGGCTTTTGAAGCAGTACTGAATTTAAAGATACTAAGTTGTGGATTGTTAGTTCGTTAAGTCTTACTATGCCTTTCTAGATATTTCATGTAATTTTTTTATTTTAAGAACTGTAATGTTTGTACTGTTTGCTTATTCTGAACACGTTCCCTATTCAGATCGATAAAGATTTTCACCTCTTTATATTAACTATTACGCAGTACCCTAGTAGGTACTGATTAAAAGAGCCTGTGGTTCAAACACAGACTCAGACATCTCGAACAAAGCGAAATATGAAAAAAATATATTATTGAGCATCTCCCTTTCAGCAATCTTCTGGTAAAAACGTTGAGAATAAAATAAAATTTCTATGAAAAGTTTCCTAACTCTGTCTTTCGTAATCGTTATAGATCCCGCAGTCATGGTTAAAATATACACACAATACATGAGTGGTGTGGGAAACTGTTGTAATCCTGACTAAAGGGTTGTACTGACCAATTAAGCAAGTTACAGATAGAAATATGACATGGAACTGAACTTGGCAATTCAAAAACTGATACTTAGTGCCCTAGATTGTAAGGCTATAAATTTTGTTCTTCTGTCGACTGTTTTATTTTCAGCATTGCATTTCGAATGTTATTGGCACTAACTGAGGATATTTATTAGCGTACATTGATGTTTTATCAAATTAGAGACTTTAACCTTTAGAGAAATTGAAAGTGACTCATGTTAAATCTTACAAATTTGTTACGAAAATGAAAAATCTAGATACTGATATTTTGTTCTTACATCGCTTAACATTAAAATTATAAACAAAAGCTACAGAAACAAGACAATGCAGTAAACAAACTTGTTTACAGATTATCATACTGTTTAATATAACAACAAACACCAGCATAAAAAAGGTAAACAAGTAAACAAAAATCCACAAAAAACACTACAGGAATAAAAGTAAACAACGATGTTTACATTTATAAAGATTTCGAGAAGTCGAATTCATGAACGTTCGTCTTCAAGAAAATTCATCAGACTATTTACTTTGCCATATAAAAGGCAAAGCAAAGCAGGCAACTGAGTTAGTAAAAAAGTTCAGTCAGTTTTGTGTGAAGACGCGGTTCGTTTGAAGAGATTAATCGTGGTTTAAAAATCTCTGTTAGAAAGATCTGTCGAACAATTGTCTAGTAATTGTTATTGTTTATGCAAAGGGTGTAAACAGAGGGAGAACAAACAAACCAGTTGTTGTTTTTTATATAAAGTTGTGAACAGTGGCATTAAGAATTGTGTGAACAATAAAGAATTTAATTAAAACTAAGCACAAATTTATTTTTATTTTATTTGCAATCTACGAGCTCATATTTTACACGTTGTTAAAAGGTAAAAACGTAACAGTCTCATGCTAATACTGCTAAACAAATTTATCGAAAATTTAAAAAATCAATGCAAGTCAAATTTTATTTTTCAACTTTGTTTTCTTGCCACCAACGTTTTGAACAGTTTCTCAAAAGAATTCTTTTTTTAACTGAAACGAAAGCAAAAATTATTTTTAATTTTATATTAAAATTTAATATCATGGCGTTATGGCATGCATTAATTCACAAATTCAGTCATTCATTCATTTATTCAGTCATTCAGGTTTTTTATTTTATTTCGTGATGCTGAATGTACAACGAATGTTAAATTTTTCTTTGAACTGCCGTCAGAGTTCCATATTGATAACAAAGATATATATGAAGAGTCAGAGAGGGAGAGAGAGAGCGAGGGAGAAAGAAACAACCAGTGAGAGTTGAGATGAAAAGTAACTTATAAAAAACGTACAACTTTCCTGTGCCCAGGAAGGAAGTTAAACGAAAGTCTGTACATTTTTGTGCATTTCCATTACTCAGCATTTTCATTTTTCAATTCCTTTTTATGATACTTTTTTCTCTCTGTTTCTTTTCCTTTCGTATGACGTTAAAACAATATTTGTTTGTCAAAATTACTGTTGAAATTGCAATAAAAATTCATTTATCATGCTCAGCATTACAATTGTAATAATATTTGCATAAATATTTTCCAAATGGCAAATGGAATAACACCGAAGAATGGCAAGGACGTTAGGGAAGTGCAGTTGGAGTGACATGACATGCCAGAAATTATTTCTGGGTTTCAAAATTATTTGTAAAATGCAAAATGATTATGAAGTAGTTTTTAACGTTTTTTGAAACAAAAAAAATGAATTAAAAGAACTGGATTAATGCTTCAGTTCTTTCGACAGGGGCTTCCGAAATTTTGTGGCTGATACCCGCCAGCTGGTGAAAGCTACATCTGATAAATTAATTGTCAGTTATTCAGTCAGCTTTGAAAACGGCCATGAAAAACATGTACAAATAATGAAAACCGTTTTGTAGAAAACAAGTTTCTATTCGGGCAACGCGCCGTACGTCGACGAGGCCCTAGATCTGCCGAAAACATTGTTGTTTTCCTTAAGAGTATTATTATTATTCTCTCGAATAATCTCAAGGCTGCTGCATCAGTGCTTCATAGGGTCCATGCCTCTGCGCCTTAAAGAAGCACGGGGAGGATGAGCGTCTTGTAGAGTATTAGATTTTTCGAACGCGAGAGGTCTATGCTATTCAATTGACTATTGAGATCATAGTAGCACCTGTTGGCAAGAGTGATCCTGCGCTTAATCTCCATACTGATGTAATTTTTGGTGTTAAAGGCGGAGCCAAGATAAACAAATTCCTTGACTATATCGAAAGTATAGTTATCGACCGTATGTTTCTACTTCTCGATAACATATACCGCGTTTTGCCATCATTTACTGCAAGACTCATTTTAGTAGACCGCTCATAGCACTTAAGGCAGCAGTAACATCTTGCTTATGATGTCAATGTCATCAGTGAACGTCAGCTATTTTGCGATGCACTGCCGCCTTCCGCAGAACACTCTCCATGACGAAGTTGAAGAGGTCGCATGACTCAGAGATTGCGGCAAAAAGACCATTCCTTCGACAGCCCCGAAGGCTTCCTTATAGCCGACAAAAAGATGGTTTGTGTTGACTTGTTTTTAATGGGCTTTCTTCAGGATTTTACATAGTATGAAAGTATGGTCGATATTGGACTGAATATCGAACAAAACGAAATATAAAAAAGTTTTTTATTCGGCGACTGCTTGTCAATAACCTCTGTCAAAAATTCTGAGAGTAAATAAAATTGCCATGTAAAGTTTCCAAAAATTTGTCATTCAAAGCCGAAGTTAAACTGTAGGTGCCGTCACTCACGGATAAAATAAACACAACTTCTGCGGTGTGTGAAGCTAGGTTGTAATCCTGACTAAGGGGTTATAATGACCAAGAGTTACTGAGGCATATGCTGTTCAACAGGAACAGCTTGGCTTAAGATTGACTGAATACTACGATCACTCAACCTTGCTGTGATCCTTTTAATTATTATATCCTGTCCAACGGACATCGTGGTCAAAATATTGCCACTTGCTTATATGTGTCGCTATTCCAACAATTTTCGCATAGACCATAATTTTTAAGCCGCACTGTTTACTACTTCTTAAAGAGACAGTCGACAAAAAACATTCACAATTCAATATTTCAATTTAATATAATAGTTGCTGTCCTTTGGTTCTTTGGTGATGCTCATCAATTTCAATCAGTAATGTTGTTACACTTCTTTGTCTTATTCTTCTCTCATTGTTCAGTCAGGCAATAATTTTTATTTCTTTTTCAATTCATATTTTTAATTAAAGAGAAAATAAAAATAAAAAAAAATTCGTTTCGATAATTCCTATGCCTTCCTATTCATTTTTTTTTTCTTCTCATAGAGTTTTTTTGGTTTTCTTTCCCAATTGTTGCGTAATCAAGGGGTTTCATTGAAAATTAATAAATGAAGTGAATACGCAATTTGCAGACATATATTGAGAACATATAATGTATTACTTGATTAAAATATAAAATCAATGTTATCGATAACTTTTCTTTCTCACCATTGACTGTTATAACATCGAAGTATGAGCCAGAAGCTCTACACTTAAGTAAAAACAAATGAAATAAATGACTGGAGATAAAGGCGAACCAAGGAAATAATAAAATAAAAAGCAATAAAAATTAAATCGATATAAAAACTGCGTTATCGATAACTTTTGTTTCTTTACATTCACATTTGCACCACCAAAGCCAGCTCCACTTAATTTAAATAAAAACAAATGAAACAAATGACTTGAGATAAAGGGGAAGCAAGGAAACAAGAAAATAAAAAGCGATAAATATTAAAACAAATACAAGCTGGCTTTCGAAACGTTAACGTTCACTTGTAAACGTGTAAAATTGAAATTAAATTAATCATAGTTCATGGGGAAGAAGTGAAAATATTAATGTAAGAAATTTCCACGCATAACGTAAGACGTAATTGCTTTCGTATTAAAGAAATTTGAAAATGCTACTGCGTTACTCTAACCTACTGAGGGGAATGCTACACAATTTGATTTGAAGTCAATTGATGTAACTTAAAACTCGTTTTGAAGAAATAATTTCCAATAACATCTGTGTCATAAACCATAGGCAGTAGTTTCAAGACTGTCGATTCACAATTTGGGATGGCAGCACTAAACAGAATATTAAAAAGAGTAAGTAGGGAGCTCGAGCTGGTGCAAGTAATGTAAACTCTTCAGAACCGTGGATGTAATAACTGACGAACATCTAAAGCTCAAGAGCCAAATGAAGTCATGCAGATTGTGAACGTAAGTTTCAAGCTGATTGTCTAAATGTTGGTAAAACCACCACGCCAAAAATAGGAGACTATTACATTCACGGTTAACTAACATAACAGTGACACTGTTTGATAGTTCTCATGAACCTACAAACTAGACTGACGTATTAAAAGGAGATAGATGGATTAGTAGGAGTTATGGAGACGTCAACTATCAACGAGTGATTTAACTTTTATTTATCGCTTCGAGCCAATGGTAGTGCTTAATAGTTAGAAGTCGCTTTAGTCTAGTAAACAGTGTGTTGGCTTATTAGACGAGAGCCCGTATTTCAAATCCCAGCTCCGATAACTCAAAAAAAAACTAAATTTCGGAAAAAATTATTTCTTTCGGCTACTTCCTGTCAATAGTCTTCTGGTAAAAACTCTGAGAGTAAATAATAATAATAATGAAATGATTCTCAAATCTGTCTTTCGAAGTCAAGGCGAAATCGAAACAGGTAATGCTGACTTCGAATGCAATAAGCCTATAGAAGTTTTAAGTATAAACCAAGCTTCAACATTTTAAAACTTAAATAATGTAAGATAGACATGCTTAAATTAATGATGATAATGAGATCTCATTAGGCAAAAACCAGTAATCATAGCGACCAACACACCTAGGACACCTAAACGCAGTCTTCATGAAGCAGCTGCAATGTGTTGTTTATAGAAGTCGCCATTGTCTATGCTGGTTTATTAGACGTGAGTTCGTGAGGTCATGGTTCAAACTTTAGGTCAGACATCTTTAACAAAACGGAATATGAAGAAATGTTTCTTCGGCGGTTTCCTTTCAGCAGATTTCTGGCAAAAACTCTGAGAGTAAATAAAATAAAATTTCCATGAAAATGTTTCACAAAAATCTGTCGTTCGCAGTCGACTTTAAATTGTAGGTCCTGCCACTCATGTATAAAAATTAACGCACACAACATAAGTGGTGTGGGAAACGAGGTCGTAATCCTGACTAAAGGGTTGTAATGACCAATTATGTATGTATGTATGTATGTACGTAGTAAGTAAGTAAGTTTCTCTCACAGCCTACAAAATTATATTAAACGTTGGCTAAACTATGGTTTTGATTGTTGTTGATTTGTTTGCTGCTGTTTCGTTGTTTATTGTTACCACAGCCACTGGTAATTGTCTTGTAATTCACAGTGATTATCACGCAAATGAAAGCACTGCAATTAAAGATAAAAAAATATTTAAAACCGATATGATAACAACAAGAGAAACGTTAAACGCTGTTAAAACAATTCGATGGGAACCGCATTGACTGTGCAGTACATGGATTGATACAGGGTAGTTGAAAATTAAGTGATTAATAGGTTTGCTTCAAAAGATGAACAGTTTTATTACCACAAAGAAACGCTAATTTATTACTCGTGCAGTACTGTACAATCATATACATATGTAATTCAAACCCCAAATTATTTATTTTAAGTCTCTGTTAAATAAATTCTTTTAATTTTTACCTTTTGAGATTTATTTCCATTTGTTAGTTTGTTAGTTTTCTTTTTTAAATTAACAAATGATACTTCCTTTATGGCCTAAAATCAGCCACAAAGGAAAAGGTGCATTTAAATTAACGAATACCAGAGTTTCTGGCAAAAAAAAAAAAACAAAATGCATGCAATATTAGAAATAGAACGAGTAAGGATATAAAAAATAAATAAAAGTAAAACCGATTTTAGCTAAATGTGCTAAGACTTCGTTAAAAAAATTAAAAAATGTATCGGGTGGGCTATCTATCGGTTTAAATGTGAATCATCGATTATTTCGAATCTGACAATATTTATCTTATTCTATTCTGTCACATAATTCAGTATATTATCTCCACTGAAAGCAATAATCGATTAACGCTTAAGCATCGTTGGGTTTTATTAGAATGCATATATGCCAAAAAATCTTCTTTAAGCTCATTTTCATCTTCATCTACTAACGTACCCATAGTAACCAAAGTTGTCGTATTTGGAGCTCAGAAAAACCACCCATGGTTTTACAGAACCCAATGCTGCCACTACGAGCGACTGGCACGGCTTGTGGTGCGAAGGCGTCATTGTCCCTTACTTCTTTGAAAATGAGGTCGGTGCAACCATTACTCTCAATGGAAACACCTATCACGCCATGATAACCGATTTATTTGTACAGTAAAAGTCCATTAGTCCGGCATCCAATAGTCCGGAATGCCCCATAGTCCGGCACCGCTCCGGAAAATAGTAAAAATTTTGGTTTTCTCTGAAAGTGTGCTTTAAAGCAAATAAAAACGCTCGAGTGCTATTCGGAAGATTTCTGTGTAGTTCGGGATCATCCGGAAGCGCTCGTTATTGTTCGGAAATAATTAGCGGCTGGCTGTCTTAGCTATCACAACAAATTCAGGTGCAGTGCAGCTCCGTTAATCAATCACGAAACGCGTCGCCATTTTTTGTGCGTTGTTGTTTTGTGTCCTTTCACATCGCAGTAAACGTAACTTTTTAAACTGTTTATAAAAAATTGATTTGCGATCTAACTGTACAGTCACAATGTTTTCAATAAATAAGCCTTCGAGTTCAAAAGAAGAGAAACGAAAACACATCATTATCAACATTGTAGTAAACCTCAGCCTACTCAAAATCTTGAAGAAAGTGACTCAGATGCCGAAACGGAAGAAAAGGAAAAACTCAGCTTGGAAGAACCTGCGGGATCACTAAATAAGTCTATCTCTTTCGCTGAGGTTAGTACTAGCTACAGTGCTTCAGAAATTATTGATTTCCATATCAATAGAAATAAATTTTATACTAAACGTCAATAGTCAAGAAAAAAAGACATTAGTGACTTTTTTAAATCTAAGTGGAATATGTTTACAGTACGTGTACATACTTACATTATATGAAATGTAAAATAAACCTTGTTGTATGTATTTGCAGACTGCGTTTATAGTTTAATTATTAACCTAATTGTTCTTATATTTACCGTCCGATAGTCTGGAATTTTCGATAGTCCCTATTCTGTATTAATGTGAGCGATGTTTGGTTTCAACAAGATGGTGCAACTTGCCACACATATCATGCCACAATCGATTTATTGCGTCAAACGTTTGATGGCCGTTTAAACAGCCGAAATTGTGATGTTAATTGACGGCCAAGAAGCTGCGATTTGGCAGCGTTGGTCTATTTTTTGCAGGGCGCCTTTAAAGAAAGTGTTATGCCGACGAACGAGAGACAATTGAGCATTTGAAGACCAGCATTCGTGATGCCATAGCCGAGATACGATTCCATACACTCGAAAAATTGCATGAAAATTGATTTCATCGAATAAGGTACTGTGGGGCCAGCAGCGGCAACCATATGAATGAAATAATATTCCATTTCTAACCGGAACAATTGTACTTCACAACAAAAAAAAAAATAAATCCGGCAAAATTCTAAACCGTATTTGTTTTACTGCATTTTTAAATTAAAACTTTTAAATGGCCCACCCTATATAAAGAGCGGCCACTAAAACCCATAATGTTTCATTTCTGTTTTCACTTCTTATAAAGGCTTAAATACTGGAATTATTATCATGCAAGTGGTGTTATAACATGGCAATAACGTGCCGGTGTGGTGATTAATTCAGGACAAAACAAAGCCCTGTGAGAAGAAAACAAATCCTTAACAAGTCTACATTTCATATGGAAATTATTATTTGATGCAAAGAAACCATTACACTCAAAGAAGAGACTACAAAAAAATTAAAATAAAAACGTTTAGATTTAAAGGCGATAATAAATAAAATTATTGCTCGTAAAATAAACTTACAAAACAGGTTAGCATTCAAAAGAAGCAGAATAAAACCAAGAAGAACAAGAGTTTTACTTACTTACTAGGCAATGTGCGAATACTTTAGTGGTTTAAAATATTACCAGCCATATGTGTTATGTCTGCAACATGCTGGGCAAATGCGCAACATTTACATTTTGGCTAAAGGAAAAAAAAAAACGTCTGTTAAATGAGTTTGCGTTTTAATTTAGTTTTTAGATACATGCTATCATGTGAACTTAGTTTGAGCCAACATTATTAGGTATTAGATATGAGGCCACGGTTCAAGCCCCGGGTTAGGCATCTACAATAAAACGAAGTTTATAAATAAACTTTGCTCTCAGGAGATTTCTAGTAAAAACTCTAAAAGTAAATAAAGTTGCCATGAAAAGTTCAGTCTTCAGGCCTAGTCAGTCATGTATAAAATTAACACACCCGACATAAGTGGTGTGAGTAGCTAGGCCGTAACCCTGACTGAAGCATTGTAATGATCAATTAAGTATGTACTTATGTGTGAATACTGTAACACATTCTCCAAAAGTTTTCCTTTAAAATGATTTACAAATGATTACAAAAATTTATATTACGACTGTAAAACCATTCATATTCATACCATATTTTCAACAAAAAATCAATAATTTATGAGAAACTGAAAATTTGACGTCTTTATGCATGACATAGGAAACATTTAAAATCTCCATTGATTTAGCAATCACAATTAATTTTTTTTTTTTAATATTTCAACTTTGTCTTTCACTAACAAGAGAATGTATTTTGCATTGTTGTTGTTGTTGGATATTTAACGGAAGCCTATACATTAAATGTGATTTTAAACTTAAAGTCCTACGCTAGAAAGTACTCATGTGTAGTGGAGCTCAAGTATTTTAGTTGTTTTACAAAATTTGTTTCCTTCTTTTTTTCCCTTTAATGAAAAATGTTTAGAAAAACATAAATACTTGGCAAAACTTAAATTCTTCGTAGAACATACATTTTCTTAAGACTTCAGTTTAAGTTCATATGAGTCCTTTAAGGATAATAACCCAACATACCTGTTATACTTCATATAAGTTTTTTTTCGTTCTCAGTCTTGATTTTGTATTTTTTTATTAAAAAAAAAAACAAAATTCCGAACAAATTTTTATTATTTTTAAAGTCGGAAATTTAAAAAATAAGGTTATCAAGTTTTTTATTTTTGAGTCTACTGTTTTACTTCCTACACTAGGTTGGATTATTTATGTGGTTGATTAGGTTTGAGGACGTGTACTTGTCATTGGAACAAGTGCAATATCCAGACATCAAAATGAGCCATTGTAAATTCGTCATAGAAGACAGAGAGTGAGAGAGGGAGAGAGAAAAGATAGTGAAGGTTAAAGGGAAATTAGAAAAGGAGAAGAGGTAGGAAAGAGAGAATATAAGAGACGGAGGAAAACTGATGGACCACAAACACACAAGATTACCCGACTACAACCTTGATATCCTAAAGTTACCTTTAACTAAACTCAACTTTAGCGGCAAGTTGTAATAATGTGTTTGCCTTTGATTTTTCTTTGAAAGAAAACCTAATATTTTATGATTTTCAATATTCCCACGAGAAAAATTTCTTTGTATACTTTATTGCAATTCATAAACGAAAGTTTTTACAAAATTTTCAATTCGATGCCCATTTTTTATTACCGTTTTTTATTTCATTTTGTTTACCTCCAATTCTTTTCGTTTAAATTACTAAACGGCATAAGAACTGCGAAAACCAAATACCATAAACTTAATTTTCTGCTAAAAAAAAATAGAATCAAGGAATAGTTCAACATATTTCACCACGCCGGTTACGGTGTTTTGTTAACTTTACATTTTTTTGGACAAGTCTTTATAAAAAAGTTGTACAGCCGAGCGGATGTGAAATCCTGCTAAATAAATAAAATTAAAAATTCATTTTCTGTATTTTGTTGCGAATTTCTTATGGTATATACCAAAGGAAAGTCGCCGTAGTCTGGTAGATAGTGTGTTGGCTTATTAAAGGATAGTCCACGGTTCAATGAAAAGAGAACATAAAATGCATCGGATTGTAAGCGAAGGATCCATGCGAAGTTATTTAAATCAACAGTTCTATAAACATCAGTCGCAGTCATTTCTGTCTTATATGCATTCTGTGGATATCTAATATAATGGTTAAATCCAACATATTATACGGACCAGTTCTATAAAGCTCATCACCCACTATATATCTTGCGATTTTGAATAAATAATAGTAGGTAGTGTGTAGGCTTATTAGATGACAGATCGTAATTAAAGCCCTAGCTCAGACATCACGAACAAAACGAAATACGAAAAAATTTGTTTTGGGCGAATTCGTCCAAAACTACAATTCCCAAGAAAAGTGTCACAAAAATCTGTTGTTTGGTGTAGACTTTAAACTGTAGGTCCCGTCACCCATGATTAGTGTGAGGAACTAGATGGTAGTCCCGACAAAAGGGTTGTAATGGTCAATTAAATTAAGTAATCTCTCTTCACACGCATGATTTTACTCCTCTAAAGATTTAAAATGGCCACCTACTGAGTAAATGATGAACAAATTAGATTAATTGCTGGCTTTGAAGCTAAGTATAAATGGAATAAGTATACATGACCTCAAAAATGTAGATTATTGTCAACCTGGTTTGGCACAATGAGCTACAAGACATACACGTGCGTTTTACTCCAGACGAATGGACAATAAAAATATTTTTTGACAGCTTTATTAATCTGAACAGGGAAGGCAAACCAGGCGAGTGAGTTAGTGAAGTTCAGTCATTCTTGTGTGAAGACGCGTTGCGTTTGAAGAGAATTATCGTGGTTTGAAGATGTCCGTTACAAAAATCTGTCGTATAATTGCTTAGTGATTGTTATTGTTGATGCAAAGGGTGTAAACAGAGGAATAACAAAGGAGAGCAATTGTTGTTGTTTACATCAACTTGTGAACAGTGGCACACATAATTGTACGAATAATAAAGAATTTTAATTAAAACTAAACACAAATTTATTTTTATTTTATTTGCAATTTACTAGCTCATATTTTAAATGTTTTTAAAAGGTAAAAACATAACAATATTAATGCAAATCAAAGTTTCCGTAATCTACTAGGTAGTGTGTTGGCTTACTATACTAGAGGCCACTTGAGGTTAAAACCCCAAGACAGATTTCTCCAACAAAATGAAACATGAAGAAAATAATTCTTCGACGACTTCCTCTCAGCAGTTTTCTGGGAGTAAATAAAATTGTCATAAAAGGTTTTCATAAATCTGTGTGAAAACATTTTATTACACTGAGACTTAAATTGTAATGATAATGTTTTCTAGCACTTTCAACAGCAAGTCTGTTGCTTTCGGCAGAGGCTAACCAATTACAGAAAATTTGGAGTTCCCTTAGCAAAAGAACTTTGTAAAGACTGTACTTTAACTCAATAGTTTGTATAATTTGAATTTTTCTTAAATTCCATTTAAAACTAAGTTTTGTTAGATTTATTCAAATCTAGGCAAACAATTTTGTTGATAAAAGGTTCACCCTAATTTTAATACAACTAATTTGATTGTGGCTTGTTGAAGAAGAGAGAGAACGGTTTTTTTTATTGTATCGAAACTATACAAAATTATATTGAATTGGTAAGTAACACTCTGGTAATACAGTGCTGTAGTAAAGTGCAAAGCAGAAGCATGCTGAGTTATGTGTCCCAGTTGTGGTATATTTTACAGGCTAAAGGCGGAATTTATATCTATTCGATGCTAGACAATACAGTCTATATTCTATGAATAAAATTATAATGTAGAATACAGAGAAAAAGCATGGAATATAAAACTCACAAGTAAACAAAAAGACTTAAATAAACAGCAAAATAATGGAAGCCACAATTAGCAAGTATTCCATGGTTTTTCTAACATTTTCTAATGATGATTGTTTCTGTTAATTATTTTATAATTAAATTTCATTGTATTTTGCATTATGCAGTATTTTATATTACACTATGCAACAAAATAAAAAAGGAAATATAACCAGCTAATGGTAGAGTGTAGGTTGTTATTTTTGTCGAGTAAAACTCAAAAATATTTTTTTTTATATTTCTTGAACCCTCCAAACTTGTTTTATTAGAAAAAAGTGTTATATTGGATTTTACGCACAAATTTATTGATTACATAAACATTTCTGAACGAATCTCACAAACGTAAACTTTCTTAGAAAGAGGAGGGATTGGCCTTTAAAACGGTACACATATACATATATATTATTCGACTTAATATGGAATTTTGATGAGGTAAACTTGGCAAATGGGAGGGATGGAATGCATGCAAACAAGGTAAAGTTTCTGATTGTGGTCAACTTGGCGACCACCAGGACGATCCTTGTCTTGTTGTATTCAAGTTGACACGCAGCCTCCTCGCGGCCCCTCCTGGATGGCATTCTAGCACCCGCTAGATGTTAACTAATGCGTGCAGCGAATGTCCAATCCCCTGGACGTTAAATTTGGGTTGTGCGTAGGGCTTGGAACCCACCACGTAAAAATTTGATCCAATGAAAACCGGAACAACAAACCTAAAAAAGATCCCCTCTAAAGTTGACGACCACGGCAAACGTTCAAAGGACAACGATTTAAGAATAGCCACATGGAACGTCCGCACCCTTTATAGGGTAGGCGCTTCCGCCCAGCTGGCGGATGCCCTCAAGAAATGTAAGACGGACATCACTGCCATACAGGAAATGCGATGGATAGGGCAAGGATGCAAAAGGCTGGCATCTTTCGATGTGTATTACAGCTGCCATGTTGATAAGCACGAATTCGGATACGGTTTTGTGGTTAATAAGAGACTTCGACACCTTGTCTCTGGGTTCACGCCTGTGAACGAAAGAATAGCCACAATCCGCATCAGGGCAAAATACTACAACATCAGCCTAATTTGTGCTCACGCCCCGACGGAAGAAAAGGACGATGTGGTTAAGGATGCCTTCTACGCTAAACTCGAGGACGTATATGATAAGTGCCCGACCCATGACGCCAAAATCGTCCTCGGAGATTTCAATGCGAAGGTCGGGCGGGAAGGTATCTTTGGCCCCACTGTCGGACAGTTCAGCCTCCACTCGAACACTACCTCCAATGGTATGAGGCTGATCGATTTCGCCGCGGCGCGTAACATGGTAGTATGTAGCACTAAGTTTCAACATCTCGACATTCACAAGGCCACATGGATGTCCCCTGATCGATCAACATCCAACCAGATCGATCATATTGTGATAGACGGAAGGCACGTATCCAGTGTACTAGATGTGCGCACATTCAGAGGTCCAAACATCGACTCGGACCACTACCTTGTCGCAGCCAAGTTTCGATTGCGCATTAGCGCTTCGAGGTCTGCGCACTCTAGTGCATTGCGAAAGCTGGACGTTAAGAAGCTGCGATCACAAAGGACATCTGAGGCGTTCTCCGCTCAACTCTCGGATAAGCTCCGTCGTTCCCCATCTAATCTCAACGACATTGGCGGACTGTGGGCCAACATCTCCCACTCCCTGCGCACTACTGCGGAAACAGTCCTTGGTTTCGAACGCCCACCCCAACGAAATCAATGGTACGATGAGGAGTGTCGCGAGCAACTGCAGCGAAAAACGCCGCATACAAGAAAACGTTGCAGTCTGCCGCTACGCGAGCCATTGTCGAGAACTATAGAGAGAAGAGAAGGGATGAGAGACGCCTTTTCAGACGCAAGAAGAGGGAGCAGGAAAGGCGTGAACGTGAGGAAGTCGAGATGTATAGATGTAGGAATGACGCTCGAAAATTCTATCAAAAGGTTAAGCGTCTAACCGAGGGTTATAAACCCGGAGCGTCTTCCTGCAAGGACGAAAATGGAAACTTAGTAACAGATCCGCAGGGAGTACTGAGGTTATGGAGGAAACACTTCTCTACTCTGCTACAAGGCGATGACGACACCAATACCGCCTTTAGAGATGATGTTCCGAACCCGATCGATGATGACGGCGTGGAGATTCCGCCGCCTAGCTATGAAGAGGTCAAAGTCGCGATTACGCGACTTAAAAACAATAAAGCGGCAGGTCCTGATGGCCTCCCCGCTGAATTGTTTAAGACCGGATGTAATGAGTTGGTAGGGCGCATGCACCAGCTTATTTACAAAATATGGCTAGAGGAAAGTATGCCCAACGATTGGAACCTCCTGAAAAAGGGAGACCCTACTATATGCGCCAACTATAGGGGTATAAGCCTTCTCCCTATCGCATATAAGGTTCTTACAGGCGTATTGTGTGAACGACTGAAGCCACTCGTCAAAACACTGATTGGACCTTATCAGTGCGGCTTCAGACCTGGTAAGTCCACCATCGACCAGATCTTCACACTACGTCAAATCCTGGAAAAGACCCACGAGAAACAAGTCGACACACACCATCTTTTTGTCGACTATAAGGCTGCCTTTGATAGCCCCATAAGGGATCGTGTTTTTGCCGCAATGTCTGAGCTCGGTATACCTGCGAATCTGATAAGGCTATGCAGAATGACGTTGAGCAATTCCTGTAGCTCCGTCAAGGTAGGAATGGACCTCTCCGAGCCTTTTGATACCGTGCGAGGTTTCAGACAAGGCGACCCCTTATCATGCGACCTCTTCAACTTCGTCATGGAGAGTGTTCTGCGAAAGGCAGGAGTGCATCGTAGTGGCACTATATTTCAAAAAAGTGTCCAGTTGCTTGCGTACGCTGACGATATTGACATAATAGGGCGTACGAAGCGAGATGTTACTGCTGCTTTTAGTGCTATTGAACGCGAGTCTACTAAGATGGGTTTGGCAGTAAATGAGGGCAAAACAAAGTATATGTTATCGACAAGTAGAGACGTGCGGCGTATTGATTCTCAGATTACGGCCGATAACTATACTTTTGAAACAGTCAAGGAATTTATTTATCTTGGCTCCGCCGTTACCACCACAAATGATGTCAGTCTGGAGATCAAGCGCAGGATCACTCTTGCCAACAGGTGCTACTATGGTCTCAATAGGCAATTGAGTAGTAGAGACCTCTCTCGTACGACGAAGCTAACACTCTACAAGACGCTCATCCTACCCGTGCTTCTTTATGGCGCAGAGGCATGGACCCTATTAAGTACTGATGCAGCAGCCTTGAGAGTGTTCGAGAGAAAAGTACTGCGTAAGATCTTCGGTCCAGTATGTGTTGGCGATGATTTCCGCATTCGATACAATAGTGAGCTGTATGAGCTCCTCAACGACATGGACGTTGTACAGCGTATTAATATCCAGCGGCTGCGCTGGCTCGGCCATGTCGTTCGAATGGAGGAGGATGCTCCAGCGAGACGGGTATTTGATGCGGGGATCTGCGGAAGTCGGCGAAGAGGACGACCTTGTATCCGTTGGAAGGACCAAATCGAGGGAGCCCTGTCATCGATTGGTGTGACCAACTGGCGTAGGCGCACAAGAAGCAGAGGCGCCTGGAAGGATGTGTTGCGGCAGGCCGAAATCCGTTAATCGGGTTGTTATGGCCAATTAAGTAAGTAAGTAAAGTAAGTAAGTAAACTTGGCAAATGCGAATTTCTTTCATATTTTTTCAAGTTTGTCCATTCACAGTAGTAAACTTTAATTAAAAAATATGAAATAAGTGATAACATTCTGAAAGTGCATTATCCTGTTAAGAGATTGACACTTCTTTTTAAAAAAGTGGAACAAAAATTATCGTAGTTATTATTTAAACGGTATAGCAGTCGTGTTATATTTTTATATATGTTATCTTATCAAATGAACTTTCAGTTGAAAAATTTTCAATAACTTCGATGGATCTTGATTGTTTGTTGGAAAATGTGTCAACTTAACATTTGAGCAACCACCAGAAGTTGGCCAATGTTTGCGCAAAGCGAAATAATAATATTTACAAAAAACACAAATATAGCCGTCTTCTGGTAGTCGTACCAACGTGAAATTGACACATTTTGAGATAAACAGTCAATAATAATAAGGACTACAACCTAGCTTCTAACACCAACCGCGTTGTGTATGTTAATTTTATTCATAAGTGTCGAGACTTAAAGGTTCTGTGAAATTTTCCAAGGCAATTTTATTTGCCCTCAGTGTTTTTGTCCGAAGACTGCTGAGAAGATGGCGTCGAAAAATTATATTTTTGTATATCGTTTTGTTCGAAATGCGGTTTGAACAAAGGGATGTAGTCTAAAATGTCAACCCACTATCTACTAGACTACGACAACTTTTTCTAGAATACAACGTTTAAATATCCGCCACGACTTCTCTGGATGAATCGCAATTTAAACGTTGATCAATTTAAATGAATTTGAGCGAATACTTGGTTTATGTTGACTGTTGACTATAAGGACTGCTATAGATTCTGGTGTAATTACCAATCATGCTTTAATTCTTAAGGTTTAATTGGTATTTGTAGTTTACTTTGAACGCCTTAATTTAATCCGGAGTCTTTCAGCTGTATAAGTAAAATAAATAAAGGGCTATTAGGGATTATAAAACAAACTTTACACGTCAAAACGTCATCAAAATTCTAAATGTCACTTTGACAACTAAATAGAAACTTTTTCTTAATCTTACCGCAAACAACTTGAAAAAAGATTGTTTTGGTCAAATAGAAGGAACAGAAATCAAAATGATCCCAAACCATTCAGGTACCGGAGTTTTTGTTCTAGAATTGTTATTTGTGAATAAGTAGGCGTATTTTAAAAGGAAAGGTAAAATATGCTTCTACTGGACCTAATGCCATTGAAATATTGAAAACTCTAATCTTGCAATTCATACATACAGCTGAATGAAAAGTGATTAGAGAAGATGAGCACAAGCATTATGTATAAAGTTTAGTCTGCTACAAATATATGTAGAAAGTTAAACAATTTTGTATTGTATTGTATTGTATTTCCCAGAATAGCATTCTTTAGTGAATCATTAGGTGCTTGTTTTAGGTGAGTTGGTTTAGTTAATTACATGCAACAATTTTTGTGATCATTTATGCATGGCAAGTTTTTAATTACAGTTCAAAAAATTATATTTACAGTTCAAAAAAAAAAATATTTAGTTATTATTTAAATAATTATTTAAATTAATTATTGTATAATTTTATTATACTCTGATAAAACGAATTGGACATTCAGAAAATAATAGTTTTTGATAATAAATTTTCCAACATACGTTATAAACCTTATTAATTATATTGTATTTTTATAACTTACCCAAAATGTTTTATTTCATTAGCTTTCATATTGTTACGTTTTTACCTTTTAAAACGTTTAAAAAAATAAGCTCATAGATCGCAAACAAAATAAAAATAAATCTTTATTATTCGCACAATTATGAGTGCCACTGTTCGCAACTTGATGTAAACAATAACAATTGCTCTCCTTTATAATTCCTCTGTTTACACCCTTTGCATAAACAATAACAATTACTAGACAACTATTCGACAGATATTTGCAACGGAGATCTTCAAACCACGATTACTCTCTTCACACACACCTCGTCTTCAGACAAGGCTGACTGAACTTCAATAACTCAGTAGCCTGCTTTAGCTTGTCTTTTATATGGCTGAATAAATAGTCTGATGAATGTTCTTGAAGGCGAATGTTTCTCACTTCGCCTTCGCGAAATCTCTATAAATATAAACATCATTGTTTACATTTATTATTGTAGTGTTGGCTGCGTATTTTTCGTTACCATTTTTTATGCTGGTGTCTGCTGTTATAGTAAGCAGTGCGATAATTTGTAAACATGTTTGTTTACTGCATTGCTTTGTTTTTGTAGGTTTTCTTTATAATTTTAATGTTAACTGATGTAAAAGCAAAACACCAGTATCTAGATCTTTAATTTTCGTAACAAGATTTAAATTCATTTTGGAAGCGGAAGAGTATGTAATAGTTTGATCTCTACAAGTCGAAACCTAAAAAATTGTTAACGATTGGGGTCACAATATTCTCTCTAGTATATGCTATAATTTTTCTTTTTTAATTTTATAAAAGAAAAAACATCGTATTTTCTCACCTGAATATTTTTTACTCTTTAATAATTAATAATTAGATCAACTTCGATGAAATTCGCTTAGAAAACTATCTGTAAACTCGATCATCAAATCACAATAAGTGACTTTAAAGCCAATCTGTTAAAAGCTGTTCTTAATGTTCGAGGTAAATCAGCTAAATTAGAGAGTGAAAGCTTTGATTGTCGAATTCCATTTCTTAAAAGAGTGCCAATTAGCTCTTGAAATTAATGAAAAGAGATTATGTAGAAATATTATTAGCATTTCATTCCTTTATTATTATGAGCCTTAGGACTATTATTACAACTTTCGGTTAAAGTTGGATTTAGTTAAAGATACTTTTAGCTAAAGTGAACTTTAAAGTCAGCTTTAACTTATTTTCGTTATTACAATGTGGCGGAGCAATGTCGGTAACACTGCTCAATTAAACAAGTTTTTTTTAAATGCAGTGGCAACGACAGGCTTCTTTTGTTGTATTTGCTCATTTTGTTTATATTAAAAATGATATATATATGTGCAAGTTCAGACATAAACTTCACTTTAAAAGTTATTGGTAAGATGATTCTCCCTTTAGCTGAACGCTCTCTTCTACTATAATGAAAAACCGCCCGTTAACATCCTCCTTTTAGTTAACGGCAACTTGTAATAATAGCCCTTATTCTCATATCATCCGTTTCGTGTGTGTTAATTTTATCCATGAGTGGAGGGACCTACTGGTTAATGTCGACTCTAAACTACAGATTTAAGATTTAGTTTCCATAGAAATATTTTTCATACTTCGTTTGATTATACATAGATGGCTGATCTGGGATTGGTTCATATTTCGTTTTGTAAGAAAAATTTGAGTTGGGGTTTGCGTCTATTAAGCCAACTGCTAGTAATGTTAATCCGTGCAAGATCTACTGAAGTAAAATCCTGGAAGAAAGATCTCACAAAAGAAGACATGGGATAGTACAGTACAGTACTTAAATTTGTCTCCGAAATTTCTTAAAAATCCTCCTTCACATTTTCGAATTGAATTAAAAGCAAATCAAAATTTATTTTAGTTGATTTGAGCCCTTAAGTTCTTGGAGAGCTATGATACTTCTGGCAATAGCTTCCACATTAAACAAGTTCAACATATACAGTTAACCATGTAATAGTAAACAGAGGTTCTTGGACGTAGTGCCACATTCTACAGAAGGCACTTTGAGATAGTTTGTGGTGCTAAAAATATGTTTTTGCCTGACTGTAAAATTGTGTACGTTGTTGGTCACATTCATTTAGACTTATTGGACAGATTTTAAACACAACTGACTGACTGACTCTGAGCGTATCTATGTTGGTCATGACTATTAACCCCTCATGGTCTACATTCATACATGATTTCCGTTCCTTTTAGATTTAGTGCCCAGCGTATTGATCACTTCTGATTCAATAGCGAACAAGGGCAAGAGCCAGCTTTCTCGTCATAAACCTTAACATTTTACCAAAACATATGTATATAAGCAGAAAATATTTTCATCTGAGAAATATGTTGTAATTTTTCTGTATGTGGTAGATAATTTGGAGGTTTGGAACCAAAATTACTGGCTGCAGTGTACAGGCATTATAGAGAAAGAAACAACAATATTTTTTTACACTTTTTATTGCCTTATAGTATTGATTTCAAATAGAGGTGATTGATCTATAAATGTTTGAATACAGAAAATTAAATATGTGAACTCATGCATTAAAAAACTAAAAATTAAAATAATTAATATTATCACACTAAAAAAAAATATTGCTAAGCTGTGGCGATGTGTACACTGAAAGTCCAAGAGATATTTTTTTCTTTCAAAGCTTCAGACATGCATTTGTTTAGAAATGGTGAATATAACGCTCTAAACACAATAAACACAACGCAGCAATCTCTTAAAGTTTGAATTCATGGGTGTATTTTGAAGTGTTTGTTTTTAAGGCAGCGCGGCAACAAGCAAAGTTTCTGCTGCTTTGCTTTTAGGATCTTTGCTTTATTTTTATTCGAAGCAATGGGGGAATTAGTGCTAAAAGCAACATAGTAACATCATTGATAAAGAATAAATGCCACTGTCTTCATTATATTTAATACGCATACAGATTTACGCTGCAATTGCAAAATTGTTGTGCTTGGTGACCAAATTCTATAACGAAACTCATAAATGCAGATGGGCTGCCGCACAATCAATTTGAACACAGTCCCCATACTTGAGTGGGATAGATCTTAGACATTCCGAATTGCTTAATTGAGCTGCTTTGCATTTGATTGTGGCCAGCGAAATCGAGTTGAGTTAAACAAATATCGGAATGAGCGCAAGAGTGCTATCTAAAGGGCTGAAACCAATTGCCGTTGTGTTTTATATCCTCAAATCTAAAAAGGAACTATACATCTAATATTATTACATGTTTACCTTTTAAAAACCTTTAAAATATGAGTTCGTAGATTGTAAAAAAAAAATTGTGTTTATTTTTAATTAAAATTCTTTATTGTTCGTACAATTCTTTGTGTCACTGTTCACAATTTGATGTAAAGAATTTGCTTTGTTTGTTATTCCTATGTTTACACTCTTTGCAGATATAATAACAATTCCTAGTCAATTGCAACGGAGATCTTCAAATACACCACATCTTCACACAAGACTGACTGAATTTACTAACTCATCCGCCTGCTTCATCTTGCCTTTTATATGGCAGGGTAAACAGTCTGATGAATGTTCGTGAAGGCGAATGTTCGTGACTTCGCTTTCTCGTGATCTCTATAAATGTAAACATCGTTCTTTACATTTGTTATTGTTGTTTGTGTATTTTGTTTACATTTATTCTTGTAGTGTTGTTTGTGGATTTTTGTTTACTTGTTTAATGTTTTTTGTGCTGGTGTTTGTCGTTATATTAAGCGGTACGATAATTTGTAAACAGGTTTGTTTACTGCATTGTTTTGTTTTTGTAGCTTTTGTTTATAATTGTTTTTGTTTAAGCGATGTAAAAGCAAAACACCAGTATCTTGATATTTTATTTTTGTAACAATATATAGTCTTTCCTTAGACGCAATGAAATCTGATTTGCAAATGTTAGATTATTGAAGTGACTAGCAGATCATCATATCTAACTAAATTAGATATAGGGACGCTAAGGTATTTATGGATATGAAATGCATTATAATATATTTGCACAGTAGAATAACCCGACCGGCAAGAACTACCACCATGTGTAGTATCTAAAATCGTTATGGAATTTCAACATTTTAGTTATTTAAGGTCAGTTCTTGATGTGATTTTGATATCTTTGAATGGACCAGTTTTCTAATGCAACTCTCGGATTTAAGATGCACTTTTATGGAAGTGGTCTAGTAAGTTGGCTTATCAGATATGTGCCCGAGGTTCAACCTTCAAACCTCAACAAATATTTCTTTTGACCACCTTCCTTCTTCCAGCAGTCTTCTAGCAAAAGAATTTGTACGGAGTCGACGCTAAACTATAGGTGCCGCCACTCATTTATAAATCTTACACATAGAGAAGTTATGTTGCTATCCTGACTAAAGTGTTGGAATAACCAATTAATTGCTTAAGGAAAATAGTTGCAACTTATATATTGACAGATCTTATTGCCCAACAGCAGGTTTATAGACTATTTTATTAGTTTTTTGGACGGGTTTTCTGCAATTGGATAGAGAATCATCGACTGAACATTTGGTTGATGCCTTGAATTTCTTTCAGTGTTTTCCTTCTGTTATCTATTTCGGCCAATTAAATAATTTGTTATTTAAATATTAAAAAAACATTTAATTTGCAAAATACAGTTTATTGATTAAAATGCCTCATTTAGTCTTGAATAAACCATAAAATGAGTGGAATGTTTTTTAAAATTTTAAGTATTTTTATCACTTTGAATTTCCTTTTGTTGGCATGTCAGGTAAGACGCCATAACTCAACTACAATTTCAAAAACGATAATCGTATCATCACTTGTTTCTTTCATTATTTAGAGTGCCAAACGTCAACATAAAATTGAGTTATATAATCACACTTGCCAAGCATTTGGCAAACGTCTTAAACTTTTCAATTGTAGCTTCCTGAAGCTTAACAACGTTCATTATCTGTTTAACCAAACATATAAATTCGATAGGGATATGAATACCGAGTTTAAACTCCGCATTTGGATCGATGCTAAACCAACATTTGCCAAAAAGTCCTCTCGTTTTGCTGATATAAGATTCGATGCGTGTAGTTTTTTCCAGCAGAACTTTGATTTTCAATTTTTACGTTTGATATCGCAGGACTTTAAAAAGTTCACCAATCTACCACAAAAATGTCCGTTTAAGGGCGTAAGTATGATGAAATATAAAATTCTGATTTTAAAATTCTAAACTTTGTTTCCTTTTAATGAATTTTTAGAATGTGGTTTATAAAATTAATAACTTTCCAGTGACAAGCCAATATATACCGGTTTATGCGCCAGCATGCAATTTTACTTTTGGTATCGATTATTATGATTCCAGTAATTTATTTGGTAGTACAAAATTAATCGGATCTTTAGTTGTTTAAATATGCCATTATTTACATTCGATGAACAACACTGTAAATAAATTAAATAAAACTTTTTATAACAGCCGTCTCTTAATAATACATATACCAGCAGCTTCTGACAACTGAAGCCCTCAAGGGTTAGCCAAACGTCCACAAAACGTAACGTTTTTAGCACATGAAATGCTAAGTATAAATGCTTATCGAAATTACATTAGAGTTCGGTAATCGGTCTCATGTGTTTTCGTATTCTAAAAGCGATCTTACGTTCCGTGAACGTTTGGCTAATCGGGGCTTGAGGGTTTCTATTTTCCTAGAGAATATGTAGTACGCTCGTATTTTTGTTCACCTATGTATGTAAGGAACGATTTCGGTTAATAAAACTCTTGTAGGGAACAACCATTGCTATTTTGACATCGTGATTGATAAAGAAGTTTTCAGCGGTGAACGGTGTTTGAACTTCAAGGAGCACGTGAAATTCATCTGCAAAAATGCATCTCTAACACAGGGACCGCTGACGAGGATGATGCCAAATATTGGAGTACTAAATCCATTTAAGAGGAGAGTAATATCGTGATGTCGATAATCTTTTATGCTTGCCCAATGTGCTCGGAAGCACTCTCCCGTGGGGACGTCAAGAAATAAACTGGCGCGATTAGACAGATAAATGTCTTCAGGACAGCGTCTGATAAAGCGGTACTGATATTGGCAAAGACAATACCGATAGACATATTGGTCGATGAGATGAAGCGCATATACTTTCGCCGTCTCTAGTATCCACGACAAATAGCAGCTTTAGAAGCGGAAGAAAGAAGAACTTCTATGCACAGATGGCAGTCACGATGGGAGAACAGTTTAAAGGGAAGATGGATATTTCGCCTCGTCCCTTAAATAACCCCTCGGATGGAGAACAAACATTGCGAGCTGAACTACTACGTGATCCAGTTCCTAACTGTCGAATTGACCCATTGTATAACGTCCTAGTTTCTCACACCACTTATGTTGTGTGTGTTAATTTTATACATGAGTGGTGGGACCTACAGTTTAAAGTCGACTCCGAACGACAGATTTTAATTTATTGAGAAACTTTTCATGGCAATTTTTATTTACTCTCAGAGTTTTTTCCAGAAATCTACTGAGAGGAAGTCGCCAAAAAAATAGTTTTTGTATTTTGTCTTTGATGCCTGGCCTGGGGCTCGAACCCAGGCTTTTGCTTCTAATAAGCCAACACACTACCTACTAGACTATGGTGACTTCCTAGCAGGTAACGTGTTTGCTTATTAGACGTAAGTTTACTGTTCAAATCCCAGATTAGAAATCTCCAAAAAAATGAAATTTGAATAAATTTTTCTTCGGCGACTTCCTCTCACAAGATTTCCGGCAACTGCAGTCAGTAGTTAATTCTGTTTTTATTCGGGTAGTTCATCAATTCTACACCGTAAGTGGATCATCAAACGAGATGATTTTAAATTCAGGAATATTTCAAGCGATAATTCTACCTCTAATTCAGATTGTAGCAACTTTTATTTTTCACAAACTTTTGACTAAAAGTCAAATCACGTGGATATTTCGGAAAGCCTAGCATTTATAGACACGCGTAACTTTAAAAATTTTGCATCTGGAATTGGTGCTTTAGCTTTTATATGGGACTAGCAATACTTTAGAATATCAAAAATGCTATAAAAAGGAGTATGTTGTTAATAGAATCCTCCAACAAAGGCTTCTGAACATTGATAGTTAATAACGGACAACTTGTTAAAGCGGCCATCTGTCAATTCATCATGGCTGACCATAGAAAACGATATGTTTTCATTGAATGGGCTCTGGAACTGTCGGCAACTGCTATTCCTGGATGAATGGATACGCGAACAAACAAAATTGTTGAATTGAACACAAAGCTACGTACCCCTAAGCTCATGTCGCATTGGATATTCTGCACGAGCGATTTTAGAACGTGGTCATCGTGCGTGATGTAAACTAACCACTAAAAGCTACAAAAACAAAACCAATGAACTTGTTCACAAATTATCGCACTGCGTAATATACTAACAAATACCAGAATAAACAAAGTAAACAAAAATATAACAACAAACACTACAAGAATAAATGTAAACAAAATACACAAACAACAATAATGAAACAACGACGTCTACATTTATAGAGAGCTCGAGAAGACGAAGGCACGAACACTCGCCTTCAAGTACATTCATCAGGCTGTTTACTTTGTCATGTAAAATGCAAGGCAGAGTTAGTGAAGTTCAGTCAGTCTTGCGTGAAGACGCGTTGCGTTTGAATACAATTATCGTGGTTTGAAGATCTCAGCTCTGGCACACAGAATTGTGCGAACAAAAAGAATTTTAATTAAAATTAAACACAAATTTATTTTTATTTTATTTTCAATCTATGAACTCATATTTTAAGCGTTTTTAAAAGGTAAAAACGTAACAATATATTATGTGTCGCTGTCTTTTTGTTCCCAGAGCATTATCATATAAAATATTTTTGTGTTTTTCTTTTAAATTCAAATTTTTTCGATTCAAATTATGAACGCCTTAATCACAAATGAAGTCGCCGTGGTGTAGTAGGTAGTGTGTTGGCTTACTATTCGTAAAGCCCGGGTTCGTATCCCAGGTCAGACATCAAAAATGAAATATGAAAAAAAAAAAAATATTTCTTCGGCGACTTCCTCTCAGCAGATTTCTGGCAAAAACTCTGAGAGTAAATAGAATTGCCATGAAAAGTTTCTCAAAATTCTGTCGTTCGGAGTCGACGTTAAACTGTAGGTCCCGCCACTCACGTATAAAATTAACGCACACAACATGAGTGGTGTGAGAAGCTAGGCCGTAATCCTGACTGAAGGGTTGTAATGGCCAATTATGTATGTATGTATGTATGTATTAATCACAAACGGTCTCATTTAAGTAAAATACATCAAATTATTCAATCTAATTGTGCCAAAATACATTTCTTATCTAGGGTTTTAGTTCGCTTTCCCTGTTTCCGATACCTTTCTTTCCTCTTGTAACCAAAAGTTTCTATTTTTTTTCAATTTTAATGAATTTAAGGTACTTGAAATTTCTTTCATGTCGGTGTCTGTCCCTGTTTCCTGTTTAGTTTTAATACGGATTGCAAATAAGTTTCAATTGTAATCCTTTCGGAAAGAAGAAGAACTCATCCTGTGTATATGTTCTAAAGTGTTGATTTGTTTGTTTGTGTGAGATAATAAAATTAAAGTAATCAAGGAGTAAACTTGATGAAGTCATAAAATTAGACTGTCGCAACATAATTCTTGCATCTATTGACTTAGTTGTTCCTAAAAGCAATATACTGTGAACTTAAAAAAAGTCTTAAAACTGTTGCTCGTTTCTCATTTAATGTATTTTAGTGATTACCGTGGTTCATTATTTTGTTGCCAAAACTCGAAACTTTTTCTATGATACTTTCCCGCACTTTTTATTAAGGCCTGTAAATAACCTTACAATGTTATTTAAATTCGAAGCAGTGGTAATAAATTAGTGGCAACAAAACTAATTTCATTCTCAAAGTATTTTGTGTAAAATATCTTTTTAGTAAATAAGAGCTTAGACAACACATTTGGACAGAGGTTACCTATTTAAGTGTTTAAGTCATGGTCTTGGTAATGCCCAACAAATCCCAAGCACTCCACTGTAATCATTTCGGTATGTTATTTTGTAGATGTAGTATTAAATTGAATACTATTCTGTTTTTAATATTGTTTTTAATATTGTTACGTTTTTACATTTTAGAAACGTTTAAAATATGAGCTCGTAAAATAAAAATCAATCTGCGTTTAGGTATAATTTAATTTTTTATTGGTCGCACAATTATGTGTGCCACTGTTCGCTACTTGATGTAAACAACATCAATTGATTTGTTTGTTATTCCTCTTTGCACTCTTTTGAATGAACAATAACAATTACTAGACAATTATTCAACAGATCTTTGTAATGGAGATTTTCAAACCACTATTACTCTCTTCAAACACACCGCTACTCCAGACAATACTGACTGAACTTTTACTAACTCCGTTGCCTGCTTTGCCTAGCCTTTTATATGGCAACGTAAACAGTTTGATGAATGTTCTTGAAGGTGAATGTTAGCGGCTTCGCTTTCTCGAGAACTCTATAAAGCATAGTTTACCATTTCATAGCACAGTTGTGCAAAGAGAACTCACACGCATTCTTGTGTTTTTCATTTAGTTGTCGATCAGACTGCGACAAGAACACATGTGCGGCGGATGCTTTATCATTTTATTTCAGAATGACACTCAAAAAATATTTTATGTTAAAAATGGGCTATGACATTAACTGGGCGTTTTTAATTTTTTTTATTTCGTCGCATAATATAATTTTTTTTAAATGCTTTGGACTGCTCGCTTTATTTTCTTTTAATAAAAAATAGGTTTTTTATTCTTTTTATTTTTATTTATCTAAAAAAACGGCATAATTTTTAAGCCGAAGATGGATAGCTTTATGTTCTTTTAATAAAAATGGATTTTTTATTTTATTTTTATTTATCTAAAATTATTAAGCCAAAGTTATGGTTTTACATGAATAAACTTATTTTCTCTCTCTTACTCACTAACACATAACCAAAAATTTTTTGACGAACCCTGCTATAAAGGTAAATATCGTTTTTCATTATTGTTGTTTGTGTATTTTTGTTTACATTTATTTTTACAGTGTTTTTGTTGCATTTTTGTTTGCTTGTTTATCCTTTTTTATACTGGTGTTTGTTGATATATTTTTGTTAACTTGTTTATCATGTAAACAAGTTCAATGTTTTTGTTTTTGCAGCTTTTGTTTATAATTTTAATGTTAGGCAAAATACTTTTTCTATTTTCGAAACAATATCAAGAGAGAAATTGTCAGCTCAAAAACGTCACAGAGCTTCATCAAAGCTATTAGTCTTCATTTGTATTGAAATTATTAAAAATACAAGCAGATTCACACGTTCGAAACAATACTTTACAATTAAGTTTCTATAGCAAAGTGAGAATAAATAGATAGCACTCCACATCATGTGGATTGTACTGGACTGGACAGTAAAGTATTGCATTTTTGCCTTAAGGTTATTGAAAAGACTTGTAGAGTATCCCAATTGGTATGTAATATTTATGGTATAAACACAATAAACTTAACATGGCAAGTACAACAAGTTTACAATTGCAGCCTTAGATAAGCTGCATGCGCATTAATTATAATAAAGGCAGCAGCAGCAAAGTATAAGCAAAACAACTAAAAAATAAACAGTTCATTTATTCTTTACCAATGGTTCCACTAAAACGTTCTTTCGCGTCATACATTGCGTTTTTAAAACCTCTGTTTTATGCACGTTTTTGTATTGCCAGAACAGATCCTCTCACTATGAGTACTTATTCTCTCATTGCTGCGAATAAAAATAGAAATTAGCCAAAAGCAAAGCAGAAGAGGCTTTTCTTGTTCCCGCGCTGCATTTAACATAATCACTTCCATATACATCCATGTATTCTATTTTTGAGAATTTTCTGCTTCGCGTTTAATGTGTTTGTAGCATTACAAATGACATCGTGTAGTTTAACTCAACTTAAGGTTTCAAGATTCTCAATACTGAACACATCAAAGACTTGTTAACAAAATAAAGAGATACTGAGAAACACATTTCACATTGTTTGTTACAGGTTCGTAGAAAATCTCCACCTAAATTGTATTCTACTCTTAAGCAGCTTTGTTTGGCTTGGTTAGTGATAAGGTTACGATAGTGTTACTTTGTAGTGTGTTGGTCACACTTATCCACCGTTTTGTGTTGGTTACGTTTGTGCTACCTAAAAATGCATTTTGATACATTCCTCAATAATATAAACAAAACTGTCAATGACCAATGGCACGAGGTATCAAATTGCATTATAAAAATTTTCAGTACGTAATAATTGTAAAGTAGCAAAATGCTGACCATGCACACTCTATGTTAAGTAAAACTTAAATTAGGTCATAAGTATTATGTAAAGAAATTAGACTTAAGTAAAAAAACTAAATTAGGTCATAAATATTAATATGTAAGAAATTAGACTTAAGAAATTTGTATAAATAGCTGTAAGTTGATTGATATAATTTAGAATAAAATTGATGATCATAACGGCCCTTTAGCTGAAAAAGATTTCATTTTTTATTCTCATTTAAACTGCGGCTTTTTAGCCATAACTAAGCGGCGTGCTCGCCTTAATAATAAGCAAACCAGGACAGACATAAAACTGACCGACAAGTCAAATGCACAAACATTACTTTCATTACATGGCGATCCTGCCATATCATTGTTACTTTCATTACATGGCGATCCTGCCAATTTGATCCTGTTACTGACAAATTTTTTTTTGCTCCGTTGATCCTGCAAATTCGATCCTGTAACTGACAAATTGTTTTTGCCGCGTTGATCCTGCAAATTCGATCCTGTTACTGACAAAATTTTTTTTGCCGCGTTGATCCTGCAATTTCGATCTTGTTACTGACAAAAAATTGCTTGCCCCGTTGATCCTGCCCTCTCGATCCTGACTACCGACTAATTTTGTTTGTTTATTTGATCCTGCCCAGTCGTTAGCGTGTAAAGCGTCCGGTTCGATTACTCTCAAGTAGAATAAACAAAGAAATCGAATTTTTTTTAAAGAAAAAAAAAAATAAACGGTTTTCTAGTAGAAATAAATGTAAAGTTAATAAAAATTAAAAAGTTAACTTTACTAGACAAAATGGAATCATATATAACGGAAATTAAACAATTACGTATACCACGCCCCAAATATGAACATAGCGATAATAGCCCACCACGTAGCGCCTATTATCCTCTAGATAGACCCTATACACCACCACCTGACTATCTAGTGACAGCAGATGAATCGACTTTAATCGATCATTTTCGAAATAGTTGTAATAGTAATGATTCTTTTTAGTTATAATTATTAATGTAAACAGATAATTTTAATTAGCAAAGAAGAAGAAAAATAATAGTAAATTATTTCTAAAATTTCATTTTAACAGTAGAGAGCATATATAAAAAAACTGTTTAGAATGTAAGTAGCGGTTTAAGTGTTCAATTTTATGTAAATATAATTAAAGGGTAACCCCATATGTATGTGTATATTATTGAATGTTTTAAATGTAATAAATCTAATTAAATTATAAAAAGTATTAGTATGTAATCAAAAAAAATAATGTTATTATAAAACTTATACATTAGGTATACAATTCTTTAGACCGTATTTATATGGTAGAAAATTCACAGCTGTGACAGATCACAGACCTTTGATTTCACTATTTTCGCACAATAACCCGAACTCTATATTAACAAGGATAAGACTGTAACTTTCTGACTACGACTTTGAAATAATATACAAGAAAGGAATAAACAACACTAATGCCGATGCATTTGGCAAGGATAGATATTGATTCTACTACACTAAAGAGTATGTTACCATTGGAAAATGACGAAAAGGTAAAGAAAACATTAGTAATTACAAGAGGTATGAGTAAAAACTCATCAGAAAAGAACATTATAAGAGATAAAAATGTTATGAATGAATCTCATAAGGGGACTGATCAACTCCATATGTGGGATTGCACGTCAATAAATGATATAAAGCGCGCAACGAAATTAAAATTTATATTAGAAAAAAGGCCAGACATAAAACTGGCACAAACATTACTTTCATTACAACTTTTTTACCTATTAAAAACGTTTAAAATAGGAGCTACATTGCAAATAAAATAAAAATAAATTTATGTTTAGTTTTAATTAAAATTTTTTATTATTCGCAAAATTTTGTGTGCCATTGTTCACAACATGATGAAAACAACAACAATTGCTTTCTTCGTTATTCCTCTGTTTATATCCTTTGCATAAACAATAACAATTACTAGATAATTATGCGACAGATCTTTGTAACGGAGATCTTCAAATCACGACTACTCTCTTCAAACACACCGCGTGTTCACTCAATATTGACTTAACTTCACTAACTCACTCGCCTGCTTTGCTCTGCCTTTTATATGGTAACGTAAACAGTGTAATGAATGTTCTTGAAGGAGATTTTTGTTTGTTTGTGTATTTTGTTTACATTTATTCTTGTAGTGTTTGTGGTTGTATTTTTGTTTACTTGTTTGCCATATTTTATGCTTGTGTTGGTTGTTATACTAAGCGGTGTGATAATTTGTAAATAAGTTCATTGGTTTGTTTTTGTATCTTTTGTTTATAATTTTAATGTTAAACGATGTAAGAGCAAAACATCAGTATTTAGATTTTTCCATTTTCGTAACAATAGGAAAAATCTGATAAAGGATTCGAGTTGACGATCTGTCGAAATGTGGTTTCAATATGATGGTGCTACGTGCCACATCGGATGCTCTGCACGACCGATTTGAGATCACGGTCGACTTGACTCCTTCACATTATTTCTGTGGGGGTTTCTTAAGTCGGTAGTGCATGCGAATAAGCCACAAACCAAACCTGTCTACAAAATTATCTCAGCGTATGGCGTCGGTCTAATTCAGTCCGATTTATATGCTGGAGTCATGGAAAATTATACATTTTGGACGCGGACAATTGAACGATTCCCCACATAATAACATATAATAGGCCTTTCAAGCGAATACATTATTTTGGTAATATCTCACACCCACTTTGTTTTATTTAAAGTGAAAAGTAGTGAAATCTTAATAAAAACCCGGAGTTTCTCATTCTCATTCATTCATTCTTTATTGGTAAATCTTTACAATTTACATCAAAAATCACAAATACAAACTAATTACATTGTCGATGGCAATTAAGGGTTATCAATCTGTGCTTAATAACTTTAGTTTTCATCGTAGCACAACAATAATTGCTTGTCATGGAAGTCATTTTCAGCAGCAAAAATCTCAACAGCAGCAGCAGTTTCTATGCCAATGTCAATAAATAACATCAATTTCCTGGAAGAAGCATAAACTCCTGACGTCTATATAAGAAATAAAAGGTCAAGACTAACATTAAATGATTATGTTGTGTAGTCTCGTTGTAACTTTTATTATCGGCTTAAAACTTTTTTTCATTTCTAGTGGAGCAACAGCAACAATAAAAAATGGCTGATGAAAAGACAAATTAAATTGGTGTTGTAAAAAAATTTATGAGAATTACTTCAGAGGTTAAGTGCAAGTAATTAATGTGAGTTTTCTTTAACTCGTCATATTGTAAAGTCTGATGAACTGATGATGGACAATGCATATATTCTACAATGCACACATAGGAAACCTGAAATCACAGCCTAGAATAAAGACTGAAATGTTTGTTAAGGAAATTGTTGTCAGCATCCAGAGATCAGCAATGAGTATTTAAAAAGATGAGTAGAATCGAATCATATTTATAATTTCTGATACTTATAAGCACTCATTTTTATTTTAATATCATATTCATACTACTCATATTCAAAGTTTGAAGTACTTATCATACTAGTACTTAACTATACGTATGATATTTTTGATTTCGACTCTCCATGACTCAACATTTACACGAAGCACAAAATAAGTGTGAATCGCTAATGAACAATAAAATACTCACTAGAAGGTTGTGTGTTTGCTCTGCTTGCTCTCTCTGTCTTTTTTGCTTACGTGTCTTTTTCTTTTTTTGTAAATGCAACAAAAACTAAAATCGTAAAGTTTGATGAATGATTCGAATCATTTATAAGTATTTTTCTAAAGTTATGAATCTAAATGAGTAGGCTTATGAATCAAACATATGTATTTCGAATGGTGTGAGTTCGATGTCACGTTGTACTCATACTTATTGCAACCTGTACTTATAAATTAACGTTGTAGTGAGTAGGAATTAATCAGAATAGTGAAATTTCACTTATATTCAAAGTTTCATGAGTGCTTATGAGTAGCGAAAAAACGATTCATTGCTGATATCTGGTAACATCGATTGAGCAATTGTATCGAGGTTTTATTTACTTACTAAGCGACAACTAAATGATTGTAACAAATGTGAAAAATATTATTGGACGGAAAGTTTAAAAGGAGAAAAAAGTAAAATTTAGCGTGTGTTGGAAGGTATTCTAATATTCGAGAAGCAACGGTTCAACCTCTAAGTCCGGCATCTCCAATAAAACGAAATATGAAAAAATACTAAATAAATTGCCATGAAGAGTTCTTCAAAAATCTTTCGTTCGAAATCCACTTTAAACTGTAGGTCTTTCCACTCAAGTATAAAATTAACACACGCAAAACAACTGGTCTGAAAAGCTTTGTTGTAATCCTGACTGAATGTTTGTTAAGACAAATTAAATATGTATGTATGTATGAATATATGTGTGTATATATGTTCAAAGGTTTAGAACTTAGATAAAAAAAGATTTATTCTGTTAAGAAATTTTAGGTCAAAGTTCCACAATTGTTATGTAGATGTAATAAAGTACAGCAACAAGACGTTCTGTTAAATTATTTTTTATAATAGGTTGGGAAATTTAAAAATCCAACAAAAAATTTTTGTTGCGAAGTACAATTGTTCTGGTTAGAAATGTAAGATTATTTCATTCATATAGTTGCAGCGGCTGACCTCACAGTATCTCATTCAATAGGAACAATTTTCGTGCACGTTATCGAGTGTATAGGGTAGTATCTCAGCTTAATGGAATTAAGAATGTTGGCCTTCAAATGCTCTATTGTCTCTGGTTTGTCGGCATAACACTTTCCTTTAACGGCGCCGCACAGAAAATAGGCCAAGGGTGTCACATCGCAGCTTTTTGGCGGTCAATTGACATCACAATTTCGGCTATTTAATCGGCCATAAAACGTTTGACGCAAAAAATCGATCGAGGCATGAGATGTGTAGCATTTTCACCATCCTCCTAAAACAAAACATCGTTCATATCAATACCATTAAGAGCGAATACAAAAAAATCGGTTATAATGGTGCGATAGGTGTCTTCATTATTTGGAATGGATGCGCCGTTATTATTTTCAAAGAAATATGGGACAATAATGTCTCTGCTCTACAAGCCGTACTAAACAGTCACTCGTAATGCTTGAAATGGTTTCTGTAAGACCACGTGTGGATTTTCTGAGCCCCATATACTGCAATTTTGCTTATTAATATACCCACCAACATGAAAATGAGCTTTATCCGGAAAGGTAAATTTTTTTTTTTTGCAAAATCGGCATCGTTGGCTCATCTAGCTAAGCGAAAAAGAAGCGGATGGTTATGCGGCTTCAACTCTTGAACCAATTCAACTTTGTAAGGCGTCTTACCGAGATCTTTTCGCAAAATTCGAAACATACATACATAATTGGTCATTACAACTCTTCAGTCAGGATTACGACCTAGTTTCTCACACCACTTATATTGTGTGCGTTAATTTGTATACACGAGTGGCGGGACCTACAGTTTAAAATCGACTCGGAGCGACAGATTTTTGAGCAACTTTTCATAGAATTTTTATTTACTCTCAGTATGTGACAGAGATCTGCTGAGAGGAAGACACCGCAGAAATATTTTTTCATATTTTCGTCTTGATGTCTGACCTGGGGTTTGAATCGAGGCCTTACGTCTAATAAGCCAGCACACTACTTACTAGACTATGGCGACTTAAACTGCTGCGTGAAATGTTTAATTCTTGAGAATGATGACGAGTTGATGTTGATGGATCCTCACGCACACTCTCAGTTACAGCTTCGATATATATTTGGCTGTGCGAACTGTACGAGTACGTTCACGACTTGGCCTAATAAATCCCAATGTTGCTCAAGCGTAAATCGATTCACTACGTTCAGTACTGAATTTTGTGACAGAATAGAATAATTGCCAGATTCGAAATAACCGATATATGGCCCACCCGATACATACGGTTTCTCTACAAAATATATTTCAGATTTTGTTGTCTTGACGATGATGTTTACTAGCACCATACCTAATACTTGAAAAGTAATCAAATGATCGCTCTGAAATGCATTTTATATATATATATGTGCCCTATTACACCAAACATTTAAGTTTTGGAGTCACTCTTTATCTCATGTGGATTGGTGCCGCTTCAAACTCGTAAAATTTAGTTGCTCGCAAGCCCATTTGTCCATATATTGGCCTCATCGCTGAATATCAATTGTAAATGAAAATATATGTATCAACTTCCCCTTCTTCTTAAGAAAGAACTTCTTGAATGCGATTTACATATGCCAGAACCATTTAAATTGATTTACTTAAAAAAACTCTCTTTTAAGTACTATTTTATACCACTATAACATCAAAAATTAAGAACAACACTAATCAACGTTTTCACATTAATTTAACCATTATTGCCATTAGCAGTATTACACATGCCAAGAGATGTTTCTCATTTAAAGATTAGTTCGTTTAGTTCTGGTTGTGGTTTTTTGGGTTTTATTGCTCTTTATTTTATATGCTGTTATATCTGTCGTGGTGGCCATTGACGGTAGCTAAATTGAGTTTTATGACACTTCATTTTCCCAAAAATGTTAGACATTATTAGTAACATTCTAAACATAATGTTGGCATTTGTCATTATAGTTGTTTCTGTCGCCTATATTATTGGATGCATTTTAATATAATTTATATTTAAAATATTTCAGCTGTGATGTCTCTAATGGCTTAAAGCAAAAATTTGTCGAAGCGTTAAGCTAAACATAACGAATTATTTTTAATTCGTATGCGGGAAAATTAAAAGAAAAATTAATTAATTAATTAAACAAACCATATAACGACCGCCAACAGAATAGTTGGATTAAAAAATCTAAACTTAATCGCCGTTGTTTACTATGGTAGTGTGAAGACATATTAGACGAGAGCTCGTGGTTAAAACTATTCTTCAAACATCTCGAAGAAAAAAAAAAAAACAGTCTTCTGTCAGAAACTCTGAACAAAATTGTCATGAAATATTTCTGAAATCTGTCGTTCGGAGTTAGTGTTAAACTGTAGTTTCCACCACTTATGTGTAATATAAAGATCAATTAAGTAAGTATGGAGCTGTAAACAAGTTTGGTAAGTTTCATTCAATGCAATTCTATTAGGGGTTACTTGTGTTTCTCTACATCAACAAAGGATACCCAATGTACTAAAACAATGACAATATCCTAGATAGCGCATGCAGAGAATTAAAAAAAGAAAAAGAATTAAAAATTATTTTAAAGGTTTTTTTACTGACAAAAACTACTCTTACTCCCAAATCAAACTTCCTTCTCTATACTTTGCCTAAAATAACCCTGATTAAATAGGTCGATGCTGATATACATACATACATACGAGTACATAGTTGGTCATTACAATTCTTCACTTAGGACGACACATTGTTGAGCATCTTTTCATGACAGTTTTACTTACTCTCAGAGTTTTTGCCAGAAACCTGCTGAGGGTTCGTCGCGGCAGAAATACTGTTACGAAAATGAAAAATCTAGGTACTGATGTTTTGCTTTTACATCGCTTAACATTAAAATTATAAACAAAATCTATAAAAACAAAACAATGCAGTAAACAAACCTGTTTACAAATTATCGCATTGCTTAATATAACAAAAAACATCAGCATAAAAAAAATTTTAAACAACTATACAAAAATCTACAAACAACACTACAGGAATAAATATAAACAAAGTACACAAACAACAATAATGAAACAACGATGTTTACATTTATACAGATTTCGAGAAGTCGAAGTCAAGGCCGTACGCCTTCAAGAACATTCATCAGACTGTTTACGTTGCCATATAAAAGGCAAGACAAAGCAGGCAAATGACTGAGTGAAGACGAAGTTGTTTGTAGAGAGTAATCGTGGTTTGAAGATGTCCTTTACAAAGATCTGTCGAATAATTCTCTAGTAATTGTTATTGTTTATGCAAAAGAGGTATACAGTGTGAACAGTGGCTCACATAATTGTGCAAATAATAAAGAATTTAATTAAAACTAAACATAAATTTATTTTTATTTTATTTGCAATATACGAGCTCATATTTTAAAAGTTTTTAAAATGTGAAAATGTAGCAATACATGTATATAACGATATTTCGTTTTGTTTGAGATATCTGACCTGAGGCTTGAACCCTAGCTTCACGTCTAATAAGCCAACACATTACCGACTAGACAACGGCGACTTTATTAATTTAATTTTTATTAATTTTATTTTTATTAGTGATACTAAGTAGCAATCCGTAAGTAGTGATATCATGTTTCGTAATATACTATACTATATCAAGTATTTTTAATTTTATAAAAATGTTCAATTACAATAATAATATCCATGTAATATCTTTCATTTCTTTAATTATTTCTTATTTATTCGTTTAATATTGGATCTCAGACATTAAAAATACAAATAAAAATAGATTGATATTGAATTTCGTTGTAAAAATTGTTGTAAAGAAGGGTAGTGCCTGAAATTTACTGAAATTTACGTCTATCTAGCAACGTCTAGCATTTTTCTTGCCCCTCCAGGAAGAGATAAATGCCATACGTGTCTCATTAGCTGAAAAATATGTGAATTCCAGTATTTATATATAAATATTTTATGTTGTTCGACATCATAACAGATGATGGGGCTGAGGGCTCTCGGTAGCAGTGAGGGTTAAGGAGATGAACACTCTTGGCACCAAATTGAGCGTATCACAACAGGCCGCTATGTGTGCTCAAGTGAGCTCTTTGATATCAGAGCTACCACATCTACCTAACCTGAATTGAGCGTGTCCCCGAGCCCTATATTTTCCTTACCTCTGTATTGAGTCTTTTCTGCCATGTACGCATATTATAACTGGTGATTTTTTAGCTATTATAAAAAATTGCCATGAAAAGTTTCTCAAAAACTCTGTCGTTCGGAGTCGACTTTAAACTGTAGGTCCCACCACTCATGTAACGGGTGATTTTTTAGCTATTATCTTTTTGGCAACACTGGTTTAAACAGCTCACGCACGTTTCGTGTTTTGTTTCACTGTCAAACATCTTCAGTTTGGTCTATCTATCTTACAAACGAAGAACGCTTGCAAATTATTGAATTTTATTATCAAAATGCGCGATCTGTTAAGAAAGTTCATCGCGCGCTTCTTCCATTTTATGGTCAGTTTAATCGACCCACTGAAGCGGCTATTCGGGCTATTGTGACTAAATTTCGCACCAAATTTACATTGTTGGACATTAAACCACCAACACACTTACGTATAGTGAGAACTGAAGAAAATATCGCAGCTGTATCGGCCAGTGGTAATGATGACCATCAATTATCGATTCGACGCCGTTCGCAGCAATTGGGCCTCTGTTACTCAACAACGTGGAAAATTTTGCGGAAGGATTTAGGTGTGAAGCAGAATTGTCGATTTTGGAGTGAAGATCAGCCAGAAGCATTGCAAAAGCTACCAATGCATCCAGAAAAAGTCACAATTTGGTGCGGGTTATGGGCTGGTGGCATCATTGGACCGTACTTCTTCAAAGATGCTGCGAATCGTAACGTAGCTGTGAATGGTGAGCGCTACCGTGAGATGATATCCAATTTTTTTTTTGCGCAAAATGCAAGTGCTTGACTTGAATGACATGTGGTTTCAACAAGACGGTGCCACAGGCCACACAGCACGCGTAACAATGGACTTATTGAGAAGCGAGTTCGGTGAACATTTTATTTCACGTTCGGGACCGGTCAATTGTCCGCATAGATCGTGCGATTTAACGCCTTTAGACTATTTTTTGTGGGGCTATGTTAAAGCTCATGTCTATACAGACAAGCCCGCTTCAATTGACGCATTGGAAGACAACATTGAAGCATTTATTCTTGAGATACCGGCCAAAATGTTGGAAAGAGTATACCAAAATTGGACTAAGCGGAAGGACCATTTGAGGCTCAGCCGCGGTCAACAATTGCATGAAATAATCTTCAAACATTAAATTATATTGACCGTACTATCGATTAATATAAAGATTTCATGCATTTTTCTGAATTTAATGTGTTTTTTTTTTTTGAAAAATTTTCCTATAGCTCTTAAAAATCACCCATTATATGTTCCTTTTACTCCTCTAGGGAGCGTATTGCCGCAATGTACGCATATTGCAAGCTATAAATTTCAAATGCATTTTAGGGTTCTTAAATAGGGTTCAGGGTGTAGTTGCCGTAGTCTAGTAGGTAGTGTGGCGGCTTATTAGACGTAAAGCCACAGTTCAAACCTCAGGTCAGACATCAAAACGAAAATATGAAAAAATATTTCTTCGTAGACTTCCTCTCGCAGATTTCTGGCAAAAACTCTCAAAGTAAAATAAAATTGCCAAGCACGCAACTTAAGTGGTGTGAGAAGCTAAGTCCTAATCCTGACTAAAGGGTTGTGATGACCAATTATGTATGTATGTAAACAGGGTTCATATATAACAATACACGATGTTTGCTTAACAAACGGAAGCATCTGTAAAGCGGAAAACAATACGAAAATACAAACAACGACATCGAAACTAAAACAATACTATATATCTGCATAGAATCCGTAAAAAGAGGCGTATTTTTAAGGATTTCCTATCGTTACCAATAAAACAAATATCTAGGTTTCAAAGGCCTGTTAATAATCATTGTATGTGAAATATAACATTTTTCAACTGTCCGTCACGACCTCTATAGATGCAGCCCATCAGAAATACGTATTTATTCATTACTGTACCGTACAAATCATGCTGAATTTGACAGATGACATGGATTATGTTGGCTTTTAGGACCGCTGTGGTTTGTGAATTATTTTTATACACCTGCGAATAAAGAAAATTCCACTGGAGAAAGTCTCTGTTAAATCTCACGATCTCAACGTTTACACAAATCGTTCGTGCAGAATATCCAATGCGGCATGAGCTGTGTGCCACATAACACACATAGAATCGTATATCATTGGAGTCGATATTATCCATTTCAGGAAAAAAGAAGTTGGCAACCATCGACTTGTGATGTTCGCCGTTGGACGTGAAGGCTTGTCGAACGTCGTTCTCAGAGAGATATGGACCAGTAACGTCGCCAGTTCGGAATCCTTACCATTTATTCGGTGGACTTGAATCCGTTTTTGATTGGCATTTTGTTTGTTCACGTACCAATTCATACAGAAATGTGCCTAATCACTGAATATGATTCTAATTCTCCTTCACAAATACAAATGTATCTCTATTGTAAAGACATCACATATTTGATATTGCATTGTTATTCACTCTCCAACTCATTTAGCATCACTGATATGGCCACTTTTTCCTACTGCCCGCAGCATTTGATACATCATATCATGCGGAGAATTTTCCTCCGATGTAATTCATAAGCATATCATTAATGTTTATTATATTTCAATGCAAATACCCAAAGGCAATAAAGGATTCAAATCCTTTTTTTACAACAATTACAATATCAAAATACTGTGTAAATATATCACTCGGGAACTCATGTTTTTTTTACAAAAATTTTTTCCACAAATTATTTTGTACGGGCAAAGGAAATTGAAAAGCAACAACAAAAAATAGTAGTTATGTTTGTTTAATTTAAGAATATTAATTAAAACCATAAAAAGTTAATTACCACATTTCCATAAATGATATATCCTGACAAGGTATAACGGTTACAAAAATGGATTTTTTGTGTGTCATATGAATTTTTGTATTATTTTAAAAATTCTTCACGGTTTTACGATGTTAATATTATAAATAAATTTGTATTAATAAAGGAAGCAATTGTAATTGCATTGTAATTCAGATGAAAATATGCTGGAGCATATTCATTTTTAACTGACAGGAAACCTTAGGTTGCTTGCAGTCTGCTGTACGGTCATGAAGACAATATATGTATGTATGTATCTACTAAAGATAAAGCACTCCTGCAAATATTTATGGACCTGATCTTTATCACTTCTCTTAATAACATAACATAACTAAAGCCCAAGGAAAACATTGGGAACCTACCCAGTACAATTTCAACAAGGCAATTTTATAATTAATCCAGTTGAGTCTCATAGGAATGAAGTTAAAAATATTGTTACGAAAATGGTGCTTTGCTTTTACAATGTTTAGCATTAAAATTATAAACAAAAGCTACAAAAAAGCAAAAAGAATGAACTTGTTTACATGATAAACAAGTAAACAAAAATATGCGCAACAAACACTGCAACAATAAATGTAAACAAAAATACACAAACAACAATAATGGAAACTCGATGTTCACATTTATAGATATCTCGAGAAGGCAAAGCCACGAACATTTTACTTTAAGTACATTCATCAGATTGTTTACGTTGTCATATGAATGGCAAGGCTGAGCAGGCAATGTAGTTAGTAAAAGTTCAGTCAGTCTTGTGTGAAGACGCGGTGTGTTTGAAGAGAGTAATCGTGGTTTGTAGATCACCGTTACAAAGATCTGCCGAACAATTGAGTAATAATTGTTATTGTTTATGAAAAAGAGTGCAAAAAGGAATAACAAACAAAACAATTGTTGTTGTTTACATCAAGTTGTGAACAATGGCACACAGAATTGTGTGAATAATAAAGTATTTAATTAAAACTAAAAACAAATTTATTTTTATTTGCAATCTACGAGCTCATATTTTTAAACGTTTTTAAAAGCTAAAAACATAACAATATGATTTTGTTTGCTAAAGAAGGCGCTTCATATCTTTAAATTTAGATAAAATAGAGTATAAGAGTGTATATGAATAGGACGTAGACTAGTAGGTAGTGTGTTGGCTTGTTTGATGTGAGGCCACAGTTTAAATACCAGCCCAAAACATATTAAACGAAACGAAATGTGAAAAAAATTGCTTCGGCGACTGCCTCTCAGCAGATTTCTTTCAATAACTCTCAGAGTAAATAAAATTGCCATAAAAAAATTACTCACAAATCTGTTGTTCGGAATCGACTTTAATCTAAGGATCCCGCCACTTGTGTATAAAATGAATACACACAGCATAAGTGTTGTGAGAAGCTAGGTCGTAATCCTAACTGAAAGGTTGTAATGACCAATGACGTCGCTGAAAGGCCAAATTTAGTTGGCAAGACAATTCGTTGCTCCAACATTGGAATTGAAAGCTTTGGTCGATTGATTTTTAATTTAAATTCCGTTCACATTTTTTATTACAATTTCTTCTTTATCATTTTTTTATACTAAAATTCTTTAAAATTTTTATTTCAGTCTCTACTTTGTTGCTTATTTGTGACCCCACATTGCAGTACAGGAATAAATGTTGCAATTGATTTGTAATCAATAGGACTTTGACAGATGGATCGTAATAAATGCGAAACTTAATGCTGTTTCGTGTTTAGTTACTTATTTTACAACAACATCAGTATAAGAAAAGGAGACAGACAAGTATGAGAGAAAGGAACAACAAACAAGCAATGTTAACCAGATACAAACAACAAAACAGTCGCGATAGAATTCTCGAGAAGGCGAGAACAAGAACCTTCCACATCGGGAACATTCATCATGCTGATTACGTGCGTATATAAAAGGGCAAGACAAGGCAAGCAAGCAGTCAGTTATAATTCAGTCAGTCTTGTGTGAAGACAAGTTACGTGCGAAGTAAAGTCTACCGAAGAGGTGCTAGTGTTTGCGCGGACAGAAGTGTGAGCAAAGAATAGCGAACAAGCCATTATTGCTGTATCAGTTAAGTGTGAACAGTGGCACAAATGTAGTGAAAAAATAAAGAGTTTAACTGAAACAAAACACATATTTGTTTTTACTTGGTTTGCAATTAACGAACTCAAATTCTAAACGTTTTTAAAAAGGTAAAAACGTAACAATACTATACCCATCAACCCTCGAAAATATAAAATTTATGAATTTATAATCTTAGTCCTTTGCGCTTTATCTAAAGCGAATTCTAGAGTTTATTTTTATTAACTTTACTTGGACGGAATGATTGAACTTGCATTGAAAGCTCTCCTAATGGACAGCTCTCTCAGGCGGACATCTTCTATAGACGGACCAATTTTTAAGTCCCATAATTATAGCAATTTTTGAACAAGGAAATTTCTGTTAAACAGACGCTGTCTTGGCCGGACGCGGATAAGTTTTTGTTCAAAGACATCTCACGTTAGGTTAGGTTAGGTTAGAGTGGTAGCTTTGATACCAAAAGCTCACTTGTGCACGCATAGGTTGTGACGCCACAGGTGAACAGTCGTGCGTTCACTACGTTGGAAAACTAGCCCGAAAATTTGATAAACGAAGCTATATCTTTGGCGTCAACAGATGAGAGCTCCGTCCAGCTGACAAGAAATAGAGAGCCAAATAACCTATATGTGCACCTCGGAAGAGATGGGCATTGACAAAGAAAGTGGATAACAGACTCCTCTTCCTTAGCGGATCTGAACACACGACAGAAGTCGTTAAATGGGAGCTGTATTCTTTCCGCGTGTCTAACCATAACACGACCTGTAAGCATGGCTACAGTGATTGTGATGTTGCTACAGCCCAGTCCGAGTAACTGGTTTGTGCGCTTTCTACCCATCAAAGGCCAAGTGAGTCTAGCGGTCGAGCAGGACTCCTTATTGACCCAGGATAGGTTGGAGTCTCGAACAACTTAACCGAGGTAAGTGGCATACCCAAGTCGATGGAAGAGGATTCCGGAAGTAGTCGGCCCTGCGGTTTCCCAGGATGTTACTATGCCCAGGAACCCAAAACAGTGAGACACTGAAGCGTCCAAAAAGAAGGTCGAGACAGCGGTGGCATTCCCTAACGATACTGTTAGTTAATCACAGCGTTTGACAGAAGTCTTATGGCGGCCTGACTATCAGAAAAGACCGAGACGCGGGTGAAGGGAGCACCATTGACGAGGATTCATTGAGCGGTAAATGGCCATTTTCTCCGCCAGAAACAATCTACAATAATTAGGCAGCCGGAAGGAAATGTTCAGGTCCAGAACCCCAGAGTAGACTCCGCTACCAACCCCATTATCGAGTTTAAAGCCGTCGGTGTATATATGCAGGAGTTCCGGGGGATGATCATGTCAGGGTCGCAGTCTTCCCTACTTGGAATCAGAAAGTAAAAATACCTGTCAAGACAATATTCCGCAGAGATATCCGGGGACGGACAAAAATCATTACGAAAAAAAGATCGAAGCGATGTACCTTCTATTATTGTAAGTTTTATGTATTGCATGTTTTAGTACATACATATGTACATATTTGACTGAATACGAAGTAAAAGAATATAGAAGTATTAGGTGTTTGATTCCTCTTTTTTATATCAAGGGAACCTTCAGACGATATTCCTGAGGATGCTCAGGGACAAGAAGGGAATAAGACCTAGTCTACACCTTAATATTAAGTAGCAGAGCAAATGAATGAAAATATGATGGTAAAAATAGAAAACAGATTTTTGTTTTGAGCACTGACTACAATCTTAACTTCTGTCATATTTGATTCACTTTCGTAAGAACGTATTTTTTTTTTTTACTAAGACACTGCAACTCAACGAAAAGTCTACTGAATTTTATATTAAACCTTCTTACTCAGGTTGTGTTACTAATAAAACATTTAGAAAAATCTATTTCTCTGATAAATAAACTTAAAACTTTTCAAGACAAGAAACCCTTAGGCAGGCAAAGTTTTATTTCGGACAATCAAAACTATAAAATTATTTCAATCTTATTGTAAACATTTCTTTTACAGGGAAACAAAATGTAAGTATCTGTCACTGACCGATGTTAAACTGAGAATAAAGATGATGTTTCATAAATAATAACATCCTAAACCCTGATATAGGAAACTATATTCAATTGCAGGTTTTTATACTAATAAACATGTTGCTTTGCGTTCGAATTGTTAAAGCAATTTTATTAAACGAAATGTTTGCCTTCAAATTGTTAAATGGCGAGATAATGTTAAACAATGCAAATTTTAATAATATCTGAAATAACTGGATTTAAAACTAGTCAACATGTTGCTTTGACTTCGAATTGTTACAGCACTCAAAATGTTTATAATGAAATTGTTAAAATTTTCAGAATATGGCTTATGGCTTATGGCTTATGGCTTATGGCTTATGGCTTATGGCTTATGGCTTATGGCTTATGGCTTATGGCTTATACAAACTGTGTATATCACAACATTGTTATACGTATAATGTTTGTTAGGTTAAATTTGAAAGGGGAGACAATGTTAATGAGTATTGTCTTCAACATGATGGCTTTATATGCAAAGTTAATTCAATGTTGTCAACTTTAAAAATATCAACAAGTTATTCTTATATTTACATAAATGAAAAGAAAAATGTTTACAAAACACAATGTAAAGTTGTGGTCATTAATATCAACAGTCTTTTCTACATGTTGTCTTCCATATTCAAAGATATTTCTACTGGCTTATAAAGAGGAGAACTGTTATGTAAAAACCAAACTGGTATACAGCATTAAGAAGCGGGGATTATGTTAATTAAAAGCTCTGTTTTATATAGGTATAAAATGTTGCTACAAACTTGTTGCAATTGCAAAATAACATTGACATCTTCATTGGGCATGTTTATGCAACAAGAACAGAGAGCTACATTCTTTTCAAACATTTTCCTCACAAATATTTTTATATGTAATCTGACAGTGTTTTGCATGAAATTTTAACAGAGTACCAAACTTCACATATAAAATGTTAGAAAATTTTTAAAATACAAGCAACAAGTTGATAGCCATATTTAGAGAGCTTAAGTATACATATTATGTTAAGTTGAAATTGCGAATTTATGTTAAATAACGGGTATTAATATGAACATTCAAATCTAAATGTTGCTTCCATATTCGATGTTATTTCTGCTGGTATACAGGACCTAACAGGGCCTGTATACATATGTTGAATAACATTTTGTTTATAATTTTGAGTAAAGCAACTTGATGTATATAAATAATGTTGTATAACATATTCATATCTTGTATAAATATACAGGAAAAAGTTGCATTTTAAATGACACTTGTTTATATAACAGCTACATATTAAACTTTAAATTTTGTAATGTGTTATAAAGTATTATTAATATGAGGCATGTTGACTCTATAGTGGTGAATTAAATTTATTTAGATAGCCTTTAACATGTTAAAGAGATTTTTATTGTTCTGGAACCCTATGTTTGTACAATTCAACTTTTTCTGTCAACATTTTTAAATAAAGTGATTGATTAATTCATTCTGTTTCTCAATATTTACTGGAAAAGGAAATGAATTGCTTGCTATTTTTTTCTTCTTAATAGTCCCGTAATATTAAAACGAATGATGGATGTAAATCAAGTTTCACGTTAGAATTTAACTATTTCGATTATTGCAATATCCCGATTTCTGCTACTAGCAAATTTCTTACATTACAGTTCTTATACATACATACAGTCACACAGATAATTATACGTACCCCCCTAAAAATCAGTTTTTTAAAAATGATAATATATGGACAAGTCAACTGATTTTTGCACAAAATTTTTTTTTCCGTCACAGCCGAACAAATTATATTTGTTCTCATCACTAAATATTACATTCGCCCAAAAATCAATCAGTATGGACAAGTCAATATGTTATTGGGCAAATTCCAATCGTGACTTTTTCTCGGCACTCGGTCTGTTTCGGAATGCACAATAACATTGTGATCACTTTCCGAGGTATTTCGTATTTCTACGGCTGTAGTCCTAGGATTTTTATCCACAATACCTTTTATATGCCGGGCTACCCTTGGAGAAATTTTATACGAAATATACGTCGTACGTATAATTTCTGTGGTGCCATATTAGTTTTAAGCAAACTGCAGTCACAAATTCATAGATTTTGGGAATCTTTTTCTTTATTAAAGTAAATGTGTCGCTACAGACGCTAATGTAAAGAAATTTTAGATTAGAAGTTTATTACTTTTTAAAAAATGATTTTTAGTATAAGTATAATTATCTGTGTGAGTGCAACGTATTTCAAAAGCAAAGGTCAATAAGATCAATATAATTATTTTCTTATTCATTTACATAGCCTTTTTCTTTTGTATTTCTTTGGAAAAAAAATACTGTTACGAAAATTGGAAAATTCTGACGTTTTGCTTTTTCATCGCTTAACATTGAAATTATAAACAAAAGCTACAAAACCAAAGAAATGTACCAACAAACGCCAGTATAAAAAAATGCTAAACAAGTAAACAAAAATCCAATAACAAACATTACAATAATAAATGTAGACAAAATACACAAACAACAATGAAACAACGATGTTTACATTTATAGAGATCTCGAGAAGGCGAAGCCACTAACATTCGCATTCAAGAACATTCATCAGCCTGTTTACGTTTCTATAAAAAAGGCAAGGCACAGCCGGCAACGGAGTTAGCAAAAGTTCAGTCAGTCTTCTCTGAAGATGCGGTGTATTTGAAGATCTCCGTTACAAAGATATGTCGAACAATTGTTATTGTTTACGCAAAAGAGTGCAAAGAGGCACAACAAACAAAGCAATTACTGTTGTTTACATCAAGTTGTGAACTGTGGCACACAGAATTGTGCGAACAATAAAGAATTTAAGTAAAACTGATCACAAAATTATTTTTATTCATTTTGCAATCCACGAGGTCCTATTTTAAACGTTTTTAAGAGGTAAAAAACGTAACAATACCATTTAAAAACATTCTTCTTTTCTTCAAGTTCGGATAATCGAGTTCGCACTCTATTCCTAAAATAATTTCGCTGTACCTATAACTTAAAAATGGCATTTGACTTACGGCCGAGATGCAATGACGGCCACATTTAGCTATTTTACTACAATGCATCAAAAATGACACTGTTTAGGATGGATATAGGGTTAAAGCCATTATTGGTACATATTTCTTTGAGAATGGCATTGGCAAGGTCATCGCTGTCAACAGTGAATAGTTTAGATCAATGAATTCCAAATTCTTGTGGTTGGAATTGGATGATCTGGATATCAACGACATGTAGTTTGCAAAGGATGTGGTTGAGTGCGACACAGCTCATTGAATATTCTTCAGGAGCGATTTAATGGCATGATCAAGATTTCTACTTACTTGGTTTTTAAGTCACACGTGTATGCGAATAAGCAAAAAATTCAGAGCACTCTCTGAGGTCTCTGATTTGTGGGCGATAGTCATGGAAAATTGGACATATCGGCTGACCTCCATTCAGAGATGCCGTGGCGGAAATTTGAACGATATTATATTCCGCACATAACATCATCAACAGGTCCTTCAAATGTAATATCTCAAACACACGTTGTTTTATTTAAATTTAGAAAGAGGAAGCGCGTAAAAATGCTCTGGACAACATATTTTATCTATTTTATTGAAGCTAATAAAGCGTAGCTATTGCTATTTATAGCCTCTAAAAGAGTGCGATAATAAGAATTGTAACAGAAATAGTTGCTAAGTTGAAGTGTAGAATTTTACCCAATTTGAAGGAACTTATGAAGCTGGCGTTTAGATCTTTAGCTTATACGAAGTTCAAACTGGAAGATTTTAAATTCGCCTATAGAAATTTTCAACAATTAGCGTTTCAGAAGGGGCGGACAGAGTGGGGAGTAAATTTTTTGGAACGGACAAATTTTGTTCAATTTCTGGATTCAATAGTGTGGTAACCCAAAATGTTTAGAAAATTGAGAATTCCCAGTCATGATATTAGACGGAACATGTGTTAGAGTTCATAGTAATTTACTGATTTGGACGAAGAAGACAACTACAGACTTCTGGAAAACACAGAATACAAACGTAATTGGCCATTACAACCCTTCAGTCAGGATTTCGACCTAGCTTCTCACACCACTCATGTTGTGTGTGCTAATTTTATACATGAGTGGCGGGACCTACAGTTTAAAGTCGACTCCGAACGACAAATTTTTTGAGAAACTTTACATGGCAATTTTATTTGTTCTCAGATTTTTTGCCAGAAATCTGCTGAGAGGTTTTGATGTCTGACGTTTTGATGTCTGACCTGAGATTTGAACCGTGTCCTTATGTCTAATAAGCCCACACACTACCTACATCGACTTCTGGAAAGGACTAAGACACACTTAATTGTGTCATGAAATCCTAAACGAGAATTACAATGATCATTACAACTCTCTAGTCAGCCCTAGCTTCTCATAATCACACCATGTTGTATGTATTAATTTTATGCTTGACCGACGAGACCTACAGTTTAATGTCAACACCGAACAACAGATTTGGCCTACATTTCATGGCCATTTTATTCGCTCTCCGAGTTTTAGCTAGACGTCTGCTGAGAGCAAGTCGCCGAAAGAAACATTTTTCATACTTCTGATGGAGATGTCTGAGCTCTGATTTAAACCACTGGCTCGTGTCGAATACATCAGCACACACAAATAATAAATTCTTTTTTTTATCATTAAAAAATTGAAAAAATATTCGTTAAAAAAAATAATGAAAATAATTTTTCCCTCGGAATTCCTATTTCTAATTTAAGTTAAGTTAAAGTTTTTCCCTGCAGTAAAGTTCATCATAAAAAGTTTTGTTTTTCTAAAAATTATTTATTGTATTGCTTCCTACCATATTTTCCCCCATTATAATTCTTAACTGGACACAATAATCCTACAATTCTTAAAGACTATGTTGTGCATTCAGGATGATTTTGGCCTGCCTTCATTTATTGGTTTTTATTTTCTTAAATAAGCGAAATTGTTAAAGAAGAAAACAAAAACCTTTCTGTTGCCACATTTTATTTCGTTTACAATAATTCTGTTTGTTTCCATTGCTGTCTTATTCTTTCTTTTTGCCTTAAACACTTAACTATAATACCCAAGCTAGTAGCGTTGCCAATTTAGCTCTTTTCGCGCTAGATTTAGCGCCTTTTAACAACCCGAAAGTCGCATTAAATTAACGCCTTTTTATTTATTTGGTTTTTGATTTGCAGATTAGCAACATGTTTCCTACTTTTTTGCAACTAATAAGAAATGCGCTTAATATCAACTCGTTGATGAGAGATGATTTTTTACCTTGTTTTTTTATTTAGAGTTTGACAGATATATCATACTAAAGTTCATTTTAAAAAAACAAACTGTGGCCAACTGCGATCTTGTATACACTTGTGTATACATTTTTTGTACTTTTGGTTACAACTGTTTATTTAAAAATTTCTAACGAACTTTTACATTTTTTCTCGTATTGTGTTTCTTATAAATTATTTGAAACAAACCCAATTATTTTTTTTCAATATCAATTAATATTTTTGGCATTTTTGATTTCACTGTGTTTCTAATAAATTATTTGCTTTAAATTGGATTATTTACTTAAATTACACAACCTTAAAATAAATATTTGCGGCTTAAAAATTAAGGACTTTTTAAATATATTTATATCTCGTCAAAATTAAATGGTAATTATTTTTTAATTGTTGTTAAAAATGTAATGTTAATGTTTATTGTTTATTGTTGCAAGTTTTAACTAACAAAATTATAATACCAATGGAAGATTTCGATTATATGGACGGTGATATTGACTCACTATTGAATGAATATTGCTATTTAGGATATAATTTTGAAAAAGTCATGAGTGCAATATTGAAGGTTGTGAAAAAAAATTAATAAAACAGAATTTAATAATATTTACCAAAGCACTAATTCTTGAAATCAGAGCAAAACTGCCAACTAATTTTAAAATTTAAAAAAATTATCTTTGTTCAGTATAGACAATATTTTTCCTCACGACACAACAAATGTAATAGAATATATAAAAGAATTTATTGATTGTAAAAATGAAGTTGAAGAAATGGAAAATTGCCTTAGTAATTTAAAATTATTACGTAAACGTAAGTAGTAAAGCTTAAACAAAATTTAATGTAAAATCTACTATTCGTACCTGAATTGTAATACCAAATATGAATTAATGTTTAATAAAAAATGTTTTTAATACCAATGTTTGAGTTTTTGTATTTGAATATAATTTTTAGCGCTTTTTAGCGCGTTTTGATGTGATGGACGGCGCTTTTTGCTTATAAATAGTTGACAACGCTGCAAGCTACACTCCTGCAGCGTCTTCTCTTTTGGTTAAACAATTTTATTTGGGCTTAAAGTGAAGAACCAAAATGAACACGCTCTAATTGGCATTTTAATTTGTTCCTTTACTTCTGGCCTTTTAAGGAGTATAAAAAGGATTTCTTTGAATTAATATTTCTATTGTGCATATAATTTTCATTTTAAATATTTACAAAAATTTTGAGAAGTGAGCTTATTCATTTTGTATGTGTGTAGATAAGCAGAGAATATGCCAGAAATAGGCACTCTATAGAGAGTACACTATATGAGGGACTACACCACAATGGCTGTCACTAGTTAATGCAATGAGTCTAGTAGTCGCCATGTTTTAGTAGGTAATGTGTTGACTTATTAGATATGAGACCTGGGTTCAAACCAGAGATCATCAATGATTTGTTTTTTTCGCTATTCATAAGCACTCAAAAAAAATTTGAAAATAAGTGAGTAAACAATATTGAAGTTTAACAACTCTGATTCATTCGTACTCACTACAACGTTGATTTATAATTACAAGTTGCAATGAGTATGCGTACAACGTTGACATCAAACTCATACCATTCGAAATATGTTTGATTCATAAGCCTACTGATTTAGATACATAACTTGAATGATTCGAGTAAGCAGCATTTTCGACATATCTTACTGTTTTACTATAGAAAGGTTAAAAGTGTTGTTCAAACCAAAAAGAAATTGACCGATGTATATGGAGAAGGTGTGTTGACAGTACGCCAGTGTCAGAACTGATTTGCTAAATTTCGTTCCGGCAATTTTGATGTCGGAGAGGCACCACGTTCGGGAAGGCCGATTTAAGCTGATAAACACGCAAAAAAGGCATTATTTGATGCGAACCGGCGAATAACAACACGTGAGATCGGGTTGAGATTAAATTTATCAAATTCAACAGTTTATGACCACTTGATTGTCTTTCATTTCCACAAAAAAAAACGAAATTACTTTTCGAACAACCAATATAAAATTTGATTAAACTTTGAGGCAAAATTAACAAGGTTTGAAAAAATGTATTCTGCTACTTCTTTGTTCCTCAGTGCAGAATCTGCACGTTGGAATCGTAACAACCTCCATTCTAAATATTGCGATTTCTTTTGGTATGAGAGGAGTCTTTTGTCTTCCTAATATTACAATTCTAAAGTGGCCTAGTCTAGTGGGTAGTGTATTGGCCCGTGAATCAAACCCCAGCTTAGGCATCTTAAGCAAAAAGAAATATGGAAAAAAATATTTCTTTCGGCGACTTCCACGCAGAAGTCTTCTGGCAAAAACACTGAGAGAAAATGAAATTGCCATGAAAATTAACACACACAACATGAGAAGTATGAGAGTTTAGTTCGTAATCCTGACGAAAGTTGTAAACTGATCACCATAATATAGATCTCGTGCATAACTCCTGGATTGCCACCCCAGGATTTCTATGGAAGCCTTTTGCATATCATTATGGCATCTGTTGTCTCTTCTGAGATGCTTTATATATGAATCCTCTATAATAATTTACCATCCAGTAATGTTCATAAATATTTTACATCCATCTTCTGTGATATTGTCCTATTAAAGAGACAAATATTCATTTATTTAGTAAGTCTTCTCCATCTTGCAAATGATACTATTATAGTTTTGCCTGCATTAATCCTCAGGTTCACTGTCTGACCTCAAAGACTTACAATTACAGGGCTTCTTTGAACGATGTCGCAGACAGTCTCAGAATTTTCCTTTAAGATTTTTAAAGAAGACTGAAGTAACCATTGGTGTTGTATTCACCTTAGTCTAGTAGGTAGTATGTTGACTGATTAGAGTTGAGGCAACGGTTCAAACCCCAGGCCAGACATCTCCAACAAAACGAAATGTGAAAAAACATTTCTTCGGCGACTTCCTTTCAGCAGATTTCTGGCAAAAACTCTGAGATTAAATAAAATTGCCCTGAAAAGTTTCTCAAAAATCTGTCGTTCTCAGTCGACTTTAGACTGTAGGTTCTGCCATTCATGTATGAAAATTAATACACAACGTAAGTGTTCTAAGTATAAAATTAACACAAACCATATAAATGGTGTGAGCAGCTACGTCGGTCGTATTTATAACTGAAGGATTGTTATGATCAATTATGTATGTATGTATTCCCACATATAAAAGAAGAAAATTTCTAGGAAAATGGCCATGAATATGGGAAAATTGTCCAAGTAGTGAGTGAATTTAAATATTGATCACAGATATTGAAAGGTAGGTGACAGAAGTCTCTTACATTTCTTCGAGAACAATGTTTCACCAAATCGTATACAATGCCACGATGGATACGATACATCAGAACACGTTCTATTCGAACGCCATATTTTTGGAGACACCGAATGGAAATGTAATTCATTTGCAGCTAAAAGCGGTGCCCTACTATATTAAGACATTAAAAAATATTGCGAATAGCAGAGCAAACTCATATGGGAAATGGCGTGGAGGAGAACGGCAGTATGCTAATGACACTCAACCTATATTCACCTTCTATATCTCAAATGCCTCCTTAATACACTTCTTTACATTTGATTTTAAAATTCTATTAGAGTACTCCTAACCGTTAAATCAGAAAGTTTCCAGTGGTACCCCTGAGGTTTATACAAATCGCTTCTAACCTCAATGCTGAACAGAATAGGGTGTGGTGTTTGTATTGACGGTTCAGTTATTAAACTTGCAGTGAACTCGTGAACACAGCAGTCTTTTATAGTAGGAGGTATCAGTGCTGAAAATCTTTTAATTTATTTGGGCAGCCAAGCAGCGATTAAGTCCGTAACGAAAATTTGTCTCGGAGTTCGTCCTATTCTATGACTGTCGAGAATTTTACAGAACATCGTTCAAATGTAACATCGGAAATTGATCCGACATAAACTGTTAAAAGGCACAGTTGTCCCTATTGCAGAACTGATTTCCTATAGGTATTGCTTAATTTATAATAATTGTGCTCCTATGTCGGAAATTTCTGGCCCTGGATGACATTGAAATCCACTGGCGAAGCGCCCTTAAAAACTGTTTCAAATAGATGGTTGTGGAAAGGTGCACATGATTGCCTTTCGGCAGTATTTTAAGTTGGAAAAAATGTGGACAAATATGTTTTATAAGTTTTCGTGTCTGTTTTCAGAATTCTCAGTAATTCCACTCTTACAGGACAGCATCAGTGAAAATCAAAGCGTGTTTTTTCTAACTAACGCCTGCAAACACCAGTTGATGATGTCTAGTAGGCAGTTTGTCGTCCTGGCTCAGACATCTCTAATAAAAAGGGAAATTGAAAAATATTTTATTCGCCGACATCGTCGTTTTTGCCAAAATCTATGATAGTATCAAAAATTCCCACGAAAATTTTATCAAATCTGACGTTCAAAAGGCCTCAAGCATAAAATTCAAACACACAAAGTGAATAGTGTGGGATGATAGGTTCTTATCCTGACTAAAGGGTTGTAATGATTAAGTACGTAAGTAACAACTGCCAAAAGAGTAATTTTTGTCAAAATAGTAAAAACATTATTTGAAAGAACTTTAAAGCTTCTTGGGGGTCTGTAATCCTCTGTGAGTAGAACTAATTCTGTTGCTCTCTATTCGTTGGCGTGAATCTTAACTTCATACTTACCCTGATCTAAGTATTGCAATAACGCTGACAATAGCTCATATGGTGCTGCTATGTAAGGCAGTCAATTGCCCCTTTACACTTTTAATTATTCGATGTAAAGTTATCTTAAAACAAATTGTGTAATGCGGGGAGTATAATATGCGGCTGTATTTTTAGGTCTTCAATGGTCTTCGGAATAAAAGACTTAAACTGTTTTTAAATAAATTGTACCAAACTCTTTATGAAACAACATAATTTTGCGTCATTACAATTCAAAAATGCTCGAAATATATTGTTACGAAAATGGAAATGGTGTTTTGCTTTTACATCGTTTAACATTAAAATTATAAACAAAAACAACAAAATCAATGGGCTTGTTTACATGATAAAGAAGTAAACAAAAATATACCAACAGCACCAGCATAAAACAAGGATAAACAAGTAAACAAAAATGTAACAACAAACACTCCAAGAATAAATGTAAATAAAAATCACAAACAACAATAATGAAACAACGGTGTTTACATTTATAGAGATTTCGAGACAGGCGAATATTCGCCTTCAAGAACATTCATCAGATTGTTTACGTCGCCATATAAAAGGCTAGGCAAAGCAGGCAACTAGTCAGTAGAAATTCAGTCAGTCTTGTGTGAAGACGCGGTGTGATTGAAGAGAGTAATCGTGGTTTGAAGATGTCCGTTACAAGGATCTGCCGAATAATTGCTTTGTAATTGTTATTGTTTATGCAAAGGGTATAAACAGAGGAATAACAAACAAAGCAATTGTTGTTGCTTACATAAAGTTGTGAACAGTGGCATACAGAATTGTACGAATAATAAAGAATTTTAATTAAAACCAAACACAAATTTATTTTTATTTTATACGCAATCTACGAGCTCATATTTTAAATGTTTTTATGTTGTTATCGTAAGGCATTCAGGTCTTGCCACCACGAGTAGTATAGCACATTTAAGGACTTGAATAGGAAAGGAATAGTCTAAAAACTTCTTCAGTCTTTTTTCGTTCATTTTATTTTTTCCAGCTAAAGTAAGTTAATAAAGCCTAATAAACTGCGGCTGTAAATGTTCAGCCAAAATATTTTCATAGATTTGTGTGTAAATGGGTTAAATTATACAACTTTTACTACGTCATTCATTCATTATTTGAATTTTTATTATCTGGCATACACACATATACACTTCTTCAGAGACTCTCTATCAAAAGGCTTGGAAAATGATGATGAGTAATGGCCATTAAAAAGGCTTAAAAACTGGGAAATAAAAGCACAGCCAAAGGAGGTAAAGAAATAATGAAAATTTTATGAAAATGAAATGAAAAATTTAAATGAAGGAGGTCGTGGCAAGTGTACTTATTCTTTCTCTCTCAACATTATAGAAAGTGTTTTAAATTCATTAAAATTGAAATGGACAAAAACTTTTGGAACCAAAACGAATCGAAAACATAAGAAAAAGAAAAAACAAACAACTGAAACGCTAGTCAAGAAATGCATTTTAAAACACAAAAATAAGGAATAATTACACGTTTACAGCCACTAAATTCTACTTAAATTAGGCCATCTTGGTGAGGGAGTTCATAAATAGCAGACGGATAATGGCAAAAAGTTTGGAAATAAAAAGGAGAATACCGTATTTTGTTTGATAATGCAATTCGCTTAAGACACATTAACAAATGTTTCTTAAAGCGTGATTAAAGTAAATATTTTCTTTTATTTAAATTGATTTTTTAATGGGAATTAAAAGAGAATATCAGTTTTAATGGCCGAAGTCTAGTAGGTAGTGTTTCGGTTTAAACCCCAACTCAGATAAGACCTTGAGCAAGACAAAATATGAAAAAATGTTTTTTTCGACGACTTACTTTTAGCTGTCTGCTGGGCCCTGAAAATTAAATTGCTATGAAAAATTTCTTAAATCTGTTGTTAGGTGCCTAAGGGCCATTATTACAACTTGCCGTTAAAGTTAGGTTTAGTTAAATGTAACTTTAGCTAAAAGTCACATTTAACTTCTTTTCGTTATTACAACCTACAGATAAAATAAAATTAACTTTTTCAAAAATATGGCAGTGCCGTAGCTATGTCGATAACACTGCTCAATTAAAAAAGTTTATTGAACGCAGTGCCAACAGCGGGCTTCTTTTTTGTTGTATTTGATCATTTTGTTTATATTTGAAGTTGCCATGTTGAAAATAATATACAATATGGTAAGTTCAAACATAAACTTAACTTTACATTTAGAGGTATGGTAACGCTTACTTCTACCTTACTGTCCTCTTATAATAATGAAAAACAGTTTATCTGCCCGTTAAAATCCTCCCTTTAGTTAACGGCAAGTTGTAATAATGGCCCGAAGGTAAATTGTCTGTCGTGCCACTCAGGGGTGAAATTAACACACTTAATTAAGTTATAATTTACCAAATTCTGGTCCTAACAACCAGACACGCTAGCCCTGCAGTAGGACAAGTTACCTCGGCTGCTGTTATATCAACAGATGCGAGTCTATGTATCTTGCCACATATCCTTCGATGTTGGTTTGATGTATGTCATGTCCGATATTCTCAGTTAATACATTGCGATGATTCACAGGGCCGACCTGTAATGCTTCTGAGTCTGAGTAAAGTTTCCAATTCCTTGCTTGGTAGGTCCATTACGAGGAATTTATTCAGGCCCTAATTCTCGAAAAGAGGTCATACAAACATAATTGGTCGTTACAACCTTTCAGTCAGGCTTACGACTTAGATTATCACACTACTTAAGTTGTGTGTGTTAGTTGTACACCTGAGTGGCGAAACCTAATGTTTAAAGTTATCTCAGAACGACAGATTTTAGAGAAACTTTTCATGGCAATTTTATTTACGTTCAGATGTTTTGCCAGAAATCTGCTGAGAGACAGTCGTCTAAGGAATATTTTATTTCGTTTTGTTGGAAATGTTTGACCTGAGGTTCGAACCGTGGCCTCACGTCTAATAAGCCAACACATTACATACTCGACAACGCCGACTACAATTTTTACAGTCAGTCGGTTGTTACACGATCCATATTTATAAGCGGAAAACTTTTAAATAATTTTAGATGAAAGACATTTAACAACTGGTAGCCTAACCCAGACCGGCAGCTAAGAACCATTAAAACGACAACATATTTTATCAACTGTCTTCTAGCAAAAGTACTGAGAGTAACAAATTCCAATAATAAACTTTTTAAATGTGACGGTAGGAGTATACATTAAACTGTAGGTCTAACGGCTCATGGATAAAATCCACACAAACAACATGAGTGCTGTGAGAAGCTGGACTGAATCCTGACTGTTGTAGAGCAAATAACGTATGTTTTTATTGCATTGAATAATTAAGACATTTGATTTTAGATTCTTGGTTTATGTTGGCAGCCAACTCAAAGGACATACCGCACACTTGGTTCCTTTAAGGTTACGGTGGAACACCTATCAGAGATCAGTAATGAATCGTTTTTGCCTTACTCATAAACAGTCATGAAATTTTTAATATAATTGAGTCAACAATATTAAAATGTAACGACTCCGATTCATCCGTACTCACTACAACGTGGATTTATAAGTACAGGTTGCAATGAGTATGCGTACAACGTTGACATCAAACTCATACCATTCGAAATATGTTTGATTCATACGCCTACTCATTTAGATTTATAACTTTAGAAAAATACTTGTAATACTTATAAAAGACTCAAGTGATTTGAATCATTAATCAAAATTTACAGTCTTAGTTGTTGTTGCATTTACAAAAAAAGAAAAAAGACACATAGCAAAAAGGACAGAACAGCAAGCAGAGCAAACACACACGTATCATACTTATTTTGCGATTCTTGCAAATGTTGAGTTATGGAGAGTCGAAATCAACAACATCATACGTGTTGTTAAGTATGAATATGATGAGTACTTGAAACTTTGAATATGAGTAGAAGTTCCATGATATTAAAATAGGTATGAATGCGTATAAGTATAAGAAATTATGAAATATGATTCGATTCTACACATCTTTTTGAATACTTATTGCTGATCTCTGGTTCCTTTGCCATCGTGTAACAATAACTCTTGGCTGGCACCTCTCAGTCATTCTGATAGTTTTAAATAAAGGATTCTATCTACATTGCGTCTATAACAAATTGCTTATTTTCTTGCAAGCGCAACTAAAAATCTTTAGCGAGTCATCAAATGTAAAAAAAAATCTTAAATGATTTCTTCTTCATCCAACTAAATCCATTACTTCCATGTTTGCACCTGTTTCTGTCTCTACATGAAGTAACTCGTATTCCTATACTCTGGTGATTTAGTTTCTGCATTACAAGACATATAAATTGATGAATGCTGCCAGCCTTTGTAAGCCCTCTTTATTTAACATGATAATCACTGGGACAGAGCTACTGGCTGACAGCAAATGTTGTTACAACCTTACACACTTAATTGTTCATAATGAGCACACAAACTTTATTATTATAGAGCAGTGGTGCTCAAACACATACTATCATAGTTTTGGTTGTGTTGGTAAAGCAGCGGAGAACAAAATTCAACTTAATTTTTGAGAATCGTACACTGGGAAAATAAAAAAAAAATGAAAAAATTGGTATGTATGTATGTATGCATGTATGTATGTATTGATGAATATATTGATGTATGTGTGTATGTATGTATGTATTGATGAATATATTGATGTATGTATGTATCAATACGTGTCGTCAAATTCAAAAAGAAAATTCCGTCAAATTCCGAATGGACGGCACTGCTTTGCTAAAGCCAAAGCAACTATGTATATATGATGCCTTTTTAAAAGGCAACGACAATTTATCGTTCTTATATGGTAAATTATTGTAATTTGGTACGTCCGTTTCGTCAACCATGAATTTTAAAAAAATTCTGCATTTAATTGCAATAATTTTAAAGTCCTATTATTCCCTTTAATTCCATGGCTAGCCTCGTAATGTCTTTTTATATAAAAAAAAAAGAATTACGACATAAATAGCGATAACACACAATACATTGTGCATTACCATCCATATTCTCTATAAAAAAGAAATCATATTCCCAATTTCCATCAAAAATTTTGCTGCGTGTATTTGCAAAAAACAAAAAATCATTCAGAAAAGTTGCGTAGCGAGATCTAGCCTCATCAAGTGCTAAACATCAACTGAATTGATTTTGTTCTCTGAGTTCAACACAAAACAACAAACAAAGCAACAAACACACGATCATTACAAGAAACCACACAAGTAAGCTTATATAGTACGTGTATGAACGCAGCGTCAGCAGAATTTTCTTTGCCTCTCACATGTGATAGGAAATTTGGATTTTGAGCAGGGTTCGTCAAAAAATTTTTGGTTATGTGTTAGTGAGTACGAGAGAGAAAATAAGTTGAGAGAATTTATTTATTTACAGCCATAGAAAAGTGTTAGTAATATACGCTATTTTTATTTTCATTTCATCAGCATACGTATGTAAAGCTATATAACTTTGGCTTAATAATTTCAGATAAATAAAAATAAAATAAAAAATCCATTTTTTATTAAAAGAACATAAAGCTATCCATATTTGGCTTAATAATTAGGCGATGTTTTTTTAGATAAATAAAAATAAAAATAATAAAAACACATTTTTTATTAAAAGAAAAAAAGCGAACATTCCAAAGCATTTAAAAAAATTATACTATGCAACAAAATAAAAAAATGAAATACGCCTAGCTAATAACATAGAACATTTTTAACATGAAATATTTTTTGAGTGTTATGCTGAAATAAAATGATAAAGCATCGCCGCACATGTGTTCTTGTCGCAGTCTGATCGACAACTAAATGAAAAACACAAGAATGCGTGTGAGTTCTCTTTGCACAACTGTGCTATGAAATGGTAAACTATGATTTTGAGCATCACTGTTATAGAGACTTAAGCAATAAATGTTTTGAAAACAAGTATGATAGAACAATTGAATAATGAGTGGCAAAACCTCTTTTAGAGAGCTTACATCACTACCATCAATCCGCATGGTGATGAGGCTTTCCACCAACTTTAAACACTCAATTCTGAATACATTACAACAGAATACATATGTACATACATAATTGGTGATTAGATCGTTCAGTCAGGATTACGACTTAGCTTTTCACACCACCTATGTTATGTGTGTTAATTTTATTCATGCGTGTGGACTCTGGCTATAATTATAAGTGGAGGCGACTTCCTCTAAGAAGCATGAAAAGTTTCCCAAACTGTCGTTCGGTTCGGTGTAGGTACCACCAATCATGAGTAAAATTAACACCTCCAATGTGGATGGTGTGAGCAGCTAGGTTGTAGTCCCCTAACCATATAAGTAAGTACATTCGTGGTAGAGTTGCATCGTTGCTATTAACCTCAATGCCAAATTCCGTTTTAATGCGGTTTTCAACACAACGAAAAGGGGACCCTCTCCCACAGAATCTTGTGATAAGAAAACGTCTGGTGACGTTGGAAACGTTCATGTGTATGAAACAGTCCTTACAATTTCTGGCAATTCTTGTGATACCTGAGACAGAAGGCAACAGGACAGAATATATGCCTTTGTGCGACTGGGCAGTGGTGCGGATTAAATATTGGATACTCCAGAATAGTGAAGCAACTTTTAAAGTTTCGAGAATATTGTTTACATGGCATGACACCATATCAAGGAAGTTCAAGACACTAATTTCGGCACAACACTAGGTACTATCATACCAATCCCTAGAAGTGGTTTTGCAGCATCATCATATCATCACATCATATGGATATCCAATACAATGGTATTTCAGCAAGATACAGTGCGAATGAAAGGATTAAGAAACTGCAAGATTAGGTTTGATGATGTAGTAATAGATTCTGTCAATGTCTACGAACAGCTACGGATACAGGCAAAGTAGTGCATCAAATCAAGTTTATGGAAAGATATCAATCAAATTCAAAATCAAAGAACACCTCATTCTGGTAACACATTTCGAACCCCGTTGGGGTTATTCATACAGCCAATAATATTTGAAGGATTTGCAGAGACAAGAAAAAACGAGAAACTTTTCTTCACCTAAGCTCAGTAAAATGTTCTAGGACAACTGCCTTAGTGTCACAAACCCATACTAAGATATGTTAGTACACGAATGCAATAAATTTTGGAAGCCTACTGACAACTTATTGCCAAAGCTTTAGTGTACGTACAATAACAGTAAATTTATTGCCACAGTCTAAAAGTACATAGTAGAGCCGTTCTTATAACATAATAATGATGATTATTATCGTTACTACTACAATGTCATCCAGTAGATATACACGCATTTCAGCTCTACATATGTGCATGGTTAGCGTGAATAACAATGTGAATCAAATTGTATGAAAAACCTCCATTTCAAATGAGTGCTAATGTTCGTGTTTGTAAATGTAATCGTAAACAGATTTACATCTGTTTAGTAATAAACAGAGAGATTGTTGCTTATATTCGGCTGTATATGAGAAGTTGTAGAAACGTATTAGAACCACGCGCACAAATAAATTGACGACTATTTTCTGTATATCAAATGTCTTAACGTGATATTATACGGCGTATTTTGGTGGATAAGAGTATCGCGGACAAGATCATATTGCTTTTTCTCTTGTTAGTCTAAGGGAGGCAGGAGGGTTACTTGCTGGTAATAATCTTATGGTCTTTTAACTATGATTTATCGAATGTAGAATCATTCAAAGGTGCGATTTAGTATTACATTAAATCGATAATAAAAAGTACGAGAGGACCCAGTAGGTCACATGAATCCCACTTAGTTGGCAGTTACGTAAACTGAATTAATTTGTTTTTATGAAATTCAAGTTTTAATTGAATATTTAAGATGAGTTTGTATATTGTGAACCAATATGTATCCGGTCTTTCATTAAGCGTTTTCTATCTTTAAATTAAAATTAAAATTACTTACTTAAAATGTCTATTCATATCATTAAATGCAGGCAATACTATTGTTCAAATGTCCGCCACAGCTAGGCTAAACTCATACACAGATACACATTAATATATGTTATTAATCTCTTTGAAGATTTTTCCAGCAGCAAATAATTCCAAAAGAGGGTAAGTTTGTTGTACGCTCCAATATAATATGGTGTCAAATCTAGCCTGCAAGCTCGGTAAACAGCATAAAAAGTATACCCAGACAAGTATTGTTCACTTGACAGTTTAAGAAGTTGAAACGAAGATGGTTTTGAATAATCCGATCCAATTTAATGAAAACAAATGTAAATCATCGAAATTTTTATTAGTTTGAAGGTTACTACGGGTGGTTACTACGGGTGGAATATAACATTCATAAATTGCCAAGTTTTCCATAACTCTGGCATATAAATCAAACTGAATTTGACCGCTGGCATAGGCTGTGAGGACCGGTGTGGCATACGTTTAATTCACACACACCAACAACTTAAGAAACCTCACAAGAAAACCCGAAACAGAATATCCAAGCTATGGGGCACGTGACGGCGGTCTGTTGAAACTACATGCCGTTGGTGTACAGATCATCTAATGCAACCGAAAAGAAGTTGGTAATTCCCGAGTTATAGCGTTGACAGTGATAGCATTGCGATTTTCATTTTCAAAGTAATATGGATCGATGACATCACCAGCCTAAAATTCACACAAAACAATGACTTTTCGAAATGCATTGCAAACTCTTGGATCACATGTAGGATTGTATCGTTCAAATTCGATCATTTTTGTTATTCACGTACCTGTTTATTCAGAAATTGGTCTCATCGTTGAAGATGATTCTTCGACGAAGCTTAGCCAATACCGATTTGGTTAAACAATTTTATTATTTGCTCGTATTGTTGATTGCTTTAATGGCCCAAGGTGATTTGGCAAAACAGACTGAACGAATGACAACTAATTTAATAGAAGTGGCTTCAGCAAGATTCTACAATTCTTTGAATGATACGATATTTTATGGACGAGGACTGACGGCGAGATGGATCTTTAAAGGACAGCTAGACTGCCAGTTATACTCTGTCCTAGCATATTCGTGCTGTCGGTATATAACTCAAAGGACCCTCAGAAAACTGTGGTTCATCAGACCAGGAGTCCCTAATTGGAATCCTAACTCAAATCTCTTATTGAAAAAATTACAAGAATCCATGAAAACAACTCGAACTTATCTATGACTTCACGGTGTTTTAGCATGAATGATGTTTTGCCGTAGTCTAGTTGGTTAGGTTAGAGGACGTGTACTTGTCAATTTAGACAACTACAGTACCCGGATGTCGATTTGACCCATTGTACAAAGTCTAGTAAGTACGGTGTTGCCTTATTAGACCTCAGGCCTCGGTTCAACCTCCAGGTAAGACATCTATAACAAAACGAAATATGAAAAAAAAATATTTTTGGCGACTTCCACTCCGATTACAACAGGACAGACAGGACTACGACCTAGCTTCTCACGCCACCAATTCCACTCCGATTCCAAGCTACAGATTGGAGAAACTTTTCTTTAAAATTTTACTTACTCTCAGCGTTTTTGACAGAAGACTGCTGTAAGTAATACATTTTTTATTTATTTAAGTTAAATTCCTAGATTACGTTACAAATGAAGTCGTTCCATGACTAATTTATCGCATGTGTGGCAGCCCTACAGTAGAATTTCTTGCTGTATCCTATGTTCTAAAGAGTTTGAAGTCTTATACCCACACACACTATTCGCTCTTTCCCTCACACTATAAACTTTTTTATTAGAAATTCTCAACATCACTTAAAAAACTTTGATTGATTGTAAAATGTTGGGGTTCCTTTTTCTCTAACCATTTTTATAATCATTCATTATACTCCTGATGAAATATTTATGACCCAAGTTAGATGATTACATATATGAGTTTAATAGGAATATTAAATATTAAAAAAAGTTTACCCTTTTATAAATCCAGTTTGATGCAGAGATATTGCGGTATGATCTTTTTAAATATGAAATACCATTCTTTTAATCACCCTCTATGCCATAAACCATGAACCAGACTCAGCATTCTATACATATTTCAGTTGAGGTGTACCACTATGATTGAAGCTTAACCGCAGTTGAACCAAATAAATCTAAAGCTAACCATCTTTACACATGTTTATAGGTCCCTTTTATAAAAGGTAATATACATATACACGCTTGTACGAACACATATGTATGTATGCACATGAATACGTTTTCTAACACTATTTTCCATTTTCCTATTTTAACGGCATGGTATGCATACAAAATAGTTCGTTGACTGCCATCAGTCTTCATTTTAGGAAAACTTGTTTAAATTTGTCTAAACTACACGCACTAAAGCTAAGCACATGTATTTGGGGGTGCGTGTGTTTAGGATGTATGTAGTTAGGTTTAGCGTATTAAGAGGGTTTTAAACTATGTATATGAACCAAAAACAGGGGAAGCCAAAAAAGCCATAAATATTCAATTTAATAGCAATGATGCATCTTCTTTCGGGGGGAATAATAATCGAAGTGACTGTAGTCAACAGTCATAGCTGCCAGATAAGTGAGGCACCAAATCGTCAAATATTTGAGAAAAAATCGTCAAAATCGTCAAAGACGTTTATTGAAATCGTGAAAAAATCGTCGGAAAAAATAAATAAATAAATTTAAAGTTTTTAAAAACCAAAATTATTTCTATTGTAGTAAACCATATAAAGTCAATGTATGTACACTGGCAAGCAAAAATGGATACATAATATTAAAAAAAAAATATAAAATTTATATTTGTACTTTATTTATTAAAATAAAAAATAAAACAATACATATGTTAAACATTTATTTAGACTATCCTCTAATTAAAACAAAAACTTTTCAGTAATATTATTTCCTTTTAAATATAAAATGCAGCTTAAATATTATTTAGTAGCATTTATCCAATTTTGCTGGTTTGTTTCAAATGAAAAATTCAGTATTTTGTCCATAATCCTTTATTCTTTATTACTGATTTAATGCGTTTTGGTAAGCTTTCTACCAGTTTTTTTATGGTTTCGCTGTTTATACTTTGCCGCTTTGCCTCAATTCTTAGCCACAATTCGTTAAGGTTATTTCGAGGGTTTTCATACTGTGCTAATTTTCGTTTTACAATTGCCCACAATTTCTCGATCGGATTTAAATCCGGATTTTTGTTGGCCATTTCAACGTCTGAAATTTTTTATTTACAATTTCTTACTTACTGCAATAAAAATATTTGTTAATATTATGTATCCATTTTTGCTCGCCAGTGTAGATATCTGAGTTCAAAAACAAAACATTTAAAAAAAAATTGTTAGAAATTAAAGCTAGCGTTCTTCATCCTCATTTATTAATTTTTTTTCCAAAAATGAAGAAATTTTACATCATTTTCAGAAAAAAATTGTTTAAGGTTTAAACAATCTATCCCAGTGATAGTGTTGTTTATTGACACATAAGTGGTGTAAATATTAAGAAGTCAGAAAGAAGCTCTTGACATTCTAAGCATACAAATTCAGTGTAATGTTGGCTGCATCTTAAGATGCATCTTAAGATTGTATTTATACTATTTATGGGGTCGGTGCCTCAACGTCTATAATGAGGTTTCTCGACCGTGTAGAGGAGTGGCCGTAGTAGTTCGTTAATGACGGTAGTGTATCCAACTCCATTGAATCATTGGTGCATCGTTGCAATGTGGTTTGTGTTTCACTATCGCTACCACAAAAGGATTTTGCTCGAACGAAATAAGGGGCTTGTTCCCGAAAATCATATATTCCTACGTAACGCTCGTCTTTCTCGGCCAGGACATCCGTATGTGGTCAATGGACCGCACACTGCATTACAGAAAAAGTACGGTTTTTAGTAGGACTATTCGTATGTGGAACTCAATTCCTGCAGAGGTCTTTCCTTTTCATCCCCTGAGTGTTGGTCGTACGGACAAAAATAACGACGCTTGTCTTTGTTCTTCCGATGGTAATATCAGAAGCTATACTCGAAATTTTAAAATTGTCTGCAACGACAAGTGATAAATTATTCTCAACTACGAGGTTATTTAGGAGTTGTAATTTTTTGGCTTTTAAGGGGTTAAAAAGGAATAAAATACAGAAAAATCATCACATGTATTCGTAAGTAACTTGAAAATATAATACTTAAAGTGGCTTTTAATATACTAAAGCTAGGAATATGACGTAAATTTTTAATTTCTAAAAATCGTCAAAATAAGGGCATATATCGTCAAATCGTCAATATGATATTTTTAGAGCTCAAAATCGTCAAAATGACGATAAATCGTCAAATCCGGCAGCTATGTCTACAGTGGGTAGTATTTTGCTCATACATCTGGTACAAAATAAAATAAGAAATTTTTTTTCGGCGACTGCCGAGGGGAAGTCTTCTGGCAAAAACTCTGACACTAAATCAAACTGCCATAAAAAGTTTCTCATAATCTATCATTCGGAGTCGATGAAAACTGTAAGTCCCGCCACTTATTGACAAAATTCGCACGTACAAAATGGGTGGTGTGAGAAGCAAGGTTGCAATCCTGACTGAAGTGTTGTAATACCCATTTAATCTTATGAACTTCAAGAATTGAATGAGCTATAATTGTAAGAACGTAACTCAAATTGCGAATAGGAAATAATGCGAAATGTAGGCGCATTTAAACTGCGTTTTAAAATGCATTGAAGAAAAACAAAAATCTCTTTTGCAATATCTGGGAATCCATTAGGTTAGTCCATATACTATTGTCTCTATATTATGCTTTAATAGCATTCCCTGCTTTGTCCAATGTTTCATCAAGACAATAATCCCAATTGGTCATAAATTCTATTCCCTTGTGAATTCCACCACCAATGTTTCTTAAATTTTTGTCTTCCAGACTGAATGTGGATTAAGCGGTATTGGGTCTTTATTAAGCACTTGCTATATTTAAATATCTGAAAGACCTCTTGAAGCCATTATATGATGCCATTATTCAAATGTACACCATTTGGTGGAGCGTCTCCCAAATGTCGAATTTTCCATTCTGACATATAAATCATGCCAAATTAAATTTTTAGTTTGTGGCTTATTCGCACTCACCTCTGACCAGTGTTGCCAGAAAATGAATTTCAAAATATGCTAAAACATGAAAAACATAATGCTAAAATGTTCTACGGAATAAAAAAAAAATGCTAAATTTTTAAATGTAACAAAACTATTTATTGCATGTATGTATATGTTTTTGTTTTATTCCGAAAATAAACCTTTTTTACATCAGTATATTACATTTGAGTTAACAATATGTTCATAAAATTATTGTTCTTTTTTAATCAAATTTCTGAAAATGAATGGGAAATAAAAAGTTGTAAATTATTTCAAAAGATATAGTTTGAAAGATTTATTTTTTAATATTTTTTAATATTCATACATACACATAGCCACAAAAGTATACATACGGATAACAAATTTCAGAAATTTTTTTAATTAATCCGTTTTCGTTGAAAATCTTTGCAATTGTCTAACAACTTTCCTCGATTTTAAGACGGTCTTGGTTAAAAAATTTCTGAAATTTGTTAACTTTTGTGGGGCTGATATTTAGTTCATTTTCAGAAAATTTTTAACCAATGCAAAAGACCGTCTTAACATCAAGGAAGCTATAAAGATTTTCAACGAAAACGGATTAGTGAAAAAATTTCGGCAATTTTTTAACCGTACGTATAATTTAGTAACTATGTGTATATGAATATTACTGTATACATATTGTACATATTACATTTTATAGTTTTTATTTTAAAAATTTAAATATTTAATTTGTTAAATAAGATTTTCATTTCAATAAATATAATATAAGAAAATTTTGTAAAAAATTATTCAAAATACATTTTACTAAAATACTGATTATAAAAAATGATTAATAGACTCTAATATTTCGGATATATCTTCATATTTATCAACATCTTTATCTTCATTTTGATATTTTTCAGATGATCTAATTTTGTTAGCAATTTCGTTTGGTATTTTGTAAGTGTAACAGCACGCATTTCCGAATTTTAATCTTTCTCGAATTTGTATTATTGAACATAACAACTCAGGTTTAATTCGATTTCGAATTTTATTTTTAATTAAAGTCATTAAACTGAAAAGTCTTTCAACTTCGGCATTAGAAAATGGTAAAACGAGTAATGACAATACAAATATGGACAATACTTGAAATGTATTCCCTTTATTAAAAAAAATTTTTTTGGAGTAAAATAAAATTTTTTTATCAAGCAAATTATGCTAAAAAGCATTTAGCATAATTTACAAAAAAATAAATGCATTTTCACGAAACATAATGCTAAATCTAGCACTGAAAGTGCTAAAATGGCAACACTGCCTCTGACTTAAGAAAACCTCATAAGAAAATGTCTAATCGGATCAAATTGCACGATAACCGTAGCCGGTTCACATCGCCTACACATCCGATGACCATGCCGCTAAATCACTCCTGCAGAATACTAAATATGGCATTAGCTGCCATACCGCTGCAGAACTGTCCTCTTGAAACTAAAGGGCCATTTGAATGAAATTATTTTCCATTATTAACCGGAAGGATTGTACTTTCAAATAAAAAAAGAAATTTGAGAAAAAATTCAGTAGTTTTTTTTTAAAGCATTTTCAAAAAAAGAGTTATTTGGCTATACATATCGTTGGTGTCCACCTCATATAACTCAGGCTTAAAGAAGTTGGCAACCATCAACCTATAGTGCTCGTCGTTGACAGTGATGTCCTGGCCAACGTCGTTCTAAAAGAAATATTAAACGATGACGGCGTCAGACCAAAACCACACCACACAATGACTTTATCGGAGTCCCTTGGACGTTGTAGCATTTCATTCATTGAGAAATAGGCCTCATGGCTGAAGATAAGTTTTCGATGGGAATTAGGGTCTTACTTAATTAGTCACTACAGCCCTAAGAACTAGCTTATCACACCACTTATGATATGTGTGTTAATTTTAACCATGAGTGGCGGGACGTACACTTTAATTTCTTAACGACAGATTTTTGAAAATTTGGCTGAATTTTCATATGATTATCTTCTTATATATAGAAATAAATGTGTGTTTATTTGTTTGTGGGTTTGTTTGTTTGTTTGAAGTCTATAGGCGGCTAAACGGCTGGACCGATTTTCTTGAAAAATGAATGTTTGCTTGTATGTACCTTATAGAATCGTAAACTATGCATTTGATCATGTTATGATCTTTAGCAAAGTTGTTGGGCATGAGCCGGGGATGGTTTCTAAGTTGGTATGACCAATTTCCGATAGGTGGTGCCACTGAAAATTACTCAAAATGAATTAAATCGTAAACTGTGCATTATTTAACAAAGTTGTTGCGCATGAGTTGACGGAGGTTGGTGCTATTAATTTCCGATGGATGGCGTCACTGAAAATTATTCAAAATGAATGACAAGCAATTGGTCGACCTATACCTCAAGCACGGAAGAAAAGAGCATTACGAGTATATGCCGCTGAGGTCCGTACGCTTGAACCACTTGAACACCGAGAAGTGAGATTAGAAACTGATCGAATGCGTACTACTCAGGCTCGTTCATCTGTATCATCATGACAACGGGAAACAAAATCAATAAAATTAATTGGACATTTCTGTAATGTCTTTCCTTCAAATTTATTTTTGTTGGTGGCGCAGGAACACGCGCATGCCACAACTAGTCTAATATAATTTTGAAAATTTGAATAATTTTCTAAAAGTACTTTGAATTTTATCGAACTAAAATTTCTTTGAGTGTATAATTTCATTCAATTTAATGCGCTACTAATGTTGATGATGATTATGAGTATCGAATAAAGATTGCTTGAATGGTGGCAAATTCAATTAAATGCTTTCAACAGAATCTGGAGATAATCCTTAACATGACGAAAGTAGCAATGATGATGTGGCAGTTAGACTCGCGACGCTGCAAATATCATCGTAGATGATATTATTACTGCCTTTGTTTTAGTCTTCTTCTTATGATGTCACATGTTTTTATTGCCACTAATAATAATATTATGGTAATAAAAATAATGTTACTTTATGCCTTGATTTCTTCGATTATGCTTTTTAATCTTCAACATTTATTTTCTTTTAATTTAATATCTAGTAGTCATAGAAAAACAATAATTTATGAGTGTACTAAAATGAAAAGGAATGACTTTCACAATATGAGAATGGATGAACACTTTTAAGGCTCTTTTCAAGAGTTTTGCTGTTATGAAACCAAATCTCAGAAAGTGAGTAAAAAACACATTGTTTGTGAGAAGAAAAGGTCTGCAAACAATTAGAGACTTGCACATCCTTCTTATTGTTGCGAAAATGGAAATGGTATCGTTTAACATTAACATGAAACAAAATCTACAAAAACAAAAACAATGGACTTGTTTACATGATATATTGGTATAAAAAAAGGATAAACAGGTAAACAAAAAACAACAACAAAAATTACCAGAATAAATGTAAAGCCATGAACATTCGACTGCAAGATCAGACTGTTTACATCGCCATATAAAAGGCAAGGCAAAGCAGGCAAAGCGGTCAGAAAAATTTCAATCAGTCTTGTGTAAAGATGCGTTGCGTGTGAAGAGAATAAATGTGGTTTGAAGATTTCCGTTTCAAAGATCGATCGAAAAGTTCTTATTGTTTACGCAAATGAGTGTAAACCAGAATAAGAAACAAAGCAATTGTTGTCGTTTACATCAAGTTGTGAACAGTGGCACACAGAATATGCGAACAATAAAGAAATTAATTAAAACTGAACGCAAATTTATTTTTATTTTTATTGCAATCTATGAGCTCATATTTCAAAACGTTTCTAAAAGGTCAAAACGTAACAGTATACTAATTATGCTTGCACGCCATAGTCTAGTAGGTAGTGCGTTGACTTATTAAACGTAAGGTCACGATTCAAACCGTATAAAAATATTTCTTTGGCGACTTCTTCTCTGCAGATTTCCGGCAAAAATTTTGAGAGTAAATAAAATTGCCATGAAAAGTTTCTCAATACTCTATCAATCATAATCGATCTATTGAGAGGACAATTCACAATATGGTCAAGTCTACTAACCCATACGACGACAATACACAAGTTCTGCAGAAAACATAGCTGGTGCCCGTGAGAGTGTACAGGAGAATTTGATGAAATCAATTTCGAAACGCTCGCAAGCCTTTCGTCGACCAAAATTTTGCGGATGTTGAGTTCTGGTTTAGATCTACTGCCCTATAAAGTTCAACTGGGTAGGCTTTGAAGCAGTTGGTGATAACTAACATCATCATCTTTGGCGATGAGGTCCATTTTAAGATTTCTTCTCAGCAGATTTCTGGCAAAAATTCTGAAAGTAAATAAAATTGTCATTAAAAGTTTCTCAACTCGTGTATAAAATTAAAACACGCAACATAAGTGGTGTGAGAAGCGTAATACTGACTGAAGGGTTATGTATGTATGTATTATATGTATGTATTCCCTACTCTTCGTATTGAATAGACTTGTGGCTGCTCCTGTATCTGTATTCTATTGCTTCCTGGGTGACTACACAGTTTCTGATAGGGAAGTAATGGTAGGAACGTACTTTGAGCAGGTGTAAGACTATGCACCCATAGGGAATATAAGTCTTCATAAAAGACGAAAGGCGAATATTAGATTTCTTTGCCTTTTGAAAAGACTCTTTAGACTATGTCTGTGGAAAGATGAAACACAAGGCCGATAGCTGATGAACACATTAGAGCGGGTGAATTTCTTCAGAAAGCTAATCCGCTTACGAAAATAGGTAGTCCTTTTACCATCCATTCAGTAAAGGCAGTTATTATTCCTTATAATACCTATCGTCCTCAGCAGTAAAGACGTAATTGATAGAAAAGTGCAGAGACTTCTGTAGAGTTTCCAGGTGGGATGGGGAGGAACAAGTCCAATTAAACATTGTGATTGATTTTTATGTTTTAAACTCGAAACCGTGATGTTAAAAGCGGTTACTCCTACTCTTATCCTACTGTAATGTTAATGGACTAACGAATAAGTGGAGTTAACATCTCGAGTTTCCACTGAAAATCGTTAATTTGGATCAGTGATGAAAGTTATTTACCAAACCGGTAGCTTAATAGATGTAAGGCCGCGGTTCAATCCCCATGTCAGACATCAAAACGAAATATGAAAAAATATTTCTTCGGCTACTTCATCTCAGCAGATTTCTGGCAAAAACTCTGAGAGTAAATAAAATTACCATGAAAAGTTTCTCAAAAATCAGTCGCTCGGAATCAATTTTCAACTGTAGGTTCTGCCACTCAGGTATAAAATTTACACACAACATGAGTGGTGTGAAAAGCTAGGAAGTAATCCTGATTGAAGGGTTGTAATGGCCAATTATGTATGTATGTATGTAAGTAATTTGATTTCATTTCCCATATTCAGAACATATGGCTTCCACAAAGCATTTCCATCTTGTTCGGTTGAATGCTTTTATTTTTCTGTCTTCCCTTGTAAGATTGCACTGTCCTAGAACTTGAAGTAGCGAACGTCTGAAGGTGGTTCTTGGCCAGCCATGGTTTCGTGAGCCTTTAGGATTCTACTCTGCCATTCTCAGTATTATTTCTAATAATATGGCTTATCCATCTCCATGTCCTACGTTTTATTTGCGTTATTATGGATTCCTCGTTAATAAGGCTCCAGAGATCCATGTTGCTGATGCTATTAGGCAAGAATATTTTGCATATGATTCTGAGGCACATGTTGATGACTACCTGTAGTTTTTGCATGATGGTGTTGGATACCAATCAGGTTTTACTTCCGTACAATAAGCTCTATTTTATACATGCGTCGAATATCGTGAGCTTAGTTCGTTTGGGTATTTGTTAGTTGCTCCATACTGAGTTTCGTCGTCCGAATGCAGCTCTCGCTTTATTGAGCCTAAACATTTCGTCTATTTGTCGTTCCATACTGCCTAGACAGCAGAAGCTATCTACGTATTCGACTGAATAGCCTTGTAGTATGATGTTGTCGGTGTTTACGTTATTAATTCTCATGGCGTTGGTTTTCTTGATATTTATCTCAAGTCCAACATTGTGCGCTATTATATATAAATGTTGGGGACTTTCTGCGAGAGCAAACAACTATCATCCACATAATACAAATGCTCGAGTTATCATGAGAGACGCCATGTTATTCCTCTTCTCTCAGAACAGACTTCACTTACGATATCCTCTAGCACGAATGTGCTGAATATCTAAGGTGATGGGAGGCATTCTTGTTTTACTTCAGCATTTGTGTGGAATGGTTAACTTATATTGAAGTTCTAAAGAACTGAGAGCTCTGCATAATCGTGTATAGCTCTAGTGAGTCATATTGCTGCGAAAATGACAAATCTATTTACTGGTTTTTGCTTTTACATCGCTTAACACTAAAGTTATAAACAAAAGATACAAAAACAAAACAATGCAGTAAACAAACCTGTTTACAAATTATCGTACTGTTTAATATAACTACAAACAGCAGCATAAAAAAATGGTAAACAAGCAAACAAAAATACACAAACAATACTACAAGAATAAATGCACACAACGATGTTTACATTTATAGAGATTTCGAGAAAGCGAAGTGCTGAACATTCGCGTTCAAGAACATTCATCAGATTGTTTGCGTTGCCATATAAAAGGCAAGGCAAAGATCTGCTGAATAATTGTCCAGTAATTGTTATTGTTTATGCAAAGGGTGTAATCGGAGGAATAACAAAGAAAAGCAATTGTTGTTGTTATATCAAGTTGTGAACAGTGGCACACAAATAATAAAAGAATTTTAATTAAAACTAAATACAAACCTATTTTTAATTTATTTGCAATCTACGAGGGAGTACATAATTCAAGAGATTGTTCTATTACAATGCATAGAGTCTTGGCCAATTATGTATGCATGTATGTATTGTTCGCACAATTCTGTGCGCGAACTTGATGTAAACAACAACAATTGATTTGTCTGTTATTCCTCGACAGATCTTTGTAACGGAGATCTTCAAACCACGATTATATTCTTCAAACACATTGCGTCTTCACACAAAACTGACTGAACTTTTACTGACTTGTTGCCTGCCTTCTCTTGCCTTTTATCTGGCAACGTAAACAGTCTGATGAATGTTCTTGAAGGCGAATGTTCATGTCTTCGCCTTCTTCAGTTCTCTATAAACGTAAACATCGTTGTTTCATTATCGTTGTTTGTGTATTTTTGTTTACATTTATTCTTGCAGTGTTTGTTGTTGCATTTTTGTTTACTTGTATATGGCTTCTTTATATCGATGTTTGTTGGTATATTTTTGTTTACTTGTTTATCATGTAAACAAGTTCATTGTTTTTGTTTTTCTAGCTTTTTTATAATTTTAATGTTAAACGATGTAAAAGCAAAACACCAGTATGTAGATTTTTAGATTTCGTAACAATATTAAATTCATTGGCATTTAATTTCTTCTGAAAAGTACTTCATTCACTCTAAACACTCCGTTCAATCGGGTACAACAACATTAGATTTCTTATTTCCTATTTTTAATTTTTCATCACTGTTGTTGAGTACAATACATTGAATATCAAACATTGTCAGTTACAATGCCAACAACATCAGCACTGGCAGTCTTATTCACATCATCAGATTGAGTAAACGTTGCCCGCCATATGCCATATGGTAAGTTGTGAACAGTGGCACACAAATAATAAAAGAATTTTAATTAAAACTAAATACAAACCTATTTTTAATTTATTTGCAATCTACGAGGGAGTACATAATTCAAGAGATTGTTCTATTACAATGCATAGAGTCTTGGCTTGATCTACGCAGCTCCTGTTTGGGCGGAAATGAGACTGTTCGACTCGTAGACTTTCCTCCATCTTACTTTGAAGCCTTCCCTGTATTTTGCATATGGTCTTAAGCAGAGTAATTCGTCTTCAGATGTCACTTGATTACCCTTCTGATTAATTCTTCTGAATAAAACATTTGGGAATACTTGTGAATAAAATTTTTTTAATAAATTTCAGAATAACTTTCAAACTTCCTTTTATTTTCCTCATAAAGCCTGGTAACTTTAATTTCAATGCAATTTATAACGTTACGTATGTATAAATTAATACACAAAGAATATTCTGCAGTCTAAGTAGAGATACTTGTGCATGGCATAGGTTTAAATCCTGTTAGGGTGGTTTAACTGCCCAATACGATTTTCGCAAACTACAACTGCTAAAAAGATAATCAAAAGCAAGTGGTTGCAAAAAATTCCTTTTGGTTTGTGAAACGTTAGCTAAAATGCTTTGCTTTTAGCTTGGATTTGATTGCGGTTGGTTGTTTCATTCGGTTTTGACAGCGATTTTCTCAGTGATAAAGACATAGAAGCCTAAAAGAACAACTAACTGGAAATGATTTATTTTTTTGTTTACAAAGGAAAAGACGATTCAGTAGCAAATGCGAAAAAGAAAAAACTGCTAAATAGTGTAAAAAAACTGTTGGCATAGAACCACTGAAATAACGCATAGCTATAAAACTTAGCGTTAATTTGTTGCATTTTATCGTAGACAACACGATGATTGATTGTGATTAAAACTGGTTTAGTTTTGGCAACATTGGTATGGCAAATCGCTACACGAAGTAAGTACGCAAAGGATCACATAAGAGTATTTGGTTTTGAAGTATAATGTGTTTTAAGCAGCCTGTATTTGAGTCCAATCGTTGCTTTATACTATTGAAACGGAATTCTAATTTAAAATTTGATTTCATTGTGTGTATATGAGACATCAGCAATGAATCTTTTTTCGCTACTCATAAGCACTCATGAAATTCTTATTATATCTAGACTCAACAATATTGAAATTTAACTACACTGATTCATTCGTACCAACTACAACGTTGATTTATAAGTACAGGTTGCAATGAGTATGCGTACAACTTTGACATCAAACTCATACCATTGGAGATATGTTTGATTCATAAGCCTACTCATTCAGATTCATAACTTTAGAAAAATACTCTTATAATACTTATAAATGATTCGAGTCACTCGAAATTTACAAGCTTAATTGATAGGCATTTACAAAAAATACGCATACGCAAAAAGGGAAAGAATAGCAAGCAGAGCAAGCATGCAACCTTCTAGTGAGTATTTCAGTATTCGTACGCGATTCATACTTATTTAGTGATTCCTGTAAATGTTGAGTTATGGAGAGCAGAAATCAACAGCATCATACGTGTTGTTAAGTATGAATATGACTGGTACTTCAAACTTTGAATGTGAGTAGAGGATCCATGATATTAAAATAAGTATGAATGCGTGTAAATTATGAGTATGATTCGATCTACTCATATTTTTGAATACTCATTGTTAATATCTGGTGGATATCTATATTCGTACTATTTAATGTAAGCTTTTTGGGTTAGTGTTCTTACCTTACTACTTAGCAAAACTCTACTTTTAGTTTCCTACCAGGCAATCAACTAAAGTCTGTATGCCTGTATATTGTAACACATTGGGTTAAAAAAAAACTCACAAAAGAGTATAACGGGACAAATCGCAAGACCTCAGTGACTACTTGACATCACCTCCACGTAGTGCCGTCCTATTGAAACCATATGTAGTTCATCCAATTCATGGATATGTATAGTACATGCATAATTGGTCATTACAAACCGCCACCTTCCTGTGGCTAATTTTCTATTACAAAATAATGATTTCTTTACCAAAATAATTCAATGCGAAATGAAAAACACGTTTTTACCTTTTAAAAACGTTTAAAATATGAGCTCGTAGATTGCAAATAGAAATAATTTGTGTATAGTTTTAATTAAATTCTTTATTGTTCTCAGCAGATTTCGGGCAAAAAACTCTGAGAGTAAATAAATTGGCCATGAAAAGTTTCTCAAAAATCGCTTGTTCGGAGTCGACTTTAAACTGTAGGTCCCGCCACTCATGTATAAAATTAACACACACAACATGAGTGGTATGAGAAACTTCCTGACTGAAGGGTTGAAATGGCCAATTATGTATGCATGTATGTATTGTTCGCACAATTCTGTGCGCGAACTTGATGTAAACAACAACAATTGATTTGTCTGTTATTCCTCGACAGATCTTTGTAACGGAGATCTTCAAACCACGATTATATTCTTCAAACACATTGCGTCTTCACACAAAACTGACTGAACTTTTACTGACTTGTTGCCTGCCTTCTCTTGCCTTTTATCTGGCAACGTAAACAGTCTGATGAATGTTCTTGAAGGCGAATGTTCATGTCTTCGCCTTCTTCAGTTCTCTATAAACGTAAACATCGTTGTTTCATTATCGTTGTTTGTGTATTTTTGTTTACATTTATTCTTGCAGTGTTTGTTGTTGCATTTTTGTTTACTTGTTTATGGCTTCTTTATATCGATGTTTGTTGGTATATTTTTGTTTACTTGTTTATCATGTAAACAAGTTCATTGTTTTTGTTTTTCTAGCTTTTTTATAATTTTAATGTTAAACGATGTAAAAGCAAAACACCAGTATGTAGATTTTTAGATTTCGTAACAATATTAAATTCATTGGCATTTAATTTCTTCTGAAAAGTACTTCATTCACTCTAAACACTCCGTTCAATCGGGTACAACAACATTAGATTTCTTATTTCCTATTTTTAATTTTTCATCACTGTTGTTGAGTACAATACATTGAATATCAAACATTGTCAGTTACAATGCCAACAACATCAGCACTGGCAGTCTTATTCACATCATCAGATTGAGTAAACGTTGCCCGCCATATGCCATATGGTAGAGTATACATAGACGGACTAAAGAAAAAAAATTCCATTTCAATGAATTTTAAAAAAGGATTTAAATGATGCTAAGCCAAAGTGATAATGATAATTATGATATTAATGACCAGAATGCTAGTGGCGCTGGTAAGGTGATGGTAGTAATCAAAACTTTTTCGAAATGTGCTTGTGTTGAAATTTCTATTCAATGCCTCGTTTATTTTCGGAGGAAATGATAATAACGTAGCTATCGTTGGTATTTTGTTTGACTGTTTGATGCCACTGTTTTTGCGATTTGAAGTGTGAGGAAATCAACTGGCCGACCTATTTACGTATATACAAAAACAACAATAACGTTTTCAATGAAACTTAATATTAAAAAAATAAAACAATAATGTAAAGGGTTTAGATAATAAACGTTTTGGGAAAGCATTTTGATAAAACGAGGGTCCAATTAGTGTCCGAAGTCGCCGTGGTTTAGTAGGTAGTGTGTTGGCTTATTAGACGAAAAACCAGGGTTCGAGCGCCAGGCCCGACATAAAAATAACAAAAAAAAAGTATTTCTTCGGCGACTTCCTCTAAGCAGATTTCTGGCAAAAACTCTGAGAGTAAATAAAATTGCCATGAAAAGTTTCTCAAAAATCTGTCGTTTGGAGTCGACTTTAAACTGTAGGTCCCGCCACTCATGTATAAAATTAACACACACAACATAAGTGGTGTGAGAAACTAGGTCGTAATCGTGACTGAAGGGTTGTAATGACCAATTACGTACAAGTTCCAATTATTTTATGTGGTATTTTATAGCTTTACACAAATAAATTATTAAAGTGTATACTCCTATAAAGAGACAGTATAATCACTTCAAACTTGTCTCGAATAATTAAATCCTTTGAGTCCATATTGAGCAACAAAATTTGTTTAACCTCATTAGCTTCTTTCGAATATAGTAAATCTAGAGATCTTATATTCTTTGTTGTAGAAAAGAAGTTCCATAATAGCATGTCGATACACTGCACTCAAACAATATGGCGTTCACTATCTAAGCCTATCGATGCCACGTAAAACAATGTCAGCCATGTCTGTTTCGGTATTGTGCTTCACAGGTTCAAGTTTGTACTCTGGTGATTCATTCTTATCATCACTAAATCTACATCTTAGATTCGAAACAATTCCCATTCTGAACGAGTATACTTTGTGTTTACAGTAGCTCGCCAAATGACAGTCAGGTTATTCTTGAACTATCCTATTGGTTTAAGAAAATTTTTCAAACTCTTTCATTTGCTTTTCATAAATGTATACTTTTTCCATTCCTCAGAAAAGTTTTGGTCCAATTAGCGGCGGGAAAAAAAGCGAAAATTCGCACATGATATCTGGCTCATCTGAAGGTAGCCCCTTTTTTCTACATCACCAACTAGTCCAATGCTATGTTCGAATTAACCTCAAAAGAGAGTAGTCGGATGCTATGACTCATCCATTTGACTTTCTATACAAGTAGGATGACACCCGCAAGTTTCCCGCATGGGATTGAATTATTTCATTCAGTGACCATAAAGATTACATTCTCGTTCCGCAGATCTATTCTTGATCCATCCGTATACCACAAAATGGTTGCTCTTTTAAAAGATTACTCGCGACACTATTGTTAGTAATTATTGTTGCAAAGCATTTTCTAAAATCAGTTTAGTGGTTCTGCTTAGGAAACTATTAAAAAAGGAGCTGGCAGCATTAAGTCACAAGGTCCCCTAATTTATCTCGCGTCAGACTTGTATCATATCATCTCAGAAATAGTCTTCAAAGCTGTGATATTCATTACAATGTTCAGCAGTCAATGGTTCAACCATACAGCCTAATATCACATTTTATTGTCAGCCTAATGTTGTCGTCCTGTGTAGTGTTAACTTTAATTCATTTTAATTTATTTTTTGCAGATGTAACCAACAGTCAACGAAATTTTCCCTAGAGGTCGCTGCTGTCCGTTAAAGTGCAAAGGAGAAACCGTACAAAATTCAACTAACACGGCAACTGAAGATAAACGAAAAGAGAAAACAACGTGTGTGCGTGGAATGAACTCTAGAGCAGTCGGCAACTGACCCTCTTTTTAATCGAATAATCATATTCATCGACGAAACCTTTTGCTGGGTGATGGCAATGTAGTTAGACAAAATTGTCGAATTTGTGACGATACCAAGCCAAATGAGATCCAAGAGCGTCCAATGGACAAATTCACTGTTTGGTATGGATTTTAGTCTATTGACGTTGGCGGTTGGCCAGGCCATCACTGTCAATGGGGATCACTATACGTCGACGATTATTCACTTCGTTCGGCCCAAATTAGATGATATGAACGAAAACGACATGTACCACATTGGATGTCCGACGATTTGTTCGCATTGTCATCTCATATAAATTTGATGAGGACTAGTCACCAAGATCCTGCAATTTGTCCCTCTTAGAATTCTTATTGTGGGATTTTCTGAAGCTGCAAACCACCACAGTTGTCCAACAGAGTTAAAAAATGGACATTTCGGATGAGCTCCACCTAGAGAAGCTGCGTCGGAAGTGTGAATGATGTTACTTTTCAAATACAATGGCATTAATAAATCTTTAAACGAATAAAAATTCGAATTCGAATTCGATGATATCTTACACACACTTTGGTTTATTTAAATTTTGGGCCATTATTACAACTTCCCGTTTAGTTAAAGGTAACTTTAGCCAAAGTGAACTTTAAAGTCACCTTTAACTTGCTTTCGTTATTACGACCTAATGAGAAAATAAAGTTAACTTTTTCAAAAATATGGCAGTGCCAGAGCACTGCCGATAACACTGCTCAATTAAAAAGCTTTTTTTTTAACGTAGTAGCAACGACGGGCTTCGTTTTTTGTTGTGTTTGCTCATTTCGTTAATATTTTAAGTTGCCATATTGAAAATAATATACATATAATACGGCAAGTTCAAACATTAACTTAACTTTAAAAGTTACAGGCAGGATGGTCCTCTATTTAGCTTAACGCTCTTGTCCACTTATAAAAATGAAAAACAATTTATCTGCCCGTTAAAATCCTACCTTTAGTTAACGGCAAGTTATAAAAATGGCCCTTAGAGATGTGTTTATTTTAATATCCGAAAGAATATTCAACGGATCTGAATTCCAACATGCCATCATGTTGCCGTAGTATAGTAGGTAGTCTGTTTATTAGACGGGAGACGTCAGACATCACAACGAAATATGAACATTCCGAAAGTGAACCTGTTTTCTGCCATATTAACGTCTTTGGAACAGTTTTTATGTGGCTATGTTAAGACTTTGGTTTTGTGCCGACAATCCAGCAACTCATAAAGTATTGAAAACCAATAGTCAATTGCCACTTTACGGCCACATTGAAAAGTAATCGAAAATTGGACTGAACGAGTGGACCATGTTGCGCATGTACCTCGTAACCTCGCGGGTATATAGTGGAAATGTTATTCAAAAACTAAATGCCTTGAATTTATTAATCAAATTATAATAAGGAAAGGTTTCTGTCTCCTATTATCATTTTAACAGGCAAAGATTTAAAAAAAAATATCCGATATTGTTGGAAAACCAAAAGTAAGCCTAAATTCATACAAACTTTTTAGTAATTTCGTATCACCTCCTTAATAAAAGATTATTTGTATTCTATTCGCATTATACTTTCCACTCTATTCGATTAAAATGGAGAAAAATATGAACACAACCTCTGCTTTACACCGCCATCATAAGAAAAAGTGTCAGAAAATTTTTAATGCCTGCTTTGTTAAGGAGGCTTATGAGGGTATCTCCAAGGGCTTCTTGTCTGACGAAAGCTGATTTGCGCCTTGCATGCAAAAAAAGAGAGAGAGAGAGACGAAGAATAGAGAATGTAGAAAGAGAAACAAGAACTTAAAAACGAAGCGACACTTTCAATAATAAACTTTATTTCAAAGCTTATTTAAAAGTGTTAAACGATTAAATTAAAAAATTCCTTTTTGCCATTTTTTTCTTACAACGTTAAACGAGTAGAGCGCTTAAGTGCTACTTCTCCAGAGGCCAAATTTAAATACGGAATTAAACAAAAGAGAAAAAATTCCCGATAGTAGAAGAACTCTAGCCATATAAGAAAAATGAATTTGTGTTTTTTGTTGCCGTCTCCCTCACCCCTATATTGCAACAACAAACTGGTGGCAATGCTAAAAGAAAAAAATGTTGGCGGTAAGGAATTGAGTGAAAAAGAAAGTTTGAAAGGAAATAAAAAAGTTGTAATCTGAGGGATTTTTATAACTGATTTGAAAGTATAACACAAGAAATTAAGTTAAAAGGGAAAAAAAGAAACTTCGAATTACTTAAGCAGGAAATTGTTGAACTGTATTTGAATTTGAACATAAAAAAAAAAATAAACTCAATGACATGTTAGAAGTTTAAAACATTTTAAAGCTTCAATATTAGACTGACAATCTTATTGACATTACAAGCTCAAGTGATAAGTAGGCAGACATGTGAGCTCTGCCAAGGGGAGACCTTTCAAATTCCTTTGAATCTGTGACAATTTCTATGGAAAAATATTCTGTAATTTAATTGAAAAAGGCCTTAACGGCGATGTTCTATCAGTTCTATGAAACCAAAATGAAATTGTTACGAAAATGGAAAAATCTTGATACTGGTGTTTTACCTTTCCATCGTTTAACATTAACATTGAAAAACAAAAGCTACAATAACAACACAATGCATGAAAACAAACCTGTTTAAAAATTATCGTACTGCTTAATATAACAACAAACACCACCATAAAAAAATGGTAAACAAGTAAACAAACATACAACAACAAACACCAGCATTAAAAATGGTAAACAAGTAAACAAAAATATGCCTTCAAGAACATTCTTTAGACTGTTTACCCTACCATATAAAAGGCAAGTCAAAGCAGGCGAGTGAGTTAGTGAAGTTCAGCCAGTCTTGTGTGAAAACGCGATGCTTTTGAAGAGAATAATCGTGGTTTGAATGTCTCCATTACAAAGATGTTATGAATAATTGTTTAGTAATTGTTATTGTTTATGCAAAGGGTGTAAACAGAGGAATAACAAACAAAGCAATTGTTGTGGTAAACGTAAAGTTATAAACAGTGTTCGAGCAATAAAGAATTTAAAGAATTAAAACTGAAGACAGATTTATTTTAATTTTATTTTCAATCTACGAACTCATATTATAAACGTTTTTAAAAGATAAAAACTTAACAATATCAAACGATTAGACGAAAGAATCTGTAACAGCAATACCTAACGAGGACGATTTAAGTCGAAGTAAACAAAGTTTTATTGATTCTAGTACTCAGTAGTAGTCTTGTAAGGCCCTTCTCTAAGTGAATGCTACGTTAGCAGCCAGTCGTTTCCGTAAGGATTGCTATTGTCATTGTCAAAAAGAGATACCACAGCAGTGCGATCATATGCGACCTACACAATCTGTGTAGCGTATCCCTATACTAATGTCCCCTTCAAGCCTATTATTCTGCCAAACTTCAGTATGCAACTCAATGTCAAGACACACAATTCCCTACCTGGCACCTGATAAACATACAAGATACCTTAATGCCTCAGACGTTCTAAGATTGGAAATATAGAGGGCAAACCAAAACAATTATATCTGATAGTTTGGCCGTCATCCGGACCCTCAACGAGGTTGACCTGTATTCAACCTAACCTGTAGTTACTACGAAATTGTTTGAATCATCTAGGCATGGATAGTAATGGATATGAGGTCATGTATTAATTCTATGAGCTTGCCAGGGAGGGGAGTTTCCGTACTGAACTATCTGTTGTAGAACTTTTCTGTGAGGTGGAAATTGGAGTTTAAAGTTCTATACTTGCTGGAAAGGTAGAAATAGGGGCTTATAAATGGGTTTAAGACAATTTAAAATTGTGGCCTGTGACCATACCGCATCAGACTATCCACACATAGGCTGAGGATAGCAGCTGACTATCTAATAGGGTATTACGTTCCTAAAGAACGTTGGGAGTATAATACGTTTCAAGCGTTGCAGAACACGAACTTGAAACATGAGTAGCAGACTTGTTGCTTTATCAAATACAAGGTACCTCACTGACAGCGAACAATATCCTGAATTGAAGAAAATATTACACCTTCCATACAATTCAGTTTGTTATTCAAAATATTGTCGAAATAATTAGTACTCTCTGTGAACATACACCCGATGTTATTTAAGCCAATGCACTAGAATCCTATATTTCTTTAATGGAGACCCATAGAAAATAGTCCGACTAGTGTCAAATCGTAGCTCCAATTAAACAACCACCAAACGTTTGACGCAATGAAACGATTGTGGCATGAGATGTATGGCAAGTTCCATCATCCTATTCAAACCTAACATCGTGCACATCAGTACCATGAAGAGCGAGTACAAAACAATCGGTTATCATGGAGCGATTGGTGTCTCCATTAACCGTAATGGGTGCGCCGTCCTCATTTTCAAAGATATATGGCCAAATGATGCCTCCGCTTCACTAGCTGCGCCAAAGAGTCACTCGTAATGGTTGTATTCGCTTTTGTAACACCAAGTGTGGATATTCTAATCCGCAAACACGGCAATTTTGCTTATTAACGTACCCACCATGATGAAAATGAATTTCATCCGAAAAGATGATTTTTTTTGCAAAATCGACACCATTGTGCAGTTTCTCGTTGTCCCAATAAATCTGAACGTTGTTCAAGAGTAAATCGTTTCAATAAATTCAGTGGAGATAATATACTGAAATTTGTGACAGAATAGAATGACATACAAAGTATTACCACAATAGAAATACCCGATGGTTAAAATTTAAACCAATAGATGGCCCATCCGATGTATTCCCACATTTGTTTTTATAACGAAATTTACAATTTTCATTGATTTTATTATTTCTGCTGTTATTGTTGTTTTTCAATTAAAAATAAATGAATGTCTTTACAGACATTATTTAATGGATTAACTTTTGCTATTCGATAATCTCGATATGTGTGTGTAAGAGTTTGAATATATTTTCGTAACTTAATGTTGTTGTATTTCTCTTTTGGTTTTTATTGTCATTGCTAATGTATCATATGCGTTTTTTCTGTTATTATTGTTGTTGTTATTTTCACATATTAACGAATTTTATAAAATAAAATAAGAAAAACCAGAAAAGTTGTCATACGAGGGCAAGAGGAAATGAGATTTGCACGGTAAAATATGAAAAATTTAATCAATTCGTACAACACAAAAAAAAAAACGTAAAATATTGCACACATTTCTACGTATATGAGAATGTGTTTACGAATATATAATGAATAAATATACGATATATGTATGCATGTACGTACGTATATAAATATGAATAAATTGAAAATGTATAAATAGTTGATTTGCTTTCTCTAGCAGAATTGTCATTAACACGCTGACATTCGCACAATCGAATTAAACAACCGGGCTTACGTTTATTGTAAAATATTCAGATCAAGAGGAAGAGGGAGTTGCAGTAAAGGGAGGCTAAAGGCAATCAAATCAGGAAATGATTGATGTTTATAAATGCATTTGGATTTTCAAATAAATATACGAAATACAAAAGCATTTATTGAAATTGATTTCACGTAAAATCCCCTACAGTTTTACACGCTCCACCCACCTACACTGCAAGGATATATTCAGCTAAAATAGATAAAAAAAATGTATTCAATGAATTTATTTTTATGACAGTTCAAAGTAAAACCAGTAAATTGGAAAAACATAGCAAAGCAGAGATTTAAAGACGATTTGGAAACGTAAAAGTTTGTCTTTTAAAGTAAAGGACATAAGAGAAAAAAATTGTTCTTCAACAGTGCAGAACGTATAGAACATGTTTTAATATAAACATATTGGCAGTATTTTGTCATCAAATGATCATAAATACCACGCCTTTCAGACCAAGCACTACAGTTCTGAAACTCAAAGAAAAAAATGTGCTTTGATTTGAAAGAAACCTAGTAATTGAGGCTATAAAAAAGGAAAATTGATTCCAACAGAATTCCTATACTATACCTAAGGATTTTAGGTCAAAAGGTCTGCTAATCTTCCCTGGTATACGCATGTTTTCTCACTATCTTCAGGGGGAAAATATCTTCGTATATATTATGGGCATGTATGCGTTAAGGGGAAGTGAACTGCGACTGATTTGGTAGATACACACAAAGGCTTTGCAGGATATCGAAAACGACTTGAACAACATTACTCCCGAAGCAAAGCTGTGAGCTTTGTGATGGGTGGTCTATCAATGCATTTAAATTTGAACCATCGGTTATTTCGAATCTGGCAATATTTATGTCACTCTATTCTGTCATAAAATTCAGTACATAATCTCCATTCAACGTACTGAATTAGTCGGAAATTGCACGAAAAACTCGTACAAAATTTGGTCGCAGAAAAGGACCAATAGGTATAGGTCCGGTATAGGCAGATTTATTGCTAAAGTTCGTGAAACTGTTTTTATTGTTGACGCGGCAAGACCTGAAGGTGCTCGTACAGTGCATACACACGAATATATCGAAGCTGTGGCTGAGAGTGTGCGTGAGAATACATCAACATCAACTCATCATCGTTCTTCAGAATTGAACAATTCACGCACCAGTTTGAATTGAATTTTGCGAAAAGAGCTCGGTATGAAGCCTTACAAAGAGCTGAAGCCGCTTGACCATCCGCCTCGTTTTCACTTCCCTAGATGGGCTTACAAGAAACTGCACGCTGATGTCGATTTTTCAAAAAAAAAATCATCTTGTCGGTTGAAGCTCATTTCCATTTTTGTGGGTACGTTAATAAGTAAAATTTCCGTGTTTAGGGCACAGAAAACCCACACGTGGTGTTACAGAAGCTAATACACCTATTACGAGTGACTGTTTGGTGCGGCTCATATCTCTTTGAAAATGAGGACGGCGCAACCATTACGGTAAATGGAGACACCAATCGCACCATGTTAACCTTTTTTTATCCGCTCTTCATGGTACTGATGTGAACAATATTTAGGTTCAACAGGATGATACAACTTACCATACATCTCATGCCACAATCTATATTTTGAGTTAAAGTTTTGGCTGTTTAATCAGCCGAAATGGCGATGCCAATTGTGCGTGGAGAAGCTGCGATTTGAAACCGTTGGACTATATTCTGTGGTGCTCCCTTAAATAAAAGAGTTATGCCGACAAACGTAAACAATTGAGGATTTGAAGGCCAATATTCCTAATGTCATTGCTGAGATACGAACTTATGCACGAAAATTGGTCCGATCGAATGAGGTGATGTGAGGCCAGCCATGGCAGCCATTTCTATCCGGAACAATTGTACTTTACAATAGAAAAATAATTTGGTCAAAATTTTATACTCTTTGTGCATTTTTAAATTTAAACTGTTAAATTTTCCACCCTATATTTACAGTGAAAGAAGTCCGTGGCACGTAAAATCATATTTCTGAGTTCGAAGACAAAAGGATGTCTATTGCTTTCACGAAATATCAGTCGCGTAGTCCTGGACTTGTACTTCTTATTCAGAAATATAGGATTCATAATTTGCAGTGTATTGTCTTAAGTGACATCGAGGTTATGTCCACTGGAAGTGTTAAATTCGTCGGCAGCATTTCAAATGAACAACTGTGTCATAAGAAGAACATCATGTTTCCCCCAATCCTTTTACCTTGACAAATCCCACATTGTCATTCGGTGTCAGTTAGGCATCTAGTACTTCATAAGCAACCAAGTACCGCCTCTAGAATGCATTAATTACACAAAGGTTGCAAGTATGTGTTATGGAGATTTAAAACAAACCTCAGGATGTCGTTCGGTGTTAGTAAGATGTCTAGTACTTCATAAGCAATAAAGCACCGTCTTTTAAAATGCTTTAATGAAACACGGGTTCCAAGTATGTGATCTGGAGATTCCTTTTTCTTATCACAGAATCTTTATACTACGCTTGAACCGATTCTTATTCTAACCACATGTTCTTTGACTTTACAACGCCTGCTTAAAATGTCGGTTATTATTCCTGCCTGGTTGTAAATAGTTTAACGCATAAGTCAAATCGCTTCTCACTATAATCACCCAACTTAAGTTTCAATTAACTCAAATCCATCTTTGTTTTTCTCTGTCTTCCCTTCAGCAAGTATAGATTTCCAAATTTCACATCCTACTCCACAGAACGATTACAGTCAATCGCGATGTGGAAGTTACGCATTGCTTGCTCTGCATCGTCCCTGCCTAGCTGATTCAGCGTGGTTATGGGCGTTAAGTACTTGAATGACGTTTAAAATGCTACATAGAATTTGCTATGTTTCGTATTCTTTACTTACTGTTCAAGTTGAATTTTTTTCAGAGCCTTTCGAAAGTGGAAATTTTCTTTTTCAAGGCACCAGCAGAACCTAGAGCTTAAATTCGATTCCGAACGACAGATTTTTTGAGAAATTTTTCGTGGAAATTTTGTTTACTTTTCCCAGTTTTTGCCAGAAGTTTGCTGAGAATAGGTCACTGAAGAAATATTTTTTTATATTTTCGTTTTGATGTCTGACCTTGGGTTTGAACCGTGGTGTTACGTTTAATAAGCTAACATACTACCTATTAGACTACGGCGACTTCTCCAGTGAGTGATCCCATGGATTTTTTCCATATACTTCCGTAGGCCCCTATCTCTCTTTGACCCATTTATATACAACAAAAAGCTCCCTCTCTCGCTCTTACTGCAAAACATTTCAAAAAATAATACCGATCCATCGAAGATTCGAAACCATTACCCTGATCGCGGGGTATGGTTTCCAGGTAAGCCAGGTAAGGTGTGCCTACAGACCTACAGACCAAGTGTCGCAGACAGTCAATCCACTTTGAGAGCACTGACTCTGTGCTAAATAAAATCGTATCTGACCTGGAAGTGAAAGTTGTACTTTGCTGAGTCCCAGCTCACTATGAGATCTTACTAACTTACTTAAACAGCTTCTCATAAAATCCATGTTGTGTGTGTTAATTTTATCCATGACTACGACTCTCAACGATAGATTTTTGAGAAACTTTTCATGGCAATTATATATGATCTCAGAGTTTTTGCCAGATGGGCAAAATGGGATGGGCTAAGGGCAAGTCGCCGAAGAGATATGTTTTCATAGCTTGCTTTGTACGAGATTTCTGTGCTGGGGTTTGAATCACGACAACACATTGCCTTCAAAGTTAAGGCGACACTGTCAGATTACGGGCAATATATTTGTTGATTGACTATAGGGAGAAGTCAAACTGTATTGATCCTGAGCCTTTTTATTGGATTAAGTACGTAAAAGTGAGCTCAAATTACTAACACTGTCTTTCTCCTAGGGACATTAAATGAATAGGAACACTACTACCCGGGATATCAGCACAAAAGGCTAAATCTACCAAATGGAGTGGAATGCCGATTTTTCTTTAGAAAGATGACACTACGGGAGATATTTTGTACTCCCTTTAAGAGCATACGTTTTACGGAATCACAATTCAACCGGAATCAGTTGGATTTTGGGGAAATCAGTTTTAATCGGAGATATACTTGACTTCATTCGGAGAGAAATTACTGATCGAAAATGGTTTTCGCCCTGATTGTTTCTTTTTTGGGGACAATTGGGTGGATGGTTAATTAGACATCTTGTTACAAATACAAGCAATCTGTCTCCTAAATGGTGTATTTAAGCAAAGATTTAAAAATTCAATTCCATTAGCCGGCAATAAATGAATTTTTCAAAAACAGTTTCTCATCTATAACTCACGTTAAATAAATCAGCAGTGAAGTTTTGTTCTTCTGTCTCTTTTGTCGTATTAAATGGATTGAAACTGATTAAATATTTAGTGGCGGTCAAGTTTAAAACACAAAAGTTTAATTACTCTTTTAAATTTGCCATTAAAGATGGATATTTTTATATTCTTGTTGTTGTTTAAGGGAACTTTTTTTAAGTTATGCCACATGTTGTTGCAACTAACGCTGCTGCTTCACTTGTGCTACTATTTCAAAACAAAAAAGGGAAGAACGTTTACTATTGTTCTACACTTAATTTCTTTTCGAAAATTTTTAAAAGTTTTTCGGTTTTTCGTCATTGTTTTCCTTTTTATTTTATTTCATGAATATTTCTTAAACTAAAGTTTTTAAAGTAGAAGCTGAAGAAGAAAACCGAAATGAATATTTACACAAAATAAAAAAGAAATTGCGAAAAACACAAAGTGTAAGGATACACTCAGACACTCGCAATAAAACTCATGCAATACGAGTGCCAGCCAGCCTCCATTACCAACCGCCACTTGTCTTTAGAAATTCTCATTTTTATCCTTTTTTGTAATTTTTTCTCTTTTTTTTCATTACGAAGCGATAAACTTTATGCAAAAATGCAGTTTGAAAAAACGAAAAACAATTTTGTTTTTGTTCTCTTTTGTGCTTTTCTTAGGGGATATTTGTGGTGTCATTTTCTTTTATGTTTGAAAATTCTATTTTTTTTCTATTTCAACTTCAAAATATTGTCATAATTAGAATGCTACACAATTTGCATGATCGTTAAGTGTTCGGCTATGCCAAGCTGTAAGTAAAGGTAGGAAACATATCTCCTCCCGTTATAAATTAGGTTAGGATAGATAAGAGTGGCAGCAGACTGCATTTAACATAATTAGGTTCCCAAAAGTCGTCTTAGTTTAGAAGGCAGTGTGTTAGCTTGTTACACGGGAGCCTGTGGTTGAAAACCCAGCGCAGATAAATCGAACAAAACAAAGTATGAAAAATATTTGCTTCGGCTTTCTTGAAAATATTCAGCTCATCTAACCTCATGAACAGAGTGCCAGAGAGCGTTTTTCCTTGGCGTTTCAAATTGTGAATTGCTAATTACTCTAGCATTTCTCTTCGTCTTTACTTCTCTTCATAATACATCACCGCAATAAAGTGACAAATTCATGACAGAAGTACGTCATGACATATGTAAGTTCGAGGTTGGTGTTACTTAGAATTTATTGCCTAATAAATAGCTACATGTTTGCCAAACTCATAGTCATAAAAACTCTGTCGGACCCTTAATAATGATATCCCAGCCCAGCTTGTCACACTTTTTAAGCCATCAGTGGGAACCTCCTACAAATCATTTGCATGCATTTGTATCACAATTATTCAAAACTACTCGTATATAGAGAATGCAAGTACAATGGGTCAATCCGACCTCTGGGTACTTTACTTGTCTTGACTGACAGGTACACGTCCTCTAACCTAGAGAATGCATGCCAAAATTTAATATAATTCAGTGAAAAGTATATTCTTTTTTTTTTAACCAACAATGACTTGCACATACCACTTGTGCAACAGTATCAGGAGTAGTAACAGCAGACGTAAGATGCTTTAAAATTAGAATTTTTTTAAGAAAAGTAGCGTTGATGTTATATACAGGTGTTGTTCTTTATTTTTAATTTATTAAATATAGTTAATGTTGCAGTTGTTGCTGCTGCTGTTGCAGTTGCTGTTGTTGTTACGGTTTATAAAGACGGGAAAATATTCCACAAAGAACTGTGTTGGTGACATAATTTCCCCTTTTATTTTAACCACAAAAAATATAGACTTTAAAAGTTTTGGACAAATGCATATACATACATATACACAACGGCTTTCATAAGCTTATAGAAAAAAGAAACATATATGTACGTAATACATGTTGTTTATACATATGTATACTACTACTTACTTTCATCGTCGTCGTGGTTGTTATTTTTTTGCTTAGCGCCGTTTTTTATGTGAGCAGACGAAAAAGAAGAAATTTTTGTAGAAGCGTTTGGTTGCTCATGGCAATCATACTTACCATGTGGCAAGAACATTAACCTGTTAATCGGGCAAGACGCATAAATGCGTTCGAATTAACCTCAAAAGAGAGTAGTCGGATGCTATGACTCATCCATTTGACTTTCTATACAAGTAGGATGACACCCGCAAATTTCCCGCATGGGCTTGAATTATTTCATTCAGAGACCATAAAGATTACATTCTCGTTCCGCAGATCTATTCTTGATCCATCCGTATACCACAAAATGGTTGCTCTTTTAAAAGATTACTCGCGACACTATTGTTAGTAATTATTGTTGCAAAGCATTTTCTAAAATCAGTTTAGTGGTTCTGCTTAGGAAACTATTAAAAAAGGAGCTGGCAGCATTAAGTCACAAGGTCCCCTAATTTATCTCGCGTCAGACTTGTATCATATCATCTCAGAAATAGTCTTCAAAGCTGTGATATTCATTACAATGTTCAGCAGTCAATGGTTCAACCATACAGCCTAATATCACATTTTATTGTCAGCCTAATGTTGTCGTCCTGTGTAGTGTTAACTTTAATTCATTTTAATTTATTTTTTGCAGATGTAACCAACAGTCAACGAAATTTTCCCTAGAGGTCGCTGCTGTCCGTTAACGTGCAAAGGAGAAACCGTACAAAATTCAACTAACACGGCAACTGAAGATAAACGAAAAGAGAAAACAACGTGTGTGCGTGGAATGAACTCTAGAGCAGTCGGCAACTGACCCTCTTTTTAATCGAATAATCATATTCATCGACGAAACCTTTTGCTGGGTGATGGCAATGTAGTTAGACAAAATTGTCGAATTTGTGACGATACCAAGCCAAATGAGATCCAAGAGCGTCCAATGGACAAATTCACTGTTTGGTATGGATTTTAGTCTATTGACGTTGGCGGTTGGCCAGGCCATCACTGTCAATGGGGATCACTATACGTCGACGATTATTCACTTCGTTCGGCCCAAATTAGATGATATGAACGAAAACGACATGTACCACATTGGATGTCCGACGATTTGTTCGCATTGTCATCTCATATAAATTTGATGAGGACTAGTCACCAAGATCCTGCAATTTGTCCCTCTTAGAATTCTTATTGTGGGATATTCTGAAGCTGCAAACCACCACAGTTGTCCAACAGAGTTAAAAAATTGACATTTCGGATGAGCTCCACCTAGAGATGTGTCGGAAGTGTGAATGATGTTACTTTTCAAATACAATGGCATTAATAAATCTTTAAACGAATAAAAATTCGAATTCGAATTCGATGATATCTTACACACACTTTGGTTTATTTAAATTTTGGGCCATTATTACAACTTCCCGTTTAGTTAAAGGTAACTTTAGTCAAAGTGAACTTTAAAGTCACCTTTAACTTGCTTTCGTTATTACGACCTAATGAGAAAATAAAGTAAACTTTTTCAAAAATATGGCAGTGCCAGAGCACTGCCGATAACACTGCTCAATTAAAAAGCTTTTTTTTTAACGTAGTAGCAACGACGGGCTTCGTTTTTTATTGTGTTTGCTCATTTCGTTAATATTTTAAGTTGCCATATTGAAAATAATATACATATAATACGGCAAGTTCAAACATTAACTTAACTTTAAAAGTTACAGGCAGGATGGTCCTCTATTTAGCTTAACGCTCTTGTCCACTTATAAAAATGAAAAACAATTTATCTGCCCGTTAAAATCCTACCTTTAGTTAACGGCAAGTTATAAAAATGGCCCTTAGAGATGTGTTTATTTTAATATCCGAAAGAATATTCAACGGATCTGAATTCCAACATGCCATCATGTTGCCGTAGTATAGTAGGTAGTGTGTTTATTAGACGGGAGACGTCAGACATCACAACGAAATATGAACATTCCGAAAGTGAACCTGTTTTCTGCCATATTAACGTCTTTGGAACAGTTTTTATGTGGCTATGTTAAGACTTTGGTTTTGTGCCGACAATCCAGCAACTCATAAAGTATTGAAAACCAATAGTCAATTGCCACTTTACGGCCACATTGAAAAGTAATCGAAAATTGGACTGAACGAGTGGACCATGTTGCGCATGTACCTCGTAACCTCGCGGGTATATAGTGGAAATGTTATTCAAAAACTAAATGCCTTGAATTTATTAATCAAATTATAATAAGGAAAGGTTTCTGTCTCCTATTATCATTTTAACAGGCAAAGATTTAAAAAAAAATATCCGATATTGTTGGAAAACCAAAAGTAAGCCTAAATTCATACAAACTTTTTAGTAATTTCGTATCACCTCCTTAATAAAAGATTATTTGTATTCTATTCGCATTATACTTTCCACTCTATTCGATTAAAATGGAGAAAAATATGAACACAACCTCTGCTTTACACCGCCATCATAAGAAAAAGTGTCAGAAAATTTTTAATGCCTGCTTTGTTAAGGAGGCTTATGAGGGTATCTCCAAGGGCTTCTTGTCTGACGAAAGCTGATTTGCGCCTTGCATGCAAAAAAAGAGAGAGAGAGAGACGAAGAATAGAGAATGTAGAAAGAGAAACAAGAACTTAAAAACGAAGCGACACTTTCAATAATAAACTTTATTTCAAAGCTTATTTAAAAGTGTTAAACGATTAAATTAAAAAATTCCTTTTTGCCATTTTTTTCTTACAACGTTAAACGAGTAGAGCGCTTCAGTGCTACTTCTCCAGAGTCCAAATTTAAATACGGAATTAAACAAAAGAGAAAAAAATCCCGATAGTAGAAGAACTCTAGCCATATAAGAAAAATGAATTTGTGTTTCTTGTTGCCGTCTCCCTCACCCCTATATTGCAACAACAAACTGGTGGCAATGCTAAAAGAAAAAAATGTTGGCGGTAAGGAATTGAGTGAAAAAGAAAGTTTGAAAGGAAATAAAAAAGTTGTAATCTGAGGGATTTTTATAATTGATTTGAAAGTATAACACAAGAAATTAAGTTAAAAGGGAAGAAAAGAAACTTCGAATTACTTAAGCAGGAAATTGTTGAACTGTATTTGAATTTGAACATAAAAAAAAATAAACTCAACGACATGTTAGAAGTTTAAAACATTTTAAAGCTTCAATATTAGACTGACAATCTTATTGACATTACAAGCTCAAGTGACATGTGAGACATGTGAGCTCTGCCAAGGGGAGACCTTTCAAATTCCTTTGAATCTGTGACAATTTCTATGGAAAAATATTCTGTAATTTAATTGAAAAAGGCCTTAACGGCGATGTTCTATCAGTTCTATGAAACCAAAATGAAATTGTTACGAAAATGGAAAAATCTTGATACTGGTGTTTTACCTTTCCATCGTTTAACATTAAAATTGAAAAACAAAAGCTACAATAACAACACAATGCATGAAAACAAACCTGTTTAAAAATTATCGTACTGCTTAATATAACAACAAACACCACCATAAAAAAATGGTAAACAAGTAAACAAACATACAACAACAAACACCAGCATTAAAAATGGTAAACAAGTAAACAAAAATATGCCTTCAAGAACATTCTTTAGACTGTTTACCCTACCATATAAAAGGCAAGTCAAAGCAGGCGAGTGAGTTAGTGAAGTTCAGCCAGTCTTGTGTGAAAACGCGATGCTTTTGAAGATAATAATCGTGGTTTGAATGTCTCCATTACAAAGATGTTATGAATAATTGTTTAGTAATTGTTATTGTTTATGCAAAGGGTGTAAACAGAGGAATAACAAACAAAGCAATTGTTGTGGTAAACGTAAAGTTATAAACAGTGTGCGAGCAATAAAGAATTTAAAGAATTAAAACTGAAGACAGATTTATTTTAATTTTATTTTCAATCTACGAACTCATATTATAAACGTTTTTAAAAGATAAAAACTTAACAATATCAAACGATTAGAAGAAAGAATCTGTAACAGCAATACCTAACGAGGACGATTTAAGTCGAAGTAAACAAAGTTTTATTGATTCTAGTACTCAGTAGTAGTCTTGTAAGGCCCTTCTCTAAGTGAATGCTACGTTAGCAGCCAGTCGTTTCCGTAAGGATTGCTATTGTCATTGTCAAAAAGAGATACCACAGCAGTGCGATCATATGCGACCTACACAATCTGTGTAGCGTATCCCTATACTAATGTCCCCTTCAAGCCTATTATTCTGCCAAACTTCAGTATGCAACTCAATGTCAAGACACACAATTCCCTACCTGGCACCTGATAAACATACAAGATACCTTAATGCCTCAGACGTTCTAAGATTGGAAATATAGAGGGCAAACCAAAACAATTATATCTGATAGTTTGGCCGTCATCCGGACCCTCAACGAGGTTGACCTGTATTCAACCTAACCTGTAGTTACTACGAAATTGTTTGAATCATCTAGGCATGGATAGTAATGGATATGAGGTCATGTATTAATTCTATGAGCTTGCCAGGGAGGGGAGTTTCCGTACTGAACTATCTGTTGTAGAACTTTTCTGTGAGGTGGAAATTGGAGTTTAAAGTTCTATACTTGCTGGAAAGGTAGAAATAGGGGCTTATAAATGGGTTTAAGACAATTTAAAATTGTGGCCTGTGACCATACCGCATCAGACTATCCACACATAGGCTGAGGATAGCAGCTGACTATCTAATAGGGTATTACGTTCCTAAAGAACGTTGGGAGTATAATACGTTTCAAGCGTTGCAGAACACGAACTTGAAACATGAGTAGCAGACTTGTTGCTTTATCAAATACAAGGTACCTCACTGACAGCGAACAATATCCTGAATTGAAGAAAATATTACACCTTCCATACAATTCAGTTTGTTATTCAAAATATTGTCGAAATAATTAGTACTCTCTGTGAACATACACCCGATGTTATTTAAGCCAATGCACTAGAATCCTATATTTCTTTAATGGAGACCCATAGAAAATAGTCCGACTAGTGTCAAATCGTAGCTCCAATTAAACAACCACCAAACGTTTGACGCAATGAAACGATTGTGGCATGAGATGTATGGCAAGTTGCATCATCCTATTCAAACCTAACATCGTGCACATCAGTACCATGAAGAGCGAGTACAAAACAATCGGTTATCATGGTGCGATTGGTGTCTCCATTAACCGTAATGGGTGCGCCGTCCTCATTTTCAAAGAAATATGGCCAAATGATGCCTCCGCTTCACTAGCTGCGCCAAAGAGTCACTCGTAATGGTTGTATTCGCTTTTGTAACACCAAGTGTGGATATTCTAATCCGCAACCACGGCAATTTTGCTTATTAACGTACCCACCATGATGAAAATGAATTTCATCCGAAAAGATGATTTTTTTTGCAAAATCGACACCATTGTGCAGTTTCTCGTTGTCCCAATAAATCTGAACGTTGTTCAAGAGTAAATCGTTTCAATAAATTCAGTGGAGATAATATACTGAAATTTGTGACAGAATAGAATGACATACAAAGTATTACCACAATAGAAATACCCGATGGTTAAAATTTAAACCAATAGATGGCCCATCCGATGTATTCCCACATTTGTTTTTATAACGAAATTTACAATTTTCATTGATTTTATTATTTCTGCTGTTATTGTTGTTTTTCAATTAAAAATAAATTAATGTCTTTACAGACATTATTTAATGGATTAACTTTTGCTATTCGATAATCTCGATATGTGTGTGTAAGAGTTTGAATATATTTTCGTAACTTAATGTTGTTGTATTTCTCTTTTGGTTTTTATTGTCATTGCTAATGTATCATATGCGTTTTTTCTGTTATTATTGTTGTTGTTATTTTCACATATTAACGAATTTTATAAAATAAAATAAGAAAAACCAGAAAAGTTGTCATACGAGGGCAAGAGGAAATGAGATTTGCACGGTAAAATATGAAAAATTTAATCAATTCGTACAACACAAAAAAAAAACCTAAAATATTGCACACATTTCTACGTATATGAGAATGTGTTTACGAATATATAATGAATAAATATACGATATATGTATGCATGTACGTACGTATATAAATATGAATAAATTGAAAATGTATAAATAGTTGATTTGCTTTCTCTAGCAGAATTGTCAATAACACGCTGACATTCGCACAATCGAATTAAACAACCGGGCTTACGTTTATTGTAAAATATTCAGATCAAGAGGAAGAGGGAGTTGCAGTAAAGGGAGGCTAAAGGCAATCAAATCAGGAAATGATTGATGTTTATAAATGCATTTGGATTTTCAAATAAATATACGAAATACAAAAGCATTTATTGAAATTGATTTCACGTAAAATCCCCTACAGTTTTACACGCTCCACCCACCTACACTGCAAGGATATATTCAGCTAAAATAGATAAAAAAATGTATTCAATGAATTTATTTTTATGACAGTTCAAAGTAAAACCAGTAAATTGGAAAAACATAGCAAAGCAGAGATTTAAAGACGATTTGGAAACGTAAAAGTTTGTCTTTTAAAGTAAAGGACATAAGAGAAAAAAATTGTTCTTCAACAGTGCAGAACGTATAGAACATATTTTAATATAAACATATTGGCAGTATTTTGTCATCAAATGATCATAAATACCACGCCTTTCAGACCAAGCACTACAGTTCTGAAACTCAAAGAAAAAAATGTGCTTTGATTTGAAAGAAACCTAGTAATTGAGGCTATAAAAAAGGAAAATTGATTCCAACAGAATTCCTATACTATACCTAAGGATTTTAGGTCAAAAGGTCTGCTAATCTTCCCTGGTATACGCATGTTTTCTCACTATCTTCAGGGGGAAAATATCTTCGTATATATTATGGGCATGTATGCGTTAAGGGGAAGTGAACTGCGACTGCTCTTAATTCGATTTGGTAGATACACACAAAGGCTTTGCAGGATATCGAAAACGACTTGAACAACATTACTCCCGAAGCAAAGCTGTGAGCTTTGTGATGGGTGGTCTATCAATGCATTTAAATTTGAACCATCGGTTATTTCGAATCTGGCAATATTTATGTCACTCTATTCTGTCATAAAATTCAGTACATAATCTCCATTCAACGTACTGAATTAGTCGGAAATTGCACGAAAAACTCGTACAAAATTTGGTCGCAGAAAAGGACCAATAGGTATAGGTCCGGTATAGGCAGATTTATTGCTAAAGTTCGTGAAACTGTTTTTATTGTTGACGCGGCAAGACCTGAAGGTGCTCGTACAGTGCATACACACGAATATATCGAAGCTGTGGCTGAGAGTGTGCGTGAGAATACATCAACATCAACTCATCATCGTTCTTCAGAATTGAACAATTCACGCACCAGTTTGAATTGAATTTTGCGAAAAGAGCTCGGTATGAAGCCTTACAAAGAGCTAAAGCCGCTTGACCATCCGCCTCGTTTTCACTTCCCTAGATGGGCTTACAAGAAACTGCACGCTGATGTCGATTTTTCAAAAAAAAAATCATCTTGTCGGTTGAAGCTCATTTCCATTTTTGTGGGTACGTTAATAAGTAAAATTTCCGTGTTTAGGGCACAGAAAACCCACACGTGGTGTTACAGAAGCTAATACACCTATTACGAGTGACTGTTTGGTGCGGCTCATATCTCTTTGAAAATGAGGACGGCGCAACCATTACGGTAAATGGAGACACCAATCGCACCATGTTAACCTTTTTTTATCCGCTCTTCATGGTACTGATGTGAACAATATTTAGGTTCAACAGGATGATACAACTTACCATACATCTCATGCCACAATCTATATTTTGAGTTAAAGTTTTGGCTGTTTAATTAGCCGAAATGGCGATGCCAATTGTGCGTGGAGAAGCTGCGATTTGAAACCGTTGGACTATATTCTGTGGTGCTCCCTTAAATAAAAGAGTTATGCCGACAAACGTAAACAATTGAGGATTTGAAGGCCAATATTCCTAATGTCATTGCTGAGATACGAACTTATGCACGAAAATTGGTCCGATCGAATGAGGTGATGTGAGGCCAGCCATGGCAGCCATTTCTATCCGGAACAATTGTACTTTACAATAGAAAAATAATTTGGTCAAAATTTTATACTCTTTGTGCATTTTTAAATTTAAACTGTTAAATTTTCCACCCTATATTTACAGTGAAAGAAGTCCGTGGCACGTAAAATCATATTTCTGAGTTCGAAGACAAAAGGATGTCTATTGCTTTCACGAAATATCAGTCGCGTAGTCCTGGACTTGTACTTCTTATTCAGAAATATAGGATTCATAATTTGCAGTGTATTGTCTTAAGTGACATCGAGGTTATGTCCACTGGAAGTGTTAAATTCGTCGGCAGCATTTCAAATGAACAACTGTGTCATAAGAAGAACATCATGTTTCCCCCAATCCTTTTACCTTGACAAATCCCACATTGTCATTCGGTGTCAGTTAGGCATCTAGTACTTCATAAGCAACCAAGTACCGCCTTCTAGAATGCATTAATTACACAAAGGTTGCAAGTATGTGTTATGGAGATTAGTAGTATGTTTATGTACCTTCTAGGTCACTTATTTCATACAAATTTTGGAGCATGCATAGCTGTAAAAGAGTAAAAACATTGCAGCATTGTGAAATGAATTGTGTGCGATCGGTCTTTAGGTTTGTAACATGTATTATGAAAAGGTATTGCTTTTTAATGTGTATGTGTGTGTGTGTGTGTTAAAATTTGTGAGAATGCATATCTGGAAAAGAATTAAATCATTTTAATTTTTAATTTTTCCATACAAATTTGGAATCATACCTGCTTTTTGTTGGTCCTTTCATTTGTATTGCTTTTCAAACGAATGTTTGGACGGACAGAATGAGTGTGTGCGTAACATGTAATGTGTATGATCGTTTTTTAATAGTAAATTCTTGGCACGTATTATCATACTCAATGCTGAAAAAATAGAAAAGGGATCTGCACCAATATAGTTGTTGTGTGTTTTTTATTTTTTTTTGTATATTTAATTAGAAGGATCTTTAATTTTAAATGTGATAAGAAAGAGTAGGTTGGTTGTGCGGTTATTTTTTATTTTTTGTGTGATTTAATTTGAAGGATCTGTAATTTTAAGATGATAGTAAATTCTTGGCACGTATTGCTCATGATCACAGGTAGAAGAAATAGAAATATAAACTATTAAGAAAGGGTAGGTTGGTTGTGCGGTTGTTTTTAATTTGATGAGAAAGAAATGTATAGTTGTGCCTGTGGGTTTTTTTTTCACGTATAAGTATAAGTAATATCTGTTTTCACATAATTGAATTTACTGATTGATCTACAACACCCCAGAGTATAAATAGACTTGTTTTTAAGGATTTAGAATTTTTTAGTTTTACTGTTTTAAATAAATGAAATTATAGAATAAAGAGATTAATTAAAACAAATTAGTTTTTTATTTTTTGAAAATTTTATTACATATTTCTTTTTTCAGATTTTTACAGATTCGAATTTAAAAATACGTTTATACAGATTAAATAACTTAAGTGTTAACAAATATTGTGTATAGAATGTTTGACATCGACAAATGTTGAAAGATTGTGAATAAGTATTTTCACAATAATACAAACGTATGACATATTAATACATACAAATGGATTACTTATTTTACTAATGTTACATATTCTTAGTTCATTTATAAGTTTCATAAATAAATCTATATGTCTTATTAATAGTTCTTCCAATACAGCTGATGTTACCATTTTTGTTCCCCTTCTTTAAAAATTTAATAGTAGGTTGTGTTAGTGCGGGACGATGTACTCTGAATTATTTCATTTTAATTTATATTTATTGAATAAAAATTTTAAACACAAGTTCCCACAATTAAATGTATTAAATTTTTGTTTTCGTTCATAATTATATTCAACAGGAAATTTTAAGTAGTTGACAATCTCAAGTGCTGGTTGTAAGTTTCCAAAGCTATCAAAGTATTCTTTATAGTTGTGGTTTTTATAATATGCTACCCAATGTGTTCCCATACCATTTGAATCATCTAAATTAACAATGCCGCATTCTTGTTTGAATGGTTTTTCAGGTAAAGAATCACGCATGAAAACACCCCTAAAATATTTGAGATGTCTTCTATATTTATTCAAATCCAAATCTGTTAATGGGCGATTGGGAAGGTTATCTAATAGTTTTTTGGAGCTGGACTATAGTAGAGACCATATCCAGTTTTATATGGTTTGAGGTACAACCCTTTACCCATTGCAATTGATTTCATATATCTATTATGACGGTTAGCTTCAGCCAATTGTTCTTTTCCATTTTTGATAGCATTTACTGCTTTGACAATAGCGGATCCTCCACTTGCCAAACCACCAAGCGCTGACAATGCTGTTAGTACGGGAATAAGTGGAAGAAATCCTCCAATTTTCGGTACAGGTATAACTCTCGGTATTATAATGTCTGCTCGCTTTTTCCCTTTAAAATTTGAATGAATAGCCTTTTGAGCTATTTTAACAGCATCATTTATATCAAGGGGTTTCTGTTCTTTCAATTGTTTTAAAGTTTTTCTCACAGTAGCTGTGAATAATTTCTTATTACACTTATTCATTTTTCCTTTTCTTTTCTTATATCTCTGCTCCTTCAAACCTAATCCAAATTTCACTTTAGCTTTCATAGCGTTTGTCACAAACCGCGCGTTAGCACGTTCTTTAATATCACTATCTTTAGATTTAACTCGTTGCCAGGCTTTTTCAGCTAATATTTGATCTGCTTGATGTCTTGTGTCTATATCTTTTGATTGTGAATATGCAATATCGTGCTCTCTACAAGCTGCGTCTAATAAATTTATACCCTTATCTCCTCTTGCTAAACGTTTTTCAAGTTTTGTACCAGGTCCACAAAACTGATAACCAGGTAGATGTAATTCAACAGGTACTTTATTTATTAAGTTGTTTACAAATCCTCTTCTCATCTTACACTGGCTGAGGTTTTGTTTTGACTGTAGATTATAACAAATTTTTTTTCGTTACTTTTATACCTCTTCGCAAAAATAACTGAAATCAAGACGATCTCCTATATATACAGCAATTTATATGATTTCAGTATGTTAATTTTTTGATATTGATTTTGATCTGCTTTGTATCTGATCACGATCTACTTTATATCTGATCACGATCTGCTTTGTATCTGCTCACGATCTATTTTATATCTGATAACGATCTACTTTTTTGGTTTTGTCTATTTTATTTTAATTTTTTTTTATTTTTTTTGACATTACCATGTTTTTGGTATACATGTTCTACCTCAATGTTTAAATTGTTTATTTGATCAGCTAGATCATCATGTATTTATGTTATATGTTTTTTCGATTACGATATTTTTGTTTTTATGGTTATATTTATTAAAACCTTCTCCAAATTTATTAATATAAGACATTTCTTTCACTCTTCTAATAAATTATGTTAGCTTCTTTAAGTTCTTCGATAATAGAGATTATTTCGTTTTGATGATTGTTGTGACCAGAACCTTCCGATGAAAGAAGTAAACGTAGTCTGTCAACTAGTTCATTAGGATCATCCCAATGTATGTAATTTGATCTCAGATTATTTTGTAATTTTAGCATTAAACCACTGCCTTTTGTTAAAATGTTTGTTGTTGTTTCGAATAAACGTTTAATTATTCGTATATATTTGAAGGCTCGTGTTCCTTTCACTTGTTCATTAGGTTCATAGCGACGTTTATGTGCATTGGTATTAATTAAAATCTCTTTATATTTTTTCAAATCATTTTTAGAATAATGGAGAGGTTTTTTATGAAATACTAGTTCAAATAATCCAGGCGTCATTTTCAATTTCATATTCCCTATCTGCATAGTATTATCTCTATTAAATATTAATTTTTCCTTGCCATATCTCCAACTACCGTCTACATCTTGATTAAAACCATAAATTTTATCCAATTGCTTATTATTAATAAGTGTTTGTATATTTTCAAATAATGGAGAGCTTTTCGTCAGCTTTAAACATTGTTTTCTTTCCAAGTTCTTGATACATGTACTTGATACAGGTCTATTATGGTCATAGTTTTTTTCACCATCGTTATCATCAGTTGAAATATTTTCATACTGAAAATCGTTATTATCACCGTTTACATCATCATAATCATCGTCATCATCAATAGTGTTGTCTATATCTTTATGCTTATCTTCAAGTTTTCCGATGATTTCATTATCACCATTTACATCATAATAATCATCATCATCATCAATAGTGTTGTCTGTATCCGTATGCTTATCTTCGAGTTTTCCAATGATTTCATTATCACCATTTACGTCATAATAATCTTCGTCATCATCTATAGTGTTGTCTACATCCTTATGCTTATATTCAAGTTTTGGGATGTTTTCATTATCATCATTTACATCATCATGATCATCGTCATCATTAATAGTGTTGTCTATATCCTTATATTTATATTTAAGTTTTCCAATGATTTTTTTAAGTGGTTTTGTTATTGGTTGAAAGGTATCTTCTAATAAATTAACTCTATCTATTTGATTCAGTTTAATATTTTTTAACTTTTTCTTTAGAACAGCCCTTGTCTTTACAAGATCTTCCAACACTTTATTATGGTAATTTTTAGACATTATAATAATTTTTTTGTTTTTATTGAATTTGATCTGGTTATGATCTGCTCGCTATCTGATTATGATCTGCTTTGTATCTGATTACGATCTGCTTTATATCTGATCACGAACTGCTTGCTATCTGATCACGATCTGATTTATACTTGATCACGATCTGCTTGATGGCTTGTGTCTATATCCATTGATTTTGAGTACGCTATATCGTGCTTTCCACAATCTACATCCAATAAATTATTCCTTTATTTCCTTTATTCTTGCTATTCGTTTTGAAGTTTTGTATCAGGTCCACAAAACTGATAAACAGGTGGATGTAATTCAACATATAATTTGTTTATTAAGTTGTCTACAAATCTTCTTCCAATCTTACACTGATTAGGTGTTTTTCTTTTGACTGTAGTTTATAACCTTTTTTTTTCATTACTTTCATACCTCTTCGCATGAAACACTACACCAGCTATACCTGCTATACCAGCTATACCAGCTATACAATCTGTACTAGTTATACTAGCAAGCTGTACTAGCTATACTAGCAAGCTATACAATCTGTACTAGCTATACTAGCAAGCTATACCAGCTATACCAGCTATACCAGCTATACCTGCTATACCAGCTATATCAGCTATACCTGCTATACCAGCTATATCAGCTATACCAGCTATACCTGCTATACCAGCTATACCAGCTATATCAGCTATATCAGCTATACCAGCTATATCAGCTATACCTGCTATACCAGCTATATCAGCTATATCAGCTATACCTGCTGTACCAGCTATACCAGCTATACCAGCTATACCTGCTATAGCTATGAAACTTATAAATGAACTAAGAATATGTAACATTAGTAAAATAAGTAATCCATTTGTATGTATTAATATGTCATACGTTTGTATTATTGTGAAAATACTTATTCACAATCTTTCAACATTTGTCGATGTCAAACATTCTATACACAATATTTGTTAACACTTAAGTTATTTAATCTGTATAAACGTATTTTTAAATTCGAATCTGTAAAAATCTGAAAAAAGAAATATGTAATAAAATTTTCAAAAAATAAAAAACTAATTTGTTTTAATTAATCTCTTTATTCTATAATTTCATTTATTTAAAACAGTAAAACTAAAAAATTCTAAATCCTTAAAAACAAGTCTATTTATACTCTGGGGTGTTGTAGATCAATCAGTAAATTCAATTATGTGAAAACAGATATTACTTATACTTATACGTGAAAAAAAAAACCCACAGGCACAACTATACATTTCTTTCTCATCAAATTAAAAACAACCGCACAACCAACCTACCCTTTCTTAATAGTTTATATTTCTATTTCTTCTACCTGTGATCATGAGCAATACGTGCCAAGAATTTACTATTAAAAAAAAAACGATCATACACATTACATGTTACGCACACACTCATTCTGTCCGTCCAAACATTCGTACATACGTATATACATTTTCATATTACAGTCTTTCCATACTCTGAGATGTAGATGAGGAAACGTGCACACACTCATTCTGTCCGTCCAAACATTCGTTTGAAAAGCAATACAAATGAAAGGACCAACAAAAAGCAGGTATGATTCCAAATTTGTATGGAAAAATTAAAAATTAAAATGATTTAATTCTTTTCCAGATATGCATTCTCACAAATTTTAACACACACACACACACATACACATTAAAAAGCAATACCTTTTCAAAATACATGTTACAAACCTAAAGACCGATCGCACACAATTCATTTCACAATGCTGCAATGTTTTTACTCTTTTACAGCTATGCATGCTCCAAAATTTGTATGAAATAAGTGACCTAGAAGGTACATAAACATACTACTGAGATTTAAAACAAACCTCAGGATGTCGTTCGGTGTTAGTAAGATGTCTAGTACTTCATAAGCAATAAAGCACCGTCTTTTAAAATGCTTTAATGAAACACGGGTTCCAAGTATGTGATCTGGAGATTCCTTTTTCTTATCACAGAATCTTTATACTACGCTTGAACCGATTCTTATTCTAACCACATGTTCTTTGACTTTACAACGCCTGCTTAAAATGTCGGTTATTATTCCTGCCTGTTTGTAAATAGTTTAACGCATAAGTCAAATCGCTTCTCACTATAATCACCCAACTTAAGTTTCAATTAACTCAAATCCATCTTTGTTTTTCTCTGTCTTCCCTTCAGCAAGTATAGATTTCCAAATTTCACATCCTACTCAGGAGAACGATTACAGTCAATCGCGATGTGGAAGTTACGCATTGCTTGCTCTGCATCGTCCCTGCCTAGCTGATTCAGCGTGGTTATGGGCGTTAAGTACTTGAATGACGTTTAAAATGCTACATAGAATTTGCTATGTTTCGTATTCTTTACTTACTGTTCAAGTTGAATTTTTTTCAGAGCCTTTCGAAAGTGGAAATTTTCTTTTTCAAGGCACCAGCAGAACCTAGAGCTTAAATTCGATTCCGAACGACAGATTTTTTGAGAAATTTTTCGTGGAAATTTTGTTTACTTTTCCCAGTTTTTGCCAGAAGTTTGCTGAGAATAGGTCACTGAAGAAATATTTTTTTATATTTTCGTTTTGATGTCTGACCTTGGGTTTGAACCGTGGTGTTACGTTTAATAAGCTAACACACTACCTATTAGACTACGGCGACTTCTCCAGTGAGTGATCCCATGGATTTTTTCCATATACTTCCGTAGGCCCCTATCTCTCTTTGACCCATTTATATACAACAAAAAGCTCCCTCTCTCGCTCTTACTGCAAAACATTTCAAAAAATAATACCGATCCATCGAAGATTCGAAACCATTACCCTGATCGCGGGGTATGGTTTCCAGGTAAGCCAGGTAAGGTGTGCCTACAGACCTACAGACCAAGTGTCGCAGACAGTCAATCCACTTTGAGAGCACTGACTCTGTGCTAAATAAAATCGTATCTGACCTGGAAGTGAAAGTTGTACTTTGCTGAGTCCCAGCTCACTGTGAGATCTTACTAACTTACTTAAACAGCTTCTCATTAAATCCATGTTGTGTGTGTTAATTTTATCCATGACTACGACTCTCAACGATAGATTTTTGAGAAACTTTTCATGGCAATTATATTTGATCTCAGAGTTTTTGCCAGATGGGCAAAATGGGATGGGCTAAGGGCAAGTCGCCGAAGAGATATGTTTTCATAGCTTGCTTTGTACGAGATTTCTGTGCTGGGGTTTGAATCACGGCAACACATTGCCTTCAAAGTTAAGACGACACTGTCAGATTACGGGCAATATATTTGTTGATTGACTATAGGGAGAAGTCAAACTGTATTGATCCTGAGCCTTTTTATTGGATTAAGTACGTAAAAGTGAGCTCAAATTACTAACACTGTCTTTCTCCTAGGGACATTAAATGAATAGGAACACTACTACCCGGGATATCAGCACAAAAGGCTAAATCTACCAAATGGAGTGGAATGCCGATTTTTTCTTTAGAAAGATGACACTACGGGAGATATTTTGTACTCCCTTTAAGAGCATACGTTTTACGGAATCACAATTCAACCGGAATCAGTTGGATTTTGGGGAAATCAGTTTTAATCGGAGATATACTTGACTTCATTCGGAGAGAAATTACTGATCGAAAATGGTTTTCGCCTTGATTGTTTCTTTTTTGGGGACAATTGGGTGGATGGTTAATTAGACATCTTGTTACAAATACAAGCAATCTGTCTCCTAAATGGTGTATTTAAGCAAAGATTTAAAAATTCAATTCCATTAGCCGGCAGTAAATGAATTTTTCAAAAACAGTTTCTCATCTATAACTCACGTTAAATAAATCAGCAGTGAAGTTTTGTTCTTCTGTCTCTTTTGTCGTATTAAATGGATTGAAACTGATTAAATATTTAGTGGGGTCAAGTTTAAAACACAAAAGTTTAATTACTCTTTTAAATTTGCCATTAAAGATGGATATTTTTATATTCTTGTTGTTGTTTAAGGGAACTTTTTTTAAGTTATGCCACATGTTGTTGCAACTAACGCTGCTGCTTCACTTGTGCTACTATTTCAAAACAAAAAAGGGAAGAACGTTTACTATTGTTCTACACTTAATTTCTTTTCGAAAATTTTTAAAAGTTTTTCGGTTTTTCGTCATTGTTTTCCTTTTTATTTTATTTCATGAATATTTCTTAAACTAAAGTTTTTAAAGTAGAAGCTGAAGAAGAAAACCGAAATGAATATTTACACAAAATAAAAAAGAAATTGCGAAAAACACAAAGTGTAAGGATACACTCAGACACTCGCAATAAAACTCATGCAATACGAGTGCCAGCCAGCCTCCATTACCAACCGCCACTTGTCTTTAGAAATTCTCATTTTTATCCTTTTTTGTAATTTTTTCTCTTTTTTTTCATTACGAAGCGATAAACTTTATGCAAAAATGCAGTTTGAAAAAACGAAAAACAATTTTGTTTTTGTTCTCCTTTTGTGCTTTTCTTAGGGGATATTTGTGGTGTCATTTTCTTTTATGTTTGAAAATTCTGTTTTTTTTCTATTTCAACTTCAAGATATTGTCATAATTAGAATGCTACACAATTTGCATGATCGTTAAGTGTTCGGCTATGCCAAGCTGTAAGTAAAGGTAGGAAACATATCTCCTCCCGTTATAAATTAGGTTAGGATAGATAAGAGTGGCAGCAGACTGCATTTAACATAATTAGGTTCCCAAAAGTCGTCTTAGTTTAGAAGGCAGTGTGTTAGCTTGTTACACGAGAGCCTGTGGTTGAAAACCCAGCGCAGATAAATCGAACAAAACAAAGTATGAAAAAATATTTGCTTCGGCTTTCTTGAAAATATTCAGCTCATCTAACCTCATGAACAGAGTGCCAGAGAGCGTTTTTCCTTGGCGTTTCAAATTGTGAATTGCTAATTACTCTAGCATTTCTCTTCGTCTTTACTTCTCTTCATAATACATCACCGCAAGAAAGTGACAAATTCATGACAGAAGTACGTCATGACATATGTAAGTTCGAGGTTGGTGTTACTTAGAATTTATTGCCTAATAAATAGCTACATGTTTGCCAAACTCATAGTCATACAAACTCTGTCGGACCCTTAATAATGATATCACAGCCCAGCTTGTCACACTTTTTAAGCCATCAGTGGGAACCTCCTACAAATAATTTGCATGCATTTGTATCACAATTATTCAAAACTACTCGTATATAGAGAATGCAAGTACAATGGGTCAATCCGACCTCTGGGTACTTTACTTGTCTTGACTGACAGGTACACGTCCTCTAACCTAGAGAATGCATGCCAAAATTTAATATAATTCAGTGAAAAGTATATTCTTTTTTTTTAACCAACAATGACTTGCACATACCACTTGTGCAACAGTATCAGGAGTAGTAACAGCAGACGTAAAATGCTTTAAAATTAGAATTTTTTTAAGAAAAGTAGCGTTGATGTTATATACAGGTGTTGTTCTTTATTTTTATTTTATTAAATATAGTTAATGTTGCAGTTGTTGCTGCTGCTGTTGCAGTTGCTGTTGTTGTTACGGTTTATAAAGACGGGAAAATATTCCACAAAGAACTGTGTTGGTGACATAATTTCTCCTTTTATTTTAACCACAAAAAATATAGACTTTAAACGTTTTGGACAAATGCATATACATACATATACACAACGGCTTTCATAAGCTTATAGAAAAAAGAAACATATATGTACGTAATACATGTTGTTTATACATATGTATACTACTACTTACTTTCATCGTCGTCGTGGTTGTTATTTTTTTGCTTAGCGCCGTTTTTTATGTGAGCAGACTAAAAAGAAGAAATTTTTGTAGAAGCGTTTGGTTGCTCATGGCAATCATACTTACCATGTGGCAAGAACATTAACCTGTTAATCGGGCAAGACGCATAAATGCGTCAGGCGTAAACAATATCGGGTACGGGGAGGACATATGAATACATCCTCGAAAATTAATTTGCGCCCTGGAACGGACAGTACGTGTATTTTCATTTGGTCATTTGGACTGACTTCATTTTTTGTTAGAGTGTATAGAGAAATTAGTTGATAACAATATCGTGAACACCCACCCAAAGCCATCAACAAGCAGCTTAGTGGAAAGGCATTCTCCAGAGCAAATGAGAAGTGATACAGGAAAAACTTAATCCCAGAAATGTCGAGTGTGTTACAAAAAAGGTGCTAGAAAAGAATCTACTTACTGGTGTCCGAATTGTAGTGTATATTATGTATTAACAATTGTTTTAAAATATAGCATACAGAAAATGAGTTTTGAATTTTTACATATTGTGTAATTCTATTTTATTTACGTGCTTTTACTTGTTTTGTGATTCCTTTTGTACTTCAAATATGTTAATAAACGATACATATTTCATAGTTTTTCATTCATTTTATGTATAAATAAAAATATAGAAATATGAAATGACGGTCTCCGGGAGTGACGTATTGACATGTACTAGCGAAACAATACGTGACCGGTACAGTTACATAATTTAAACGCGAACTCTGCAGTTAAGATGTTAAAGTATCTTGATTTATACACTACAAATAAAGCAATAAGCGTGAGAGTATGAGCGAGGGGTTTAGTATCCGTTTAGTGATCTTTAAACAGCCGGTCTGATAAATCTGTGAACTTGTATTATTTTTTGATTGGAAGTGTCACATGTTTATTGCCTTTCACATATATGAATTGTTCATGTGGCTTCATCAACACTAACAATACAACGCGCATATCAAGCGATTTAACGAAGGTTTTTAATTTTTTTTCAGAAATCGTTTTTTCTCGTATGATATCCTAACATTAGAACATTTGAAAGACAACACAAGTCACTTTCTTCTTAAGATAGCCACCGAAATATTTACTGAATATTTGAAGGAGCTTCATAAATGTTATAAATGGAAAACCCTAAACGTCCTGTGGAAATCAATGACATTGTTGTCATTAATCAGGACAACCTACCCTCAAATGAATGATTACTCGGACGAGTAACCAAGACTTACCCAGGTTCCGATGGACTACCTAGAGTAGTTGAACTTCGAACATCAACCGGAACATTGACTCGACCCATAACCAAGGTCGTAGTCCTACCCACCCACTAATTAACTCCTTTCAAATAATCTAAACAAATTTCCTCTCGTTACACACCAATTACTCACCCGAACACCATTCTCACACCCGAATTCTTACCCAAAACACCCACAATTATTAATACTCAATCAAAGATTCATTTCAGGTTCCACCCGACAAAAAGTTATGGTTGATCTCCAGGTCGAAATTAAAAGTCTGTACCCATGAGAAAACCCTGAAACGCCGAGTGAAAAAAAATTAATACCCTTACCCATCTTTTGGACAATTAAAAATAAATTGTTTTTATTCACAGGTTCCCGGCCCGGGAGGATGTTCACACGAGTGAACAAACTGACACATTCCCTACCCTGACTTCCAATATAACAACACAAATATCTAATAATAATAATAACACCAACGCACATCAACATTCATCATACATATCAACATTCACCACACACATCACATATACACATTCTTCAACAGGTTCAAAAGGATTTTAATAAAATGCATATTTATAACGTTTTTAAAATACACATACATATCATCCCATACTTAAGAAATATGTGAGAATATATGAATATGTTCACATATTCAATCTTTACTTAATGCCTTATAGCAATTCCGATGAATTCAATTTCTATTGTTTGAATTTGAATGGAATACATTTATTGTGTTCTATTTAGATAGGAGGTTAAAAACGATTATAAATCCATTTAGTATTGCTCTTGCATTTGTAGTGTAGTTACATTTGATATATTTGCAGGAATAAATACTAAAGATAAATTCATATGCGATGCCAATGTACTCAAATGGAAAGAGAGTTCGAAAATGTGAACATTGTGAAACTGACAGTTTCACTCTGGTCATTCGATGGCAATTTCTATAAGAGAGCATCACTATTGGTTTCATTATTTATTTCCCAGTGGAGTATTGAAATGATTGAGAATTAATAAAAATTTCAAATGTTAATTAAAATACTCACACACACATATGTATTCATCCATATACTTAAGCAACTCACTAATTTCGTTAGAAATATTAATCATTTTAAAAGCATTGGTTTTAATATTAAAACTCTTTTATTGTTTTAATATTCTTCTTGGCACAATTAATGATTATAATTAATCATTAAAATAAGGAATATTAAAAGATTTTGGGAGATTACTCATTTCTTGCTATAAAATGTTGGCAAGAAGCTCACGATTACTGAAAAGCCTCACAACCATAAGAAATTTAGCTTCTGAATTGCTGTAGGTGAGGTTAGGTTAGCGGTAGAGGGAAAGTCGCCGAAGAAATATATTTTCATAGCTCGTTTTGTTCGAGATTTCTGTGCTGGGGTTTGAGTCACGGCCTCATTCCTAATAAACGTACTGCCTACAAGGCTAAGGCGACAGTATAAGATTACTGGCAATATGTTTGCTGACTGACTATGAAGAGAAGTCAAACTATATTGATTCTGAGCCTTTTTGTTGGATTAAGTACGTAAGAGAGAGGATGGGTGCTATAGAAATGCACCAGATAAAATGACTAGTACTGTCTTTCCCCTAGGGACATTAAATGAATAGGTAGGCTTTCTATAGGAACACTACTATCTGGGATATTAGCTCGAAAGGCTAAATCTGCCGAATTCAATGGAATGCCGATTTTTTCTACAGAAGGATGACACAACGGGAGATATTTTGTACTAACGTATTACTTCTTTTAGGAGCATACGATTTTTACGGAATCTCAATTCAATCGGAATCAATTAGATTTTGGGGAAATCAGTTTTAATCTGAGATTTACTTGAATTCATTCGGAGAGAAGTTACTGGTCGAAAGTGGATTTCGTCTTGTTCGTTTCTTTTTTTTGACAATTATATCAGTTAACTTAATGCCACCATGTTCAGATCTTTAAACGTTCGGTTACCCAAAAACCGATCTGTTTTGATGTACAAGGCTCTCACATAAAAGCCAAATTGCCAATAGAGCAGCGTGCCATTAGAATTCCTGTTAACCTGCGAACCGTTCTTTTGGCCAACTCAAATAGATCCTTGGTTTTGCTGCTGTCCACTGTTGGACACAACAGTTTTGAAATTCGGCAACCAGCTTTGTTGCTGGTTTTTTCCAATTTACAAAATATTCTTGTAGGAACGCATATTTTCCCTTTATTCTCTCTTTAAACATCGCCATCCCTTCCGTGGCAGTTCGTCCGCTTATTAGTTTCCCTCTATGGCACTGTGGCCCAATAAAAGGCAAGGCAAGGAGTCAGATAAGTTCAGTCAGTCTTGTTTGAAGAGAGTAACCTTGGTTTGACGATCTTCGTTAAAAATATTTTATATTTCATTTTTTTATATTTTATTTGCAATCTACATTTTAGAAGCTAAAAAGCGTAACAATATTATGTTATGCCATTTAAATTTAGAACATTTGCGTTTAAAAGTTTTAAAATTATATGGCCAAAGTAAAGAATATTGTCTGTTTAAATCAAATTACTGCGAACTTGCTTCTCCACAAATTTATTTGGAGGAAACTTTTCAATTGCATTCATTCATGCAAATCTCACTAGTTCTGTAACTTTATTTATGAATTTATTACAACATTTTAATTTGTTTTTTAAAACTAAATTTTAATGCTTAAAAAATAAATTCCATTTTGCCACTGCAAATTCCATTTTAACGTAATTGACGCAATTTGATTTGGGTTTTCTAGAATTCAATAAAATTTTTCGATGTTAAAAAAAATCCCGGATTTATTCTACTGTTTTCGTAATTGGCATTTTACATGCCACAAGTAAGCAAAAAAAAAAATGAGAAATACTTTCTGTGTGATATTTCATTTTCATTTTCTATGCGCGTATAAATATTTGCTTATGTAAATCTCTAAAACATTTCGGCACGAATATTTCGATAAATTTTTTCTCACTCTGGTTTTATCATTTTGCTGCGTTTTTTTTCTGAATTTATATTTTGCTGTTGCCAAAAAATATTTGAAAATATTTTTCATTTCGTATGAAATACCAAGCTCTTGGGGATGGTAGGCTAAAAGAGTAATGGTTCAGGAGCAGTTAAGAAGGCATACATTTTAAAGCACGTATAAACAAATAGCAGCATTAGCAGCTCGCTGTAATAACAAGTTTTTGAAGCTAGAAAATCCTTAACAAATTAACGGGTACAATCCTTTGAAACAAGAAGAGAATCAACAAAAAATAAAAATTTTACGTACAGAGAAAGAGAAGAAATTCGCCGTGGCCTAACAGGTACTGTGTTGGCTTATTAGACGTGAGGCCTCGGTTCAAACACTAGGTCAGACATCAAAACGATAAGGTTAGGTTAGGTTAGGTTAGAGGACGTGTACTTGTCAGTTAAGACAAGTACAGTACCCGGAGGTCGAATTGACTCATTGTACAATGTCCTAGTTTCTCAAACCACTTATGTTGTGTGTGTTAATTTTATACATAAGTGGTGGGACCTACAGTTTAAAGTCGACTCCGAACGACAGATATTTTTTGAGAAACTTTTCATGGCAATTTTTTATTTACTCTCAGAGAGGTTTTGCCAGAAATCTGCTGAGAGGAAGTCGCCGGAAAATACCTTTTGTATTTTGTCTTTGATGTCTCGCCTGGGGCTCGAACCCTGGCTTTGCGTCTAACTAGCCAACCTATTAGACTACAGCGACTTCCAAAACGATAATATGAAAAATATTTCTTCTTCGACTTTCTGTCAGCAAATTACTGGCAAGAACTCGGAAAGTAAATAAAATTGCCATGAAAAGTTTCTCAAAAATCGGTCGTTCGGACTTTAAACTATAGGTCCCGCCACTAATTTATAAAATTAACACATACAACATGAGTGGTTTGAGAAGATAGGTCGTAATCCTGACTAAAAAATTTTAATCCTGATTAAAAATATATATGTATGAAAGAGAGGCAACAAGATGAACAAACCATTAATATATGAAAGGGTTCCCGTATGTCTACTACAATTTCTAATAATTTACGGTTATTAGATATTATTGTCTTGTAGAGATGCCATAGTACTGTGACCATAGTGTTACGTTTTTACCTTTTAAAAACGTTTAAAATATGAGTTCGTAGATTGCAAATAGAATGAAATAAATTTGGTTTTAGTTTCAATTAAATTCTTTATTGTTCTCACAATTCTGTGCGCCACTGTTGACAACTTGATGTAAACAACAACAATTGCTTTGTTTGTTATTCTTCTTTACACTCTTTTGCGTAAACACTAACAATTACCAGTCACTTGTTCGACAGATCTTTATAACGGAGATCTTCCAACCATTGTCTTGCCCTTTTATATCGTAGGGTAAATAGTATGACGAATGCTCTTGAAGGCAAATGACTTCATCTTTTCGAAATCTCTATAAATGTAAATATGTTGTTTACATTTATGTAAACATGTATAAATGTAAATATGTTGTTTACATTTATGTAAACATGTTGTTTACATTTGTTCTAGCTTATTGTTGTATTTCTGTTTACATTTACTCTTGCAGTTTTTGTTGTTGCACTTTTGTTTACTTGTTTATCAGTTTATTATACAGGTGTTTTGTTGGTATAATCTTGTTTACTTGTTTATCATATAAACAAATTCATTGTTTTTATTTTTGGACCATTTGTTTACAATTTAAACGATGTGAAAGTAAAACACCATTTCCATTTTCGTAGCGATACGATTTTTGTATTTCCCTTAACCTGTATAACCTACAGGCTAATACCATAACCAGCACTTGATATGCATCAAGATGTTTCCTTGTAGAATGCATTAGTGTTCCATAGGGTTATATAACTACGCATTGCCTTCGAGACAATCCTCATTTTAAACAAGTGTTCTTTGAGAGTAATGTGTGTTGTTGCTAAAATCATATTGTTCCTGAAATACTCCAATACATGACTCAAGTCTACTCTGCTACTTGGTTATTACAATCTAGCTTCTCACAATAACCATATTGTGTGTTAATTTCATCCATGAGAAGCGGAACCTACAGTTTAATGTCAGATTTGAAAAACTTTACATGACAATTTTATTTTAGTCTAAGAAATTTTGCAAAAAGAAAACTTTTTTTTCAGTTTGTTCTAGATGCCTGAGCTACGGTTTGAACCACGGGTTCTCGTCTATGCATCAGCGACTTCTCAGTTGTCATTATTGTCGCTACCCAACAAAAATTTACATTTCTTTAAAGCAATTTCGATTGTCAACAATCTTTGGCTCTCTCAATACCCTCTTTTGCTGAATAAACATCTGCTCCAGAAATTCCCGCTCGTGACCTAATCACATCCACTTAACACATAAAGTTGCCTCTTTTAAAAGAAAATGTAATCCCTCGATGACTCCATTCATATTTCTTACTAAGTTACGAGGCATTTCTCAAAATCAAAGAGTTAAAAAGAGAGTTAAGGAGGGATCCGTTCATTAGATCTCCTAAGCTGGCAGTTTCTTGAAGTGTCATTTATACCAGTACTCTACTCCTATTTTATGTCTACCCAGGCAATGACCCCATGGGTCACTATAGTTGGTTTGGTTTGACCATAATGATTTATATCCAGCGCATAATCCTTGAGTTATATATGCTAGACTTATCTTAATAGCCAACGCCGCTGGATGACTAAACACAGATCAAATACTGATCCCTCGAATGTAGATTATGTAAGACCACACGATGAGGAAGTTCAAGATTTTTATTACTAATAAGGGGGAATGGAAAATGCTGTAAATTAATCCACACAAATCTTCTGGGATGGAAACTGAATAGGTCTGTGAATGATATAAGCTTTTCGAAGTCAGCAGCTGTGGCTTAAATGATAAGACTACTGTTCCTTTCCGGCATTCAATTTTAGACAGAAGTGCTGATCATACAGACTGCAGTAATGGCAATTAAGGACGAGGGCAGTGGGTTTTAACATAATGATCTCAGGTATGATTTTTAGTTGCTGCGATTCTCATAACGAAATTACAGAGCGTTACAACATTAACTTCATATCGCTACAGCATACCAAGTAGTATTTTGTAGTATTGTGGGAATCTGCAGAGCAGGCAGACGTTACATAACTATCGAACTTCCGAGTACATTCTCAACCTTGGCATTCCCACTTTGAACCTGCACGCTTAGAACTGACAATGCCGTAATATATTCCGTCAATGTCACAGAAGCAGCTTCGAGTTAGAAAATTTCGCCACAGCAAATCTTCCAAAAATTAGAAAGTCTACTAAACTCCAAAGGACCGCGCCTAGCTTAGTTGTTGCAGTAATTACTGGACATTGCATTTTGGGTAATCACGGGAAATGCATTTGTGTTGGTCATGTGTTTAATGACTTCTGCAGGCACGCACTTGTTGTTTTTGAAATTAAATTATAAGAATTTAAATTTTGTTCGTTTTATTTTGTACACCAATGTATAAAGTAAAGTAATAACATAGTAAGCCAAGCATATATCACACATATATAGGAACACATACTTTATCATGTGTATAGTAAAGCTGAGCATAGTCGTATGCTCCTGATTTTGTATAAGTTTATATGTGTTAATATGTGAATTAGCTGGGGTGTGTGTATATGCCTTTCTCCATATAAGTGTGGTAGCAAATCTCTACAATTTAATCGAATGGCAAATTGACAATTTTTCTCCTCTTCAGTTTTGTAGCATAAGAACGGTACGATTATTAACGAAAATATTTGAAATTCAGGACATAAAGAGTCATATATTCAGCTTAAATTGGCATCATTTAAGAATTAAAAAGAATTAAAATTATAACTGAATTCAACATCAGAGGGCTCAGGTTTTAAAGAATTTTTTATAATTTTTCTATAAAAATGCTCATAACAACGGGTGGCAAACAAAGTTCTGAGAGAATATAGGTACCCTTCTACCATCTTAAACTCTCTCACAATTGTTTTCAAGACGTTATAAGGAAACATATAATCGACCGGGATGTTTATATGCTTTCCCAAAATTCCGTCATATCCGTAATCGATATAGTTTGACGGAGTATTTAATTGTATTGAGTCTTAGTGCTACTACTCTTCTTTTCTGCTTCAATAGAGTGTTAGTGGGGAGCCAACAGAGTAACGCAATTAATGTCTTAGTTGGAGTGTAACAGAGTGCGCTGGTGATCAGGATAGCTGACTGCATGCATACCCTATCCATCAGTCGGTATTGGCATTCGTATTTGTCTCACTGTCTTACAGTCTTATTGCCACCAGCCTAGTCCTCTGTTTCAATAGCAGGTCAGATGAAAGCCGATTGAATGTAGTAAGTAATGCGTAAGTTCGAGTGGTCAGAATGATTTACAGTCTCCATATTCCGTCCATGAGTCGGCAGGCACACTGGTGTTTGTACACTTTCTACCAAGCGCAAGATTGTAAAAAAAGGTTGTTTCCACTACCGCCTATTAGAAGCAGTTTGTAATGGAGGGTTTGAGTCTCTGTTAAGATGATTTTGGGCGCTCTGTTACCCTCTTAATGATAGCTCTGTTAACTTAGAACTGAAGTCTAATTCTAGTATTCATTCACGAACGATACGGCAAATACAGATACTGCATTATTCCTCGAGATAGAAGGATTCTCAAACACTTGACTCCGAAGTATAGATTGTCGTTCAATGTCGTAAAAACAAACAAGAGTGATGAGGTGTTAGTCGTGAGCATCGCATTTAGTTCAACTCATATGATTTTGTGCATATTTTGAGCGTTTTTCGCAAAGTCAAAGTATCAATTTGACTGTAAGTGTTCAAAACTGTCAAAAGATACGTTATAATTGGACAAGCGGAATAAATAGAAAAGAGAGATACGACTTCTTATCTATCAGCCTCCACCAAATCAAAGCTCTTCTGATAAAACGTTCTTAATAGACGAAGCATAGTTCACTTGAATAGGGTGGGCCACCTACTGGTTTAAATATGCACCATCGGTTGTTTTGAATCTAGCAGTACTAATGTCATTCTATTCTGGTACAAAATTCAGTATATCATCTACACTGAATGTAATGAATCGAATTACAGCGTTGCAACGTTGGGATTTATTGGGCCAACGACAAACGGATGAAAGTTATTTTCTTCTTGGTGCGTACGTTAATAAGCAAAATTACCGTATTTGGGGATCAGAAGATCCACATGTCATACAGGAGCCAAAGTACCCATTACGGGTGACTGTTTGTTACAGCCATATTTTTTTGAAAATGAGTACGGCGCAACCATTACGTTCAATGGAGGCAGCTATTGCACCAAGATAACAAATTTTTTTGAACCTTCTCTTCGTGATATTGATGTGAACGAGGTTTGGTTTCAACAGAATAGTGCGATTTGCCACACATCTCATGCTACAATCGATTTGTTGCGTCATATGTTTGATGGTCGTTTAATCAGCCGAAATGGTGATGTCAATTCGCCGCCAAGAAGCTGCGATTTGACATTATTGGATTATTTTCTGTGGGGCGCCGTTAAAGAAAATGTTATGCCTACCAACCAGAGACAATTGAGGATTTGAAGGCCAAGATTCGTAATGCCATTGCCGAGATACGACCCCATACACTTGAAAAAGGGCACGAAAATTGGTGCGATCGAATGAGGTACTATGAGGCCAGCCGCGGCAGTGATATGAATGAAATAATATTCCATTTCTAGCCGGAATAATTGTACTTCACAACAGAAAATTCATTTGGCGAAATATCAAACCGTTTTTGTTTTTGTTTTTTTGAAGTTTAAACTTTTAAATCACCCACCCTATATTTTAGTTGCCACTTCATATTGCAATAGTTACATCCTTTATTTCTTGCAGAAGTTTATGACAGCTTGTACAGCAACTGTTTTAGTTCCAATGGTTAAACAATTTATTTCAATGAAAAACAAATTCCATATGCTGCTGGTATAGATAATGAATATTATAATGTTGTCAACAAATATCAAATATTGTTACGATGTCATTACTTTGTCATTTTATGTTTCACTCAACGCCTTCTTCTTTTTTGACTTGTGGATGACTCCTTTTGAAGGCAAGAAGCCAACAAACAGCTGAGCTTTTGTTTTGTCTTCACAGCGGAAATACTTAACAAATATTTAAGAACAGTATGTGCATACATATGTGTGTTTGTTTTGTTTGTTTAAGTATGTTCATAATGTCAAACTAATACTTCCTTATTGTGTTTGTCTTACTCAAGTTTCTTTTTTAAACCCTCATGTCAATCGACAAAAGGCATAAAGTTTTCGTTGTTATTTCCATGGATTTGTAGTTTTCATATAATAAAGGAAAGAGCAAAAACAGAACATTTAAAATAGAAAAGTTTGAAATACACATAACAAAAAAATTCCACTTTCTATTGTTTTCATTGTTTCTTAAGTTATTTTCACGCATCTCTCCTTTATATTACATGTGCACTGTTGTTAAGGCAAAACTAAACTGAACGAAATTTTTTAAGTTCCTCAAAAAATACCAACAATATATAAAAAACTCTACAAACAACAACAATATTGTTATTTGAACCTACAATGCCTACAGTTGAACATTATTCGATGGACATTATGTGTGGTAGCTCGTTGAAGTTATATGTATAATTTACCTTTTAAAAACGTTTAAAATATGAGCTCGCAGTATGCAAATAAAATAAAAATAAATCTATGTTTAGTTTTAATTAAAATTCTTTATTATTCGCATTATTATTCTGTTCTGTTCACAACTGGATGTAACAACAACAATCGCTTTGTTTGTTATTCCTCTGTTTACACCTTTTGTATAAACAATTGTTCTACAGATCTTTGTAACAGAGATCTTAAAACCACGATTACTCTCTTCAAACGCAACGCGTCTTCACACAAGACTGACTGAACTTGTACCAACTCAGTTGCCTGCTTTGCCTCGCCTTTTATATGACACCGTAAACAGTCTGATGAATGTTCTTGAAGGCGACTGTTCGCGACTTCGTCTTCTCGAGATCTCTATAACTGTAAACATCGTTGTTTCATTATTGTTGTTGGTGTATTTTGTTTACATTTATTCTTGTAGTGTTTGTTGTTGTATTTTTGTTTTATTGCTTACCATTTTTTATACTGGTGTTTGTTGTTATATTACCTATTGCGATAATTTGTAAACAAGTACATTATTTTATTCTTGTAGCTTTTGTTTAAAAGATGTGAAAGCAAAACAACAGTATCTAGATTTTTAAATTTTCGTAACAATATGAAATTAATCAGGTTAGACCAAGTAAGGGTGTTATTAAAATAAAAAACTCACACTCCCATAGGCAATGAATGGGTTACTGAAGGGGTCATCGATGACGGTGATATAACTATCTTCATTGATGATTCGAAAATGGATGTGGAACTGGATCTGGAGTCTATTCCGATAAACTAGCGCTGGGGACCAACCCCCTTCAAACTTCATCATATGGGTGGACAGTCAAGCAGGAATCCAGCAGCTGGGATCCTACCTCGTCAAATCAAAGCGCGTCAAGAGTTGTATGGACTCTCTACACCGTATACGTCGACCCAACACTCGTTCCTACTGATTTCCGGGCCATTGTGGCATAGAAGGAAACGAAAAGGCGGACGAACTTGCACAGAAAGAATCGAATATGTCTGAGGAAGAGACGATAGAGGTGATATATGAACTGTGGGTGGTCCAAATAACTTGGTTGCCGAATTTCAAAACTGTGCAGTTGACTGCGGGAGAACTAGGGAACTACTTGAGTTCGAAAAGAGAACGGTTCACACTTTAATAGGAATTATCACACTGAGGTATTGGCAGTTTCGCTCGGTTTGCCCGACCAAGATGTGAAAGAAACGGAATCGGTACAACACCTTGTATGCGAGTGTCCTGTACTTGAGAACAGACGTCGTCGGCTTGTGGCAAATGTCCCACTAAGGAAACAGGCCGGTTTCATCTGGAGCTCGGGATAATTGAAACCTCCCACTAACGGATCATGGCAAGGAGACTAACCTCACAATGGTTAACACAATGGGTCATTTGAATTAGTGAACTTGACAGCGAACGGTATTATATACGCTAACATAACCTAACCTTACAATGGATTTTCGGGACATCTGATTATAAAGCAATCCTTCTAAACATTTCAAGATAGGCTGTAGAATTGCTATCGGTTTGTATTCAGAGTTAGATTTCTTTGCTGGGATAATTCTTGTCAGTTTCGATATGTAACAGATCATTGTAATAATTTTGTTGAAAATAAAAGGCACAATTTGTGGTATTAGAATCATACGAAACTTTGAAACATCCCCCTCAACTCGTATTGCAGTAAACTTTACTGATGACAGACTAGAGATTACATAAACATAAATTATTGTTCGACTATCATAAGAGAGTGGGAATATTCGAAAATTCTTTATTTAAGCATCTGCTTTAAATCCCCAAGAGACATTATTAACATATTTATCGATTAAAATATCGCGAATTGTTTTCCATCATTCTTTGAAATTGGTTACAACAGAAAACTTATCTCCAATAAATTTGGATTCGGCCGTCTTAATTCGTTTGTTCTGTGTGAAGTCAGAAACATGTGAATAAGGAAATATGTTGGGGTTTTAGATGAGAAGCAGTGGTATAAACTTCAGTTCAGACATCACGAATAGAACGAAATATGAAAACAAAATATTTCTTTCGGTGTCTTTCTCTCAGCAGTCCTCTGGTAAGAACTTTAAAAGTGAAATAAAAAAAATTGGCATGAAAAATTTCTCAAAATTATATCATTCGGGCTCGACTTTAAACTGTAAATTCCGCCACATATGGATAAAATTAACACACACAACATACTAGACTACCTACAACTATTTATTTATTTATTTATTTATTACAATACAATTATATATTTTATTATAATTATATACAAGTTCAGTAACTTAGACCATATGCTCGGTGTAGTGTCACAGACCAGAGTCTCTGATGGGAATCGAACCCATGACCTTCACGCTAATAGTAGCAGACTACCCACAAGACTACCAGGGCACCCTACTTACAACTATTAAAGTTAAAATGTTAGTATTTTCAGTCGAGCTCGTGAAAAGCAAAAGGTTTTACTTTACCTAGGAAAAGACGAAGGTCTTGCTCGTATAGAAAATCATCATATTACAGCGATATTGTGTCCTGAATAGTGTTACGAAAATGAACAAAAATCTGGAGACTGGTGTTTGGCTACAAAAACAAAACAATGAACTTGTTTACAAATTATCGCACTGCTTCATATAACAAGAAACACCAACATAAAAAATGTTAAACAAGTAAACCAAAATACAACAACAAACACTACAAGAATAAATGTAAACAAAATCCACAAACGACAATAATGAAACAACGATGTTTACATTTATAGAGATCTCGAGAAGGCCACGAACATTCGCCTTCAAGAACATTCGTCAGACCGTTTACTCTGCCATATAAAAGGCAAGGCAAAGCAGGCGAATGAGTTAGTGAAGTTCAGTCAATCTTATGAGAAGACGCGGTGCGTTTGAAGAGAGTAGTCGTGGTTTGAAGATCTCCGTTACAAAGATCAGTCGAAAATTTGTCTAGTAATTGCTATTGTTTATACGAAGGGTGGAAACATACAAAGCAATTGTTGTCGTTTACATAAAGTTGTGAACAGTGGTACACAGAATTGTACGAATAATAAAGAATTTTAATTAAAACTAAACACAAATTTATTTTTTATCTTCTTTGCAATCTGCGAGCTTATATTTTAAACGTTTTTAAACGGTAAAAACGTAACAATAGCAAATCGGATTGACAACAATTGTCATCGCGCCACTTTCCCTGAGGATTTACATAATAATGTCTTACAATTAAATTTCCATTCCTTTCATTCAGTTTGAACTTGCATTTTGTTACAATCCTTCCATTGATTTCATTACAGTGTTTAAAATTTAAATAGAAACTGATCAACAAATAAATCCCATTAAATATTTGAATAAAAAAATTATTAAATAAATTTTAAACAAAGAGAACATTCATATGTACATACATAAATTATATCCATTGATGGTATTATTAATTGGATTTCCTTATGAAAATGTGCTCGATTCTTAAGTACGTTTGTGTTTTGCTAAGTGATAATTTATGTAATTCTTATGATTTTTTTTTTATTAAACAATATTAAATTTCTTTAATTATGGTGAATTTATTTTGAAATTATAAATTTTTTAGTTTTAATATACCGTTCTCCAGTAGATGATTGACATTTATTAACAACGTTTGGTTAGGTTAGCAGGTAGCTTGCCGTTCACAGGCCAGTTCACTCGGTGATCTTTATGGCCCATTGTGTTATATAGTGTGAGGTAAGCCCCTTGCCATGATACGTTAGTGGTGGGTTTGAACCACCTCCAGCTTCAGATGGCACATTCGACATCATGCCGAGATTTTAGAGCTTTCTGTCAAAAAGTCCAAAATCCTATGCGGTGTGTTTTGAAGCGCAGTGTAGGTGTTGTACCGATTCCCTTTCTTCCACATTCTGGCAACTACTGCAGTATAATGGTGGAGTAGACAGAGTTTGTCAGCGAAACAGTCAGTGTCCGGTCATTTTTTTGTAGTTCTTAGGGTTTCCTTCTGTGCACTGCTACACTCAGCGGTTTTGAAATTCAACAACCAGACATTTTGTACCTACGGTTTGTTGAATTCCATGCTGCTTTTATTCTGTTTGAAAAGGTGTTATTGTAGGGCCGCATATATCCCCTATATTGTCTCTTTCTCAGACATCTCCGATCCCTTTCGTGCCAGTTCATTCACCTTTTCGTATCATATGGCCAGCAACACAGTAGTAGGATGATGGTGTACGGTGTAGAGAGCCTATACTACTCGTGCTGGGTACGAGCGCTCTGATTGCTGCTGGACTGTCCAGGTGCGAAGGAGGTAGGTACCTGTGCAACTTGTTCAATAACAAAAATCTCCGCCTAAAATACGTTGGCCTGTTTCTGCAATCTGTTACCTATTCAGTGCCATCTTACTGGAATACACCCCATATCTAGTTCCACATTTCATTTTTTATCGATGACACCAGTCTCACCATTCTTCCCATTTGGGAGAGTGAGATTGTATGATGTAGTCGCATCTAAAACCCGGGTGAATCGCTTCTACTTCAAGCAGTAAACATATCTGAGAACTTAAGCCTTAGTGCAGTTCATGACTGCACATGCACATGTTATGGTGGAAGATGGACGTTGCTGGTGTAGTAAGGGAAAACATATTTGTCTTTAATTTTTAAGAAACGAGAAGGTTTTAAAAATAAGGTAAAGTTGCCTTGTGATTTAGAATTTTAAGTCAAACTTAAATCATCAAATGATGACAGAACTTTTTATTCCAAAAGGTAAAAACTTGAATTATCAAATGATGGCAAGCCTTTTTACTTTTTGGAGTAATAATTTAAGTTTTGCTTAGAAGCAGTGCTAGTACCTTAGCAATCTTTGCAAAATCAAGTTTGACTTCAAATAATAATAATGCCTGCCAGTCGGGTACAGTTTTGTTGATTCAATGCTGTACAACTGTTTTGAAATTTATAATGTCTGCTCAGAACATCGATTTAAGTAGTAGTATAAATAGGTAGGAGAGAAAGCTACTTCGGTTCGGCACGAAAACGGTTTGCACTCTAACTGGAATTCTAACGAGACACAGCGCTATTGGCAATTTCGCAGACAAGCTCGATCTGCCCCACCAGGATTACTGCAGAAGCTGCCTTGATGTGGAAAATACAATACAACACCTTATATGAGAGTGCCCTACACTTCGAAATAGACGACAGCAATTTGATGTGTCGGAAATTGGCGTACGTGCCACAAGAGGTGGTAAACCTTCCGGTTTAATCCAGAGCTCGGGATCATGACAAGTGGGCTTACCTCAAACTGAGTAATACAATGCGCCGAATGGGTCCCTGTGATTGGAAAGCTAACCTAGCCTATTTTAGGTAGGAGAGGAAGTCTTGAGATTAGCAAATGCCACTGATACGCTCAGTCAATTAAATTGAACATAAAATATTTTATTTTCAACATCCACAAGATAGTAATAAATATTCAATGCTGTACAATGATCTAAAAGCAGTTAACAAGATTCTGATAAAAATAATTTCTCAAAAAACAAAGAAAAAAGGACAGCTGTTCATGGCAATACATAACTATACATGTCAGTTGTCTATTTGTTAACTTTTGCCAGAAAATAATTGTAAAAAATTTAATAAAAAAAAACAAGTTGTTTATTTTTGGTAATTTATTTGTCGACCTTTATTGTTAAGCTTGTTGAAAAACAGAAAAGAAACATTTTTACCAGCCAATTTATTTGAAGAGAAGCCAAACAGTTACAGAAGATATAATAAAAATTATAACCATCTGTACTCCTTCACTCACTGGCTTAAACAGCAAATGGCAAAGGATGTTCGAAATAGAAAACGTAGCTATAACAGTTATAACAAGCGAGAAGGTGGCTGCTGTAAAATTTATGCAGTTTTTATGTCAAGTGTCAACTGGGGGTTTATTAAAAAAATGCCTAAACGCTGTTTTCTTTCTGGAAAATAATACAAGCAAAATTTATTTAATTTGATTTCGTATTCTAATTTAAAATAAAACAATACAGTTGGCAATACAAACTAAAAATATATGTTACCAAATTCAAGTATAACTACTGAGCTGACACTGTTGCGTATGTGCAATATTTACTGTACAAATAGAAAATTCCACTCTGTTTCATATTACTCATACGCAGGGTATGTCAAACATGTAGCGCCTTAAAAAATCCATTTATTTTATTTATTCTACCCCTCCTTTACACATTTTTATGTGTATCATCAAAGATAAAGTAATATGTCGAACTCATAATTTCTTGTTCCCGTTCTCATATTGTTGTTACCGTTCGAAATGACGGCAGTTTGTAAAATTTGTCAAAAAACTTTTTACAATGTGTTTGCATTTCACATTCATTTTATTTATAAATTATGGAAATCAAAACAGTTTAAACAACTTTTTTTAACAAACATTTCTAAATATATTCCGTGGTTAAACACAAACAATTGTACATACTCACATCTTGGTTAACCATTTACACTGTCATTGACGTATTGCCTCTGAAATCCTATTGTGGTTTATTATTTTAACAGGACTGCCAATTTTATCTACTATGTTTTGTCTTTGCGCTTATACTTCCTTCAGCACATTTACTAAAATTTTATTAAATTTGCCCTTTTGTTCCAAATAAAATTTTTACATTGACATTGAAATTAATTAAAGTTAATTACAATTGATTTTAACTATTAAAGTCTGGTCTGACTCATTCGGAGTTTTCCGGCAATGAATTGCATAGGCAATTAAGACAACCAGATCAAACTACATATTAATGACTCGATATTAATGACTGCGTATCAGTGTTGCCAGAAAATGAATTTCAAAATATGCTAAAACATGAAAAACATAATGCTAAAATGTTCTACGGAATAAAAAAAAAATGCTAAACTTTTAAATGTAACAAAACTATTTATTGCATGTATGTATATGTTTTTGTTTTATTCCGAAAATAAACCTTTTTTACATCAGTATATTACATTTGAGTTAACAATATGTTCATAAAATTATTGTTCTTTTTTAATCAAATTTCTGAAAATGAATGGGAAATAAAAAGTTGTAAATTATTTCAAAAGATATAGTTTGAAAGATTTATTTTTTAATATTTTTTAATATTCATACATACACATAGCCACAAAAGTATACATACGGATAACAAATTTCAGAAATTTTTTTAATTAATCCGTTTTCGTTGAAAATCTTTGCAATTGTCTAACAACTTTCCTCGATTTTAAGACGGTCTTGGTTAAAAAATTTCTGAAATTTGTTAACTTTTGTGGGGCTGATATTTAGTTCATTTTCAGAAATTTTTTAACCAATGCAAAAGACCGTCTTAACATCAAGGAAGCTATAAAGATTTTCAACGAAAACGGATTAGTGAAAAAATTTCGGCAATTTTTTAACCGTACGTATAATTTAGTAACTATGTGTATATGAATATTACTGTATACATATTGTACATATTACATTTTATAGTTTTTATTTTAAAAATTTAAATATTTAATTTGTTAAATAAGATTTTCATTTCAATAAATATAATATAAGAAAATTTTGTAAAAAATTATTCAAAATACATTTTACTAAAATACTGATTATAAAAAATGATTAATAGACTCTAATATTTCGGATATATCTTCATATTTATCAACATCTTTATCTTCATTTTGATATTTTTCAGATGATCTAATTTTGTTAGCAATTTCGTTTGGTATTTTGTAAGTGTAACAGCACGCATTTCCGAATTTTAATCTTTCTCGAATTTGTATTATTGAACATAACAACTCAGGTTTAATTCGATTTCGAATTTTATTTTTAATTAAAGTCATTAAACTGAAAAGTCTTTCAACTTCGGCATTAGAAAATGGTAAAACGAGTAATGACAATACAAATATGGACAATACTTGAAATGTATTCCCTTTATTAAAAAAAATTTTTTTGGAGTAAAATAAAATTTTTTTATCAAGCAAATTATGCTAAAAAGCATTTAGCATAATTTACAAAAAAATAAATGCATTTTCACGAAACATAATGCTAAATCTAGCACTGAAAGTGCTAAAATGGCAACACTGCTGCGTATGCATGCCACACCATTAAAAAAGCTAGACGACTCTGCTGCTGAAAAGTCGATGTAGTATGTTGACTTATTAGACGTGAGACAGTGATTCGGATCCCAACTTTGGTATGTCAAACAAAACGAAATTAAAAAAAAATATTTCTTTGCTGAAGAACCAGGCAAGGCTAGTGAATAGCTCACAGCTTGCAACATATTTTATGGTTCACATGTTCTGATTTCGTCGGTTAATTGCTGTTCTGAAGCCCGTATAGAACATAAGGACATAGTTGGAAATTGTGCTGCATATATCATAGCTAGATGGTGTTCCGGTTACATCGGTTAAACTCGGTTTTGAGATTACATTATTAAACTAAGTATTCTTGACAGCATGAAGGAGGGCTGCGTGATGTTCTCTATGCCAGTCCTGGTCCATGAATGCTGTTTTTTCGGCGGCAAGTTCAAATGAAAGACCATATCGGAATATAGTAAGAAATTTCATTCCTCTCAAACTCGCTGGTTGTAAGCTCCTAGTGAGTTTGCGATTGCCTGAGTTAAACAAGGTGGTCTCTGGTAGTTTTAATAGGAAAGTTAACGTCGTTGGTAATATAAGAATACGTACAATATGAAAGCAGACCGATTGTATTATTTTCATAAGCCGTACATATGTGGCGTGAGGAGGTAGTTTATAATTGTGACTGAAGGACTGCAATGACCAACTAAGTAAGTAAGGAACACTTTGAAATTATGAACTTAAGAAACAATTTGTTCAACTTAATCAGAGAATGGTGCAATATTCCATTATAATATTGTTACGAAAATGAAAAAATTAAGATCTGGTGTTTTGCTTTTACATTGCTTAACATTAAAATTATAAACAAAATCTCCAAAACCAAACCAATGCAGTAAACAAACTTGTTCACAAATTATCGTACTGATTAATATAAGAAAAAACACTAGCACAAAAAAATTTTAAACAAGTAAACAAAAATAAAACAACAACACTACAATAATAAATGTAAACAATGATGTATACATTTATAGAGATTTCGAGAAGTCACGAACATTCGCTTTCAAGAACATTCATCAGACTGTTTACTTTGCAATATAAAAGGCAAAGCAAAGTAGGCGACGGAGTTAGTGAAGTTCAGCCAGTCTTGTGTGAAGACGCGATGCTTTTCAAAAGAGTAATCGTGGTTTGAAGATCCGTTACAAAGATCTGTCGACTAATTTTCCTATAATTGTTATTGTTTATGCAAAGAATACAAATAGACGAATAACAAAGAAAAACAATTGTTTTGTTTATATCAAGTTGTGAATAGTGGCACACAGAATTTTATTAAAACTAAACACAGTTTTTTTTATTTTATTTGCAATCCACGAGCTTATATTTTAAAAGTTTTTAAGAAGATAAAAACGTAACAATATGTTCTTAATTTGAGGCAAATTTAAGCATGAGTCTTATTTTTCTAATTGTTTACTCTTGAAACTCTTTAATAACATTGAAGTCTTATTTAATTTCTAAAACTGGATATTCTTAGAAAGGTTTTTAAAGAAAACGAGCCAGACTGACCAAAAAGGAATAAAATTAAAATCGTCGAGTAAATGAGTAAAACACTAATACCTTGAAATACTGCAGTTGCTAATAAACAGGATGCTACTTTAACAACAACTACCCATTTTTATTTTTTCCTTTTGCTTTATGTCTCAAGCCTTGTTTTTCCGTTACACAAAGGTATATAAAATCTAAACGTTTACACGCATACATACTATATAATGTATTACCAAAGTATACGCAGTTGTTTTCCATTATATTGCAATGAAGATAAGTAAGTATCTGTGTCTATGACTGTAGTTGTTGGCTGCTTTGTGTTTCTGTATTTACTGGCAATTTCTTGTAAAAGACCCTACTTTAGTGTGCCTTTGTTTAAAATAATTTACGAGATTTTTTTATTTATTTTATCATATTCTTGGTTACAGTTTACCTACTCCAAACTATCAAATTCGAGTTCAGAAGATTTTATTTTTTGCAAAACTGTAAGCTCAGGTGCTCTGTTTTTGGAATCTGTAGCAATATTTGTCATAGAAAATTCATTACATGAATATAAAAAATAAGAAACTTCACAAAAGAAACGAAAATTCATGTCTTTTAATTGCATTTCTTTATCAGTTACCTTAGACCTTTTTATAAAATTTTCGTTTCCTTTTTTCATAATTTTTCTTTCATAAGTACTCATCGAGTTGTGGCAATAAAAAGGATTTTGGGTGAGAAAATATTTGCCTTAAAATGATTGAAGTCATTAATCATTATTATGCATAATCAGCACAATTTAAAATGGAATTACAATGAAAGGCTTTTATACTCTCAAATAATTTTTGATTCTTACTCTTATGGCTGGGGTAATAAGTACGTTTTCCTTTATATGACTTCAGCAAAATGTGTTCCTTAGTTTAGCAACGATAGAGTCTGATAAGTGTTCGAAATTAAATGTCACAACAAAATAACACAATCCTGTAAATGTAGTCATTATGCTTGAGATTTTAACATATTGAAGTATTCTACTTGAGGACTGTAGGTGTGAGTGTGTAAAACAATGAGATTGATTTAGATCGACTTGATGAGCACAATGTTACGTTTTTACCTTTTAAAAACGGTTAAAATATGAGTTCGTAGATTGCAAATAAAATTAAAATAAATTTGTGTTTAGTTTTAGTTAAATTCTTTATGGTTTGCACAATTCTAAAAGGTCCGCCAAATAATTTTTTTTTTTTGAAAATGCTTTAAAAAAACTACAGATTATTTTCTCAAATTTCTTTTTTTATTTGAAAGTACAATCCTTCCGGTTAATAATGGAAAATAATTTCATTCAAATGGCTGCCTCGGCTGGCCATGCAGTAGCCTACACGATCGGTCCAATTTTTAAGCACATTATCGATTGTGTGCAGCTGTATTTCACCAATGGCTTCACGAATATTCCATGTCCTTTAAAGCGTCAATTGTCTCTGGCTTGTCGGTGTAACACTTACCACAAATATTAGTCCAACGGTGTCAAATCGCAGCTCCGAGGTGGCCAAACGAAATCAGCTATGCGGCTGATAATACGATCTTCAAAAACATGGTACAAAACATCGAGTGTAGCTTCGGCTGTGTGGCACGTAGCGCCGTCCTGTTGAAACCAAATGTTGCCAATATCCTCCTCTTTTGTTTTTGTTCAGGATCGCCATTTACTATAATGGCCACTCCTTGCTCATTTTCGAAGAAAAATGGCCCAATTATGCCCCTGGACCAAAATCCGCACCAAACGGTGACTCGTTTTGGGCGCGTCGGCTTTTCAATGTATGCGTGCGGGTTTTCTGTGCCCCAAATGCGACAATTTTGCTTGTTTACATACCCGCCAAGATCAAAATGAGCTTCATCTGAAAAGATGATTATTTTGCCAAAATCGGCATATTCTGGTGTAGGCTACTGCATGGCCAGCCGAGGCAGCCATTTGAATGAAATTATTTTCCGTTATTAACCGGAAGGATTGTACTTTCAAATAAAAAAAGAAATTTGAGAAAATTTTCAGTAATTTTTTTTAAAGCATTTTCAAAAAAAAAGTTATTTGGCGGACCCTTTATGTGACACTATCACTGCTTGATGTAAACAACGACAATTGCTTTGTTTGTTATTCCTCTTTGCACTCTTTTGCATAAACACTAACAATTACTAGTCACTTGTTCGACAGATCTTTATAACGCGTATTCATAGAAGACTGACTGAACTTTTTCTGACTCGTTGCCTGCTTTGCGTTGCCATTTATATCGCAGGGTAAACATTCTGATGAAAGCTCTTGACCGCAAATGCTTTCGCGTTTTCGAAATTTCTTTAAATGTAAACCTGTTATTTACATTTATTCTGGTTTTTTGTTGTATTTCTGTTTACATTTATTCTTGCAGTTTTTGTTGTTGTATTTTTGTTTACTTGTTTATCACTTTTTTATACTGCAATTTTGTTGTTATATTTTTGTTTACTTGTTTATCATGCAAACAAGTTCAATGTTTTTGTTTTTATAGCTTTTGTTTATAATTTTAATGCTAAACGATGTAAAAGCAAAACACCATTTTCATTTTCGTAACAATAAGATAAAGTGTTCCCACTATTCTGTACGAAAATCAAAAATATCACCTGTTTTAGAGGTGGCCTGCTAATGGTGCTTTATCGGAGGTACTCTTTTGAGTCGGAAGCAAATTCGAGTAGCCGGCCTAATGTCGCCTAATGAACTCGCAGTAGTCCAGCAGGTAGCGTGTTGTCTTCTTAGACGTGAGGCCTCGTTTCATATCCCAGTTCAGATATCTCCAACAAAACGAAATATGAGAAAATATTTTTTTGGCGACTTCATCTCAGCACATTTCTGGCAAAAACTCTGAGAGTAAATAAAATTGCCATGAAAAGATGCTCGAAATTCAATCATTCGGAGTCGACTTTAAACTGTAGGTCCCGCCACTTTTGGATAAAATTAACACACACACAACATAAGTGATGTGAGAAGCTAGGTCGTAATCCTGACTGAAGGGTTGAGTATATATGTAATGTCGGGTATGTATGTAATGTCGATTAGATTAATAGGCATTTTTGTTATGTTTGCTACTGACTTTTTCCAAGCCAGGCTGCTTGCTGAGCTGGTAGTCTTGACTCTAGGATCTGATCACTCCAAGAACCTCAACCCATGTTTAATGCACTAAACTCTACACAGAGAATTCCAATCTATTCATACATATATGATAGACCGAAGTAGTCTTATAGGTAGCGTGTTGTTGGCTTATTAGCAGTGAACGCGTGAGTTCAAACCTCAGTTCTAATATCTCCCACAAAACAAAATACTGTTACGTTCTTACCTTTTAAAAACGTTTAAAATATGAGTTGGTAGATTGCAAATAATATAAAAAATAAATTTGTGTTTAGTTTTAATTAAATTCTTTATTGTTCGAACAATTCTGTGTGCCACTGTTCACAACTTGATATAAACAACAACAATTGCTCTTCTTTGTTATTCCTCTGTTTATACCCTTCGCGTAAACAATAACAAATACTAGACAATTGTTAGACAGATCTTTGTAACGGAGATCTTCAAACCACGATTACTTGCCGCGTCTTCAGACAAGACTGACTGAACTACACTAACTCAGTCGCCTGCTTTGCCTTTTATATGGTATAGTAAATATAAATAAAGTCTGTTGAATGTTCTTGAAGGCCAATGTTCGTGGCTTCGCCTTCTCGAAATCTCTATAAATGTAAACATCGTTGTTTCATTAATGTTGTTTGTGTATTTTGTTTACGATTATTTTTGTAGTGTTTGTTGTTACATTTTTGATCACTTGTTTACCCTTTTTACCATGATAAATTTCTCAAAAATCTGTCGTTCGAAGTCGACGATAAACTGTAAGGTTCCGCCACTCATGTATAAAATTAACACATGCAACATACATCAGATGAGCGAACAAAAGCGTAGGGTAGCATAGCTAGGAAAGGCAATTTTATCGAAGTTTAAAATTTTTTGTGCATATATTTTTCCATTATGACACCACCATAAAACGATGCATAGAGTTAGCTTTTAAGTCTTGATAAATTACCTTGAAAGTTTAATAAAATTCTGTGATTGATTTGATATCAAGGAACGATAGATCCGAGACAGCATTTACAAATTAAGAACAAAATTAGAGAAGTGTGCGTCGAGCTTAAGACGTACATTGTTTTCTTCTACGACAGAAGTCATAAGCAGATAAGTGAAGACTCTTTTTGCCACGTTAATGACCCATGAGCGTAAATACAATGACAAAGCTTTCTCTATAATCCAGTTTAAATACGGTTTCTTGTCAATTTACGCCAATTGTCTCTTGCAATGGTTGAAAATTCTTCCTCAACCAAGTATTTGTAAGAGTCCATTCAAATGAAGCACCTTACAGAAGAGGCATATCTATTCTGATACAGGGAAAGATACTCGATGGATGTGTACCCAGCCTAGTCAGTCCATCAGCTACAAATTTACGCGGGAGATGCTAGCGATATTGCCAGAAAGAATTTGAGGAGTTGAAGAGTTCGAATTTCTTAATTGTAGATGATAGTTTGGAAAAGAAGCCTATTCCCTCGAATTGATTTGCCTAATAAAAGCCCTAGCTTTGCACAGACGTACTTGAAGACAATTTATTATTATTATATTTTATATATATTATATATATTATTATTATTATTACCTTATGATGCCTATTTGGTTTACAAAAGTATGTTTTCCGCACAATTCTTACAATAATTTTATTAATCCCATCTCAAATTGTTATTGAGTGGTAGTAGACGAATATTTTGTCTTAACTTTAATATTTGAATTCCCAAACATTTTTAAATTTTCATTTTAACAGTTTATTGAACCAAATCAATAAAGGCTTAATCCCTCTCGTCTTAAATTAAGAGAATTTTTCAATATTTCTCTACATTCTGGCATTTGTGGCATGTAAAATTGCTTTGCTGGAGTAGAGGAAAATATGTAGATTGTAATGTCAAGGCAAAATATTGGTATTGAAAACCAAAATTGGTGTCGAAAATATTGGCTGTTTGACAAAGATTAGAACGGAATGAGTTTTAAGAAAATTAATTTCTTTTATCAACTGGTATTCCATTTTTATACAAAAAAATATAAGAAAACGTCGAAAGAATTTTAATTTAATGTTAGTATGTTAAGTTGCACAGCCCAGACACAACAAAAAAATGAAGAAGGAGTTGGAGAATAAATTGGTGGCACAAGTTTTACGATCAATTTCATTAATAGAGTAAATTAAGAGTCTGATGATAGAATAAATTCAGAGCAGCAGGTTTCACAATTCTGTAAAGATGCCTGCCATAGATTGAGCTTGTAAATGAATTAAACGAGAATTTTGACTTCAGCTTTTTAAACGTTTAAAAAGGAAATAAATTTTAAGATTTAAAAGAAAATAAGTAAGTATCTGCAGGGAAATTAAACCAAAATCAACAAGTAAATAAAATCATTTACCGATACTGATACTGATACTGTTACGTTTTTACCTTTTAAAAACGTTTAAAATATGAGCTCTTAGATTGAAAAGAAAATACAAAACAAATTTGTGTTTAGTTTTAATTAAAATTCTTTATTATTCGGACAATTATGTATGCCACTGTTCACAACAACAATTGCGTTGTTTGTTATTCCTCTGTTTACACCATAAACAATAGCAATTACTAGACAATTGTTCGACAGATCTTTGTAACGGAGATCTTCCAACCGCGATTACTCTCTTCAAACATCCCGCGACTTTACACAAGACTGGCTGAACTTTTACGCACTCGGTCGACTACTTTGCCTTGCCTTTTATATGGCAGAGCAAACAGTCTGATGAATGTTCTTGAAGGCGAATGTTGGGTTGTAATGACCAATTATGTATGTATTTTGTTTACATTTATTCTTGTAGAGTTTGTTGTTGTACTTTTATTTACTTGTTTACCTTTTTTTGCTGGTTTTTATTTTATATTACGAAGTGCGATAATTTGTAAACAAGTTCATTGTTTTGTTTTTGTAACTTTTGCTTATAATTCTAATATTAAACGATGTAAAACCAAAACACCTGTATCTAGATTTTTCATTTTCGTGACAATACATATGGCTTATAATGACGCCATTAGAAGCGAAAATTTGATAGAGAATAGCTGAGTTTGATGAGCAATTATAGTTGCAAGTAGTTATAATTAATTAGGTAGTTAGATTGGAGTGATAGCTTTGATATCAGAACTCACTTGAGCATTAAGAGCGCCCCGTTGTAATACCAAAAGAAAGCGCAGGCCCTGCACTGACCGAATTCCTCCAAGAAGAATTTGGTCACCGCAGGGACTACACAGTTAATTGTAATTGGTATCTAGATTTCAATGTCTATTTCCACTTTCCGTTTCACAATGAAATCCATTACAGGGAACTTCTAGCAATTATGGAATGAATAAAATGATCTCGAAACAACTGCAGGCTTTCGGTAGGGCCAGGTAGTGGATGGAATAGTGGCATAAAAACTAATTTCACTATTCATATCGGTGTGTTTTGATATCACATGAAGTGATGTCCCACAGCTAACGGACATGTTCTGTTTAACCAATTCTGATAATCAGAATCGAGTGTTCGCTTTAAAGCAAAAACCTTTCAATGAAGAGAGATACCATCTTTTGATGTATTTCTTGATCGATTTGATGTCAATATAAGATAGCTGCGGTACACTATTGGGAAAGGGTGAGCAAAAAAGTTAGCATTTCTCTTCGACCGATTAACGACCTGTGCAGAAGTCATAAATAAACTAAAGCCATGTCTCTCCATATACTTAGCTACTACTAATCAGTGAGTAAAAATAAAAGATGGCAATGCCTTCAAAGTGTAATTTAAAAAGTTTATTGTAACACCTTAGTCTAGTAAGTAAGTGTGTTGGCTTATTTGACGTGATGCATCGGTTCAAACGCCAGGTCAGACATCGTCAACCAAACGAAATATGAAGAAAGAAATATTTCTTCGGCAACTTCCTCTCAGCACATTCATTTTACATTCCATGAAAAAGTTTCTTAAAAATCTGCCGATTTTAAACTGTAGGTCCCGCCACTCATATATAAGATTAACACACACAACATACGTGGTATGAGATGTTATGTCGTAACCCTGACTGAAAGGCTGTAATGACCGATTATGTATGTATGTATGCCCTTTAACGTTTGCTTTATTCTAAAGACTTTATTATTCAGTGCCCTTGAACACATCTTTATTATTGAATATCTTTTTATTGTTTCTTGCATCCAAATGGCTCAGCATACTATTTTCTTCATGCTTTGAGTTTCATTAAGTTCTTAGGTTAAGTTAGCGAGTAGCTTACCCTTCACTCAGTGGCTCATATGGCCCATTGAGTTACACAGTAGGAGTAACCCCCTCTGTTATGATCCACTAGCAATGGGCTTAAACTATCCCGAGCCACTTCCCTTAGTGGCACGTTCGCCTAGATTTTCAAGTGATCTGTCACCCAGAAACCGATGACAGCTTTTTCGAAGTTCAGGACACTGACATAAAAGTTGTTCTACCGATTCCGTTTCTTGCACATACTGGCAGCTTCTGCAGTAATTCTGGTTGGGAGGTTCGAGCTTGTGAGCGAAAAAAAAACTGCTGGACACATACATACATACTTAATTGGTCATTACAAACTTTCAGACAGGATTACGACCTAGCTATCACACCACTTATGTTGTGTGTATTAATTTTATACATGAGTGGCGGGACCTACAGTTTAAAGTCGACTCCGAACGACAGATTTTTGAGAAACTTTTTCATGGTAATTTTATTTACTCTTAGAGTTTCTGCCTGAGGTTTGAACCCTAACCTTAATCTAATAAGCCAACAGACTACCTACCAGACTTCGGCGGCTTCTGGACACAGCAGTTTTGAAATCCGGCATCCAGATATGTTTCACTGTCTATAGTTTGTTGAATTCCTTGCTGATTTTACCAATTTAAAAGTATTCTTGTAGGGGTACATATATTCCATTTATCGTTTCCTCGTGAGAAATCTTCGATCCCTTCTGTACCAGTTCGTCCGTCTTTGTGGTTCCCCTCTATGCAATACACTACATTACATTAAGTTCTTAAGTTCCATAAGAATGTGGTTGAGTGCTTCAGAAAATATTTGAGCATCATTGCTATAATGCATAGAATTTTAACGATATTTGTTTCTGTTTAAGAAATATAACAACAAATGTAGAAAGTAATTTGTATGAAAATATCTTTTTGAGCCAATGAAGGAATGAATGGATGAGTAAATAATTTCAAGAATAAATGGAAATATTTAACTTTATTACTTTAATTTATTAAACAAATGCATACTTTTAATGCTATTTACATGCACACATCCAGATATTAACATTTTTGTTATGGCTGGCAAGTGGTAATTCTAATTTAATTTTTTCTTCATTCCCTACGCTCTTTATAAATTCTTATTAAATTCAAGATCATGTTGGGAAAGCTTTTAAGCCATTTGTTTCTAATTATTTAACCTCGACTGAATGCCAATGATAATGCAAATTACAAATATTGTATTTACTCATGTATTCATATGTACAACAACTTAAAATCAAACTTGACGTTATCCATGTGTGTACACAAGCATGCATGCTGATATGTACATGTGCTTACATATGTGCATAACTGTATTTGTTTGTTTCATTCGAGCAAGAAAGTAAAATGGAGTAACAAACGCAATTTAAATATCCGCACTTACACATATAAATGCACATATCATATACAAGGTTACATACATGCATACAAAATTATTCCCATACATTGTCAATGTATGTTATGGCAACTACAAGAAGTGCATACATGTACAATAAATGAAGAATGTAGAATTACATATGATACACCAGATGCATACTGAAAGTGTGTGTGCATGTGTGCTTAACTGAGAGCAACATATATACAGTGAACTCACGAAAACGTGAACACTCGAAAGTGTGAACGTCTCAGAAACGTGAACAAATTTATTTTTCCACAGAGTATTCTAAAACGTGAACAAAATCTGAAAGCTCTAAAACGTGAACACTTTTTTCATTTTTTTAATCTGTTTTTAAATTGGGAAATTCCCGAACTACAGTTTATTCGTTTGTTTACTTATGTTTGAACTTCTTTTTCATTGTACTCTATAAATTGGATATTGTTGAGTTATTGCAAAAGGGTTATAGGGTTAGTGGATTGGCAAGAAAATATGGAGTTGCAAAGCAACCGTTTCTTCCATTAAAAAAAAACGGGAAATTAATAATCGTGTATGGCACTGAAAAGTGTAAAACATTACGTGCATCTGAATTTCCAGGAATGGAAAAAGTCTTAATAAGTGGTTCCTTCACATGCGAACCAAAAAATGCCGGTAAGTGGACTGATGTTAAAAGCCAAAGCTTTAGAAATTCACGATCAAATTAAAGAAACTTATTGTGGTTTTAACGCCAGTGACGAATGGCTTCATAAATTTAATCAAAGGTTTGCTGTTCGGCTTCTTAAAATTTCCAGAGAAAAGCTTTCTGCGCAGCCGCAACTTGTTGACCCATTTAAGGAAAAGTTAAAAGTAAAAATGGAAGAACTCTCTCTTTGTGAAGGTCAGCTTTATAATGCTGATGAATGCGGGCTATATTTGGAGCAGTTGCTAGATAAAACATATGTGTCATCATTGGAGAAAAGTGCTCCAGGTGCAAGGATCGAGAAAAAACGATTAACTTTCATGGGCTGGTCAAATGCGTCGTGGACTCACAAACTTAATCTACTGGTATCTGGAAAATCTAAAAACCCACAAAGTTTCAAAAACTTTACTTGTCCAGTGAATTACAAATTCTCCAAGTCAGTATGGATGACATGTAACATTTTTTATGACTGGTTTCATCAATGTTTTGTTAAAGAGGTGGATTTCAATTGACAAATTTGAAACTGAAAACTTAATTTTTGCCTTTAGGTTACTGAGTTCTTGACTAATTAATAAAAAAAATTTATTTAAAATAGTGTTTAGCATTTTTACTTATTAAAATATAAATTTTCATATTAAATAGGGTCATTTTTTGTTTTAAATTTAGGTACTCGATAACGTGAACAAACTCGAAAATGTGAACTGCCTTGGCAAAAATTAGTTCACGTTATCGCGAGTTCACTGTAATTTCAGCTGAGTATATCGGAATGCGTAAGCAATGTATTTAAGTACTTAAATGCCATACACACAGTATAAACACTGATGCAACATGCATGTGCAAGTATGTAGATTGTACAACTACTGTTTATATTATTGTTGGCGTAGAGATATAAAATATTTCTTTTATGAAAGCATAGCAAATGGTTATTATTTTACTTTACTCTACCTTTTTTATCTCAGAAAGAAGGAGCTCCCTCTCTCTCTCAATTTATTTATTTATTCAATTACTTCTTGCCTAAAAAGTTTTTGAAACTAGGGTGACATTTAAAATATCAAAGTAGAGTAATAGGGTAACACACAAAAATATTTTGACTCATGCCAAGCAATTTTTACGGATGTTTTAGGCATGAAACGTGCGGCAGCGAAGATTGTTCCAAAATTACTAAATTTTGAACAAAAACAACGTCGCATGGACATCGCTCAGGAGATGTTGGCGACGTTCAACGACGATCCAGATTTGCTTAAAAAGGTCATAACTGGTGACGATGTCCTTGCGCATTTAATTTCATTTTTTACAAAAAAAACTTAATACAGTTTATTTGATCCATTTTTTCGAGCACACGTAACTCACGGAATTTGAAAATAAGGGTTATTTTTTGATCACACCTCGTAAGTGGTGTAAATAGTAAGAAGATCAGATGAAGTGAAATATTTCTTGCACCGTCTTAAGAAGTCAAGGCACTGAAAAATATGTCGGTTCCAGTGAACATTACATTGAATTTTTATGATTAGAACATCAAGAGCTTCTGACTCCTTAATATTTATGCCACCCATGATTCGACTTTAATATTGTATCTGATTTGATTAAAATGTTTAATTCTAATGTATATATACATATATGTATATAACTATGTACTTATATGTTTTAACCCTTTTTTTTGAACTAAAATATGTACATTGACTTAACTTTATATGTTTCACTCCAATTTTTTTTTAACTTTCAATTTATGTTTTTTTTGTTACGAATTTTTTTAAGATTTCCAAGAACGGCTTTGACGATTTTGATGCTTAATTAATATGGCAGCTATGATCCTATACCATAATTTTATCGAAGGCATGAGTTTTTATAAATAAAATAGACCAGCATTGTACATTACAACTCTTTACCTTCGATTACACCTAACTTCTCACATCACCTTATTTGTGTTAGTTAACTTTATCCATGAGAGCCGTAATTTAGAGTTTATTTACTGCGAACTAATAGTTTTCGAAGTTAAATTTTCCTCCAAATTCTTTGAAAAGGTACATCGATGGCTCGAAGTTTGATATGAAAATGGGTTCTGATGGGAAATGGGTTCTGGTACCATATACACAACTTAGATATCATACACTAAGGCGAAGGTTATGACTATAACCGTAGCATTTAAATGCCTTCTCCGTGTCAGCGTATTTCCTAGGAATATTCTGATCTCGTTGTAGTGTTGGATTACAAGACATGAGGCCATGGTTCAAATCCCAGGTTAGACATCTTCAACAAAATGAAATATGAAACAATATTTCCTTCCTCTCGCTAGATTTCTAATAAAAACTCTGCGAGTAAATAAAATTGACATGAAAAATTTGCAGTTTAAAAAAATTTTATTTTCTAAATTCTAATGTAAAATTATTACAATTTACATGCATATATTTTCGTTCTTGTTTTTACAAATTATTATTTCGATACTATTTGCTTTTACCACTTTTAATTACTTGTCTTATATATATTTCATTCTTTGTAATAATATATTATATAATCACATACTGTAATTTAAAAGATTAATTTCTTGTTGTATAATAAATAAAATAAATAAATAAAATAGATAAAATAAATAAAATAAATAAAATAAAATAAATAAATAAATAAATTTATGGCATCGCATAGGAAAAATTTTCCCAAAAATCTGTCGTACGAAATTGACTTTAAACTGAGGGTCCCACTATTCATGTATAAAATGAACACATAAAGTAAAGTCCCTTTTGAACGTCATTTCAATGTCCAACATTATCCACAAATGTCATCTATTTATCCGTATAATAATCGCTGGGCATAGGGACAAATTAACCACAATGAGTATCAGACTGTGACTACTGGGTTGAGTTGAGTTGAGGAAGAACGAAGCTGCATATTTTCTTTTCTCAACTGGACATTCGTAAGGACATTGTCCTTACGATACATTGTCCTTACGATACATTGTCTACTGAGAAATCATGCCTCCAAAAAGACGTCTAACGTCTGTAACGAAACTATCTTAAACTAATTTATTTTTATGATCTTTAGGAGGGTATCCCTATAATGTATTCTCCAAGCTTATTGTCATGACGAACTTAAGAATGCTGCTCGGCATCAACAACATCCAGGTTCTGCCTTCTGGTATGCTTTAATACCCAAATGTTCCAAGAATATGTTTTACTGATTCATCGTCTCCCAACTATTGGAAACTAGATTGATGTAACCATAAATTTTACTGTAGTCTAGTTGGTAGCGTGTTGGATTTTTTGACGTGAGGCCACGTTTCAAACTCCAGGCCAGACATCTGCAACAAAACGAACGACAAAACGGCGACTTCCGCTTGGCAGATTTCTGGCAAATAATCTTAGAGTAAATAAACTCCTCATGAAAATTTTCTCAAAAATTTGTCGTTCAGAGTCGATTTTAAACTGTAGGTCTCGCCACTTATGGATAAAATTAACACGCAATTAAGTGGTGTGAGAAGTTAGGTCAGGATTACCTGACTGAAGGTATGTAATGAACAATTATGTTATTTATTTCTTTATTTATTTATTTATTTCAAGTCTATGGAAAATCCTTACAGACTAAAACATTTTATATTTCAATACAAAATTATTATTATTATAATTTCAATACAAAAAATAAGTTGAAAAAGAGACAACATTCAAATTATTAATTAAATGAGTTTAATTGTAAAATTATATCTTTTTAATGTATTCCAAATTTTTATTAAAATCTATTTGAAGGTACATATTCTTAAAATCATTACAGATTCTACAAAATGGATCGAAGTTCACACAGTTAGTTGTGTAATATTTTATATTTAAGAAATTATTGTATCTTGTTGGACGAACAGGTACTTTTATAGAAAGTTTTTCTAGAAGAAATTGAGAGTTGATAACACCCTTAATCAGCTTCAGGAGAAAGACAACATTTAGCATTTTACGACGGCTTTTGAAAGATGGTAATTTAATGAATGCTAGGCGTTTTTCATAAGATGGTAACCTTTTATTAGGATCCCATCCATTCCCTTAACTACGAAGAAAAAATAATAAGAACTGTATTTAAACAGATTCGATTTTGTCAGAGGGTACAACGTATTGAGGGTCACATGTTACAGATCCATATTCAAGAATTGGGCGAACCAGTGTGATAAACAGTTGTTTGGTAACATAAGGGTCAGAAAACTCTTTAGCCCATCGTTTGATAAATCCCAGGGTACATGTAGCTTTGCTAACAGTTGATGTAATATGATTTCTGAAGTCTAATTTACAGTCGAAGATTATCCCTAAACCGTTAAAGGAATTAACTAGTTCAAGAACAGCACAATTCATTGTATAAAATCCATTGATCTAGTGAAGCACATATATTTACATTTTTTAACATTCAGCTCCATTAAAATAGTATTACACCAAGTGGTTAAGTAGTTAATATCCTCTTGTAAAAATACTTGGTTCTTCAATGTCATTAAATGATAAAAATATTTTAACATCGTCTGCATACATTAATGTGTTTGAAATTTTGATAACAGAAGGAATATCATTTATAAAAAGAATAAATAGGAGCGTCCCAAGATGACTAGTTAGATTGCGTATTCCGGAATTTAACGCACTGCTTACTGTTTACTAAATACGATTTAATCCAATACAATAATGATGAACTAAAACCAAGTTGATTATGAACGAGTAAGTTATGATTTACTTTATCAAAAGCCTTACTGAAATCGATATAAATGACGTCAGTTTGTTTGCATACAATAAATCCATCATTTACCAAAGTTGTAAATTCAAGAAGATTTGTGACTGTTGATCGATACTTACAGAATCCATGCTGGCATGCAGATAAAATAGAGGATGCTTGAAATGACAGTATTTCACATAAGAGTTTTTCAAATAATTTCGGTATAATGTTGAGTTTAGCAATATTAACAATATTTGTTGAATAAGTAGGTTAATGGAGTACTCAATAATTGAGAATGGTGTTTTAAAATACTGCTAGGAAACCATTAAGGACCGGCAACATGCGAAGATTTTGATTTTTGAATATACTTAGATCAATAAAAGGTATATCAAAGGTCTTTACTTCGGGAATATATTTTTGATTATTGGCGTTAAATGTAGATGATGACTAGTTGGAAGCAAAAAATTCGGCAAACAAGTCATTTATAACCTTATTATCTGAAGATTCATGTTATGTAATCGACTTTATAATGGCTTGTTTCCACATACTAGCGTTTGAGGTTGTAGTTCTTATTATTTAAATTATTAGAATTCGCTGGTGGAGTATTATGTATAAATGTGTTATATTCCAAACTCCAAGTTAGTTTTGAAAATTCAAAATATTTCTTCACAATACTTTTTCAAACTTAAACATCTTCTTAACGTTTTTCCTGTGGCACATTTAATTTTCCTTTCTCTGCATATAATGCGCAGTCATAATAGATGTGAAAATTTAAAACAAAAGTGTTTGTTTTTCCAAAAACAAATTAAATTTTTAAAATAAAAATAAAAATAAAACAAAAGTAAATGTGGGTAAAAACACATCTTGAATGGTTTTAATAATACTTTTAAACAGCATAAGCTTCTAAAGATTAAGTGGGCTTACTCGGGAATATAACACAGGTAAGTGGTAAGTAAAAAAAACAATAACAAAAGAGTGCTTAAATTTGAGAACATTTTTCAAGTGAAAAGTATTATGAACGATTAACTTTAGAAAGGCAAGATAAAATAAAAAAAAAACAAAACAAATAAAACAAAGGAATTTAAATAATGCCTGCAAATTAGTGTTTTAAAATCCATAATAATACGAATTTCATTTAAATATTAATGTTTAAAAGATCTATATCTATATCTATGAATTATTGAATGAATAATTGTTACAAAAAGGTTTCTTTCATTAGACATCATTTTTCTTTTTTTGAATCAATTGTTAACAATTTCATGTTTTCATTGTTTGCCATTTTATTTATCTTCGAATATTTTATAAAGGTTTGTAAAAACAATATGTGATAAAATTCTTACAGATCTACAGATCTCAACAATATTACGTTACGTTTTTACCTTTTAAAAATGTTTAAAATATAAGCTCGTAGAATGCAAATAAAATAAAAAGAAATTTATATTTAGTTTTAATTAAAGTGGTTTATTATTCGCACAATTCTGTATGCCACTGTTCACAACTTTAAGTAAACAACAACAATTGACTCTTTTTGTTATTCCTCTGTTTATACCCTTTGCATAAACAATAACAATTACTAGACGATTATTCGACAGGTGTTTGTAATGGAGATGTTCACACCACGATTACTTTCTTCAAACGCACCATGTCTTCACACAAGACTGACTGAACTTCACTAACCCAGTCGCCTCTTTGCCTTGCCTTTTATATGGCAAAGTAAACAGTCTGATAAATGTTCTTGAAGGGGATCAAAATTAAACAGTAGTTCCAGTCACTGAGTAGATTTAAGTACAGAAGAAAGTCAGTCCTCCACTTGTCCATACGTGTCCAGCAGAGTCTGGAAACATTGCACGCACCTTCCTACTGTCAACGAATTTGAGCCGCCCCGTAAAATGAGTAGAAAATATCCATATTAACCGTTACAATCGCAGATTGCCCACTCCGTGCCGTCTCTGGCCAGCTCATCAGCAATTTCCAAGTATATCCTTGAGTCACGTAACCCACATAAGATTTACATACCTTAGAATGACCAGAAATTTATCTTAGAAATTCTCGGCAGTAATGGATAAGGACGGATGTTGAAACTATATTCATTAGGTATTTAATTGCAGCCTGGCTATCCGAGAAAATCAAGAGATTTTAAGGGAAAATCCTACTATTCAACAAGCATTGATAAAGCATTGAAAATTAACTGCGAGTACTGTATTAATTTATTGCAGCGTTTAACAGGTTATCAAGAAAAAAGGCTGCACTTGAAAAAAGGAAATAATTCCATTAAGTCAGTGCTTTATTATACTCACTTACGTTGTGACGAGGATCAAAATCATTGAAATAATGTATGATTTGCTTCACTCGTGTTATATTTTAATTCAAAATTTAAGAAAAAATATTTCATTGGAAAGAGAGATGTGAACAAATTGCTACTCATGTACCAACAGGGTATCGAAGGTATAGAATATCACAGGAATGATATTTTTGCTTGTTAGGCTGAATATTTTTTTTTAATGTTCAGAGTCACTATTTAGCAGTTAACAGCTGTGGCACCAAATAATTTGTATAGTTTGCAGAACTTTAGAAATGTTGGACTTCTCATGTATTTCCCTAAGCACTTTGCCAATAATAGAAACAAAAAGTTTAAAACAAAAAAAAAACAAAAATAAATAAATATGAAAAGAAAAATACATTTTTATTATGTTCAATTTAAAACAAATGTCAAGCAGTTCTGCTCTTTTTATTTATTTTTTAAACATGAAGTTTCTTTAGAAATAATTTGCATAAAATTTACTACCTTTTATTGATTATTTTGTTTTTCTTTTCTTTTGTGACTTTTGCCCTTAAAAGTCAGTTTAAGATGTTGAATTGAAATAAAATCATTATTGCTTTTTTTTTGTGTGTTTAAAGTTCCATAAACACGGCCTTTCGCAAACCATAGAACTAGCCTAGCCAGTGAGGAATTAGATAAGGTTTTCTTATTCATACATTTGTCAGCATTGTTAACAAACTCCACTAAGCTGAACGGAGCTGTTGGCAGTGGATTTTTTTCGGAATCGACTGTAATAGACCAGTCTATAAGACAGCCAGACCACTGGGGCGTCTTTCAGGCGGAACTGGCGTCACTTTCTGATAGCTAGACGGCTATCAGGGCTCTAAGTTCCAACGTGATGAACTCCAAGACGGTGCACGGCTGTCGCAGATATCTCGACGAGATAGCGGAACGATATGATATCCATATCGTATGGGCACCGGGGCACAGTGGTATTCCAGGTAACTGCAGAGCTGAGGAACTTGCCAGGCAGAGCACGACCATCGAACTCTTCGATAAATTCTCGAATCTGGGCATCCCTATGAGGACCTGCAGGCTCATAATTGATAATACGATCGTCGATTCCGTTAACGAAAGTTTACCTCGGACACGTGTAGAACGGATCGTAAAATCTGGTCAAGGCTAGATGAGGGGCGCACAATTAGTCTACTTAAACTCAAAAGAGGAGCGTTCAGTGTGGAAAGAAGTACTTGAATGCTTACTACATGGATTATCTGGAGGAACTATCAGGGATTGACATTGGCAGCTTAAATCGCTTCATCAGAAGCTCGGAGTTATTCCGAGAATAGGGATAGCGGATAACTGTGGTAACTCAATGGGCCTAATGCGGCCTAAGAGTGTCCATCCAATTTTCTTGAATGGGCAGCCAGCTCTACCAACCTACCTAACAAATTCCAGCCAGGATTTATGAACTTCGAGTAAAATAGCTCCAGTGATATAACATAGAGAAATTTGATAGGGCGGAAGTGTTCTAGGCTTAAGAGGACATAACAAAATCAAATGATACAGTGTCATTATAAACTTTAGAATATTTTTTACAATTCTGTAATCAAATGCTTTAAATTTGGTCCATTATGGGATACAGAAGGCATTTATATTTTAAATAACAATTAATAAAGTGATATAGGGGTTAAAGAGCTACCCAACTAACTCGGATTCAATCCCGGGAAAAAAGTTTTAATCGTGATTTTTGTTTCAATAAAGAAAAGCGAAAAATATCGGGTTGTTGCCCCTTTACGTATAAAGTAGAATATGACTATTATCACTACACTCTAATATATGTCCACAGTGAGGATTGTTTCTAGGTACTAACAGATGGACCTATTATTACATGAACTTTTTACAATAGAAAACCATTAAACCAATTAAAATGAGTAGGAGTCTAGTAGGTGGTGTGCTGGCTTATTAACGTGAGGCCACGGTTTAAACCCCAGGTCAAACATCCTCTAGGAAGATTTCTGGCAAAAACTCTGAGAGCAATTAAAATTGCAATGACAAGTTTCTCAAAAATCTGTCGTTCGGATTCGACTTTAAACTGTAGGTCCCGCCACTCATGTATAAAAAAACACGCACAAATAAGTGGTGTGCGAAGCCAGGTCGTAATACTGACTGAGACTGACTGGGTTGTAATGACCAATTATGTATGTATGTATGTAAGTAAGATACTTTGTGGATATAGTGAATAAGATTTTCCTGAAATATCTCGCACAGTAGCTAAATCTGAATTAATTATTATTCGTCAACCAGTTTGGAACCTATAGCACCAAAAATAATTTATTGCATAAGCAAAGAGGGTTTATACATAATACTAGCAATTCAAACTAAATTTCTCTTCAATTCCATTTAAAAGAAACACTTGCAAACAGTAAGTATAAGGGGATACTGCTCTCGGAACTAAATTTTGTACTATTTTTAGGTCCCCTGGTTATATTTGAGTGGCACATAATAATTTAAATTTTTAGGAAAATTTAAATATGCTTTCTATACATGGTTAGAAATCCACCTAATATTCTATACTTAAGCTTTTATGTGAAAATCTACATTTACAAAACGTATGTAAATGAATTTTACATGCAAATATATTTTGTACTCGTTTAACACAAGCAAAAGGAAAGTATTAAGTTTTAGTTTCAATTTTTTTCTTCACCTTTTATGGTCGTACTAAAATGTAGTTTGTCTTCTATTCCTGTAGTGAAATTTTATGCTCTAGCAAAACCCCAGATATTTAGAGCGATAAAAATACATTGAACAGTGATAAGTAAACTTTCCAAACTGAAAATTACTTGTAAATATGTTTTAAAAAAATCTTCCACTTCTTTAGCTTTCACCGTCTGCCATGGAAAATATTTCATTTAAATTATTCTTACATTCCGTGTCGAGTTACTTCGGTTTTAAATATTTGATTAAAAGTAAAATTCTCTAAATTTTTAACACAACGAAATAAATTATTTTCTACGTTGACTTTTCTCTCATTTTACAACGTCTCGGAATTCTTTGCATCAGAAGTTTGTTCCGTAATTTCAATCATTTGCGGGTTTAACACACAAGTGTTGTTAAGCGTGTATTTAAAATCGTAATTTTGTATTGTGGCTGACTGAAGACAACTTTGGATCATTAGAGGATGGCATAGTTCATGACTTCTAATTCCTTAAACAGACGAATGTATAACGCTTTAGAAAGTAAAGTTTTAAATTGACTTTAATTGCTAACAAATTTCAAAGATACCATTAATCTATTTCAATAGGTATTACGTTTGCAAGTATGGAAATTATAAATGAATAGAAAACAGTTCATACTTTTTGTAAGTACAGCATATTGTTTATTAAGTATGATACTATTACGAAAACGATAAACAAAATCTACAAAAACAATGAAATTGTTTACATGATAAACAAGTAAACAAAATTATGCCAACAACATCAGTATAAAAAGGAGATGAACGAGTAAACAAAAATGTAGCAACAAACAATGTAAACAAAATACACAAACAACAATGAAACAACGATGTTTACATTTATGGAGATCTCGAGAAGGCCAAACCACGAACATTCGACTTTAAGATCATAAAGCTGGATTCACCCATAGTTTCGGAACAAAATTCTTGTTCCGGAACAAATTCAGTTTTTTGAGAGTTTGTTCCGAAACGATCACGATGAGTGTGATCATATCTTTTATTGTGTTACAAAGAAATTGTAAATTAAAACAAATCTGAAATTGTTGAAGTGAAAAAAATTGATAATAATGGATATTATACATACATAAATAGATACATACAAATCAACTTCAACTTTACTTAAAAAATTAAAGTAGCTGGCAGCACAGTTCGATTGTTTCGGAACAATAATTGAAATTAAACCAATTCGAGCTGAAAATGTTCCGAAGCAAGTTTACTCTCTTTCGCTCTCTCTCTCAAAAAGAGAAAGGTCAAACTACATATAAAAAAATTGTTTCGGAACAAAAATTTTGTTCGTGATCGTTTCAGACAAGTATTTCTTCGGCGACTTCCTCTCAGCAGATTTCTGGCAAGAACTCTGAGAGTAAATAAAAATTAGCATGAAGAGTTTCTCGCAAAATTTTTCGTTCAGAGTCGACATTAAACTGTAGGTTCCGCCACTTATAGATAAAGTTAACAAAGTAATCCTGGCTGAAGGGTTGTATGTATGTGTGATACGTTAGATATTTGTCGTATAATTCCACGTTAAGTGAGTATTTGCGCTCTATATCCATAACAGTCCTATGCAATTGGTTAAAGGTGATACGTAAGACATCCTGTCGGATAATTCCGTGTTAATCTAATATCCGTCAAGTATTGCAATTAATATGGTTAGCGCTGGACGATATACACCGATGTTTTAAAAACATTCGATGTGACTTGTTCGATGTTTTCCTTATTGATCAACAAAGCATCAATGTTTATATTCGATGCATTAAAGTTAAAATCTTTAAACAAATGCTTATGTCTAGTCTTCCAACAGAGACTTCCGAACTTTCAAAGTTATTAATGTCTATCTTGTTGAAGTAAATTCTGTTAAATTGTTGTCATTTCTGCAGCCTGTTTTGCCACATCACCATGGAGGGTAAGAACATTCAACAACACGTACTAGTAACACAATTGTTTTATTAAAAAGGGCTTTCTGCTTGGAAAACTCACGTTATGCTCGAAATGTGTTAGATAAATTCGAATGCACTGGTTCAGTAAACGTTCGACCAACATCCGTTCGTTGACGAAACGCAAGAGCTAGAGAAAGCATCATAGCAAACCGTGAGAATGTGCAGAAGATACCCAAACTGTCAATCTCGCGTCGTTCTCAAGAACTCGACCTTTCGTAGACCACAGCTTGACGAATTTTACGTAGTGATTTGGGCCTGCATCTGAACAAAATTTAAATTGCCCAGATGCTGAAGATAGTGTTCGCTAAATGGGTTTTGGAGCAATTGGCAATTGATCCCAACTTTCATTAAAAAATTATTTTCATGTCCATTTCAGGATGAATACGTATGCGAGTTTTGGACGATACCCACCACATCTAAAAGTATTCATGTATGTATTCTCAAAAATTTACTGTTTCAAGTGGATTTTAAGCTGGAAGTTTTCTCAATTCATATTTCTTTTAGAACGACATGATGAATGGATGCGAATTTTGGACGATACCAACTCAAATCCAAAAGCATCCAATGTATTATGAAAATGTTACTGTTTGGTGTGGATTTTGGATTGGCGATTTCCGCAGTTCATATTTCTTTGAGAACGACATTTTCCAGGCTATCACTGTCAACTGAGTGCAGTATAGGTCTATGAATACCAACTCCTTTTTGAACTGTATTGGATGATCTGAACTACGACATATATGGTTCAAAACATCGTCTTTATGTATCACACAGCTCATGCCACATTGGATATTCTATATGAGCGATTTGAGGACATTGTCATCTCACGTGAAAGTGTTGTGAACTGATATAGCCGATTTTACACCGTTTGACTTTATTTTCGCGAGGTTTTGTAAAGCAGCAGATGTAAGCGAGCAAGCCACAAACTACAGCGATCCTCAAGGGCAACATAAATCATGGTATGTGGTGCGTTGAACCCATAGAAGCCGCGGCAGATATTTGTTCGATGTTATGTTCTATAAATAATGTATATGCAATCCAAATAATTAAATGTTAGTTTTATCACTACAGTCCGTACTTAAGTGATTGTGAAGCGCTGACACCACAAAGACCTCCAAGACAGACGACATTATGCTGTCATAAGTAGTGTAGCTTTTCATGGAATGTAGTGGATGTGAAAGGGTTCAGTGGCTCCAGAGTGAATTCAAGTCGTTATGACCTAAACAGTACTTTTAGAAATCTGTTGTATGGAGGAAAGAGTCAAACTATTACCACTTAAACTCAAGTACTTGCATATTTTTAATTTGGTCACAAACGAAGGTGGTATGGGATAGAGGTACATATCATTAATCGTTGTTTCTCAGTTTCTCCTTTTTATTAAACAGACATCAATTTCCACTTAAGTTTGCAACATATAGTCTCTAAAAGATATGCAATTAACAATGAAAACATGATTATGATATTACATGAACACAATCCAGTAGTTGTTCGTATAATTAATGTTAGGACTTGTTTGCCAGACAAATTAAAAGTTGCAGAGAAACTTTAAATACAATTTACCTTGTAGTTATAATTGAATACAATATTATTTTATTTCATTTAATTAATACTCGTACGTATTTGGTTATTATTTATAAAACAATTATCACACCCTTGTAATCTTAGAAGACAGCTGTAGGTAAAGAAATTTAATTAATTTTAAGACATTCCTATGCCTTTAGCGGGTTTCTGTCTATGTTTCAAACGTGACAGAATGTTAGTAGAAAGTTTTTATTTTAAATTTACAAAATTGTTAGTCATACTTCACATGTTCACATGGTTAAGTGTTTCTTCAAATTGGAACAGTGATAACAAAACACAAAAAAAAACGAAACTACTATACAAACAAGTCTTTAATAAGAAGCCATACAACTGCCATGCTTTAGTGTGCAGTGATATCAGCTTTACAATTTTTTCAGGCAAGAACAGTTTAAATTATCATACAAATAGAACAGTCTGGATTCAGAACAATATTACATAGATTAGGTTAGACTAGGTTAGCTGATAGCTTGCCTTTCACAAGCAAGTGAACTCGGTGGCCGATGTGACCCATTGTGTTACCCAGTGTGGTAAAGCCGCCTTAATATGATCCGTCAGTGGGGGGTTTGAACCACTTCCAGCTCCGGATGAAACCGTCTAGTTCCCTTAATGGCAAGTTCGCCACCATGCCTAGATCTTCCAACTCTCTATAACCCAAAAACCGATGATGTTTTTAAGTGCATTGCACTCACATAAATGTCCACATCATGGTAGCTTCTGCAATAATCCTGTTAGAATTCCTATTAGAAAGCGAACCGTTCTCTTGTCGAACCCAAATAGTTCTCTTGTTCTCCCGCTGTCCATTGCAGCAGTTTTGAAATTCGGCAACTAGGTATGTTGGACTACCCATTGTTTATTGAATTCCACGGTGCTTTTCCCAATTTGGAAAAGCTTCTTGTGTGTCGATTCTGAACGAGTGCTTGATACCTTATCCGAATCGGCTTTGTGTAATACATTACCACTGAAAATTGCAGAATCCGTAGGAGCAGCCAAGGTGATAAAGGTCTTCCAATTTATATCTGAAAAAAAAAGAAGAGAAAACATTGAAGATGTGAGTTAAATGAAAAACAATATTCGAATATTGGAAACTTCAATGAACAGTTAGCTGACCTTAGAATTATGCACAGAAAGTATACCATGATGTCTAGAGTACTAGTGACTTATGAATCTATTGTATGTGTAAGCAGATTAAATCTGAAGAGATTTTAAAGGGGATTTTCTCAATGCTCAAAGCCTATCATTTGTCGACATACCCCAAGCTGGCAGCCCTGTACAATAGGTTTCGGAAATATAGTTAGGAAATAGAAGACAAATGTAATACGGTATTAATGAGGGGCTTTGCGGCGTGAAAAATGAGTGGCCATAGACACTGTCATCTGGACAGCAGCAGTTTAATCAGTTCAGTATGATTTTGTGAAATGCTTTGCAACGACACTTGGTAACAAAAGTAAATTGAACAGCATAGAGTCCACATATTCCTTTAAAAGTGATGCCATTTTGTCACATATATTATGTCACTGAATTCGAGGTTATGTGGGAACTCACTATAATAAGAAGCAGATAAACTTGCGCAAAGAATAAATTCTACGCCAGCGATTGGTACAAGGACAGAAAATTTCCGACTGGAATCCAACAAACAAATTTTCTATTTCGAAATACGTCCGGGAAGAGTATTGTAATTACATCTGGAAAAAGTGTAGTCGCCGTAGTCTAGTACGTAGTGTGTTGGCTTATTAGAAGTAAAGCAAGGGTCCGAGCTCCAGGCCAGACATCAAAACAAAATCAAAAAAGTATTTCTTCGGCGACTTCCTCTCAGCAGATTTCTGGCAAAAACTCCGAGAGTAAATAAAATTGCCATGAAAAAGTTTCTCAAAAATCTGTCGTTCGGAGTCAACTTTAAACTGTAGGGGTCACCACTCATGTATAAAATTAACACACACAACATAAGTGGTGTGAGAAACTAGGTCGTAATCCTGACTGAAGGGTTGTAATGACCAATTATGTATGTATGTATGTATAAGTGTTTTAAACAAAGTTTTCATAAATAGCAAAAGATTGTTTATAAATTAAAATGTTACATAGAAAAAGAATAATAATAAAAGAATAAAAAATTTAATGTTTTTTTCCTGTCCTTATCTTTTTTATTTTTGGCCCAGACACAAATCAAAAAGTCATGTGTCATTAATGAAATGTAACGTAACGTAACGTAACATTTGCACTTGTATCTCTCTGTTCTTTTTTGTTTTATTAGACTACAAGTCTTTGTGGGCTTCTAAATGGTGGCATTTCTCTGTCTTTATCTATGAATGTACATATATATGTAGTGACTTGTGTTTGAGTTTTTATTTGAATTTGTGTGGCTTGGAAAAAATCTTTACTTTTTTTCTGGGAAAAAATTTTATAGACTCTTTTACGTCGATATGCAGTGTTTCATATTTCACTGGAGAATACATACAATTGTATGTCCTTGAGCTTAATGTAGAAGGCATTTTTAGCATCGTCAGGGGCATGAGCGCAAACTAGGCTTATGTTGCAATACTTGGTTCATCTGGATATTTTTGAGTTTCTCTAAACAGATTATAATCCACTCTCTCTCTCTCACTTTTTAGCCTGTTGTTTGCGTGAATATAATATACAAATATAGACAGAATTCTTCATACATATAACAAAGAAGAGTATTAGAAACGCCTTCAAGATCATCATAATCAGCACACAGCCTTCTGAAGAAACGAAATGAATTCCTTTCAATTCTTTCTGCCATCCTTTGTATTTCTTTTGTTTCAATATGTGTGGCTATAATTATTATTATTTTTCTTTGTTTTCTTTGCTGCATTTTTTATATGGAGACTTATTCCGTGCAAAATATTTGTAACACTTTTTGATTTTATTTACTTATCCTTGTGGCTGCCTTTTGGCAAATAAATAATCTTCAGCCACATACACATACACATACACTGTCATCAGAAATATTGCCAGTCGTACCGACTTTGTGAGTGTGGCATATTCTTTTTAAAAATGTGTGAATTGTATAAGTCCTCTCGTCTGACTCTCCTTTGGTTTTCTACTACGAATTACTGTTATAGACTGTATTATATTGTATGTATGTAAATATGATAACCAACGAAAACGGATTAGTTAAAAAATTTCTGAAATTTGTTATTAGTATGTATACTTTTGTGGCTATGTGTACATACTTTTATTCGTTTATTCATTCATGTTTTACTCATTGCCATTGTATGTATGCATACATGTCAAACAAAATTTCTTTTAAAGTTTTTATTCTTTTTTATTTCATCTTCATTTTTAAATTTACTTTTCAGAGATTTTTATCATGCCATCTTATGGACATTAATTCCAAAATGTATCGTGCTCTCTACCAGGATCATGCCAAAATCATGAGAACACTTTAAAGGAATTAATTTTTTTGGTGTTGTGTGAAGTCCTTTGTCAAATGTTGTCGGACGACAATGGTAGAGAAGAGAAATAGAGAGCGAGAAAGTGAATGAAAATAAAATATTTTATTGAGATTTTAAAGGATTTAAAACTATTTTATTTTGATAAGTTTATGAGTGTATTATTCTATATTCTATACCGCTGCACCATTAAAGTTCATCTTTGGTTTGTAGGAATATTAAGCAGCAGTATTTTATTGGGAATAAGAATTCAGAAGATTCCAGATGCGCCATTCGATTAGCGATTACAGAGTTGTTGTCTCCGCCTTAAGTACAAGCTTACCTTATCAAGAAACTGAGGTTTCCTGGATTCCATGGAAATCTGTAAAAGCGCCGCACTATGCGCAAAGTCAAAGCATAGAAAATGAAACACATGCGATTTAATAAGTTTTTAAATCCATTTTAAAGTAAAAGTGTGGAAGTCTTCTATTTAACAGCACTGAAGATGTAAGTATGATAACACCTCCAAGAGAATGTCATTCAAGTATTCATTGACGGATCAAGATAACATAGCAAAGTCTGATGTGTTATCTTATGTGCAAGCATTTCTTCCTTGTTTCCGTTTCTTTAATCTATTTTTATTATTCCGGCTAAGCAGGTATGCTATAGAATATCCTAGGACTTAAGGGGGTCGCTGTCTGTCGTTACCTTAAAATAACGCCCTCTGAGTATTTAGTGAAGTGGTGGAGAATCTTTCATGAAAGTTGATTCCTACCTCTTTTTAGACTATTTTTAACATTAAACAGCCATTAGATTCCAAGAGCACCTCCAACATTGCGCTCTAGAGGTGATAGTTAGGCATGCGACATTTGTTACCCTATATGGATTCCTGATCGCGGAGTCATTGCAGAAGTGCAAACAATTGAACTCAATGCGATGACATCTAAATAGTAAATACTTTGAGGGAAGTAGAATAAATCTTTTAGCCGCAGTACTTTAGTACCCTAGTAATAACGGATCATTGTGGTCTGTTGGGCATCAAAATCGGTAATACCGGTAGTATTGTCTGCTTTGGACTAACTAAAGCCAGGTTATTGCCTTCAAAAAAAAAGGATTTTATTTCAGTTTTTGAATACTATTTTGGCACGAAGTTACACACATACATACATTGGTGTTTACAACACTTTAGTCGGGACTACGATCCAGCTTCTCACTTATCTTATGCGTGCTAATTTTAAACATAAGTGGCGCTACCTACAGTTTAAAGTCAGCTCCGAACGACAGATTTTTGAGAAACTTATGACGGCAATTTTATTTACTCTCAGAGTTTTTGCCAGAAATCTGCTGAGATTCATTTGACGAAGAAATATTATTTTCTTACTTTGTTTTGTCTGACCTGGGATTTGAACACACGACCTACTAGACTACGAAACCTATGCACAAAGTTGCATGCAATTATTTCAGCTTCCGGATAACAATAAAGTAATCTATTCGATTTTAAATACTAAGTATTTCATCAGCAGTTTTTCTTTAGTAGTTGTCCAGAGTTGGATAGATTTTGTTTTTTTTAAGGTTTTCACACCGATTTGCAATTGAGTGTTTTTAGAGAAACCCTTCTGGCAGTGTTCTTTTAATGTTCAAACACATGCTCAAAACTTTTGCTTTCCACTTCATCTCATAATTTAATAAAATTGAGGGAAAAACTTTATTTTTTCCCAATGATGTAGCAATATGTCTACTACCACCATCCAACAACTATTCTAAGCATTCACGAGCTTAATTTTTAAAGAGATTTTTGGTTTGAAACAAAAAATTCTTTTTTTTACAAAGACTGCAGTTGACAGATGCATTGGATGCATTAAATTTAAATATTTTTTTGATGATTTCATGCTGGTCTTTAGTTTTGCACTTTCCAAAAACTTTTTGCTGAATATGTATGAAGAAAAAAAAACAAAAAAGGAATCCAAAAAATAAAATTGTATTTCTTAACCGTACATCGAGCCTTAAAAAAACTTAATAATTTTACATTATTTATCACTTTTGATACATACTTGTAGTAACATAGAATTGTCACGATTATTGATAGATTTTGTTAAAAAATTTAAATATTTTAATTCATTTTAATAAAACTACTTATTTACTACTATTTCATTTTATTATCAATGTGATGAAATTTGCGCTAAAATTTTTGACATGATGTACATTGGCATGGTTTTTTACATAAAAATCAAGGACTTCCTGTCAGCTTTTATTTCTTTCTAAATGGTAATAATTTGACGTCTAGCACCCTGTTTTGTGGCGATTTATAAGTTTCCAATTGTTTAGATAGGACAGTTTGTTGTCACTCGCATCAATAACACTCTCAGATGAGGGCTGGCTGAAACCTGATGTTACAAACCATTCTTGAGATTCGTTAGAAATATTTGTTGCCAACGGTAAAAAAGTTTCCCGTTGCAATAGAACATCGATTTAACAATAACAACAGCAATTCGCTCTTTGATTCCTTATACTTGAAAGTACTTGAATCTAAAACTGCCAATGCGACTTCGGTGGACCACAAAATTTATAACGACCATCAAATTCAATTAGTTACTAATCTACAGCGACAAAATTAAATATGAGTTGAAAAGGTAATAAAACAAAACAAAAGGAAAGAAAACATAAATCAATACCAATCAATACTCCGTAAATCTCTTTATGAAGCTTGATTTATATAAATATCCTTAAATTAATATCCCTAACAATCACTGTAAGTATTCCATCATTAAGTATCAAATTTCAATTAAAATCGCTGGAGGTAATTTTCATTTTACACAATAAAACTAAAAAGTTTTAGAATTCTGTTGCTAAAAAACTTTAATTTGAGATGAAAATATACCAAAAAGTAACATAAAAACATAAGCATCATTTCTTAAGTATATTTTCTTTAATTTTCTTATCTTTCAGGCGAACAAAAAATTAAATTAATAAATATCTTAAAAAAGGATATATGAGCTGCTCTGAAAGTATAATCGATAATCCCAAACTATTTATACAGTATTATTTCGTACATAAAACTACAAGTTGTGTGATAAAAGTTTTATGAAAATGGGTAAAATTTTCTAACAAAAAATTAAGATAAAAAAATTCTATTTTAGAAAAAGAATGCCTTTACATTTGAATTTAAAAAAAAAGGCTTAAAGCATGATTATTAAAGGCTGGAAGACTTTCAGCTCATTTTACGAAAAGGCGTAATAGGTGTAAATATATCATTATCAAAGCGAATGATTCTGTTATTTCATACGTACGTAGTTGACCGAAATATTATCATCTGTAATAAAACATGGGACGAAACACATTTTTCTAATGTTTGTCTGTCGCGTGAGATAAATATGAGAAGAGCAGTTAAAAAGACTCTACAAGATTTCAGGAAACAGCTGCTAGCAATCTGCGTGAAAATTAGTAATATTTTTCATCCCAAACTATTAAAGGCAATCTGTTCTGTTCCAAGCTTGTTCGGTTCCATCTTTGGCGATAAACATCCTGTAGTCATGTTTGTTGCTGCCAATACTTTCTTCAATTCATAAGATGAGCTTCTATTTTCTTTTTCTTCAAAGTCTTTAGCAGCAGGAATATTACATATATAATTAATATATAATCGGTCATTACAACCTTTCGTTATAAATTGGAAATGTCTGACGTCTAATAAGCTAACACGCTACATACTAGACTACGTCTACTTCAATCAATATCAACTACATATCAAGAATAGAAAATTCAACCTTTTCACTTTCGTCGTTCAATTCGTTAACTTTCAATTCTTTCTCAAAAACCATAAATATTGTATTGTTTACGATAAAACTTCACAAACTCTTTGAAATCTTAAAAAAAATCACATAAACGACACCAAAAAATCGCTAGGAAAGTCGTATGTATCAAAAATTATAAATAAGCCAGAATTATGAAGTTTTTGGGTTTTTTAATTCCTGTTTGAAATTTTCTTTTTTTATTTGTTTTAAAATAATGGCGAGAACTAACCAACTATTATAAAAATATCAGGCATCTAACTTTTTCTGAATTGAAGTTGTGTAGTCTAAAAAATTGAAATGTTTAATTTTTGATACAAAGCTCCTGCGGTTAAAAATTTTATTTCCACCAATACTGATGAGGTCTCTTACAGGCCCTTTTTCTATGATAAAGATTTGATTTGAATTGTAATAAAGAAGAACAAGTCTGCAAGTCTGCAAAGCACAGCAAAAATATTCTGATGGTCTTGGTTTATTTGCTATGTTTTCAATTTTTTGCAGCTCAAATTGTGGCTATTAATTGGAATGAAAAAGCAAAAATTAGTATAGTTTTTGAAAAGTTTTTGATTAATAATAATGGTTTTATAAATTTTCTTTTTTTTGGCGATAAAATTTTCAGTTCAATTTCGTTGCTTTTTTGTTTTTCTATGTGACTTCCTTACCAAGAGCCTTAAATTAAATAGTTTTTGAAAACAAAAGAAAAAAAATAAAGTCCCTTGGTTTACAAATGTTGAATAAAATATAATTTTACTGTTATTTTTGACACAGAAGTTATGCATAGTTTTACAAAATTGTTGTGGCATTTGAAATATTTCATATGCAATCAAGGTTTGTTTCTTAGAGAATTATTTTCTTAAACAGTAATGGAAGCTTTTTTAAACCAAAGCTCAGGAGATGATGTCTATTCATGCAGTGCATAGTGTTGGTATGCAGGAAAGGTAGTTTATAAGGGCAAGGAAAGAGCGGTTGTGTTCGAATGTCCAGTGTAAAACCTACGTCATTTTTTGCGCACATTATTTTGTAATAATTTTCACTTACTTTTTTCAATAGTGGTTAATCACATATAATATCAGATAATCACAAACACTCAGAGTCGCTGGTGGGAATCTAATGCACCGGCTCGGGACCTAAAGTCCAGCGCTACTAGCTCGACGATACGTGGCTGCACAAAAAAATTTATATTTTTGGCCTGAGAAATAGAGAAGGAGTGAAATATTGTAAAGGTACTTACAAATAAATGCATCTTTTGGGACATATGCAGTTTCTTTAATGTTCAATTTCAGCCCTTAACATACATAATTGGTCATTACAACACTTTAGTCAGGATTACGACCTAGTTTCTCACACTACATTCATGGCAATGTTTTATTTACCCTTTTGTTAGAAATCAGCTGAGGGAAAGTCGCCGAAAAAATATATTTTCATATTTCAGTTTGTTGGAGATGTCTGAACCGTGGTCTCCCATCGAATAAGCTAACACATTATCTACTAGACCACGGCGACTTAAATCGTGATAAATAAAATATTGTTACTTTTTCACGCTTTAAAAACGTTTAAAATATGAGCTCGTACTTTGCAAATAAAATAAAAAAATTAATTTGTGTTTAGTTTTAATTAAAATTCTTTATTATTCGCACAATTCTGTGTGCCACTGTTCACAACTTGATGTAACTTGATGTAAACAACAATAATTGCTTTGTTTGTTGTTCTTCTATTTACACCCTTGGCATAAACAATAACACTGAAGATCTCAAACCACGATTACTCCCTTCAACCACACCGCGTCTTCACACAAGACTGACTGAACTTTTACCCTCTCAGTCGCATGCTTTGCCTTGCCTGTTGTATGGCAACGTTAGCAGTGTGATGAATGTTCTTGACGGCGAATGTTTATGACTTCGCCTTCTTGAAATCTCTATAAATGTAAACAGTTACTTCGTTTATTCTTGTAGTGTTGTTGTTGTATTTTTGTTTACTTGTTTACCATTTTCTTTATGCTAGTGTTTGTTGGTATATTAAGCAGTACGATAATTTTTTTGTTTACTGCATTGTTTTGTTTTTGTAGCTTTTGTTTATAATTTTAGTGTCAAGCGATGAAAAAGCAAAACACCAGTATCTTAATTTTACACCGTTCTGTACTAAAGCATAAAAAGTTAATTTTACAGAATTTGTTTTTTTCTTATAATTTGTTAATATTTTTTTTATTAAAAACAAGAATAGAAAATAAAAACCATGTAATGCACCAGCCAACAATAAACAATTTAACACATTGACGCTTTTGTATAATAATCGCAAAGAAGAGTGTGAGAGAGAACGAAAACAAGTCTCTGCGTTGCACAGAAAAAACTCATATTTATAGCACTCCCATGCATGCATACGATGGAGAGGAAAAAATTGTTATGCTAACGTATAATTTTTACCTGAAGCAGATTCTTGTTGCCTCTTTTCTTCAACCTTCTGCACTCATATCCTTGTAGTTTTTCTTTAAAGTTGTAGCAATTACCAGTTGCTGTTGTTGTTTTGATTGTTAATTTTTGAACATCCTGTTAAATAAAGAGGTACAGAAAGGAAAAATAAAGCTAAGCTCACATAGATGCTTTATTCCATTTAATTTTGTTTCATTTTAGAATGAATCACAACGATTGTTATTAGTTGATTGCATTTGGAAAATAAGGTCTGCGACCACACACCCGCTCGATTTTAATTTCATTCGTGTTGTGCATAAAATTGAAATTTTTGTAAATTACAGCCATTTAAAGAATTTTACATTTTTTCTGACCAAATATCCACATTAAATATCAACAAAAGACTATAGAAACACGCCTAATAAAACCATATTACAGACGAAAGAAAACGTCGAAAATGGCGGTGGATTGGATATACAATACAATCGACAAGTAATGGCAAAACAAACAGTTCTATATAATGGAATCCACGGAGCAGCCGTGGAAGAAGGTTAGCTTATATATTTAAAAGACAGATCGATTCGGTAATAGACGCAAAGCGGAAAAATTGGAGCACAGTGAAAGCGTGGGCACTAAAGCGGAATATATTCGTCAAATTTCTTAAGTCCTCATGTTCTTTAGGAAAACGATGAGAACAAAGCTATATTGTGATATGAATGATTTAAAAATGCCTCCAGTTTGCTAATAGTAGATCGACATAAGGGATATTTCTTTTTATCGATGTTTGAGATAAGGCGTGAACTCTCGAGTTCTCGTATAGTAAGCCTACACATTACTCACTAAACTATGACGACCAGTTTTAAAATTGGCCATTGAGGCTATATTTTTATTGAAGGAAATTTAACTCGCTGTTCGTGTAAAAAAACGATATTTTCTCTGAATGCATGCCATAACTAGGAGCAGTTCGTTTGATTCGATGTTAAAGATAAACCTCGCTTTGTTTGGTTAATCATTAAAAAGGTGGAGATAGTAAACTGAAATCTCTTCCCATCATAACTGCCTAGAAAAAGTATAGACCGCTACGCTCTTTTCGTCATGTATATACTTTCAGGAAGGAGAACTCCAAACAGTTAACAAGTCCAGAATCTTTCTGTGGAAGAGGAGTTTGAAAAGTTATACAAAGTGTAAGACAGAAAAAAATCGGAGACAATTTGAAAGCCAAAAGAGTTCAAGACAAAGTGTGAAGAGTTTTAAGTCTTATCAGACCATCAAGGAGTAGCGTAGGTATTGTAATCGGTCTTCACACTAAGCATTGCAGATTAGCATAAAAATGTACATTCTTCGAAGAAGAAAACTAATTGCCAAATACTGAGTACATAAGCGGTGTTAATACAAAAATACAAAAAAAATTATCAACGGAGGCACGGAGTTATTCTTACTGACAGGTTTCAATTAGAAATTACTCAGTACAATAAGAATGATACCTAAGTAGACGTTCCAAACAAAAGTAAATTTAGTTAGTAGGATAGAAAAGATGATTATGAATAATGTTCGTATAACCCAAATTAATTATTAAATTAATTAATATTTTATATTGCATTAATGTTCAATCAATTAAAAAAAACACTTTTTAAACACATTTATAACATCATTTTCATTTCAGTATTAACACTGGAAATTATTAAAAAAAAATGAGATTTAATCAAAGTATTAAAAAATATTGTGCATGTTATTAACGTAATTAATAATTGCAACAATTAATATTAATTTTAATGGACAATCATGATCTTATTTTATTTTATATTATTTTGTTTAATATTGTGTTATTTCTTGTTGTTAATGATGGCTTTCGACACATTTACATCCCTAATTGTTCCTGATAAAATATGAAATTATACTTGATGATGAAGACAGCAAAAGGCTCTGCAATATTTATTTGTAACTTTCAACACCATCTAACTTGGGAAACCCCAGGTCAGACATCATGAACAAAACAAAATTTGAACAAAATATTTTTTCGGCGACTTCCTCTCTTCTGGCAAAAATAAGAGTAAAATAAAATTGCCATGAAATTTCTCTAAAAAAAGTTGTTGTTCGAAGTCGACTTTAAATTGTAGTTTAACGTCCATATATCTTTTTATTCGTTTTGTTATTTTTATGGTTTTGAACTTTATTTACTATCTTCATTATTTTTATTTCTCAATTTTATTCTTTATTTTCTCTAATAATACGCCGGTTATTTTGTGCATTGTTGCTCATAAATATTCAAATCTTTTGTTGAAAGCATGAAGGACCCCCTTTTTTTATTTACCAAAGGACTCTTAACACTTGCCTACAGTGAAAATAAATGGATGCATATTAATGTATGCACATGTAATATGCACATGCGGATTTGTGTATATATAAATGTATGTATGTGTGTATATGAAAATATAGCAATGGCTTTCAATATGTGGATATATGTATGTATATATGTTTGCATGTATCTTCGTATGTGTTGTAGAGAATAAAAATCACTACATATACTATTTTCCTAATAGTCTGGGGATATACATACCACAACAACTGTGAGACGTTTTAGTAAGTCCATAAAGAGCTCAAGTGCTTTTCTATTCTTTTAAATTTATTTTTCAATTTTCAATTTTTGTTGGTTTTGTTTAGAAGTCAAGTATAATACAATATTAATATGATTATATTCTTATGCTAGTATGTGTTTGTAAGTGTAATCGTGGGCTATTGTTGTGGGAGTATGTGATTTGTAAATTGTGTTTACGAAAAAAGCAATTTCATCTTAACCAACCTCTTGACATTTCTTTTCAGCTTTTTTTTCTCAGATGTTTTTGCCATATTTTCGACTTTCTTAATGTACACTCTGTTGTAAATATGCTACAGCTTTCTCTTTAATACAACTGTTGATTTTTTTAAAACATTGACCTCGACACTGTTCTTCTTTCATCGGCTTAGGCTTTAATGCACAATGGCTTGATTAAGACAAATTTGTAACAAAAAATTTGTTTCTATTCTAAAAAAATTTGTTTTTGAAAATTGCAACAAAATAATAGAAGGTATGAAATTTAACCGTAGATCGATCTTTGTATCAAAAATGATACATTTCAATTTTTGTGATCATAGAACTTTAATTCAGAAAAAGTTAGATGCCTCATATTTTTTAATTCGTTAGTATTGTTATTGCCATTACTTTAAACCAAATAAAAAATAACATTTTAAACAGGACTTCGAAAATTCCAAAACTTCATAATTCTAGTCTATGTATCATTTTTGATACATACGAGTTTCCTAAGGATTCTTTGGTATTGTGAACGTCAGACCAAGGTTCAAATCTCAGGTCAGGCATTTCCAATTTACACCGAAAGGTTGTAATGAGCGATTATGAAGACTGAAGACTTTGAAGAAGAAAAAAGCAGAAACTCCTCTTATGAATTGACAAAAGCATTGGCAGCAACAGACATTTATCTCCAAAGATTGTACTACTTGGAACAGAGAACCGAATAGTTTAGGAAGAGAAAATTTCTCGCAGATTGGTAGCAGCTGTTTCTTGAAATGTTCTAAAGCCTTTCTGACTGCTCTTCTCATATTTATGTATCTCACGTGACAGACAAACATTAGAAAAAAGTGTTTCGTCCAATGTTTTATTTCATAGATATTACAGAAAGATAATAATTCGGTCAACTACGTAAGTATGAGATAACAAAATCATTTGCTTTGCTAATGTGCTACTCGGAAATGATGATAAATTTACACATATTACACCTTTTCGAAAAATGAGCTGAAACTCTTTCAGCTTTTAATAACCCCAATAATTTGGACGCTATAGATGAATAAATTATTGTTTTTTATGGTAGTTATAAATATCGTGGTCATTTTACATTCAAGTACATGCTACGTGCGCAGCAACTATTTACAGCTGTATTTGGGGAAACCCGTATCTGGGAAGCCAGAGAGAGCATTGTTATTCACATAATTAATGTTCTATTGCAAAGGGAAACTTTTTACCTCACATGACGTTGACAACTAAATTTTCTAACGAAATTTAACAGTGGTTTGCACCATCAGGCTTCAGCAAGCCGTTAATTGATAGCGTTACTGATGCGAGTGATAATAAGATGCCCCATTTAAACAAGTGGAAACTTAAGGGTGCTAGATGTCAAATTATTACCATTTAGAAAAAACTAAAACCCAGCTGACATGGAGTGTTTGATTTTAATGTAAAAATGTATGCTGCAATGAACATCATTTCAACAATTTTGGCGTAAATTTCGTAAAGTGATAATAAAATATTATAATATAAAATAATTTTATTAAAACAAATTGAAATAAATAAAAACATTTAAATTTTTTAACAAAATCTATAAATAATTTCGAAAATTCGATGAACTACAAGTATGTATCAAAAGTGATAAATAAGCTAGAATTATGAAGTCTTTCTAAGGATCGATCTGCGGTTAAAGTCGATTTTTCCCAATTTTATAATGTCGTACAGCCAGTCTTTAGGTATTTGCTAGCAGGCGGAAAACCAGAAAAGTTTTAACATGGGAAAACGGAATATCGGAAAACGGTGGAACAAAAGATCTGAAAGCAAAGCAAGCAAGTTAAAGCAAACACACCTCAAAAGAACTGCCACAAATCAAATAAGGAGGTCTAAAACGAGCCAAACGATTATGAAGATATGACATATGATATGAATTCTGGATTATTACTTCACAACATGTTTAAACTTATTAACCGTCGCAGCACATGGAAAACTATGTGTAGGAAAGCCATTTCTAAAAAGATATGCAATATAATTAAGACACAGCGCCAACGTTTTGAATGCGTTGCAAATCATGGCAACAAATAATTCGTTTCCTTCTACACCTCATTGTTATCAATCAGGTTTAAGATGACACAATCGATAGCAAACCGTATCATGAAATGCTGGTCATCAACTGAACATGGACCATGTAGAATGGCTTGTGCTGATGATGTTGTTTTAATATCTCAACGTTGATCTGTTGATTAAAGTCCGATGTCAATCCAATAGCAAGTAAATGCGAAATATTATAGAATCTATTAGCATCTTAAATAGTGTCATGTTTTAACCTTTTAAGAACGTTTAGAATATGGGCTCGTAGATTGCAAATAAAATAAAAATAAATTTGTGTTTAGTTTTAATTAAATTCTTTATTGTTCGCACAATTCTGTGTACCACAGTTCTCAAGTTGATGTAAACAACAACAATTGCTTTGTTTGTTATTCCTCTGTTTGCACTCTTTTACGTAAACAATAAAAATTGTTCGCTAGATCTTCAAACCACGATTATTCTCTTTAAACACCGCGCGTCTTTACACGAGCCTGACTGAATTTTTACTGACTCCGTTGCCTGCTTTGCCTTGCCTGGCCTTTTATATGGCGACGGAAACAGTGTGATGAATGATCTTGAAGTCGAATGTTCGTGAATTCGCCTTCTCGAGATCTCTATAAATGTAAACATCGTTGTTTCATTATTGTGTATTTGTTTGTGTATTTTGTTTACATTTATTCTTGCATCGATGTGTGGCGGATCCTACAGTATTAAGTCTACTCCAAAACACTGATTTGAGAAACTTTTTATAGCAGTTTTTTTCTACTCTCGGGAGTTTTAACAGAAAATTTCTGGCAAGATGTTGAAGAAAGAAACATTTTTCCGTATTTCGTTTTGTTCGAAGGTTGATCGACAGGATCTTGCCTAACAAGTCAACACACTACCTACTAAACTTCGGCGACTTAAAGCCGGAAGATATTTAATAATAAACGCTCCATGATAATTGCTCTCATAACTGGAGGAGATAGGGCGATAAAGAAATTGGCAAAACGGAGAAAAGCTAAAGTGTAATTAAGAATCCTGCAATAAATAAACTAAACTGGAAATCATGTATTGAGGCCTTGCGCTCCTTTTCGGGGTTATGTGCACTCAATTTAATTCGACTATAAACTTTAGGCCCGACACTCATGTATAAAATCAACACACACAAAATAAGTGACTAATTATGTGCATCTATGTTATTCTATTGTAATGCTAAAAGTTAGTTACGCTGTCTGGATTATAATTTTATTTTTTACGTAACAAAATATATCCCATAGTGCATCGTTTGTGGTTTGCTGGCTACAGTATATTCAGATTTCGTTCTCTTAAATACTGTTGCAGTTGCAGTTGTAGTTGCAGTTGTTATTATGCAACTATAAACAGCCATACTCACACACAACACACTAACGTTGTTGGCTTTTGTGGTTTAAGTAGGAGAAATAGTGGACGAAAGACTGAAAATATCAAAACAGGGTTAAAGCAGATTGAAAGGGAGCTCTCATACTTGAAGGATAGTAATGCATTTATGAAGAAGTATGTTAATGCGTGTGTGTGTTTTGATTTAGCAAATGTTAAGAAAAAAATTAACCAAACTCACAGGACTCTATGGAGTAAAGTTTGTTTATAGGCCATATTGAATTGACGTTAAATATTTTTGTTGGAAAAAGAATAATTTTTCCCATCAGTTTTCAGTGTTCATTTAAAGTGGTCAAGGTAAATAAATTAGGGTTTGTACTTGATTACCGTACACGAGTTTCTTTTGGCTTTTTCTATGTTTTTCATACAAGCATGCCTAAAATTTTTAGATGGAATTTAAGTACGAAATGGAATGACTGAAACGGAAGAGAAAATGATAGAGGTACAGAAGTCATCTATACAATAGAAAAACATAACTAGGGAGAAGACAGATGTACAAAAGCAACCCCTAAGCACTCATTAAAATTTTGAATATAAATGTGTCAACAATATTGAAATTTAACAACTCTGATTCATTCGCACTCACTACAACGTTGATTTATAAGTATGAGTACAATGAGATGTGTACAACGTTGACATCTAACTCATGCCATTCGAAATATGTTTGATTCATATGCCTACTCATTTAGATTCATAACTTTAGAAATATACTTACAATTCGAGTGACTCGAATCATTCGCCAAAATTTACAGTCTTACTTGTTGTTGCATTTACAAAAAAAGAAACAAGACACATAAGCAACAAAGACAGAGCAGCGAGCAGAGCAAACACACAACCTTCTAGTGAGTATTTTAGTGTTCGTACGCGAATCATATTTATTTTGTGATTTTTGTAAATAATGAGTATGAGGATTCGAAATCAACAACATCATACGTGTACTTTAAACTTTGAATATGACATTAAAATAAGTATGAATGCGTATAAGTATCAGAAATTATGAGTATGATTCGGTTCTACTCATATTTTTGAATTCACATTACTGATTTCTGGTTGGTATCCTATCCTTCCTACTCACCTTAAAGAATTTGTTGTATTTCTAAATATTGAGATCCAAAAACGAATTACCAGTAATTTGACAATGCTTGACTACATGTTGCAAAGCTAGCTGAGAAAATAACAATTGATTAAAGTGATCTAACAGGGTCTAAAAACGAAGGTTTTTTGTAGCGAAATGCACATATAAGTTTACTGTTAAACGTGGAATCTCAATCAAATCAATTCATTTGAACTCTCTTTCCTTTCGTTAATTGCAACTATTAAAATGAATATTGATGACTAAATCTCTTTCTGTCTCTATCGCTTTCCATTTTATATGTATATTTTTTAGAACAAATTTTTTGATTTTTCATACTTTTTTTTTATTTTTTTATTTTATTTTATTTTTCTTTTTAATAAAAATTGCTTTGAAATTAATATCAAATATTGACAGTTTGTTGTATTCATTTTCGCTTCTGATTGTTTCGATTTGATTCGTTTTGCGTGATTTTATTTAGATTTTCCCCTCTTTTTTTCAAAAATTCACCCTTTTCATCTTTCCATAACACGCCATGCAAGTGGCAAGTGTGTGTGGCGTTATAAATCAATCAAAGTATCGGGAAATTGTAGCAGATTTTTGTTTTTTTATTTCATTCTTTTGATTTATTTCTTCCATTTTCTATTAGAGTTATTTTTTTTTTGTAGAAAATAAAACATTTTTAGCGAATTTGCAGCAGCATCATCAACAATTGATGCCGATTTCTGGCAAAAACTCTGAGAGTAAATAGAATTGCCAAGAAAAGCTTCTCAAAAAATCTGTCGTTCGGAGTCGACTTTAAACTGCAAGTCCCGCCACTCATGTATAAAACTAACACGCACAACATGAGTACTGTGAGAAGCTAGGCTGTAATCCTGACTGAAGGGTTGTAATGGCCAATTATGTATGTATCATCAAAAACTTCTTGCATAGCCGTGCTGTTAGTGGGTTAAACGCTATGCTATATTTTTATGTACGATTTTATGAAGGATTTCTTTGCGTCTTTTTGTTTGATTGCTTTTTAGCAATTTGTCAATAAAAATTAAAAAAAAAACATGACAAAACTGGCAACGTTCTGTGGATGAAATGAAACAATTAAATGAAATAAAATACCCGAACTGACTGGCTAACTGCCAAGGAGCAATAGAGTTTAAGCTTGAATTTTACAAAATCAAACATGACATGTCATATGGCGATCAAATCGTAAATATTTAAACAGTCCCTTCCATGTATGCTTTTTCTAGTTGTTCTCTAGCCATCTACCCCAATGTTTCACAAACAAAAGGCAACATTTTAGCTGTAAATTGTGAAGTGAAAAGAAAGAAAAATTCTAAAAAAAAATTGCCTGCAATATCCATATTTTTTAACACAAAAAGAAGAAAAAAATGTCAGTCACTTTTTGATACAAATTGTTTAAAAAAACTTTACATTTTTTGTACATCTTTTGTACAAAAATAAAAAACTGCAGAAATTAGTTTTAAAATGTTCATTCCTTTTGGCTAAATTAATTTAAAATCCCTTGGCAAGGTTAAAAGACATATAAAATTTCAATGTTTAATCTTTACAAGGATTTTAAGATCTCTTTACACATGCTCCTATTTGCTGCTGGAAACCAACGAAAATATTAAAAACTTTGAATTTAAACTAAGATTAATTGTTGCGGCATAAAATGTAAATATTTAAACTAAATAGTGTCTACAGGCCGCTGCTGCCATTTACTACCAACATTATTTGCTCTTTACTCGTACAACATATTGTTACGTTTTTACCTTTTTAAAAACGTTTAAATATGAGTTCGTTAATTGCAAATAAAGTAAAAACAAATATGTGGTTATTTTCTCTTAAACTCTCTTTATTATTTACACTACTTTTGTGTACCACCGTATAGAACTTAACGATACAACAATAATAATCTGTTTATTCACTATACTAGTTCACACATGTATTCGCTAGATCTTCACAACCACGACTTATTTTGTTCACACGCAACTTCACACAAGGCTGACTGAATTAACTCTCCCTGCTGCTTGCTTTGTGCAGCCCTTTTATAGTCCGCACACACGCGTATCAATCAGTACGATGAACGTTCTCGATGTGGAAGGTTCTCGCACGCGCCTTCGCGAAAACTCTATTGCTAGTACATTGTTGTTTGTGTACTCGCTTATGTTATGTACCAGTCGCTACCAGGTTCGATACATATTTGTCGTAGCTGGTTTACTTTATGTTGTTGTTGCTACCTGGTTCGTTGTACACATGTGTGTGTGTGCAGCTTTAGATAATCACCACGTTCGTTGTATTCTTAGTTTTTTTTTTTTTTTTTTTTTTTGTCTTGAGCCGGAGGTGGGAATCTTCGAAAGACACTTTTGTTCCAACAAAAGAGTGCACGATTCACCATCACTGGTGCCTACGTACTAAACCCACCCCCTACACACTTCAACCACTCTCCCTCCGCGGGACTGCCGTAAGGTATTACTTCGCGGAGAGCTGGTTAGCTTGAAAGCTTAATCACGTTAATTCAAATTTCGCCTCCGTTCCTCCAGTCTTCGGAGTACTATCAAAACTTCAGCCATTCTCTGGCTATATTGACTCCATAGAATCCTACGATTCAACAGCTCTTCCATTAGCCGGTTTGGTCCTAAACTCGTTTCCCCGGGCCATCTAAATCTGGGACAGCATATTAGAATATGCTCCGCATCTTCCTCCTCATCTACACAGTTTGGGCATATAGGGGAAGTGTCATGACCAAATCTGTGCAGGTACTTCCTGAAGCACCCATGACCAGTTAGGAACTGAGTCACGTAGTAGTTCAGCTCGCAATGTTTGTTATTCATCCAGAGGGTTACATCAGGGATAAGGCGAAATGTCCATCTTCCCTTTAAACTGCTTTCCCATCGTGACTGCCACTTGTGCATGGAAGTCCTTCGTTCCTCCGCTTTTATAGCTGCTATTCGTCCCGGGTGCTCGAGACGGCGAAGGTATATCCTCCTCATCTCATCCGCCAATATATCTATTGGTATTGTCTTTGCCAACACCAATACCGCTTCATCAGCTCATCGGCTCCCCTGAAGTTCTCCGTGTGCTCCCCGCTCCTGCGGAGTTGGAGTAGTAGACCACCCTTTGCGGTTCTCCTAATTTTGGTCACGTTTTCTCCTAATTCGCAAAGCTTAGGGTCCGTTTTGACTCTCCTCAGAATGTCGGCATACGACGTGTTATCCTTCGTCGCAATCACGATCGCATCTGGCTTCGTTTTCCTCTCCTGTGGTTTCTTGTTCCTCGTTTTTCTTTTCGTGACTTTCTGCCACCCTGGTTCCTCATTTACTCCCTTGGTATTCTCCTGCCGGCTCAAGGTCACATCTGTAGTTTCCCTCGCTGGAGCCCTTGCTGCAGGATTCGGAGTTCTCCTCTTTGCCGCAGGAATTTCGGAGGTCTCCTCATGTTTCCTCTTCGTCTCCTGGTTCCTCAACAATGGCGATGTTTGTGTAGCAGAACTGCTGCGGTTAGTCGCCTTGGTAGTTTGTCCCTGCAGCTCGCTTGCGTACAGGTCATATAGGGTTTTGATAGAGTCAATCGCATCCCTCATCGGCTGATGGATTGACCTCCTTTTCCCATCCTCCAACATATCAATCAGACTTCTGATTTGGTCGCCGAGTTGACCAAAAACACCGCTGGCCGCTGACCCCATGTCGCCTCGTGACGGTTCTGATCCTAGGACCACTAATCCCGAATCTTTCCCGTTAACTGGGGATCTCGGAGTTCTCGTGCTCTGTCCAAACGGGTTTATTTCCCGATTTCGCACCGGAGACCTCGGTATTCTCGAGCTCTGCCCAAAAGCATTTAGCTCCAAAGCATTCATCTCACATGAATTCGTCGGTTTATTTGTTGTATTTGTTGTTTTATTTTTGCTCATCATTTCAATTTGGGCCCCAACTCTAGGCCGTTATCCTAATCCATCGTTGTAGTCGTCACGAAAGACCCCGTGGTTATCTATGCATAAGCAGGGAGGCCACGCGAGGGTTGACACATAACCTCATGGGAATATGTGTTCAGAGCCAGGTCGACGTAAACCAGGGATTCACATCTGGTCCTACAACACCAACTTAACGGTGACAAATCAGGAACGTACCGACAGACTTGCCATAGTTTTAACGGGGCGGAGGCAATGGCAGCATTAGCCCAACAGCCATTTCGGCCAGCTTTCACACCGCCTACTAAAGTGCCGGAATACTGCCATCGTCAGCCAATATCGCCAATTCAAATTCATTTTCCGGTATACCATAATTAGAACCTTACCGGGCTCGGTTCTAATGCCCCAATCAAGGGCGTCGTAGTTCGCTGCTTCGGTGGAACTGAGGGAACCACGGAGTCGTTACTCTCCTATTTTCCCATCTCTTGAGGGAACCCCCTGTGGGATGATGCCTAGTTAATGGCGGCATCGATTCGCCATGTCGCAGATAACGTCTTCGGTCACTTGTACCCTTTTGTAGTACGCCTCCGTATCTGCCGCTCTTGGTCGGGGACTGCTTATTGGTTATTCGCAGCTAACCTACCTGGGATAGGCCGTTCAGTTATCCGCCACCTACTGACCCCCATGGTAGCCCGAAGCTAAGCCCCACGTTCGTTGTATTCTTAGTGTTAGTGCGTTGTATTCTTAGTGTTAGTGCGTATTTGTGTCGTGTGTATTGTGTTGGTGTAGCTGGTAGCTTTTGTTTATCGTTTTTATTGTTAAACGATATTAGGTCGTTTCGCTTCGCGTAACACTGCCGCCCACTTAAGCCTGTTCGTCCCGAATAGGCTCATTATCTCCTTTCCCATATTTTGCCAGTCGCTCTATGTGTACGACCTTCATTTTTGCTCGGGGGCTGTTAGCTTTCTGTATCCTGTATACGACATCGTTTAATCGTTTAATTATTTTATACGGTCCATCCCAGCTGGTCTGTAGCTTGGGAGATAATCCCTTCTTCCGCTTTGGGTTGTATAGCAGAACCATTTGTCCCTCATGGAAGCCCTCTGTGTTTGCAGCATGATCATACCTGGCCTTCATTCTATCACTGACCATTTTTATACGGGTGCGCACAAACTCATGAAGTTCATTTAGGCTTTCATCTTTTCCAGTGGATGTGGCATCCCTCTCTGTGCCGGGCTTAACGCCAAACTCTAAGTCACCGGGCAGCTTTATCTCAGTCCCAAAAATAACCTTGGCGGGTGATCTAGATGTTGAATCATGGACAGCGGATCGGTACGCCAGTAGAAACCTCGGAATGTGTTCGTCCCAGTCTTTCTGTTGCTCGCTCACTACTTTTCGCAAGTATTCCTCTAGGGTTCGGTTAAATCGCTCTACCATTCCGTCTGACTGTGGGTGAAGAGGCGTCGTTCGAGTCTTCTTAATGCCATATACTTCGCACATTTCCTTGAATACAGCTGACTCAAAATTTCTGCCTTGATCGGAATGTAGTTCTATTGGAACCCCGTAGCGGCATACCCAGTTGTTCACAAAATTGTTAACTATGGTGTTCGCCTCTTGATTGGGTATGGCATATACTTCCGGCCATTTGCTGAAGTAGTCCATCACAACGAGAACATATCGGTTTCCGGTATTGCTGACTGGAAAAGGGCCTGCAACGTCCATCGCTATCCGCTCGAATGGTGCGCCTGAGTTATACTGTTGCAGCTGACCTCGAGTTCTTCTTACTGGACCTTTAGCTGCAATACACTGGGTACAATTTGCTATCCAGTCCGATACTGCTTGCTGACATCCAACCCAATAAAAACGTTGTTTTAGCCTTTCCAGCGTCTTGGTCACTCCAAGATGTCCTCCGCTGGCTCCATTATGGAACTCCTTTAACACTTCTTTCATTTTGGAGGAAGGCACTACCAATAGGTTGGATGAGGTCTTGCCATCAGCGCTTTCCCAAAGTCGATATAGGCACCCATTTATGATCTTTAAGCTGTCCCATAGTGCCCAATAAGCTTTTGTAAAAGGACCTTCTGCGGATATCTCATTTCTGGTCGGTCGTTTGTCCTCTTCCTTAGCTGCTATTATTTTCGCCAATATTGGGTCACTTCTTTGTGCTTGGGACCAGTCTTCGTTGGCTTCAATCCGCGTTAGCCGGATATCGACGATGGATTCCTTTTTCTCAGCTTTCATGCAATGTTTACACTCCAAATTGCAAGGTCGGCGTGAAAGAGCGTCAGCATTTCCATGTTTTATGCCCCTTCGGTGTTCGATACTGAAGTCGTAGGTCTGGAGGCGTTCAATCCAACGTGCTAACTGTCCTTCAGGGTTCTTGAATTGTAGCAGCCATCTCAGTGCAGAGTGATCAGTCCTTAGCAGAAAATTTTGCCCATACAGGTACTTGTGGTAATGTTTGATGCACTCCAGCACTGCCAGTAGCTCTCGTCGGGTTACACAATAATTCCTTTCAGGCTTTGACAATGTGCGACTATAGTAGCCTACGACTTTCTCTGTTCCATTGATCACTTGGGAAAGTACACCACCAATACCATATCCGCTAGCATCACTGTCTAAGATGAACTTTTCTCCTGGGACTGGATACGCCAAAACTGGTGCAGCACACAATAGGTCTTTTAGTGTCTGGAACGCCTTCTCCTGTGGCTCACCCCATTGATAGATTTTTGACTTCTTGGTGAGCTCATGCAAACTTGTAGCCACGCTGGCAAAGTTAGGCACAAAGCGCCTGTAGTATGTGCATAGTCCCAAAAAGCTACGTAGTTCATGAAGATTCTGGGGACGAGGCCAGTCCTTTACTGCTCGTATTTTATCTTCATCGGTGGATATGCCATCTGCTGTGACAAGATGCCCCAAATATTTCACCTGCTTTTGGAAAAATGCACATTTCTTTGCGCTTAGTTTTAGTCCAGCCGTTGTTATTCGTTGCAGAACTTCTCCCAAGTTCTTGAGGTGTTCATCGAAAGTTCTGCCCATCACTATTATGTCGTCGAGATACACCAGGCAAGTCTTCCAATGCAGTCCCTTTAGCACACGTTCCATAAGCCGCTCGAATGTGGCCGGAGCATTACAGAGTCCAAATGGCATAACCTTAAACTGCCATAAGCCGCCGTTCGCACTGAATGCGGTTTTCTCTTTGTCCTTGTCTGCAATCTCCACCTTCCAATACCCGCTTTGTAGATCCAATGTGGAGAACCATTTTGTTCCGGCTAGCATGTCGAGTGTGTCGTCAATTCTTGGTAGCGGGTAACTATCCTTTTTGGTGACATCATTCAGCTTCCTGTAGTCTACGCAGAATCTTGTACTGCCATCTTTCTTCTTTACTAAGACTACAGGTGAGCTCCACGGACCCGATGATGGTTCGATTACACCGCTCTTCCTCATTTCGTCGACTAACTCCTTGACCTCATTACGCTTCGCCAGCGGTATGCTTCTGGGTTGCCTGCTTTATCGGTCTCGCTTCGCCAGTATCAATTTCGTGTTTGACCATGGCTGTTCTTCCTTGCCTTTTGCTGTTCGTGGCGAAAGCGAAAGCATACCTTTTTAGCAGCTTTTTGGCTTTGGTTTTCTCTGCAGCTGCTAAACCTGCTATCCATTTCTCCACATTTTCACCAAATTCCTTTTGATCCTTGGCTGACATATCGGCAGGTTGCGGCGTTTGTTCGCTGTTTATTACCGCCTCTACTGGAACACATTGGCCCACCTCTGAGTTTTTATAGACGACTCTTTCATGGCCTGATAGATTTAGCACTCTCACCGGGACTATTCTTTGTTCTGTGGATTTGACGAGGGCCTTTGCTGATATTAAATCCGTCTGTATTTCTGCTGGTTCCACAACCCACAAGCGGTTTTCCACACAGTCTCCATCCAAACGCGCCCATATCAGTGATTCACTCTGAGGTGCCAATTTGAGTTGTTCGACCGCAACTATCGGCACCAATTATAACCTCGTCCACAATATCGGCAACAATAAAGATGTGACTTACACTAATGTTGGCTATAGTCACCTTCGCCTCAGTTTTTCCGTGGACGGTGGCAGACTCTCCCGTAGCTGTCCGTAGTCTTACATTGCTAAGTGCCTCACACTTTCCCTTCACTACATCTGGCCTGATGATAGACTGCGTCGCCCCGGTGTCTATAGTGAAGGTATGTGGTCTGCCATTTATATATCCGCACGCCGTAAGATTGTTGTTGTTCTGTTGCATCACTGATATTGAGATTGTGGGGCCCTCGCTTGTGGGAGCCAGCACTTGCCCCTCAGTGCTAGCTGGTTTTAGTTTAACGGGGACTCTTGTGAAGATGGTTGGTAGTTCGCCCGTTTCTTATTCCTTGATGGTGAGACCGGTCTTGATCTTTTCCGTGGCGCTTTACAGTTCCTTTGGAAATGACCACCCTTTCCACAATTGAAGCATTTAAGTTTAGCCCTTTGTCCGTTTTCTTCCATAGCATGCTTCACCATCTCCTTAACTTTAGTTAAAAGGCATTCATCTTCCTCCACGACTTCCATTCTTCGCACTTTGCTTACTTGAGGTCTAGAAATAGCTCGAGCGGTCTCTTGGGCTAGTGCGAAGGCCACGGTCTCTGCAAAGGTTGTCTTCTGTGTGGAACATACCGCCAGTTTAATGTCAGGATCTCGTATACCATTGACAAACGCCTCGGTCTTAATGTTGTCTATCAGCGGGTGGTTTTCTCCGGGGTATGTGAGCTGCACTAATCTCTCAACCTCCATTGCAAAGGCTTGTAATGACTCATTTGCCTTTTGCGCCCGGCATCTCAACTCCATGCGGTATAGTTCCCGTTTGTGCTCATCGCCGAATTTACGCTGCAACGCCACCATTAAGTCGTTGTAGTTGTTTCTGCTGCTGACTGGCATGGTTTCCAGGATCTCAGCTGCGACACCTTTTAGCGCCAAAATCAGTTCCAGAGCCTTCTCTCCATCGTCCCATCCGTTTCTGCTGGCTACTGTCTCAAATTGGAATTTGAATACGGATAGGGGCGAGCTACCATCAAAGCAAGGTGTTCTTATCCTGCTGGTACTTTCCGAAACGACTCGCACTGATTCTGGTCGCTGGCTTTGGAGGTTGTTGATCTTTTCCTCCATCATCACGATTTTTCCGCTGACGGTCCTTTCCAAATTGTCCACTTTCGTGTCAACGGCCTTTTCTAAATGTGACACCCTTTCTTCGACACCAGTGATCCTTTTGCTGACCGACTCATGGATTTCCTGCAGCTTTCCAGATGTTGTTTCCAGCTCCATTTCAATTTTTGACAAAATTGCTGCTTGCAGTCGTTGGTTTTCGACTCTAGAAGCTTCTTGAACATCAGCAAATAGCTTTTGGTTGGCGTCTTGCATTTTTCGATTTTCGGCTATAGAAGCTTCTTGCACTTCAGCTAACAGTTTTTGATTCTCGGTTCTAGAAGCTTCTTGCACTTCAGCTAGAAGTTTTTGATTTTCGGTTCTAGAAGCTTCTTGCACTTCAGCTAAAAGTTTTTGATTTTCACTTCTAGAAGCTTCGAATAGCTTCTGGTTTGCTACTTGCATTTTCTCCATCATAGCGGCTAGCAACGAATTTATGTCGACACCGCTAGGCGTTGCAGGGGCATGTGACTCTCGTTCCTCTTCATCCTCGAACTCGTAGGATTCGATGTCGATGCCCTGAAGCTGAAGTTGTTCCCTTAACCGCCTTTGTAGTTCATTCTTCGTACCCGTTGTTGGCAGCTCTAATTTACCCAACTCTCGTTTCAGCCGGTCCACTCTTAATTCCGATAGTTTCATTTTATTTATTTATTTCTTTTTATTTATTTTTACTTTTGGATTTTGCAATCCCACTTCTGACACCAATTGTTACGTTTTTACCTTTTTAAAAACGTTTAAATATGAGTTCGTTAATTGCAAATAAAGTAAAAACAAATATGTGGTTATTTTCTCTTAAACTCTCTTTATTATTTACACTACTTTTGTGTACCACCGTATAGAACTTAACGATACAACAATAATAATCTGTTTATTCACTATACTAGTTCACACATGTATTCGCTAGATCTTCACAACCACGACTTATTTTGTTCACACGCAACTTCACACAAGGCTGACTGAATTAACTCTCCCTGCTGCTTGCTTTGTGCAGCCCTTTTATAGTCCGCACACACACGTACGATGAACGTTCTCGATGTGGAAGGTTTTCGCACGTGCCTTCGCGAAAACTCTATTGCTAGTACATTGTTGTTTGTGTACTCGCTTATGTTATGTACCAGTCGCTACCAGGTTCGATACATATTTGTCGTAGCTGGTTTACTTTATGTTGTTGTTGCTACCTGGTTCGTTGTACACATGTGTGTGTGTGCAGCTTTAGATAATCACCACGTTCGTTGTATTCTTAGTGTTAGTGCGTATTTGTGTCGTGTGTATTGTGTTGGTGTAGCTGGTAGCTTTTGTTTATCGTTTTTATTGTTAAACGATATTAGGTCGTTTCGCTTCGCGTAACAATATTTATGACCAGCAAGGAAACTAATAAGTTTTTAGGGTTACCAGTAAAAATAATTTTAAAGAAGAAATTTTGTGCGATTTAATTACCACAAATATTGTTATAATTATCAATATAGAGTTTGATCAACATAGCGTTTTAAACAAATAATTTTCTTTCCTTGGGTTATCCTATCGTCACCATTCTGGTACATCACTACACTAATATCTCCTTTGGGTTTATGCTATGAAGATATTGTACGTGCATTTTGAGGAAATAAACACATGACCATTAAATAAATGAAAAGAAAAAGAAAAAAATAATTAAAATACAACAGCATAGAACAGAATTTTCATTGGAAAATTAATTTAGATCAGGAGAGATAATTGAGGTCAAGTTTAAATAGAAGAGTGTTAATGCAATAATTGTTTAAACAGATTGCTTATTTCGAAATAAAAGAAAATGCCAGAAATGATGGCCAAACGATGATAATAATTAATTCCAAGCTTTTTACTCCACCCATATGCTGTGTTAGGTTTATCCATTTGTGGCGTAACAGTTTAACGTCGATTCTGAACGACGGATTTGAGAAATAATTTTCTTTACTCTCAGAGTTTTTGTTTTTAACATTAAATTAAACAAAGGCTACCACTCCAACCTAACCTAACCTACATACGTACTTTATTGGTCATTCCAACCACTTAGTTAAAATTATGACATAGCTTCTCACACCACTTATGCTGTTTGTCTTAATTTTATACACCAGTGGCTGGACCTAAAGTGTAAGGTCAACTACAAACGACAGAGTTGTTGAGAAACTTTCCATAACAATTTTATTTACTCTCAGAGTTATTGTTAGATGGCTTGAATGCTTCAGTAATGTTTTAATGGAGTTGAACAGTGGAGCTTTTAGCACAGTTGTATTTTCTATCTATAGAGTCTAAAGCCTTTTCGTAATGGATTAACAGCAATTCAGTGCTCTGCTAAACAGGATCTAACTCAACGGGTTCCGGCTTGCTGGGTTATATGTTAGCTTCCACATGTGAGATTTACGTTATTATCCGACATCAATTATTAATTTTGCAATTACCTTTCTCTATTAGCCGTAGGTACACGATGTATTCCTACTTGTTTTAGAGCTTTTAGGATATTCGATCAGATATCACCTGGGCCTGCCAATGTGCCAGTTTCAAGAGGTTTTGTTATTTTAAGTATCTCAACTTTAGCAGGAAGAGCTATAGTGATAGCAAATATGTGTGTAAACAAATTACAGCATAAGTAACCTTCTTTGTAGACTAGTAGGTAGTGTGTTGGCTTATTAGACGTGAGGCAACGGTTCAAACCCTAGGTCAGGCATGTGCAACAAAAACGAATTTTGAATATTATTTTATCGGCGGCTGTCTCTCAACAGATTTCTGGCAAAACTCTGGGAGTAAATAAATTGCCATGAAAAAGTTTTTCAAAAATCTGTCCTTCGGAGACGACTTTAAACTGTAGGTCCCGACACTCATGTATAAAATTAACACACACAACATAAGTGGTGTGAGAATCTAGGTCGTATTCCTGACTGAAGGGTTGTATTGACCAATTATGTATGTATGCATGTATGAGTAACATCTTTCGTGCACTACCCCTTTCAATGTTCCCTGATTAGTATTCAGTATTACTACACCCTGTCATCAGTGCAGTTGAAAACACAAAAACAATTTAAATTCCATTGAAAGTGTTCAAATACTTGCACCAACAATAACTAACTTTGCTTTTAGAAATGAAAAGTTAATTTTTCTTATTGTATTGTTGTTCTACAAATAATAAAACAACAACAACAATGATTGCAACAACAGTAAATAAGAACAAACAAAATAATTAGGAAATTGCTGAAGAGATCTTCATTAGAAATTTTCCATCACAAAATTATTATAACAGGGCGACGATATTCGTGTGTAATGCAGTACTGCTAAAGAGGGTTTTTGGACCGTTGGGGGTACAGTGGGTGGTGGCTGTGGTTGCCTAGTTGTATATGAAATGTTGGCATTACAAAGTTTTTAGTTTTTATTCTGGTATCAATTAGTCGAAATGAATAATTGGGGTTACTGCTACATATTCGAAATTGTATTTTCTGGCAAAAAATACTATTACAATCAGACATTTATGCTGTATAAAGTGTCATATTCACCTATTTTTTCGATTTCTCTCAGTATGTTCCATTCGTTAATGATATGAGCTATCCAATCAAGTACAGCCTTGCATAAATATTGTTACGTTTTTACCTTTTAAAAGCGTTTAAAATATGAACTCGTAAATTGCAAATAAAATAAATATAAATTTGTGTTTAGTTTTAATTAAAACTGGTGACAACCTCATGTAAAGAACAAAAATTGCCTTTTTTGTTATTCCCAATTACTAGACAATTAGATTAGACAGATATTTGTAACCGAGATCTTCCACCCACGATTACTCTCTTCAAACAGACCGCGCCTTCACACAAGACGGACTGAATTTCACTGACTAAGTCGCCTGCTCTGCCTTGCCTTTTATATGGCAGAGTAAACAGTTTGATGATTGTTCTTAAAGGAGAATGTTCTTGACTTCGCCTTCTCGAAGTCTCTGTAAATGTAAACATCGTAGTATACATTTATTCTTGTAGTGTTGTATGTGTATTTTTGCTTACTTGTTTGCTATTTTTTTATGCTGGTGTTTGTTATTATATTAAAGAGTACGATAATTTGTAAACAGGTTTGTTTACTGCATTGTTTTGTTTTCGTAGCTTTTGTTTATAATTTTAATATTAAACAATGTAAAAGCAAAACACCAGTATTTAGATTTATCATTATTATCACAATATGATACAATTTAGACAATTTTTCATCAGGCTTACTCGCATATGCCTACGACATAAGAAAACCCCCAAGAAAAAGTTAACAGGTCAAATTTCAACACCTTGGGGGCCAGCTCACATCACCCTCACGTGAGATGACAATGATCTCAAATCGCTCGTACAGAATATTCAATGTTCCACGAGCTATGTATGTGAAACTCAGGGCCCTCCTCTTGAAACCAAATGTCGTTGGTATCCAGAACATCCGATTCAGATCAAAAGGGATTCCTAACTATCAATCTATAGCGCTTGCCATAGAGAGTGATGACTTATCTAACGTCGATTTTAAAGAAATATTGAGCGATGTTGCCGCTAGTCCAAAAATACATCAAACACTCAATTTATCGGCAAGCATTGGACACTCGTGGATTTCGTTCAGAATTCGACAATTTTGTTTTTTTCACACACTCATTCATCCGGAAACGCGTCTCATCGCAGACAATTATTTATCGATCACAATTTAGACCAACTGGTTCAAAGCATTCAGCGTTTGTAGCGTTTCGTCGGCGGACGATTATTAATTTATAATTGAAACTGAAACAGTGGACTCAAATTGCTCCACTTCTATGAGAATAGTTTACTCAGTAGAATGATTATGGCAAATGGCAGAAATTTTATACTACTTTGAAGGAAATGTACCCTTGCGAGTGGTTTGCATTTAGTAGCTCAGGGGATACCTTTTCGATTTAGAGTGTCTTATTTTGCTTAATTCTTGAGTACTGTGGTAACATGCTGAATTTCAAAATAATTGCGTTTATCCGTGAGTAAATTATGTATGTTTATCAGTGGGTTGAAATCAAGAGCATGTGTGGGTAATACATACATACATAATTGGTCATTACAACCCTTCACTCAGGTTTACGGCCTAGCTTCTCACTCATGTTGATTGTGTTTATTTTATACATGAGTGGCGGGACCTACAGTTTAAAGTCGATTTCAAACGACAGATTTTTGAGAAACTTTTCATGGCAATTTTATTTACTCTCAGAGTTTTTGCCAGAAATCTGCTGAGAAAAAGTCGCCGAAGAAATTTCGTTTTATGTCTGACCTGGGATTTGAACCGTGGCCTTACGTCTAATAAGCCAACACACTACCTACTAGACTACAACTATATAATAGGGTAATAGGAACCTGAAAATGATTCAACAAGATGGGCAAGATAAACAGCTTAAGATCGAAATTAACTTCCTCTATATGTTGGTGTTGGATGCTTAAAGGCATTGTTAGGACTCTTTCAACGCTTTAAATCTAATACTTGTTTCGTTCTTTTAATATTCTTTGACCACAAAAAAAGAAATATTTTTTATATTGCAACGATAGACTCTGAATCTGAAAAATATTCACAATTTCTTGCTAAATAGCAAAGCATAGCATTTCTTCGTAACAATTTCATTTCTTTCAGCTATGCGATGTCATCTATTTTAATGCAAAAATAAAACTAAAGAAAATGATTAATGTTGACATACTCTGTTAACTATACTCCGTTTAGAATTCTTACCGTTTTGTTTTCTTTTTGTGCTTTTAGAAAATAAAACTTATTGATGCTCATTTGTCTGTTGTTATTTACTTTCGTTTAATTTGCCATAAAGCCTCACTTTCTCTTATTGCTCCACCTACTCTCCTTGGCCACATTTCAGTCATTAAGGGTATGTCATACGTATACAACTAATTTGGACTGTAATGATTATATGCCGAATTGGTATTTATCAGGATATCGTTGTCATCACTATAATTTTGTCCAATAAAAGAAATGAAATACAAACGTTTGCATTTAGATTTAGATGGAGTGAGGAAAATACCATAGGTAAATCCCTGAATTGAATTTTATGTGGTAGTCGCAGCTCAACATTTTTTTTAAACAGTACCTCAAATCGACTGTCATCTAATTATTGTCTATCCTTCTTAATTTCTGCTTAAAATCTTTTGCGAATTGTCTTGATTAAATTGCAATGTCAAATGCAAATGCAGAAACATAAATTCTTCTCATGACATTTATCTTATAAGACGTGGGTCTCATGTTTTTTAGCTTACGTACATGAAAATTACTTAAGGACTTATTCTTCGTTTAATACTCTCTATTATGTAAGCGTGACAACGATGCGTCATGACGCGTCAATCAAATTGTCATTTATGTGAAGTATCCCTTGTTCATGATTCGGAAACACATGTTTAAGGCTCTGTTTCCCTTTATTATAGATAAGCAACAAGCGGGACATCTAACGGATACGTTTAGTTTCTCATCATCATCTTCGATTACTTTAACTCAATCCATGCTATTGTTTATTTATTTATTGCCTTATATAATTTTATTTGCTTTCTTTTACTGTTTTTCCTTTATCTGAGTGTTGACATATTGCTACAGAAACGTTTTTGATAGTTTCAAAACTTTATGATCGCATTTCAAAAACACTTGACAACTCTATGTTGTTAAACTTTTATCAGACAAAATGTTCCTTGAATTTTCATTTTTAGGTGGGGGAGACATTAAATGATAAAAATAATATCCTGAATTGCAAAAAAGTTGAGAGAAAAGTTTCAGTTGACACTACAGAACGGAAGATTATTTTAAGCTCATTTGTAACACAGGCAAACACTTTCAGAAGTTTACCACAAAACCTACAAACGCATTAATTGAAGTAGGAATTCTAGAATTTACATTTAGTTCGACACATAATTTCAGACGAGATGTTTTAGATAAACTCTATTGAACCATTTGTGTTGTCAATAACGGCGGCAATTAGAAAATGTCTGATCGATGCCTAGGAGTGCTTTTAGGTACTATTCTATTCTATTCTATTCTATTCTATTCTATTCTATTCTATTCTATTCTATTCTATTCTATTCTATTCTATTCTATTCTATTCTATTCTATTCTATTCTATTCTATTCTATTCTATTCTATTCTATTCTATTCTATTCTATTCTATTCTATTCTATTCTATTCTATTCTATTCTATTCTATTCTATTCTATTCTATTCTATTCTATTCTATTCTATTCTATTCTATTCTATTCTATTCTATTCTATTCTATTCTATTCTATTCTATTCTATTCTATTCTATTCTATTCTATTCTATTCTATTCTATTCTATTCTATTCTATTCTATTCTATTCTATTCTATTCTATTCTATTCTATTCTATTCTATTCTATTCTATTCTATTCTATTCTATTCTATTCTATTCTATTCTATTCTATTCTATTCTATTCTATTCTATTCTATTCTATTCTATTCTATTCTATTCTATTCTATTCTATTCTATTCTATTCTATTCTATTCTATTCTATTCTATTCTATTCTATTCTATTCTATTCTATTCTATTCTATTCTATTCTATTCTATTCTATTCTATTCTATTCTATTCTATTCTATTCTATTCTATTCTATTCTATTCTATTCTATTCTATTCTATTCTATTCTATTCTATTCTATTCTATTCTATTCTATTCTATTCTATTCTATTCTATTCTATTCTATTCTATTCTATTCTATTCTATTCTATTCTATTCTATTCTATTCTATTCTATTCTATTCTATTCTATTCTATTCTATTCTATTCTATTCTATTCTATTCTATTCTATTCTATTCTATTCTATTCTATTCTATTCTATTCTATTCTATTCTATTCTATTCTATTCTATTCTATTCTATTCTATTCTATTCTATTCTATTCTATTCTATTCTATTCTATTCTATTCTATTCTATTCTATTCTATTCTATTCTATTCTATTCTATTCTATTCTATTCTATTCTATTCTATTCTATTCTATTCTATTCTATTCTATTCTATTCTATTCTATTCTATTCTATTCTATTCTATTCTATTCTATTCTATTCTATTCTATTCTATTCTATTCTATTCTATTCTATTCTATTCTATTCTATTCTATTCTATTCTATTCTATTCTATTCTATTCTATTCTATTCTATTCTATTCTATTCTATTCTATTCTATTCTATTCTATTCTATTCTATTCTATTCTATTCTATTCTATTCTATTCTATTCTATTCTATTCTATTCTATTCTATTCTATTCTATTCTATTCTATTCTATTCTATTCTATTCTATTCTATTCTATTCTATTCTATTCTATTCTATTCTATTCTATTCTATTCTATTCTATTCTATTCTATTCTATTCTATTCTATTCTATTCTATTCTATTCTATTCTATTCTATTCTATTCTATTCTATTCTATTCTATTCTATTCTATTCTATTCTATTCTATTCTATTCTATTCTATTCTATTCTATTCTATTCTATTCTATTCTATTCTATTCTATTCTATTCTATTCTATTCTATTCTATTCTATTCTATTCTATTCTATTCTATTCTATTCTATTCTATTCTATTCTATTCTATTCTATTCTATTCTATTCTATTCTATTCTATTCTATTCTATTCTATTCTATTCTATTCTATTCTATTCTATTCTATTCTATTCTATTCTATTCTATTCTATTCTATTCTATTCTATTCTATTCTATTCTATTCTATTCTATTCTATTCTATTCTATTCTATTCTATTCTATTCTATTCTATTCTATTCTATTCTATTCTATTCTATTCTATTCTATTCTATTCTATTCTATTCTATTCTATTCTATTCTATTCTATTCTATTCTATTCTATTCTATTCTATTCTATTCTATTCTATTCTATTCTATTCTATTCTATTCTATTCTATTCTATTCTATTCTATTCTATTCTATTCTATTCTATTCTATTCTATTCTATTCTATTCTATTCTATTCTATTCTATTCTATTCTATTCTATTCTATTCTATTCTATTCTATTCTATTCTATTCTATTCTATTCTATTCTATTCTATTCTATTCTATTCTATTCTATTCTATTCTATTCTATTCTATTCTATTCTATTCTATTCTATTCTATTCTATTCTATTCTATTCTATTCTATTCTATTCTATTCTATTCTATTCTATTCTATTCTATTCTATTCTATTCTATTCTATTCTATTCTATTCTATTCTATTCTATTCTATTCTATTCTATTCTATTCTATTCTATTCTATTCTATTCTATTCTATTCTATTCTATTCTATTCTATTCTATTCTATTCTATTCTATTCTATTCTATTCTATTCTATTCTATTCTATTCTATTCTATTCTATTCTATTCTATTCTATTCTATTCTATTCTATTCTATTCTATTCTATTCTATTCTATTCTATTCTATTCTATTCTATTCTATTCTATTCTATTCTATTCTATTCTATTCTATTCTATTCTATTCTATTCTATTCTATTCTATTCTATTCTATTCTATTCTATTCTATTCTATTCTATTCTATTCTATTCTATTCTATTCTATTCTATTCTATTCTATTCTATTCTATTCTATTCTATTCTATTCTATTCTATTCTATTCTATTCTATTCTATTCTATTCTATTCTATTCTATTCTATTCTATTCTATTCTATTCTATTCTATTCTATTCTATTCTATTCTATTCTATTCTATTCTATTCTATTCTATTCTATTCTATTCTATTCTATTCTATTCTATTCTATTCTATTCTATTCTATTCTATTCTATTCTATTCTATTCTATTCTATTCTATTCTATTCTATTCTATTCTATTCTATTCTATTCTATTCTATTCTATTCTATTCTATTCTATTCTATTCTATTCTATTCTATTCTATTCTATTCTATTCTATTCTATTCTATTCTATTCTATTCTATTCTATTCTATTCTATTCTATTCTATTCTATTCTATTCTATTCTATTCTATTCTATTCTATTCTATTCTATTCTATTCTATTCTATTCTATTCTATTCTATTCTATTCTATTCTATTCTATTCTATTCTATTCTATTCTATTCTATTCTATTCTATTCTATTCTATTCTATTCTATTCTATTCTATTCTATTCTATTCTATTCTATTCTATTCTATTCTATTCTATTCTATTCTATTCTATTCTATTCTATTCTATTCTATTCTATTCTATTCTATTCTATTCTATTCTATTCTATTCTATTCTATTCTATTCTATTCTATTCTATTCTATTCTATTCTATTCTATTCTATTCTATTCTATTCTATTCTATTCTATTCTATTCTATTCTATTCTATTCTATTCTATTCTATTCTATTCTATTCTATTCTATTCTATTCTATTCTATTCTATTCTATTCTATTCTATTCTATTCTATTCTATTCTATTCTATTCTATTCTATTCTATTCTATTCTATTCTATTCTATTCTATTCTATTCTATTCTATTCTATTCTATTCTATTCTATTCTATTCTATTCTATTCTATTCTATTCTATTCTATTCTATTCTATTCTATTCTATTCTATTCTATTCTATTCTATTCTATTCTATTCTATTCTATTCTATTCTATTCTATTCTATTCTATTCTATTCTATTCTATTCTATTCTATTCTATTCTATTCTATTCTATTCTATTCTATTCTATTCTATTCTATTCTATTCTATTCTATTCTATTCTATTCTATTCTATTCTATTCTATTCTATTCTATTCTATTCTATTCTATTCTATTCTATTCTATTCTATTCTATTCTATTCTATTCTATTCTATTCTATTCTATTCTATTCTATTCTATTCTATTCTATTCTATTCTATTCTATTCTATTCTATTCTATTCTATTCTATTCTATTCTATTCTATTCTATTCTATTCTATTCTATTCTATTCTATTCTATTCTATTCTATTCTATTCTATTCTATTCTATTCTATTCTATTCTATTCTATTCTATTCTATTCTATTCTATTCTGTTCTATTCTATTCTATTCTATTCTATTCTATTCTATTCTATTCTATTCTATTCTATTCTATTCTATTCTATTCTATTCTATTCTATTCTATTCTATTCTATTCTATTCTATTCTATTCTATTCTATTCTATTCTATTCTATTCTATTCTATTCTATTCTATTCTATTCTATTCTATTCTATTCTATTCTATTCTATTCTATTCTATTCTATTCTATTCTATTCTATTCTATTCTATTCTATTCTATTCTATTCTATTCTATTCTATTCTATTCTATTCTATTCTATTCTATTCTATTCTATTCTATTCTATTCTATTCTATTCTATTCTATTCTATTCTATTCTATTCTATTCTATTCTATTCTATTCTATTCTATTCTATTCTATTCTATTCTATTCTATTCTATTCTATTCTATTCTATTCTATTCTATTCTATTCTATTCTATTCTATTCTATTCTATTCTATTCTATTCTATTCTATTCTATTCTATTCTATTCTATTCTATTCTATTCTATTCTATTCTATTCTATTCTATTCTATTCTATTCTATTCTATTCTATTCTATTCTATTCTATTCTATTCTATTCTATTCTATTCTATTCTATTCTATTCTATTCTATTCTATTCTATTCTATTCTATTCTATTCTATTCTATTCTATTCTATTCTATTCTATTCTATTCTATTCTATTCTATTCTATTCTATTCTATTCTATTCTATTCTATTCTATTCTATTCTATTCTATTCTATTCTATTCTATTCTATTCTATTCTATTCTATTCTATTCTATTCTATTCTATTCTATTCTATTCTATTCTATTCTATTCTATTCTATTCTATTCTATTCGATTCTATTCTATTCTATTCTATTCTATTCTATTCTATTCTATTCTATTCTATTCTATTCTATTCTATTCTATTCTATTCTATTCTATTCTATTCTATTCTATTCTATTCTATTCTATTCTATTCTATTCTATTCTATTCTATTCTATTCTATTCTATTCTATTCTATTCTATTCTATTCTATTCTATTCTATTCTATTCTATTCTATTCTATTCTATTCTATTCTATTCTATTCTATTCTATTCTATTCTATTCTATTCTATTCTATTCTATTCTATTCTATTCTATTCTATTCTATTCTATTCTATTCTATTCTATTCTATTCTATTCTATTCTATTCTATTCTATTCTATTCTATTCTATTCTATTCTATTCTATTCTATTCTATTCTATTCTATTCTATTCTATTCTATTCTATTCTATTCTATTCTATTCTATTCTATTCTATTCTATTCTATTCTATTCTATTCTATTCTATTCTATTCTATTCTATTCTATTCTATTCTATTCTATTCTATTCTATTCTATTCTATTCTATTCTATTCTATTCTATTCTATTCTATTCTATTCTATTCTATTCTATTCTATTCTATTCTATTCTATTCTATTCTATTCTATTCTATTCTATTCTATTCTATTCTATTCTATTCTATTCTATTCTATTCTATTCTATTCTATTCTATTCTATTCTATTCTATTCTATTCTATTCTATTCTATTCTATTCTATTCTATTCTATTCTATTCTATTCTATTCTATTCTATTCTATTCTATTCTATTCTATTCTATTCTATTCTATTCTATTCTATTCTATTCTATTCTATTCTATTCTATTCTATTCTATTCTATTCTATTCTATTCTATTCTATTCTATTCTATTCTATTCTATTCTGTTCTATTCTATTCTATTCTATTCTATTCTATTCTATTCTATTCTATTCTATTCTATTCTATTCTATTCTATTCTATTCTATTCTATTCTATTCTATTCTATTCTATTCTATTCTATTCTATTCTATTCTATTCTATTCTATTCTATTCTATTCTATTCTATTCTATTCTATTCTATTCTATTCTATTCTATTCTATTCTATTCTATTCTATTCTATTCTATTCTATTCTATTCTATTCTATTCTATTCTATTCTATTCTATTCTATTCTATTCTATTCTATTCTATTCTATTCTATTCTATTCTATTCTATTCTATTCTATTCTATTCTATTCTATTCTATTCTATTCTATTCTATTCTATTCTATTCTATTCTATTCTATTCTATTCTATTCTATTCTATTCTATTCTATTCTATTCTATTCTATTCTATTCTATTCTATTCTATTCTATTCTATTCTATTCTATTCTATTCTATTCTATTCTATTCTGTTCTATTCTATTCTATTCTATTCTATTCTATTCTATTCTATTCTATTCTATTGTATTCTATTCTATTCTATTCTATTCTATTCTATTCTATTCTATTCTATTCTATTCTATTCTATTCTATTCTATTCTATTCTATTCTATTCTATTCTATTCTATTCTATTCTATTCTATTCTATTCTATTCTATTCTATTCTATTCTATTCTATTCTATTCTATTCTATTCTATTCTATTCTATTCTATTCTATTCTATTCTATTCTATTCTATTCTATTCTATTCTATTCTATTCTATTCTATTCTATTCTATTCTATTCTATTCTATTCTATTCTATTCTATTCTATTCTATTCTATTCTATTCTATTCTATTCTATTCTATTCTATTCTATTCTATTCTATTCTATTCTATTCTATTCTATTCTATTCTATTCTATTCTATTCTATTCTATTCTATTCTATTCTATTCTATTCTATTCTATTCTATTCTATTCTATTCTATTCTATTCTATTCTATTCTATTCTATTCTATTCTATTCTATTCTATTCTATTCTATTCTATTCTATTCTATTCTATTCTATTCTATTCTATTCTATTCTATTCTATTCTATTCTATTCTATTCTATTCTATTCTATTCTATTCTATTCTATTCTATTCTATTCTATTCTATTCTATTCTATTCTATTCTATTCTATTCTATTCTATTCTATTCTATTCTATTCTATTCTATTCTATTCTATTCTATTCTATTCTATTCTATTCTATTCTATTCTATTCTATTCTATTCTATTCTATTCTATTCTATTCTATTCTATTCTATTCTATTCTATTCTATTCTATTCTATTCTATTCTATTCTATTCTATTCTATTCTATTCTATTCTATTCTATTCTATTCTATTCTATTCTATTCTATTCTATTCTATTCTATTCTATTCTATTCTATTCTATTCTATTCTATTCTATTCTATTCTATTCTATTCTATTCTATTCTATTCTATTCTATTCTATTCTATTCTATTCTATTCTATTCTATTCTATTCTATTCTATTCTATTCTATTCTATTCTATTCTATTCTATTCTATTCTATTCTATTGTATTCTATTCTATTCTATTCTATTCTATTCTATTCTATTCTATTCTATTCTATTCTATTCTATTCTATTCTATTCTATTCTATTCTATTCTATTCTATTCTATTCTATTCTATTCTATTCTATTCTATTCTATTCTATTCTATTCTATTCTATTCTATTCTATTCTATTCTATTCTATTCTATTCTATTCTATTCTATTCTATTCTATTCTATTCTATTCTATTCTATTCTATTCTATTCTATTCTATTCTATTCTATTCTATTCTATTCTATTCTATTCTATTCTATTCTATTCTATTCTATTCTATTCTATTCTATTCTATTCTATTCTATTCTATTCTATTCTATTCTATTCTATTCTATTCTATTCTATTCTATCTATTCTATTCTATTCTATTCTATTCTATTCTATTCTATTCTATTCTATTCTATTCTATTCTATTCTATTCTATTCTATTCTATTCTATTCTATTCTATTCTATTCTATTCTATTCTATTCTATTCTATTCTATTCTATTCTATTCTATTCTATTCTATTCTATTCTATTCTATTCTATTCTATTCTATTCTATTCTATTCTATTCTATTCTATTCTATTCTATTCTATTCTATTCTATTCTATTCTATTCTATTCTATTCTATTCTATTCTATTCTATTCTATTCTATTCTATTCTATTCTATTCTATTCTATTCTATTCTATTCTATTCTATTCTATTCTATTCTATTCTATTCTATTCTATTCTATTCTATTCTATTCTATTCTATTCTATTCTATTTCTATTCTATTCTATTCTATTCTATTCTATTCTATCTATTCTATTCTATTCTATTCTATTCTATTCTATTCTATTCTATTCTATTCTATTCTATTCTATTCTATTCTATTCTATTCTATTCTATTCTATTCTATTCTATTCTATTCTTATTCTATTCTATTCTATTCTTATTCTATTCTATTCTATTCTATTTCTATTCTATTCTATTCTATTCTATTCTATTCTATTCTATTCTATTCTATTCTATTCTATTCTATTCTATTCTATTCTATTCTATTCTATTCTATTCTATTCTATTCTATTCTATTCTATTCTATTCTATTCTATTCTATTCTATCTATTCTATTCTATTCTATTCTATTCTATTCTATTCTATTCTATTCTATTCTATTCTATTCTATTCTATTCTATTCTATTCTATTCTATTCTATTCTATTCTATTCTATTCTATTCTATTCTATTCTATTCTATTCTATTCTATTCTATTCTATTCTATTCTATTCTATTCTATTCTATTCTATTCTATTCTATTCTATTCTATTCTATTCTATTCTATTCTATTCTATTCTATTCTATTCTATTCTATTCTATTCTATTCTATTCTATTCTATTCTATTCTATTCTATTCTATTCTATTCTATTCTATTCTATTCTATTCTATTCTATTCTATTCTATTCTATTCTATTCTATTCTATTCTATTCTATTCTATTCTATTCTATTCTATTCTATTCTATTCTATTCTATTCTATTCTATTCTATTCTATTCTATTCTATTCTATTCTATTCTATCTATTCTATTCTATTCTATTCTATTCTATTCTATTCTATTCTATTCTATTCTATTCTATTCTATTCTATTCTATTCTATTCTATTCTATTCTATTCTATTCTATTCTATTCTATTCTATTCTATTCTATTCTATTCTATTCTATTCTATTCTATTCTATTCTATTCTATTCTATTCTATTCTATTCTATTCTATTCTATTCTATTCTATTCTATTCTATTCTATTCTATTCTATTCTATTCTATTCTATTCTATTCTATTCTATTCTATTCTATTCTATTCTATTCTATTCTATTCTATTCTATTCTATTCTATTCTATTCTATTCTATTCTATTCTATTCTATTCTATTCTATTCTATTCTATTCTATTCTATTCTATTCTATTCTATTCTATTCTATTCTATTCTATTCTATTCTATTCTATTCTATTCTATTCTATTCTATTCTATTCTATTCTATTCTATTCTATTCTATTCTATTCTATTCTATTCTATTCTATTCTATTCTATTCTATTCTATTCTATTCTATTCTATTCTATTCTATTCTATTCTATTCTATTCTATTCTATTCTATTCTATTCTATTCTATTCTATTCTATTCTATTCTATTCTATTCTATTCTATTCTATTCTATTCTATTCTATTCTATTCTATTCTATTCTATTCTATTCTATTCTATTCTATTCTATTCTATTCTATTCTATTCTATTCTATTCTATTCTATTCTATTCTATTCTATTCTATTCTATCTATTCTATTCTATTCTATTCTATTCTATTCTATTCTATTCTATTCTATTCTATTCTATTCTATTCTATTCTATTCTATTC